>OY720639.1:97229521-98469714 GCA_963169105.1 Ceriagrion tenellum | reverse complement strand
GGATGGGTGGGAAGGGGCGAAGAAGCGATGTGGGCGGGAAAAAGAGTAAGGGGTCAAAAGGGTATTATTCGAGAGGGCGCAAGGGACCGAAGGACCAGAGGAGATAGAGGATGAAAGGACTGAGGGCGGGGAAGAGAAAATGAAGGGAAATGGAATAAGGAAATGAGAAAAATCGAATAGGAAAAGGTAAGATGGAGGGATGCAAGAAATCATAGAGGAGCCAGCACCTACAGAATTCCCGCTGGAGGCCATCACCTCTTAGAAATCTCAATATACAACATCTACAATCACCAATGTCCTTAGAATGAGTTCAAGATTATCAGACGTAATGCAGTAGAAGTTCGTCATGATGAAAAAAATAATCGCACTCTTCCACCGATTGTTATTAACAATAACTATTACTGAAATTGTAAAAGTTATAAAAATCTGGAGTAATTGTCATTAGAAAGCTGAATTAATCTTTATTACTAATCTGTGGAATAGTACTTGTAACTGCTTAGTTAACCCTTTATACACTGATTTTTTCATCCACCATGTGCAGTCATTTCACATGTTATCCCACTCGTGTGAGAATTAGATGAGTTGTACAAACTCCGGCGTAATGCAGTGGAAGTTCGTCATAATGAAAACAACAATCGCGGTTTGCCACAGATTGTTATTAAGAGTGACTATTACTGCAATTGTAAAAGTCATAAATATCTGGAGTAATTTTTATTTTAAATCTGTAGTAATTTTATAACTATTCGGTGGAAAACTAATAGGACTTAGTTAAATCTCTATACACTGATTTTTTCGTCCACCATGTGCAGTAAATTTACATGTCACCCCACTCGTGGGAGAATCAGGAACTTAAAGTTACGAATGAGTGATATTTTCGTTGCCAAGCGGCACAATTGATGTCACAAATGCATATATACAAAAAGAAACCTAATTAGAGACAAAATGAAAAACTCTTCTATAGTTACCTCTTGGTCACTCAGCGAGATAGAGAATTAAATGAAAGAAACTTTGAAATGCCTACTCATTTATTCGTATCATTCATTTCAACGCTTAAAGCGACATCTTCGTACCTGATGATGACGCTTTAAAAATTGACATGGGTTGTACGGATAAAAAACTGAATGGGCATTTCAAAGTTTCTTTCTTTTAACTTCACGATAATGTTCCACAATATCTCGCCGGATCTTCCACTGAGCAATTAAGGTTAAGGTCTAGGGCGTTAGCGCCAATTTTAAACTCTCCAACATACCTGAGGTTATTGAACACAATGTAATTGCTATAAAAATCGTTCGTCTGAATTGTTTAGAAAAAGACGACTGTTGCTTTCATTACTAATGTTCTATTTCTTCTTTTCTCGGCAGACACTCATATGATAGAAAATAATTTTTAATACTTAAACAAAAATATATTACCGCTATTAATTTCTCATTGATTATCGAATGAAAATGTTTGAACATCAGATCATTATATAGTCGATTCTCACTTAAGTAAATATATAAACAACTACGGCAATATAACTTCAAAAAATATTTTTGGATCCGTGAGCAATCGGTCATAGGTCTCAAACAAGATGCTCGCCATGACCATTTCCCAATCTGCAGTGGTTGCAAATTACGCCCATAATTTCGCTAAAATCCCGGCTTAAGTTGTAAAAAAACACTTTGAGTAGCATGTAGGGACATTAGGACCAACCACTTGTTGGTTGCTTAGTTATCAGTAGATGTGACCAACGATTGACGTCACGAGTGACATTTAACGATCGTCAGGGAGGTAGTTAAGGGAAGTATTGCTATAGTGAATGGATTAAGGTTGGAGAAAAACCCAGCATTGGCACTACTATTGAAGAAAAGCCCTACGAAGTGGAGAATTCAAAGTTCACTCGGACGGACTTACTGACTCCAATTGAAGCGTACTAAACCTAGCACCCGACTAGGGGTAAACACTTCCTATGGAAAATCTCCTTCACTATCTCGATTCGAGAGAAGGCCATCGGAATTAAAAACCACATATTTACTGATCAAAAACCACACCAATCAGATTCGCGGAGAACGATATCCTTGTACGCAGCCACATTAGAGACCGCTGAGGGAAATTCCATAGTGGGGTAAAGTCCACACCTGCTGACCCGAGGGTCGCGGGTTCGAGTCCCGCCTGGGTAGAATATTATCTGCTCAGGACATGGGTGTGCGTGTTCGTCTCTTGTTAATATTAAAATACCCGATGTAAAAGGCCTTTGTTGAGCTGTTTTCGGGGTTTTGAGTATAAATAAATAAACCAATGCCAAGGAAAATTCGTCTGGAGCTAAGACGGCTAGATTTATCGCGGCAGACAGCCATGACATTTTTTTCATCGTAAACGCTCACTTATGAGAATACACTTGAATGCCCTCACCCGAATACTCGAATCATACGAAATGCAAGATTTTGCATGTTGTGTTTCCTAACTACGTGAAAATCTCCAGAAAGGACACCCTTAGTCGTCCTGTTATTGCCGTAAATTACTTTTTTTTAAGGGGGCAGTCGCAGTGCAGGTAGCTTGCCAGGAGGATAGTGGATGATGGGTCATTAAGCAACCCGCGAGCCAACTTTCCATCACAAGCTTCCATATGAAGGCGGCCGCACCGAACCCTCCTAATCCGACTCTTAGCTGGACCCTCGATGGTCCGCAAAGCTCGACAGCTCCGCGAGGGAAGTGATGCGGTAACTTGGCAACCTACAGCTAATTTTAAACTCTCCAACTTACCAAATATGGTAACAAATTATGTACGGTTTCGTTATCCTAATCAAAATACGACCGTCCGAAGACAATAAAAATCAAAATACGATGGTCAAAAGGCGATAAAAATCAAAATACGAAAGTAAAAAGACGATAAAAATCGAAATAAGAGAGTCAAAAAACGATAACAATGAAAATACGACAATCAAAAGACGATAAAAATTAATATACGATAATCAAAAAATAAAATCGAAACACCAAAGTGAAAATATCCTTCATTTTCGGGATCCACCGCGTATTTTGTTGCATAGTGACAACAGTTTCGCTGACACTAGTGTCAGCGTCTTCAGGTCGAAGATGCTGGTTCATAAGTTTGGCCCTCATGATATAGGACCTATTTCCCGCCAATTTTTAATTCATTAAAGTTCAGAATGCAGGAACACCGGAGAGCAACGAAAAATGGACAATTTCACCTGCCAGCCGTATTGGAGCAGCCTGAACCCATGGACCGGGACATGACATGAAATTTGACGAGGCCAAGGTAATAGTGAGTGAGAGTAGATATTACCATAGGCTAATTAGAGAGTCCATCGAGATAGCACGGACGGACAACTTCAACAGAGTCAGAGGACACCACCTGGACGATACATGGAGGAGAATCCTGATAAGGACCAATGAGAGAGCAGCACTAAAAATTGGCGGTAAATAGGTCCTATATTATGAGGGCCAAACCCATGAACCGGCATAATTATCAACCACTGCAGTCAATTATCATAGTTCGAGTTATAGGCGCGCACTGAAAAAGGTCAAGGAAATATTTCTGTGTATTGTTTTTGAACAGGGAAAATAAAGAGATACAAAGGAGGTATTTCCGCCGAGAGGAGACATCCAGCCAGTTTAGTTTTTCCCAATGGGAGGAAATGCGTTGATCTCGGCGTAGGTTAAAGCTTAATCTAACGCATGATTTCTGTAACCATTCACCGGAATATCTTCAGGTTTGTATGTGTTTGAATTTGTAGGTTTTGCTTGTTAAGTGAAGCAAAACCATGGTTTTAATACGTATTGTACTCGAGGAATTTGCCCAATTTTATGATACATCAACTCATCCCCGACTCGTTCAAAAAGTATTATATTCAACTCTCAATAAGTATAATTACAGCTCCAGCAAACCTTAGCGAATTATATGGTTGGCGAGGCGTGATGGTGGCAGACAGGATGCTGCACGCCCACACCGACCCAATCATCAGGTCCAGAGAGGGGATGGGTTATATGGCTCAAGGGGATAGCTGATGGGGAGAAGAATCGAAACGGAATAAGGAAATAGGAGGATCGAATGCGCACGTGAAGGGAAGCGAGAGAGAGCACATTGAGGAGTCAACACCACCACCACCCTTTGAGCGGAAAAGGGGAGAAGGCATGGAAATTCGAAGGCAGACCCGAAGCTGAAGATATTGTACGGCCCTGGGGGTCGTGGTGTTGGTGGCAGGCTTCTCTCTAATGAGGCGGATTTGGTCGCCTTTTGAGTGTCCAAGGCCCGCCCTTCCTCGACCCTGACATTACGAGTGTGGTCGGGGGAGAACATAATGGGATAGCTGGAGGGAGAAAAGCAAAGAGAGGTTCCAAAGATGCTGTGGAATCGTCGTCCCACGCCGAGCATCTCCTATTCTGAAGCTCGATCCACGTAGAGTGAGAAAACTGTACGCTAGAACTCATCGAATACGACGCTAAATACCTGCTGAAATATCTCAGCTTCAGCCTCATAAATGTATTCATTCTCAACTAGTTATGCGACGCATTACCATGCTCGCTGCGTTAGAGGGAATGACTGAGTTAGGCTGAGTTATTTTATTTCCAATGGCTGAATACATCATCCGAAATTAATGCGTTTTGACCGCGAATAATGGCGATGGAGGGAACAATATAAGAGGAGAGATGCCAAAGATTAAAGAGTTATATGATGTCATAAAGAGCTTATTTTGGTGGAAAGTATGAAGAAACCAAGAGACTGGCACAGGACAGATAGGCATGGAGGACACTCATGAGTAAACCTGACATGCGGCAAAAAAGCCCCAGACGATCACCACCATCATTGGTCGTTCAAACCTAAGATTGGTTGACTGCAACCCTCCACCCTTCCCTATTTAATGCTAGTTTCCTTACCTCCTGGTACCTCTTCCTATCTACTTTCCTCTTTATTTGGTCCATGAAATTATTTCGGGGTCTTCCTCTGGGGATTTGTCCCTCCATTTTTTTCTTCAAATACGTTCTTCATAAATCCATTGATTCTCAGGGTATGTCCAATCCATCTCGTTCTTTTTTTTCTATACAGAGTACCATATGGTCCTTGTTGTCTTTTATGTATAGGGTCCCATAGGGTCCTTAACCATATGATGACCATATTTGGGGATAAAACTCTGGGACATTGATTAGTTGATCTTAAGGAATCTTTAAATCTTGTGAATGATCTCGTGCTTCCTCTGCGAATGAAAAATGTGAGGTATTATTGAGTGATTCATACAGGGTTAGTTAATTGACTGCTGCCGATGTTTCGATTTATAATATCTCCATTACTTTCATAGCATTGATCCCAAAGCCTCATCTGTCCTCGCTTATGTACAACAAACTCGATAGCAACCATTCACCAAACCTAGTATGATTCACCAGAAAACTTTGCATTTGTTTAAACATCCTTTGCGACTAATAATACACTTGTTATTGCAATATCCATGGGGTGGTGTAAAGGAGGCTAAAACTTATATGCGTCACTCTAACCGTCACCAACGCCGCATATAGAAATTACACAGCCGGCTCTTTAACAATCATTTCCGGAGTTGGGCAGTTAAAATTTCAAAGATTCTCTATTATAACGTTTAATATACACATAATTTCTGTAGACGCTACCCAGTAGCAAAAGTGGATGAAAATAAATACATATTCGTTGGAGGGATTTACTTTATTTCCTATAATTGAAAAGAAATTCCGAAACGATTACTCATATCGATCATCAATCTCGCTCAATAGTTTGATGTTCCTTGTTTCTCTTCTTCATCTACATATTTCCCTGAAAGCCACCTTAAGGGTGTTTGGTCAGGGTGACTTATCACCAACATGCAATACAGAGTAGAAATTACCTTTCAACAACATGCACCACACTTTAGATATGCTACAAATGCTATAGATATAACTAAACTAATCTATAATATCAATACTTCAACGTGACTCCAAACTAATGCAAGGAAAATGCAAAACACTGTGTTAAAACTAATTGGCAAATTTAGAAACATGCATTAGCGAGCACATCAATTAATCATTTGTCAACTAACCTACTTCAAAGTCTTAACGTAGCCACCATTATCCATTATCGATCGCAAAAAATGGGATTTTAAACCTGTGAGTACAATCTATTTCCCTTTCTTTTATTCTCATGATCTGATCTACCGTAGTATGTTGGAGTTGTGAGATACTGACAACTTCTTCGGAAAATAAATTGGTTTTGAATATACATAAAACATTGCACCTAATTTTCAATCGACGGTCTGAAAGCGATTCCCACTTAAGTTGTTGCAAGAGTTCAGTAACACTAACAACACTATCATAATGGAATTTCACGTATCTTATTGATATCTTAATATGTGTCGAGAAAATTTAAATTTAAAGGTCTTGAGATTTTTTTGGTTGGTTAATAAATTTCAAAGATTCTGTGTTCTAACGTTAATTTAAAATATGATTTCTGAAGTCGGTTTACTGTTGTGAAAGTGGATGTAATATAAAAATATACCTAAAGGGAAGAATTTAATTTTAAATTTCTATTGTTGAAAAGAAATTGGACATCTAATTAATAATTCATGTTGACTTATAAAATTCGCCCAATCATTCTACATATATTGCTTGTTTCTCTCGATATGTGTTGATACGGTTTACATTTCAAGGTCTTCAGGTCTTCTTCTCGATAAATTATGTGAGTGAAGCTGTTATCGATATAGTTTAACACCGGGTAGTAGATTACCGAGAGATCGTTTCTACTGGTGACTGTCCGATCACCTACGAAAAACATTTGATCAGAGAGCTAATGTGAGAGCATCCATCGGAATTTCAATGAACTAATTAGCTATAAGAGGGACCCAAGTAAATTTCCTAAAACATTCTACATAATCAACTATTATTCTTAATGCCAATAATGCATTCTATGCTAGCATGATCATATCGTTAGTTTATTTTTAGAAAATATGCAGATTTATTTGCATTAGGCTGAAAGAAAAAGCCATATTTCAGCAAGCATAGTTATTAACTTGAGTCAAATGTAATATTTTACCAGATTGTCATTAATTTAAAAGCTAATAATCCTCATAAATTATTGATTCACATTGATAAAACTAATTAGTGCCTCTAATCTTGTGTTCAAACAATTGAGCATATGATGGCTCCATATGGAATGCTGGTCGATAAAACTGGTTTAATACTTATTAATAATTAAATACTCCTCTTATCATGTTGTGATAAAGGTCCTTTTGATTCCCAAATGCGGTTATAGAATGTTTGCACGAAATTCATCAAAACGGTGGAACTTTAAAGCTTCATTTATCAGGGATTATAGGCAGAATGTTGCCTGAAATCAAAGTTTTAAAAATATATATTTAAAAAAATACAGACATAAGGTGGAGTACGTGTATATGCGCCATCTTATGCGTTTTAACTGCAATTTTTGGCGATAAAAATGTTTAAAGTCATCAGTCTACCATCAAAAATTTCATTATTTCATATAAGAACGAAGCCTTTCGTAAGCTTCCATCGGCTTGGGAAATTCTAAAGCGAGATGAGCAATCGAAAACACACTAAAGACCTTTCAGAAATAGTGAGCTTTTGATGATAAGAGAGGAAGGTAGGCGAAACGAAAAGAATGCACGTGCACTCCAGGGCTGCGAAGAGTGAAGTGGAACAGAAAAGGGAGTAGTTCGAGTCAATGCTTTCCTTTCAAGCATCTTTCATTATTCTCACGGCGTGCCTCGAAAAACATTTTCCATCGCCAACTTTTTCACAAATATTTTTCTCACAGACGCCTTTCCGCAAGCCCAAAAAGTCAATAAAAAACCGTCAAATAATAGGCAGTTACAATAGTTCAGAAAAGTGACCTCCCCTTTTATATTTTTATTTGTTTCACATGCACACACGCGTTTGATCCTTGATTCTTGTGGTCACCCAGGTGTGAAGAGAAGAGGTGGTGGAGCCTTGAATTCCACGGGAGAATCATACGATGTCAAACGAACGATAGGAAGGGGTAAAATGACGGGGTTGAGGAATGCGACATAGGGGGCGAGGGGGTTTTCGAAAGGATTTGCATCCCTTCCCACCCCTCTCATCCCTTCTAAGAGAACCCTTTAACACGTTCACATGTTCCTTCGGTAATCCTCTCCTCCTAACCCGTGGTTCGCATGAATGTCGAATGGCATTCGAAGACAGCTCCTTCCCTACCCACATCCAACCACGTGCCCATAAAGGATTCACATCTGCTTACCAGATTAGACAAAGGGAACCGGCCTAATTTCCTCACGCAGATGAGAGGGAGAGGACTCAAGGTGGATGAAATGAATGCAACGCGAAGAGAGAACGGCTGTAGCACTAATTGCTGCAAATACCACTCCGCACAATAGGGTAAGGGATAAAGCGGAAAAGAATTGTCAACCAATTCATCCCGCTGAGCACAATTTACACCGGTTTTTTGATCCCCATTAGAGCCTCAACCAATCCCATTCGCTTTCGCTTGAAAGTAACCCAAAAATTTTCCATTAATACCTCAACAACATCTTTCATTCCGTTCCTTCTCGAAAAAATTGAGGAAAATTGGTATCTTTGTTTTTTTTATCACGCATTCCAGTTCATTAAAAAAACTTTTCTCTCATGCTTAATCGGATTTTTGCGTGCAAAACGTAGCTCAAATGGTATTCACAGAAAGAAAGGCGGATTCATTTTTTTTTTAATCCAGCCCGGGAGAGTGGTGCAGGGATGATTCGGGCTTAGGAAGATGAAAGACAGATCCAAACGAGAAATATGCACGTGTCGCATATACTAAGTAGCTAACAATAACCGCATGCGATCCCAATAATCTTGGAGGAATTTTATTCGGCATAAGCCGTTTATTAGAATGGAATAGAATAATCGTTTATTTTACTCTGGGACAGGTCCCTTAGAGCAAGAATACAAAAATAATGTAATAATATAGCAGCGAGGTAATGGTAAATTAGCATATAATTTAATTCAAATCGAAAAATAAATTGATCTTAGTAATAAACAATGTATAAAACAAGACTAAAACAGCTATTCTCATTGAAAAACAATAAATTTACATGATAATCAGCTGAACTCGGATATAGGTAAAAATACAATCAATATATAAATATATGGTACAAGATTTAAAAAAAATATAAACAGACCATGAGGAAAAAAAACATTTTTTTTTAATAAAAAAATCAAAAATAAATAATAATAACAATTAAAAAATTGGCAATGCGAAATGAGTCCTGACTAGGCTAAACTATTCAGGAAAACATTCATATAATAAAATTTCATACAATTTAGATTTAAAATAGTTCCATTGAGCGAGATTTCCTCACATCAATTGGAATGGAATTCCAAAGTTGTAAGGCGGCCACGACAAACGACTTATGAAATGTGGTAGTTCGGTGAGTCGGAAGTTGAAGGTTTCTTTGTTCTGTTCTCAGAGAAATATGGTTGTGATACACTCTTTATATATCTCCACAAAATAATACTATAACTATTGTTCAATGACCGTGGAAAAGAACAGGAATTTTAAAAAAACGGGGAAAGAGAGGTGTACAATTCAAGTACGAGGATTTTTCTCCATCAAAGAGGATAAAATTAACCAAGAATCAGGAGAAAAAGAAAAAATATTTTCAATTTTGCATTCAAAATGGCATATTAGGATTGAATGAATAAACAAATGAGAAGCAAAACTAAAAACTTTTGGTAGTGGATACTTGAAACATTCCTTGATATCCTTGTTCATCTTTATTGTATTTGTTTGTTGATATCTTTATGATTATTTCCTATCTCTACTATATGTTTGTAGCATAATCAATTTAATAATTTAATTATTCACGTAATAAATGGACTCAATTCCAACATGATCATTTGGTGATCTCACGCAACAATTAAGTGAGTATAGCGTATTTTCATGATTAACTTGTTATTAAATTTGTTTTCTGGTCTTAGAGGACATCAAGTCCTAGATCAATAAATTCATTTTTATTCATACACATTAAAGACTCACAGAAAATCTTATTACAAACTGGCCGGTGTATAAGGAAATTATAAATTCATATCAAATGAAGAAAAACACATCCGGTATCATGAAAAATGCGAGCTTATTGAAAAATAGTTCGGAGCATGCCTCTTGAAAGTATAACGCCTATTATCGGTAATGATTTTTGTAGCTAAATTAGCCAGTTTTTTTAAGGTATTATTCAGTACTCTGAGGGCTACTTGAGAATCTGGGCGCGCGCTCTAGGTTTACCAGTAAGCGCGACCGCGGATTTGAAGGCAAATCTCCATAAATGGGCGAATAATTTAAGTGCATCCAGAAAAATGAGCAAAGAAGAGCGGAACGTCTCAGCGGATAATAAATGGGAATATCTTGGGAAAACAAAGCTATCGTCCAATGCATTTTGTGTATTCAGAGGGAAGAGATTCACTGAATGGCCGTGGAGCTCAACTACAAGGTGACATTATGAGCGGTTACAAAAGAACACTCATGGACTCGCCCATATTTAAGCTCATTCTACAATGGAAGTAAGCCGAAAGGCGCTGCCGTAAGAAAGATGGTCAAGCCCCATCTTTACGGCAGGCGAATCAGCCAATCAGAGCGCGCCATCACCACTATTGGTGTCAATCACAGCTTACTGCTTAAGCGTAGGCACTTTTGACGTTGGAGGTTTATATTGGATATTTACAAGCATTTCAGTAAAGATTTTAGAAACTATTTTCAAATCACTCACATGTTATTGATATGCAGTGCCATGTCACGCAGACACTATTTCGACTTTCATTTATCTTCGATATCCATTTCCATCTGTATCGGCTTAATTTAGCGTAGGAGAATGACTGTCTTAAGGAAGTGCTCACGTCTTAAGTGCAATTGCTAAAGAACTACGGCTTACGTACATTGTACAGCAGGGTTTACAGTTTCTTATCCTATCACATGTATCTAATTGAGGGACTACAGTTATTCTTCTTCTTAGGTTATCAGCTCTCAGGCTGATTGGCAGCTACCGCTTTCCTCCATTTATTTATCTTTTCTGTTAGTCGTTTCATTTCGGCATATGATTCACAACCCACGTCTTCCATCATCTGTTTGATGTAAGTCATTCTGGGTCGACCTCTACAATTTTTCCGGGAAAGTTACCCTCTATTATCGTTCTAAGCTAGTTTTCGAGCCATAGGTTGTGTCCAATCCATTCATCTCTCCTCCGTTTCAAGCTCTCCCAAGTGTCGCATGTTCATTAATTTTCTGGAAGACTTCGTCGTTAGAAATTTTATCTGTCCAACAAATTTTCAGTATCCTTCGATAACACCATAACGCAAATTCTTCCAGCTTTTTTCGCTCAGCTTTCCCAATAGTCCAGGTTTCAGAGCAATACATCAGGACACGCCACACGTACACTTTAAGCAATCTTATCCTGAGGCTTAAGCTAATATTACTTGATGTTAAGTACCTCTTCTTCTTGTTGAATGCTACTTTTGCCATATTCATTCTGTTAATTATTTCTCGTATGCTTCTCCCGTCAGTTGTTATTTTACTGCCTAGGTGTATAAATTCTTGTACACTTTCCAGTTGAACCCCATGAATGAAAACTCACGTAACTGCATCACAATTTTTCCCCACTCTGAGAATTTTGGTCTCCTTTTTGTTCAGTTTCATGCCATATTGACCAATGAGTATAGATTCCATTTGATTTAGCAGAAAGGTAAGCTCATCTTTATTTCTAGCAATCACGGCTATATCATCAGCAAAACATAGCATATCCACTTGTATTCCCTGGAACTTTATGTCTCTCTCATTTCCTTTCTGGTCTTCCCAAAATGCTCTCACATCATCTAGCCCTTTTTGGATATACAAATTGAATAGCTGCGGCGATACGCAGCAACCCTGCCTCACCCATTTTTTGACTGAAGCCTCTCCTCTGGGGTCTCCACAACTAATCACAGCTTTTTCTTCTTTGTGCATCCTCCAGATAATTCGTCTTTCTTTTTGGTCTATTCCCACCTCATGCAATATTCTGAAGAGTTTTTTCCATTGCACGTTGTCAAAGGCTTTCTCAATATCCACGAAGGCAATAAGTGTTTCTTCACCTTTTTGCAGTATTTTTTCCAGGGTGAGTCTCAATGCCAGTATCGTTTCTCTTGTGCCTCTATCGCGTCTGAACCCATACGGTTCTTCTGTTAATTGTTCCTCTATCTTATTTTCTATCCTACGCAAAATGATGGTATATAATATACTTGAGTCAGCTACTACTACTACTGACTACATCCATCATCCGGAAATAAAAGGCATTTACCTTCGAATCCTATTAGGACTTGGTGAATAGTTAATGATAGCAGTGAATGGTTAAGAATAAAAAGGTATGACGTAAGGAATGGTGAGAGAAAGATGTAATTTTCTTCTTACCATGAGTACGCAAAGACTTAAAAATCGTTCTGCAGAAAATGAGATAACACTGACAAAATGTTTTAGCGGGGCCAAGGGAATGCGCCCGGCGCGATGAGCCCACCGTTAAATCCGCCTCTGCATCGAGGCCATAATTAAACTTGGGTCACACTTGGGTACAATTTTACAGATCTCTCGCCGAATGGTTACTCTAGTTTTAATTAGAACGGATTTCATCCCAGTTCATCTAGTAAAGAAAGAATACATTCTTCTATATCTGTAACGTTTCTTTTCGGCTTGTGAACCCATATTTTTACCCCATTCTCCTTCCCAGGACACAAAAAAACTATTTAATTGTCCGAAATATCTTCATTTATCATCATTTCTAGGCGGTTTCACCGTAATAAATAACTAAAATTTCATTTCATTCACTTTTAGGGTAATTGCAGAATAGTTTATTCCCTTTTTCTGAAAAAAACAACAAAATACTCCCTTCCTCGCAATTTCTCTCGCAAATTGAACTTTTTACTAGATAGTGTTAAATGAGAGGATGAAGAAACGGAGATATATCTTATTTTTCATCAAATATAAATGCTACTGCCGCAGAAATCTGCTAGAAAGAAAGGAAAACTCCTGAGAAATTGATAATAAATAACAAAAAGGTCTCGTCCTTCCTGACCCCTGTACCCCTCCTAGCAGTCCCCACCCGGAGATCCGATTGGGGGACAACTTTACCTCCGGAATATATTGCTGGGAGGAATGGTATCACGTCATTTATAGATATAATGCAGCGCTGCATTTTCTAGGGAGATTTATGTGGTGGTTGCCCGGTTGCCTTCCACATCGCAGTACTCCGGCCGATTCTGTAAACTTCTCTCCCGCCCGAAGCAGCGGCTGTTGATACCGATCAGATCTCCTTGATCTGCGCCATCAATGCCTTCTGCTAAGACTGCTACCTCTCAGTAGTGGGGTCAAAATTGGGTAGCGTGCAAAAGTTGGTTGGCCGGGCGGGAAATTGTTTTTCCGTCTCTTGATGAACCTGTGACCCTCGGAACGGGAGTCTAACACGCTACCACTGGTCCAAACCAAGCCCGGATGAGCATGGGCCACTGTAAAAGCAGGTCAGAATAGACTTGAAGCTTCAGAAAACTGGTGTTGGAGGAGGATGCTGAAGATAAAATGGACGTACAAAATAAGAAATTATAAAGTTTTCAGAGGTGTAGAGGAGGAAAGGACAATATGGAGAACTTCACAGAAGGGAAGAACCAGATGAATTGGACACAAAATGAGGCCCAAAGGGTTCGAGAAGAACATAAATGAAGGAAAAATAGAGGGAAAAGTCCCCGAGAGGAAGACCCGGGAATAAGTTCATGTACCAAATAATGAGGAGAATACATAGGAAGAACTGCCAGAAAGTAAGAGATCCAGCATAAGATAGGGAAAGGTGGATGGCTACTGTCAACCAATCTTGGAATTGAACGACCAATGATGATGATGATACCTCATCACCGTAATTTTGGCAGAGATGAAGACCTTCATATCGGGTCAACTTACTATTACTCCCACTACCATCTATACCCAATCTGGGATTTGGCCTTAACCTCAAGTAACCTCCATCTCTCTCTGTTTGCTGATTCCTCCACTGTTCCCCCCAGCCGATTGACATCTGACGTCACTCCATCCCACTATCTCTGTCTCGGTCTTTCAGGAGGTCTTCTTCCCTCCGGTCTTTTCAGGCCTACCTCCTTCAGTAGTGTACCCTTTTCACTTCTCATAACGTGGTGAGCCCATCTCATTCTCCTCGTTTTAACGAATGCCACCATGTCACAATTCTAGTAAAGATCTCTTAATTCCTCGTTGTGCTTGATTCTCCAATTCCCATTTTCATTTGTGGATTTTTCTCATAGGATGTGAAGACATTCCTTATGGTTCTGTTTTCAAAAAGTTTTTTTCTTCCTTCTTTTTCAATATCCATATCTCTGCGATATATAGGACCTATACTCAAGCTGGGATTTGGGTATCGTTGTGGATTCTTCCAATTCATCTGATTCTTCTGGTCCAATTCATTTGGGTATTGGGTATTCCTTTTTATCGAATCAACTTCATTAAAACATAAAATTCTGAAATTTCCAAACATTGCATTTAACAAATGATATGGTAGGAAGTCACTCGCACGGGTGCATATACACCAGGGTTGAAATTCGCTAGGAAAAAATCATTTGACTTGACCGGGATTCGAAACCGAATCTCCCAATTGCCGGTCAGGTATGTTAGCCAGTTACACCACCAAGCCATCTACCTTCAAGTTAAATTTCTAGGGGGGTTTATGCGAACTTTAATAACGACAATGTTGGGTTTATCTACCGCGACAGTGGCTTTGTAAGCACGACTTCGTCTCATGTGCTACAATGTAGACTTGAGGCCTGAACATCTAGTTCGCATAAACCCCCCTCGAAATTTAACTTGAAGGAAGATGGCTTGGTGGTGTAACTGGCTAACATACCTGACCGGCAATTGGGAGATTCGGTTTCGAATCCCGGTCAAGTGAAATGATTTTTTCGTAGCAAATTTCAACCCTGGGGTATAAAATTCTGAGTTAACTTGCAATAAAACAACGTGCAATTGACAATGTAAGGCATTCTCTACAGGTAAAATAATTGGAATCGGTAACTTTTAGGTGCTACTCTAAGAGCAATGAAGGTTTTTCATTCGATCCACGTGCTATCAAGGGCCGCGTCTTTGGGCGTCTGAATGACGGCAGAGATGTAATCTGAAGCTGCTCCATTACAGGTCCCTGTGATGAGAGTTCGGTGGTCTCGTGTTCACTGGAGGGTGAGAGAGAAGGGTACGGGAACAGAAGAGGAGGTGAAAACGCTACAGAAAGAGGAGATGAGGTAGAGGGCTGAGTAAAACGTGTAAGAAGGAGCGGAGAGGGAAGATTAAAATAGATGAAACGTCTGACAAGAAAGAAGGAGAGGCCCATCCCGTTGTTGAAGAAGAGGCCTAGGAAATTCCGGCCCTTTCGTTTTATTCGAGCAAGTTTCCCTTCTGCTTGATGCGGGAGTGTTTTGTGCGCGTTGCCCTTTTTTCTGCTCTTCCCTCGTTACTTTATTTTTTTTATTCCTTAAAAGTGCATTATCTCTAGAGTTTCATCACGCCCCACCACGTTACTCCTCTAAATATTTCATTCCCCAAATGGGAGAGGACGGAACTGATGACGCAGTGAACTTTTGCCCCATGCATATGTCTCAAGGAAACTAATCCGGACAAAAGCAGTTTTTGTTTCCTGGATGAGAGAGACAGAAGTTACAGTCGTCGCTTTTAATGGAAGTCTATTGCCCGTAGTGTTTGACCTTTGCAGTGGAGCGGAATCAAGATGGTCCTAGAGCTTCCTCTTTTCGTGAGAAAAAAAAAGTTCGCCTGTTGCAATTTCACAATTTTTTACGTTGAAAACTTCACTCTTAATATACAAAATGATAAAATAATATTTAAGGGCATACAAACTAGATTAAATTCTTCTGAGTGTTGTGTAAAAAAGGAAATTTTGAAAAACTAAGGAAGAATGGCAAAAACTACATTCTCAAAGAGCGTAATTATAAATATCCATTACGGGGACAATTTAGAGTAATGGATAGAGGGAGAAGGCTTGTTTTTACTCTCGTGTGTCGACGACACGGTCACTTTGCCCCATTACCCATCACATTTATGTAATAATGCAAGAGAAAAAGCACTCTATAATGAAATAAAATTATAATACATAAACCTTTGAGGCCAAGGTAAAAGACATGACGAAAATAATATCTTAGTACATTCCACACCATGAATATTTACGGCCAAACCTGGTTTACACTGCATAGTAATCCTTATCAAGGTATTTTTCCATCCTAAGATGATAGTGCATTTACATCTTAAGATGGTAAATTTACATCTTAAAATGTAAATGCACCTTGATTATGATTGCTGTGCAATCGGAACCTGGGTCAGCAATAAATACTTAAAGTAAGAGATACAAAAAGATTTTTTTCGCCATGTCTGTGATAATTTTCCACTAAGTTACGCCTTCAACCGTTAATTTTATTCGAAGCTAAAATATTTTGGTATTTTAAAAAACTATTCAAAAGATGAGTTTCATTGGGAATTATAATAACGCGGCTTTGGGCGTTTCGGTCATCGCCTAGGATGAACCATAGGTCTCCCGATAGCTGCAGCCAGTCACGCAGGCTTCTCTATTTGTCACACCCCATCAGAATTTATCGTAATTTGAGATGGCAGTCGAAATCATCACGTCAAAGCGGTATATCTCCTCGGTGAATAGAAAGCATTGTATTGTTTTAGCTACGTTGAACAAAAATGGGAGGGGAAAGAAGTACCCCCTCAAATTTCCAGGAGATAATTATTCCTCCCCTCCACAAGCATACACTCATTCATGCGCATAAAACGTGGTAAAGGAAAATTACAAAAAAAAGACGATTAGCACTGTAGCAAGGTCGATCAGGAACTAATTCTGGTCGACTGAGAGAAATTTGAGCATACACGAGTGGATTATTTATGATCACACCATCATGTTATGAAAACTTGCGAGCGTAATAAGTTCGTCACTAGTCACATATATAGTATGAATATCCCATGCTTTTACTGCAACATTTGAGTCCTATTCCGTGACCACAGATGCCATTTTTCCCAACGTTCAAAAAGATACGTGGTCTCAAAGACCGAGTCTCTTTATTTCCTAATCTTTCGTATAAAATAAAAATATTTCGTTTATGTACATGATCATCACTGGTCGTTCAATCCTAACATTTGCTGGCTGCAGCCCTCTACCCTTCCCTATCTAATGACAGTAATGGTATCTCTTCCTATGTACTTTTCTCTTTATATGGTCCATGAACTAATTCCTGGGTCTTCCTTTTGAGACTTTTTCCTCTATCTTACCTTCAATTATGTCCTTCACAAAGTAATTGTGTGTCAGGTTGTGTCCAATTCATCTTGTTCTTTTTTTTCTATTGAGTTCCATATGATCCTCTCCTCTTCTACTCTTCAGTACACTTCATGATTTCCTTTTTTGTTCGTTCATTTTATCTTCAGCATCCTCCTCCAGCAACAGCTTTCGAATGCTTTTAGTCTTTTCTGGTCATCCTTTTCAATGGTCCATTATATCGATCCATAGAGTGCCGCACTTCACACGAATGTTTTCACATGGTGATTCTTGGTTTTAGTCCTATCTTCTTTGAACACAGTTGTCTTTTTACCATAAACTCTTTCTTAGCTTGGGGTATTTTCCACTAGATTTCCGATGTATTTAAATAATAGACCTATTGTTTTAATAAAGCTCACTTTTTCCTAATGCTACAGCTCGAAATTTGAAACCATCATTGTAATCCTGACATTAATGTTCTTAACGTATGTCTGCTACCCGCCTATTCCTCCATCCTATACGCTATTGAATGAACATTCCCCTTCTCCCAAATGTTGTCCTTATACATCCACCCCCTGTTTCAGTAACTGTTAAGTTATTAGGGAGTGCTGTACCGTTGTTAATCAATGGTGATGATGCTCAGACATCGAAACCCGGTTCGTGGAGGAGTGAATATTCTAATTCTGTGGTTTTCCAAAAGCTTTATCACGTTTATAAATATTTGCAATAATATATGAAGATCGTCTTTTACTCCTTACAGCCTCCTCTCTTCATATCTTCTATTGATTTAAATATTATTTTTTCCCTTCCCTGTACCCCGACTACCGATCTTTCTAGAGCTCTTGACATTATCCTTTCCCTACTCAGTACCGTTAAGACCCGTGCACTACGCACACCACTTAAATACGCGCCCCCACCTTCCATAAACGTAAAAAAATCAGCGGCTTTCTTCACTTTCCTGGCGGGATTTTCCCGGGGCCGTAGCACTTTCGACTAATAACAAAGCTTTCTGTCAGCGTTCTTACGTTTGTTTCTTCGCGTTAAATTGGGAAAAGTAATCGTATCTCATTGAAATAACTCAAGCAGTGTTTCGTTTGTGAGTATGGGTTGAGGCTTCAAGCTCCGATATTTAGTTTCTACCAGCTACCAAAGGTATTGCCAGGAAAAGGCAGAGAGATAAGGAACTCGTGTAAGACGTGCACTCCCCTTTTCAACTATGATTTCTGGGTAAAAGGTGCGTGTGTAACACGGTTCTATAAGGTACATGCCCAAACCAATTTTATTTTCCTGATCAGCTCAGGATCCATTGATATGTCTTAGTAATTTTTTTTAGCATTCTACTGGTTGGGGTAGGTTTTGTTAAATGTCAGAGAATCTACTTCCGGTTTTCTACACTTTCAGGGGCCTCTTCTCTCTAGTTCATCCTTTTTCACCTCAGCATAAAATCTACCCTTCATCCCGTCCATGAAACCTATTCTCTTACTTCCCCTTCCCCGCTTCCCCTACATCCTTCCCTCTATAACATTCTTGAGCAACACATAACCCCTTGTTACATCCCCTAGCCACCTTCTCTGCCAATCTCGAATTTCATTCGGAAGTTTCCTTTCCTCGCCCACCAACTCAAGCACTTCCTCGCTAGTCTTCCTCTCCTTCCACCTCACCTTCTCCACCTTCTCCTCACACACATCTCAAATGCCTGCAGCCTATTCTCGTCCTCCTTTCTGAGGGTTTACATTTCTGCCCCATACAACATTTTATTTTAATTTGTCAGTTATAATTAGCTCCATTTTCTTATCTTTGCACAGGCCGTGTCTGTCATCTCCGTGTTCTTCGTAGTCGTCTCCGTCCTCTCCTTCTGCCTCAAGACGCACCCGGACTTTCGCGTCCCCACTCTGCGCAACATAACCTTCGCCTACGTCTTCGACGAGACCATCCCGCCGGACGCCGTGACCGCGGCGCAGCACGCCGAGGGCCCGGGCGGCGAGGCCGGTCCGCAACTGCACACCGACCCGACGCTCGGCCCGCCGACCGTACCGCCGCTGACCACCACCGGAAGCCAGGTGCCCAACGCGACGAGCGGCAAAAGGGTGGCCCGTGCCGCGGTTAGGTCTCCGGGACCGACGGGCTCCTCTTCGCCGCCGACCGTGCGGCCCGGGACCGTCTCCATTGCCAGCACCGCCACTTCTAGGTCGCCGTCGACGGCCTCACCGAGAGTCACCGCGAGGCAGGAGGGAACGTCTAACCGGGCGGCTTCCAAGAGGAAGACGCCCGGTTTGACGGGAAAGGGCACCGAGATTCCTCCGATCGGCACGACTGCCGGACCGTCAGTTCCCGTCGCCAGGCTGAAGAGCGCAAGGCCGAGGGCGACAGTTCCGAGCGCCGGACCCAAGGCCGGAAGCACGAAGGTAGGCATGACAATTTACCTTTTTTACTCTACAGCTTTTACCGTCCAAGCTGCACCAACATATCCTCTAAATGTGTTTTAATTAAGTTCCTCCTTATTTCCAAGATAGTGTTTATGGCTGTTAATTGACTTCTTTATGGGTTTTAACTATTCTATTCACAATAACACTCTTCATGTATTATATATTTTAGACATGCTTTTGAATTAAATTTAAACTTGAGTACCTGGAAATCATACTTTCTCGATCCCTATACACCAGCAATCAATTTTTCTAATTATTTTTCAATCTAGCGATAGTTTACATCGTTCCAACTTATATTCCTAGGAATATTGACGTTTCAAAATGTGTAATATATGTCGGGATTCGGCAACAAACATCAGTATTTATTTCAAAGACTTACAAATGTCGAATAGAATATTCACATTTCCGTTTTTAAAGCGAATGGAATGAAGACGGACATGATTTCTTCATTATTTTAAATAATTAACATATGCTTTTACATTTAATAAAAAAATTTCAGTACATTTAAATCAGACTTTCTCAATCTCTTTACATCAAATATCAAGCTTTCAAATTTCTTTTCGATTTCGCGGTAATTTACATGATTCCAGCGCACATGTCTAGCGGCGTTATAAGAATAATGGCGTTTCACAATTAGTAATAAAGTAAGGGGTTTGTCCAGTAAAGCAAAATAAAACACGTATTTATTTATCAAAAATACATTTGTAGACTGTAATATTCAAGTTTCCGTTTTCTAAACAGGAAGCACAAAAGTAGGCATATTTCCTTCATTTTTTATAATTAACACAATTGTTTGCATTTAATTAAAGTATTTCAAAAACCAAAAATCAAATTTTGAGATCTCTTTATGCTAACTATTGCGTTTTCTGATTTAGCAGAAATTTACCTCATTCCAGCGTATAAACCTACGACTGTCAAAGGAACATAGGCGTTTCCAGATTTTAGATAATGAATGCTGCTGGGAATGCTGCTGGGAACGAATGCTGGGATTTCCCCACTAAAGCCCAAAAGAATTAGTACTTTTTTGACAGAATAAGTCATGTCGTATGGAATTTTTATATTTTCGTTTTTTAAACCGACTTTATTATTATTACTAAATGATTAATGATTAAAATGATTAAAACATTCATAAAAACTAATCCTAAAAAACCTTTGCTGATCAGCAGCTGTTTCAAATACTGGCTACTTGCGCTACCAGCGACTAACTCGTGTACTAAGATGGCAAAATACGGCATTTAAGATACGAGAGTAATACAGCCCAATTGAGCGTAAAGTTTGGGAAAAACTGATTTTAGCTTACACGCTTCGATCAGCAAATCGAGGGGTCTTTATTTTTATATTAATCATTATGATCAATATTTTTTACACCCGTCGATTGAAAACATTTGAAAACGCCTTCTCGAATCGTAAAATAAAACATTACGCATAAGATACGAGGTCATATGGACTAGAGGAAACTTGAGCTCGCCTTCCTGCAATCCCTGGTTGATGAGCGTTCACTCATCGGTCTCTCTCGAAAATTATGAATCGACTGAGCTTAACTGTATTATTATAACTTAAAAACGAAAGTCCATGATAAAAAATATTAATTGATTTACTTTCAAATAAATTCCAATAAATTTGTCATTACAGAAGACTAAGAAATACGTGAGAGGACCTGCATTTTGTTTCTCATTGATACAATAGGTCAATGAAACGTAAATATTGTTGTCTGCGTAGCTAAAGTTATAAGGCTCTCTGCGGGGTTCACACATCACACGCATCACAAAAGTTCACCATGAAATTTACCTCTAAATGCCCGATTGTAGAAGCTCAAATTAGACCATGGTAAGGACATAACAGAAAAAAAATGGAATTCAGGTCTGAGCCAAAGTAGCCCCAGCTACTCCAGGGGTTAAACAAAAAATATTTCAAAAATTGGGCTCAAATGCACTAGCAAATAGTATGCTAATGTGAATTCTACATCTATATTTACATCTCTACGTAACACCCCGCGAGCCGCCAAATGGGCATGTGGCAGAGGGTGTTAGGTCCCCAGACGTGTAAAGATGTAAGTTTTTTCGAGGTGAAATGGTGACATGTACTATAGGAGTGTATTTAGTGGAGTTCAGTTTTTTTGTGGTCGCGCTGATTGTGCGCGGAAAGAACGAGGTTTTGCACCTATCTGTTCGGAAATGTATCCCTCTCATTTTATCCCAGCTGCCAGACCTAGAGTTGTATTGTAGAGTTGATAGAATTTAAGTATTAAAAACGAGTAAATTGGGCCATTTCCGTTTCTAATTTATGGTGCTGAATAACAATAAAATCACACAGATTTCCAATCATTGCATTTAACAAATGATGTGGTACGAAGTCACTCGCACGGGTGCATATACACCAGGGTTGAAATTCGCTGTGAAAAAATCATTTGATCAAATCATAAATCAATCATCAATCAAATCAAAAATCATCCCGGTCAAGTCAAATGATTTTTTCACAGCGAATTTCAACCCTGGTGTAAAATTACACAGCTTGGGGTAGTTGAGGTCCCCACTTGGGCAAAGAAGGATTAATTAAAAAATGGGTCTCTAAAAGTAATGCAGGTAATACTTAATCAATTTAGCAGTTCTGGTGATAAATTGAGCCAATTAGCCAATTATTATTCCTAAAAGATGGAAATTTCACCTTGATTGATTTTTTGCACTTCGCTCTCCACAGCCGACGGGGATCCCCAAGATCGGAGGCGCGGCGGAGAGCCTGAAGGTTGACGGTGACGGAATGGCAGCTGACTGGGCGGTGGGACTTGGGGGCTACGCGGGACGGAAGTCGTCATCGGGGGACGGGGACGGCAAGGCAGATGGCGGCACCCCCAAGAGCGGTAAGCGGCGGGTGGTGCAGAGGGCGTGGACCGTGTGGAAGGAGGGCTCGGAGCCGCACCCTGCGTTCCTCTACCTCGAGCTCGCGTGCAACGCTTGGTTCACCGTTGAACTCTCGATCCGGGCCGCAGTGGCCCCGGATGCGGCGGCCTTCCTGCTCCGCTCTCCCGTCAACGCCATCGACCTGCTTGCCACCGTCTCGTTCTACGCCGACCTGCTGTTCCGGCACTTGTACTACTCCTCCGGTCAGCACTCCGGGTCGGGTCACCGGAGCGGATCGGACGACGGTCTCGTGGTGGTCGCGCCCACCTCGACGCCGCCTCCTCCGCCTCGCCAACCTTCCTATTACTCGCCGTTCTTCTCCTCATCCTCGCCTCACCTCGAGAACGCGGACCTGCTCGAGTTCTTCTCGATCATCCGGATCATGAGGCTGTTCAAGCTCACCAGGCACTCGCCCGGTCTCAAGATCCTCATACACACCTTCAAGGTGAGCATTTATCCAACTCTAGCCTCCTCGCAGGTGATGAAAAAATATCTTAGTAATATTCCAACACAAAAAAATATTTAATGCCGACCCAGGTTTAGACTGCACAGCTACCTTGATAATGATTAGTGTGCTGTCAAAACCTGGGTCGGCAATGAACATTTTAAAGTATGGAATATACCAAGAAATTATTTCGCCATGCCTGCGTCTTTGTTCCACAAAGTTACGCCTTCAACGATTCATATAATTCTAGCCTCCTCTCTAGTCCTCAAACCCATGGTATTTATTTATTATTCTATTTTAATTATTTGTATAGATATGTAAAAAAATATTCTTTTTATGTTCTTTAAACTTCCTTTTGGTAATAATTTATAGATATTTTAATTATATTTCGTTTTTTAACACTCACTTCTTAATTATCGATTTACTGTTCATGTATTATTAATTACCGTTATTAATTACTCTTCAATTTATTTACTGAATAATCTCAATTTTATTTTTTAATTTAATTTTCTTTTATTTATTCTTCATTTTCATATTTTTTTATTTTACGTTGATGGATAAATGAGCCTTCTCTTTTTCTTTCAAGTGTATTTCATGCATATTTTTAATCGGAGTTACGATGGATTCATCTGTCTTGGTTTTTGCAATTTTTCATACTCCCCTTTGTGCGTGGCTGTGTTCCTGCGATGAATTATTCCGTCAAGAATATCACCTCCTTATTTTCTTTCGTTTTTTCCACAAGTATATCTAAAAATATCTTTATAATCACATATAACAGGTTCGTAAGTGACGAGGCATGAGATGGAAGAAAAGACCACCCCAGTCTCAATCTCGCTCCAATAATGACACATTATTATTATCAATTGGCAATAACTTGCTCACTGTCTCGATTTTGTGTTTTTTCTTTCGTTTATTGACATGTTTTACAGCCTGAGTAATTCAATCTGCACTAAGTATGTTAGCCTTGGCCCTACACTATGTCTCTTTTCCTCGATCTATCCTTCCCCGATGGTATCCATAAAGTTTCCGTGCCTCAATAACAGAGCAATTAGCCAATCTCTTCCCTACCTTAAGCTTCCCATTGCTTCCTACCTGTCCCTACCCTTCTCAAAACATTAGTCACTCTATCGCACTATGATATTATCATCTATCTTCTGCAACACCAAACTTCAGAGTATTCAAGTCTTCTTTTCCCTAGAATCCACACGCAAAGCCCGTAATTAATCCCGAATTACTAAGCAGTGGTGTTGTAACAGCGACTACCTCCCGACAAGCTACGGGCGGGGGGGAAGAAGGGGTTGGAAAATGAGGGAATCTAGCTCATGGAAGAGGCTGATGGATGGATGTGGGCTCCAGTACAGGTAGATGTAACGAAAATTTCGCCGATACTCCGATGGGCGAGGTAGGGAGGAAGGATAGATGTGTCCTTTCCGTAATTCCCTCGGAGACTTACACTCATGACAAATGCTACGAGTCACATATCATCATTGAAAATCACTATTAGGAAGGGAAAGGTATGAGCGAGGAAATCACGGAAATGAAGGAGAAAAGGGATTGACTCGACGAGACGAGACCAAACTCCAATGCATCTGGCTCCGCAACCACCAATGCCCCCTTTTGGCTAAGTGCATCTACCTTGTTTACACTTCAGGCTTACTTTAAGTGACTTTACTTAAGGTTTACTTTAATTTTGGTATGGTCTCTAGACTAGCACTTTAGTTGAATCTTACATGGACGGCAGCGACGCAAAACAGGAACTAAAAACAAAGTAAAAAAACAATTGATGATTAGCAGGGCGAACTTGATAGAATTCTTATCAAGGAGTATAAAAAGCAGAACAGGATATGTTTAAGATCTTTGGCGCTGATGTGTGACTATTGACAATTTTGACTGTACCGGATTTTAGGCAGTAACATATCAACCAGCTTTCCGCACATCAGCAGAATTGTTTCAAATAACGATCATTCATACCCATTTATACCATTTATAACTTTCAAGTAATATAAAAATGAGTGCGGGACAAAATTAAAAAGATTTTTAAAAAGTTCAGCGACGTATGATGAAAAGAGTCTAACTTGGCTCACGGAAAATCATATTTTCCGCACGAACACTCCGAATTTTATTCCCAAATCGTTCTTTTAAGATAATTTTAGCGAGAAATTTCTCTTGATCATAACTGAGATCATTTTTGAAGTATGCTTTTTAATTTCAGCAGCTGTATGGAGGATTATTTAACTCTTGCATTAGTAATGGTGTAATGATATAATTTTTTGTCTGAAATTCTCACTAAATGAAAAATATCTATTCCCTATATCACTAAATAAAAATAAATTATTCCCCTCCCCCCACTCCCATGGACACCCCACCGCGAACTTAGCCCCTAATAACTCTCAGACACAACTGCAACCGGCCAACAGTCTTCCCCCACCCCTACCTCACCCACCTCCCCCCTCCATCCCTTACCCCCATTCCCCGCTAACATACACTATCTTTGGTGTTTTCCGATCCTCTCCTTCCTCCCTCCCAACTCTTAGGACTGCCAAATGAAACATTATTGGTATAATTATATACTGTCAAATAGCTATATTACATAATTGAGACAAAAAAAAATAAAAATTATAACACACATCGCAAATACCTATGCTTTAGAGATTTGGTAGCCAAACTATGAACTATTTACAACCCATATTAGACCCGTAGTGCCATCTATCAAGAGTTCGTTTAAGGTTTTGTACAGAGAAAAGAGCATACGACGAAGCGTCATAAATGATGCCAGCCCCTGGATTCAGAAATAAATAGAAAGCACCGCGGCTTGGGGATAGCCGTCTCTCGCCAGCTATAGCGCTAAATCGAAAGCACCCTAATTCAATAAGGGATAAAAAAATATATATGGCTAGTTGGTGATACGAGATCAAAAGAAAAATCATAAGATCTTACTTTCCATAAATAAAAAAATGCGGACATTAGCGGAAATCATAAGAATGTACGCGGACTCTACATAAAAAGTCGTAAATACGAACATTTCCGCAAAAATGAGGATGTATGGTAACCCTACCCGAACCCCCATGGTACCCTACCACACATGGTATATATGCTTCATGATCGTGCCCTGAATCATTTTACCTGAAGATGAAGCCACTGCGTCGAAACTAGTCGTGAGGTAAGAATAAATTCGAGGAATCATCATCATTGGTAGACTGCTGTTTAGAAGGCCCTCAGTAGCGTCTCCTCCAGATAACTCTGTCTTGTGCCTTCCCCTTCATCCCCCCGTAGCCTGTCTCCCCTTCTAAATCATCCGTCATTTTCTTCCTTCTTCTTCCTCGTTTACCCTTTCCTTCCACCATCCTTTCTAATACATCTTCTTCATCAAACAATCTCTTTTTAATATATGTCCCAGCCAGTTTTGCACCCTTGTTGAAATTGCCTTTATCAGTCCTCTATCTTCCCCCACTCTGGTCAATACCTCTTCATTTCTCACTCTGCCTGCCCTACTAATATTAAAAATTCTTCTCCGTATCCACATATCCAATGCCTCAATCCATTTTATATCCTTTTTCAAAGCCATCTATGTCTCTCAACCATACAGTAAGAGGCTCCAAACATGACACTTCGCCAACCTTTTCCCAAGCCTAAAATCCATTTTGCTACAGAACAACTTTTTCTTTTTGATAAAAGCGTCTCTGGCCATTGCAATTCTACCTCTAATTATCCCTTGTCACAGTTCCAGCCCTGTGTAATTTCCGACCCAAGATAACTTGTCCCAGTCTATCCCCTCCCCTGGTAATCGAGGAATAAATTTTTTTGAATTATTCAAAAAATATCTACGTTAAATCTTTAATTTGCCTCATGTTTTCCATGCTGTACGTTTAAAATTTCTTTACGACCGAAGATTTTTTGGTGACGCTCAAAATATTACTGCGGTGAAAATATGATTTATTCTCAAAAATAGTAGAATAACCTACAAAATACAGTGTTAATAATATGACATGATCTAGGAGTCAAAAAATTTCTCATATTTCAAATTATTCTCTTGAGTGCTTAGATGTACCATTTCCCGCGTAAAAGGGCTGATATTTTTTGTCAAAAATCTCGAGAAGTAGTGTGACAAGGGGCTAATATTTTGGTACCTTTGGAAGGGGTGAGACGTATTTCAAAAAAACGAGGCCTAATTGATTGATTTTTTTTCACAATATTACAAATTTGCATTACATTATATGGGATAGTTACGCGAACTTTATAATAAAATGTACAAATTCAATACCTAAAACATAAAAAAGCAATATAATATAAATCTTGTAAAATGCCCGCTATTTAATCAACTTTACGATCCTGCTAAGCTATTCGTGAATTTTACATGGCAAATGGTGTATGAGTGCACTCCAATGAATAATTTAAAATATGAGAAATTTTTTAACTGCTAGATCTTGTCAAATTATTAACACTGTGTAGTTTATATGTTAATCTACTATTTCGAGGTGAAATAAAGTTTTTCTCAAACTGTCTTAATTTGGCAAAGTTCAGAGCAGCGTATCTGAAAACCAAAGGAGAGATAAACACGACCCATAGCGGCCGACGATTAAACCCAGTTTTATCCACGACTCCTTCGATCAAATATAAATGGGACTTTTATAAGTTCAGCTGCAGTTCCGCGCTGGAGTACGCAGCATTTTTTCCCCCAATGCCACCGGTACATTGAGAGAGATATTAAAAGGCCCTTGCCCGGAAAAATTCACGAGAGAGGAATGAAGAACCGAATTGGAATTGAACGTCAGCCTCGGAGTAAAGCCAGCCACGAAATTGAGCCGCGGTTATTTATTTCCGTAGGACAAGGTAGAGTCAATAAAATAGAGCAAAGGGAAGAGGGGATTGATAACTAACTGCGAGCAGTAAAGAGTATAAATACGTAAAGTGCATGCGAGCAAGAACTCGATTTTTATTTTATTTGTACTTATTTATACTCACAACCCCGAAAACAGCTCATCAAAGGCCTTTTACATCGGGTGTTTTAACATTAAGAAGAGACGAACACACACACCCCCATGTCTTGGGCAGATAATATTCTACCCAGGCGGGACTCGAACCCGCGACCCTCGGGTTAGCAGGCGAAGACTTTCCTCCACCGCTCCCGGGGCCGATTTGAAGGTATTGAAAATATGTTTTTGCATATGCAGCGAAAAGTATTTAATATCCTTCGTACGTTAAGGAAGAAAAAAACTTACGACAATTTCTTAATGAAATAAAAAAATGGGTAATACTTAACAAATAACATCGAGGTTTTCCTCTGCAATTTGGATGTAACACATATTGAATTACATGTAAAAAAATTAAGCATTTTTTTTCGGATACGATCACGATAAAAAAAATGATTCCGATCACGTAACTAAGGAGACATGTGGCACAGCTACGAAATATTCGATATTTTGGTGTATTTCAGGTAGTTTGAGCGAGATTATATCCTAGTCATAATAGAGACCATATTAAAATTAAGAAAAAAATTAAGCATTTTTTTTCGGATACGATCACGATAAAAAAAAATGATTCCGATCACGTAACTAAGGAGACATGTGGCACAGCTACGAAATATTCGATATTTTGGTGTATTTCAGGTAGTTTGAGCGAGATTGTATCCTAGTCATAATAGAGACCATATTCGAAATAATAGTTTTCATGTCAGCAGCTGTAGGAAGCGTGAATTAAATATAGCATTATTAATGGTGAAATTAAATACTTCTTCGATAAATGACTGAAATTCAAAGTAATGATATAAAAATATCTACATTGAGTCTACAATTTGATTCATTTTTTTCGCGCGGTACGTTTGAAAATCCCTGACATGGGAATAATTTTTTGGGTTTCTGAAAACATTACTGCAGTAAAAATATGATATTTTTTTGAAAGCAGTCGAGAAAACGTACAAAGAACACACTGTTAATTATTTGACAGGATCCAGGTGTTAAAAAATTCTCGTTTTTTAAATAAGGTCACTCCGAAGTGCATATAGGGCTGGCATTTTTCGTCAAAAATCTTGGAAAGTGATTTGGTGAGTGGATACCATTTTGAATATTTATGGAAGCGTAAGATATTATTCTTTAAAATGAGACCAAATTCATTTATTTATAGGTGAAATGATGTTTCGCTCAAGCTACCTTAGGCCGCTCGAAAATTTCTTACATAGATTCACGCAGCGAGTATTTCTCGCGGAAATATTTATCACGGAGTTGATTTTGGCGATAATAGACGCACTGAAGAGCATTTTACACAAGCAAGTCACCCACCCGTGTACCTCACAAACCCGGGTTACCTCACAAAAATCTCCAACCGTTCATCGTTGTGACTCCATGCGGCTCCATGGTTAGGTGATCGAAATTTTCCCGAGCAATTCAAACACAACCCATCTATAGTTGATACCGACTTTCTTAAAATTAAAATCAATAGCATGGCCAACTGTGCAGTCAAGAGTCGGACAGCAATCGTTTACGGCACTCGATATCTCCTCCAGCAGCCTCGCGCTAGCCTGAAGTCACCGGTCGCCGGTCGGCCAGGCAGGAATCGAGAGCGCTACTTGTTACGCAGGCGCGAGGGCGGTGTGGAAGCACAAGGGATTGCCACATTACACATTGCTAATTGTATTTATTTGTTATTTGCTAGAGGTATCATTCTTTGTTAAGTCTGGTGGCCTGACGGTTGTTTTTAGGGTTTTCCATCGTCTCTGGGGAAATTTCGGGCCCATACCTCCTCGTGGACGGACTAAATAAGAAATGATGAAGTATACAGAAGAGTAATAGAGGATAGGACCGTTTGGGACACCATAGACAAAATAGGAACGTGATGAATTGGACACACTCAGAGACACAATGGGTTTGTAAAGAACTTAATTGAAGGCAAAATAGAGGGAAAAGTCCCCAGAGGAAGATCCAGGAATAAGTTAATGAGCTCAATGAAGAGGGAAGTAAATAGGAAGAGATACCAGGAGGTAAGAAAATTAGCATTAAATAGGGAAGGATGGAGGACTGCTGTCAATTAATCTTAGGATTGAATGACCAATGATGAACCGCCACGTAACAGTGAAAGCATCATCAGTTTTCACATACTGTTTCCCGGTTTGTAGCCCTATCTTCTTTGAGCACAGCAGTTATGTTTTTCCAAAGGACGCCTCCTTAGTTTGGACTATTCTCCGCTTGATGTCCGTTGTACTTCTTCCGTCCCACGTGATGGTACTTCCGAGATAGATGAACGATTCAACTTGCTAAGAGAGCATATATGTACTACTAAAAACTATCAAAAGTTGAAATCAACAGAAAGTCCACAGTCCTGTTGCTTGCTCATACATTGTACACATTGTTAATTTTATTTATTTAGTTATTTGTGAGTGCTATATTGTTTTGTTAAGTTTGGTGGCCTACATTTGTTTTACGAGTTTTCTTCTGTCCCTGGGAAAATTTTGGGCCCATACCTCCTCGTGAACGGACAAAATAAGAAATGATGGCGAGTAAAGAAGAGTAAAGGACCATTTGGGACGCCATAGACAAAAGAATAACATGATGGATTGGACAAACCCTGAGACACAATGGGTTTGTGAAGAATATAACTGAACGCAAAATAGAGGGAAAAGTCCCCAGAGGGAGATCCAGGAATAAGTTCATGGACCAAATACAGATGAAAGTACATTGGAAGAGATCCCAGGAGGTAAGGGACCTAGCATTAGATAGGGAAGGGTTAAGGACTGCAGTCAACCAATCTTAGGATTGAACAACCAATGATGAAGCGCCACGTGCCAGTGAATGCAAATCTCCAATGAAATATAGCCGGAGAGGCAAGATTCTTTAAACAGCGTCCACACTCCCTGTCTTTGATTTACTGAATGCTATAAGAGTACGGAAGTAAACGTCAACTCAATCTCCTCTATTGTTTTGAGAACGTCTGCGGAAATGATTTGACGTAAATGAATGCAGAGACGTCCATAAAGTCGACAAATAAATGAGAGTATAACAATCGCATGCCACTAGAAGCTCGTGCTATCGATAGAAACCCGCATCAATCGATCTTAAATGTAAAATTCGACATGTCGCAGAAATAAAAAGTCTGCAGTTATCCACAGAAATATATTTTTCTTCTTAATATTTACTGCATTTCTGCATTTACTGTTGCGTAGCAGTAAAAATTATTTCTGCGGATTTTTTTAAGTTTTTATCTCCGCATCATGTAAAAATTCCATTCAATATCGCAGGAACGTTAGGATTTTGTAAGTGTCGACAGCTTCGCATGTACATACTGCCCTGTGAGCCAACTCACGAGCATCTGGCAGGGGGTGTTAGGTCGCCAGCCGAGTAAAGATGTAAGGTTTGGGGAGGTGAGATAGTGACGTATATTTTGGGAGTGTATTTAGTGGAGCTTAGTTTTTATTGTGGTCGCTAATTGTGCACGGAAAGAACGAGATTTTGTAACTGTCTGTTAGTCAATGTATCTTCCTTATTTTATCGCTTCTGTCACACCCAGAAATTATTCTCCGTGTTGCTCTGAAACACACCAATTCTGAATTTCTCAAGGAAAAGTAGCCTAGCGTGTAGCCTCCGAGTCACTAGGGGCTCCCACCTTACTCCCTTTCAAAAATGTGAAGCACTATATGTTCGCTCGTTGCAGTTTTAACGAAGCGTGCAGCTTTTCTCTGTATTTAAATAATTTTTTTGATTAAATTTTTATGACCAGGGTCCTAAATGCTCGCGACGTAATTGAGGTGTGGTCTAACCAGAGCAAAGTAGCATCTCTTTCACTTTTTCATCCAAGGACCTTCCCTTTACGCTCTTAATAAAACCTCATATCTTTAATGTTGTGCCGCATATGCTTTGTATGAGTATTTCCCAGGGTATACCTTAAGTAAAGGCAATTCCAAGATATTTTACTGTAACTGAAGATTTTATATTTACTCCACCCACAGTATAAGTATGGCATTTGTGTGATGACTTTCGCAGGAAGTGAACTGTGGTCTATTTGCTAATATTCAATTCTAACCGGCACTCCTGGCACCACAAATGAATTAAGATCCGATGACAGAACTTCTAAGTCCGCGTCTTCGATTATTTTACGGTAGAAAACTGTATCGTCTGTACACAATCTTAATTTATTGCTAAGTCGAGATAAAAATTGTGTGCAGGGATCGGTCAGGAGTGTGCATGAGCTGCATCGCTCCGAGGTGAACGAGCCTCACTCACGATTTCCTGACGTTTATGTCCAATGTAGTTGCTCACGGCGCCGGTCATTGTCGTACACGGAGCCTGTCACCATCACCAACGCATTAGTCAGACAAGCCAGCCGTGCTTCATTTCCTGGTCTAGGAGAATGTTTCTTGCGGAAATTTCAGCGAAAATTGGAAATTACTGTGGTGAAGCTGTTTAAAAAAAACGAACGCGCTGCTGCGAAGCATGAAATTTCTTGCCTAAAGGGACGAAAGGCGGCCAAGCGTTTCACAAGCAGGGATTGATATTGAAATTTAATATCGCACGCAATGTATCTGACAGAGGTTTTTTTTTCTTCTTTCGGTCACCAATACCCTCTGGCATAAACAATCAGCGACCCAAATGGATATTGCAAGAATAATTACCGGGGTAGAACGGCTGTTATATCGGGTCTGACGTTATGTGCATTGGAGAGTTTGGAAATAAATCCCTCATGGGTCATTCTACGGTATTTCGAACAGGAATTGACCCTTGGCCTCTTAGATTTTTAAGGAAAATTTGAGGACATGCTTGAATAATCAGGTCAAATGATGAATACCACTCCGATCGTTCAGCTAAAAATCTGAAAGAACAGCTGAATTAAGGCTGTTTTTAAAATGGCGATACAAAATGCCATGACAATTATTTAATGACGTATATTGAGAACAATCAAAGCAAAAAGCCATGCAATAGTTTGTATAAAATCAATAAGTGTTGAGAAATACAAAATTTGACTAAAAATAGCAATAAAATTATATTTTCAACATAATTTAGTAATGAAAACTTAAGCTTTATGGTTTCAACTTCCTCAATTTTTATCGAGCCCATTTTTTTTACTTTTCATACCTTAATCTATTATGCATAAAGCATAAATATTTCAAGAAGATGTTGCCATTGTGAAAACAGCCGCAATTCAGCTGTTTTGAGTTATTCGCTAAGTGATACAAGTGCTTTTCTTTGTTTTGACTTGGTGTACATTTCCTCGAATTTCCGTCAAAATCTGAGAGGTCAAAGGTCAACTCCTGTCCAAAGTGGCGTTAAATGACCCTTATATCAATACTTCACCAAGACAATGAATATATTTAACGAAAATATGACTACGAAAGAGGAAAAGTATGTGAAAAATTTGATAGTACCACGCTTCACTAGGTGACAATTTATTATCGAAATAAACCAACTTCGTTAACTTTTTCTTACTCTTAAATTCTCAGATGACCGGCTTCATCGCTTAAGCAAAATCTACAGGCAGAAATCATTAGACCGGTGTAGTATATTGACAAGTTGGGAATGTGGGCAAGAAAACAAAAGGACTTCTCTTCTGAAACGTGAGAGAAATTATGAGAGAATCGAACAATAAAAAGATTGTTTTCTATAAGATTTCCTAACTCTTCATTTGGAAAACTTAACTTGCCTGCCTGCCTGCATTGATAGATTTTACAGAAAGTACACGGAGTGAGCATTTTACAAAAACATATAGAAGCAAAGAAATTAAAAATAAGTACATGATTGATATCTAGAATCGAAAATATTTCTCTGCGATTCGTCTCAACTGTGCCGATTACAAAATATGCCAAGGACGGCGCCTTTGACGAGACTACATATGACGGACAAAAATTTCGGAATTTTGAACTCGCAAAAATCTCGCCAAATAACACGCAGAGTGTATTTTAACCCCCTTGTTTTTGCAGTGAAGAACAATTTCTACGTCAAGGGAAAATTGAGTCTCCTCAAGCTCAAAGAAAATGGGAGAGGAAAAGTGAAAACAAATCCTTTTCTAGAGAGGATTCAAGATGAACGAGCTTGGCAGACTTTTGGCGGAGCAAAACTTTGCCAAGTAGCTGTAATGTAGATGGCGAAGTCAAAATTTGCCATGGCTGTCGTTTCTTTCTCAACTTAGTAAATATACTATCCACGGTGTAAGAAACAGGGGCGCGATCGGAATGGTGAAAGTTTGAGACGGAATCATCAGCATGGAACAGATGCTCAAAAAATCACCAACGCGGCGCCACCATGCACTCAGGCTTCAAGCAAAACCCCAGGCCATGCTGCTCCCATGGGCGATACGGTTGTGATTATTACCCCGATATCGATACACTAGGCCAACGAAAGGGAAATGTTTGCATGGAAAGTTCACCTGAAAACCGTCGCAAATAAAGTATGAAAAGGTTAACAAAAATCAATACAGAAAAAGGGAGATTTCACACGAGCACATTACCAAAAAAATGAATCCATACCTCCCTGGCTCTAGCAATGGAGATAACTTTCTCCGCTGAGGGAGACATTAGTCTACTCATTCTCGGAAGCAAAGAACGAGAAAAAAGAAGACAATCGCTTTCTCCCATGAGAGGACATTCTTGTCAATTTGGAATGCTGGGATAAAGAGAAAGAGGGGATGAAGAAAAAGGGAGAGCTGAGATAGCTGAGCAAATTGACGGATAGGTTCGCAAAAGGTCGGAAATGGTTGAGGAAATTCCCAGCGGATCTCGGTGTTTCCTCGAGGCAAAAGAAGATTGATACGCGTAAAAGCATCAAGGACGAAATTTCTTTATTCTTCCCGGGGTAAGATCATCGCCAAAGAAAGGGATACACCCTAAGACAAAATTTCAGAGAGTTCTGGTGGAAAAGACTGCTGAGTAGAAAGGAAAGAATCAGGAATGGGTCGGCCGAAACGATAAAGCTTGCAGCTGACAGGGTTCCTCGTCGTACCTGAGACTCAGAAATGAAATAAAGGGGATCTTCAAAAATATTTAAATCGCTTGAGTTGACTCAAGAGAGAAAATATTTTGCGGAAACGGGTTTCTACATCCACATCTACAGCTAAATTCTACCCTTCGAGACAAATAATAGGTGTGTGGCTGGGGGTGTAGTCGCCTTGTAAAGATGTAAGGGGTAAGGTTTTGAGAGGTTAAATGGTGACGTGTTTTATGGGCGGGTATTTATTGGAGCTCAGTTTTTATTGTGGTCGCTTATTGTGCAAGGAAGTATTTGTACCAATCTGTTCGGCAATGTATCTCTCTCATTTTATCGCTTCTGTCAGACGTAGAGACGTAGGGAAGCGTCATGATATTATCCCGGATTCGCTCTGAAACACACCAGTTCTGAATTATCTATATCAAACTAAGCCCAGCGTGTAGCCTCCGAGTCTCTCGGGGCTCCCCCCTTAATCCCTCTGACAGTTGTGAAACACTATATGTTTGCTCGGTGCAGTTTTTAACGAAGCAAGCAGTTGTTCCTTAAGGGAGCATATATCATACATAAAGGGAACGCATATATTTTATTGCAATAGCGGTTTACGATAAATCAGGACAATCGAGGTACGAGACACTATTAGTACACGAATGTTCCATAAGTGAGGGGTATTGAGGCCCGATAGTATGTAAGAATTGATTTTCAGCTATCAAAAGTGGAATGTTGTTCACCAAGAGTGCATCAATCGCGTTTTCTTAAATTCTGGTTCATAATCAATGTAATATCACCTATATTGATCTTTGAATTGAATTATCAACATAGAATCGGCAATTTTATGAAAAACAAAAGGGTAAGCAAATAGAATAAATGATGTGTGAACGACAGGGATGGATAAAGGGAAGTGCTCTCCTTCAATGGAACGAAGCTAAAAGATACAAGAACTTGTACTTTCCGCGAACAATAAGCGACCAAAATAAAAACTAAGCTCGACTAAAAACACTCCAATAATACACGTCATCATTTTAACTCCCAAAACCTTATCCTTTACATCTTTACACGGCTAGTGTCCCAACACCTCCATTTTCAAAGTACTACGGATCTAGCCACGCAGCTACTTCAACGGAGTCACCCGCTAGTGATCACACAATTGTGTGAAATTTTCAGTGAAAAAAAATCATTCACCTGGACTGGTAAACGAACCCAGATCCCTCAATGTTGCGCCGAGTACTCTAACGACTAAAGCCACCCAGGCGCTCGCATACGGGTACCCCTGGCATCATATGCACGGTGCCAGTGAGGACAACTTGCTCCTTAAAGCCCCCATGAGAATCACAGTGGAAGAGGATGCCTGGGTAGTTTAATTGGTTAGAGCACTCGAGGCGAAATCGAGGGGTTTGGGTTCGATTCCCATTCCAAGTGAATGATTTTTCCACAGTGAATTCCACGCAATTGTGCTATTACCCCCTTCCAAATGCCCATGTGGCGGCTCGCAGGGTAGTATGTACGTGTAGGAAACACACCAATCATTCTTTTAAATTCTTTTAATAGATGGATGCGTTCAATGAATGGTTGTTATCATTGTCATCGTCTGTTGTGAAAAATTATATCAGAGAACATATTTCCAATTCTATTACAATATTCTTTCTATTCTATTACAACTTTGGAAGTAAGGGAAAAATCAAATCAAGAAGGGTGAATAAAATAATGAATTTTTGCAAGACGATTTCCCGTGGCCCCAAAGAACAGACGTATGTAATCAAGTGTCCCTTTAATTGACGATGTGTTAGAAATTTTAAAAATTTACAGCCTCTACACCAGTAACTTAAAATTGAACCCAATAAAATACATAAAAGAAACGGAGAAAAATAAACATTATTAAACATTATCAAACCATACTTTCAAGATTGTTTTCCCTTTCGCGCCCCGTTTCACCGTCAGAAACCATCAGAAAGTTAATTAAGTCTCCTTTAACTTTGTGCTCCCATAACGTGCCTAGTTTAGCTGTATCATGAGCGATGAGGAAACGCAATAACCTCATGATTTAAATGGATTCCCGCGAGAAAATTGGGGTCGTTTATGGCGCGGGGATCCGTCCCAGAGGTGGGGGGTGGGGGTAGGGCTCAGCGTTAACAAACAGTCGTCTTCTGGTGGGGGAGTGCCCCCCTTTTGTGTGTGCGCCGATGACAGTGAAAGGACAGGGTAATGAGATATAAAGGTTTGAAACCCATAACCCTCTTCATCCTCGTTTTCCTTTCAATCCCACCGCATCCGAATCCCCTGTGGGGGCAACAGCCTTCCTTCGACTTTTGACTCAGCCGAATTAACTTCTCACCCGCAGGCGAGCGCGAAGGAGTTGACGCTGCTGGTGTTCTTCTTGGTGCTCGGCATCGTCATCTTCGCCTCTCTGGTCTACTACGCGGAGAGGATACAGGCCAACCCGCACAACGACTTCAACAGCATCCCGCTAGGTGAGTATGCAAACATTTACTCTTTGGGGCTGACCATTATCCACGGCTTCATAGAATTGATTGGAAATACTGAACGAAAACCGGGGCAATAAATTATGTTGACGTTTGTTATTAGTTTATGCATACATGCATACATACCAATCACACTGTTCCCTTCCGGGTTAGGCACAGTCACAAACCTTCTCTCATAAAAATATATTTGTACACCTACTCTGCTTCAATAATTTCCTCCATATTGACCTATCCTTGCAAACCTCTTCTGCCTTATTTACTCCCATACACTGCTTCATACACGCTCTCCCGTTTTTAAGATTCCTAATATTCCTCCTCCTAAGAGTTTCCTCAACCACAACTTTCTCGGCCTACCTCTACCTCTCGCACCATTCAGTTCACTCTTATATATCTGTTTCATTATTCGACTCTCATCCATTCTCTCAACATGGCCAAACCAACGAAGCACATTCCTTTCATACACGTCCATTACTGGAGCATTAAACCCACATTCATTCATGACCCACTCATTCCTGACCCTATCCATCCTACTTTTGCCGCAAACACTCCTCAGATAAGTCATACTAATGGCGTTTAGTCTACTCTTATGTCTATCCTAACATACCCAAGTTTTACTACCATACAACAAAGTGGGAGGTAGTACACTTTTGTACACGGTAATTTTCATGCCCGGTGGTATTATCTCTCTCGAATTTTCTGCCCGTCTGAAATATTTCAGCGCTCGCAAGTACATACTGCACGATATTACTCTCAAATCTCATTTTTATCCTCTCTTCTTTTGTCTTTCATCTCCGTGATTTTTAATCCTTTGAAATATGTTCTTCTGGTCTTTTGCTAGCTTTTTATAACATTTACTTTATCAGAATATTATCTTCAGTTATGATTCATTCATTCAATAGCCAATTGACTTCCTGATATGTTTTATTCGATATTTATTATCCGGGATGAAATGCGTAGGAAAATTTATTTGAATTCATTAAAGCATATTTCAAGATATATAGTCATGAGCTGAATATGCAAATGCACTGTGCCTATGATTGATCTTGGTCGTACCAGCTGGTCGCTAGGAATTGCTCATTTAAGCGGAAGACACCAAACGGGGGTGGTGAGGTACGAGGGTCGTCAACGGAGGTCCACGTCGGGGGTGAAAGGGTGTTGGAGGGATGCCTACGAAGATTGTCGTAGCAAATGACAGATTATCATAGCTACAAGAGTAGCTTTTCTTTTACATACCTATCCATAAAATCAGCCTAAAATTACAAACCAATTAATAACCCGTTTGACAGCATTTTCCACAAACAAATGTCTACGTGGACAACAGAGGGAACGGGGGTGGGGGCAGATGAAGTTAATGAGTGTCCACGGTGTGAGGTGGGGAGTCAAAAAGTGGCCTATTTTTGTCTACGTGGATTATGGACAGTCCCTCTCGGGAAATGTTGCCAATGGAATGGTAATAGTCGAGATGCCAAACTTGTTTCTCAACAAATTTTTCCTGCAAATTTATAAATGATTGCATTCATTTGGAAACGGGCAACTTGGTAATCAATGGTTCGTGACTTCATCACCACTCCATTGTCGGTGAAGCAACGTTGTAGGTAACACACATAGTTTGTCATGTGGATAAAAGTGTTTGTTATTTTCCATGATTTTTATCAATTTACTAAACAATATAATGCCCGTCGAGTTTTCATAGGAAGGGTAAGAAAAGTTAAATAGTCGCCTCTTTTAATCCTCGGAAAATGAGGATTAAAATGCTACCTTAAATTAAGATGTTAAAAAAATACAGAGTAACAATCATTAGCCGAGCATAAACAGGTTGGGATATCAAATATCCTGGCTAAAACCTCACTGAAATTATGCACAACAAATTACTTAACGTGAGGCTTAGCTGTATCACGGATAAGTTCTAATTTTTATCCTGTTCTGTGGTTCAACGAGTGCAAGTAATTAGGGGACATTTCTGCGCCAAATTGAATGCTTTTCAATGGGATAATTATTTTATTAGGAGATTAATTTATTAAACATGGAGACCCATATAGGTGTCTCTTAGGCACTTAGCGGCATTACATATATTCCGTAATAATACAGGTAGCTCCTAAATAAAACGCGTAGCAACTTGTCAAGTGTTTAAAAGTCTGTACCTTTCAAAGAAACGGTACTTCACTCTTAAAGACATATAAAGATGACTACGACGATTTCTGATGCAATTCCTGTGTTTTTCGTCATTTTATGTTAATAAAAATTCATCCAGATAGTGTACCATAATTTATTACTACCATTTTTTGCATCAGAGACGGACAGATTAAACAGTCATTAACGGAAAATTCAACTACCAGCGCTGTTTGCAATGGCTACGTTCAATCAAAAACGCAAACATTTGCAGAAAATAGATTTTCTTTATCAATTTTATCCCGATTTCGTCCCATCAGAAACATCCGATATTAAACCAAAAATTTGAAGAAAAAAAGGCAATATTTATTTTTTATGATATCTCTCCCAATCGCACACGGCCATTACATCCAATAAAATTTAAAAAAGCAAATAATAAGAAGCATACCATGAAACGATAAAAAGAAGACTACGCGTAACTTTTAGGGAACCTACTGACATCGAAGAATTAATACACGCTCGAAGGGGACTGACATAAATGATTGAAATGTTTACAGAATGGTGATTAAAATGAAAAGAGAGGATTAGGACCAACCCTTGACGACAGAAATAACACGAGGCAATTTTTGGCTTTCCATATCTTTCATTATTTACTTGAAGATAAGAGTACGAGCATTAGGAAAAATGTTTCAAGAATTATCTTGGCTAATATTCTGCGGCGAACAGTGCTATTAATATTTAAGTCTAAATGTAAGCCTTTGTCCCACTCATTCCTTGTATTTTTACTCAATAAGTATAAATAACAATTAGGAATAACTGGACAGAAAAGCTAATGATATTTTTGTTGTTCTGAGAGGACGAAAATTGGCAGAAACAATTTTAATCGCAGAACTCATTGATAAGGAACTACAGGGTCCCGTCACACTATCTGCCTAGTTCAAGCAATCCAGGATTCCTCATTCGCTGACATTAATTAAGACATTGTGAGTAATTAGAGAGCCAACAAATGTCTGCTTCTCTCCTGATAGAGATAGCCTAAAACATCAAATCATATGTCCATGATAGGAGGATAAAACAATTACATGGCACTTTCCCTTGACGACAGAAATAACACGAGGCAATTTTTGGAGCGTATGAGAACTCCTTTCTATTAAAAATACCCAGCATGCAACCAAAATTTAAGGATCAAAACTTGATGCAAAAATCAATGATCAGTATACAGAAGGAAAAAGTAAATACAGAAGAAAAATATGAAATAACAGAGAGTACGTGGGTGCTGTGGGATAAAATTTCAATCTATCCAGGAATAAATTAGCTTCTCTATCTCCAAATAGATAGCGGGAGAAGAATTCAAAAAAGATAAAATATTCTGATTTACGCACTAGCTTCGTGATGCTAATTTACATAATTTCCAAGCAAAGTTTCCAGAAAAGACCAATATTTCCTCAGGAAAAAATTCATTGCAGTTTTTTCTTGAATACTTAATATCAAACAGCAAGTCAGAAGCAGACATTTTCTGTTTTCAGATATTTCCATAAATTACCTTGAGAGATTCTTCCGGAGAGCGATTAATGAATATAATCATGCACGAATATGTTAACTATTTTTAAAGAAAGAAAAGAACAGCTACAGTACTACATCAAATTTCGAATATCCCCAATAACAAAAATTGTGAAGAAGCTTTTTGGAAATAGGAATTTTTATGGACCAAATTTAAAGTGCTGAGAATGAATGTGAGTACGAAGAATTAAGTATGGTAATTGAATGAAACAATATTATCAGTATTTCACTCATTAAAGTAGATGATTGGAGAGTGAAGCAGTTACATGACAATTGCCTTTGAGGACGGAAATAACACAGGGCAATGTGTTGGCGTGAATAAAAACTACTTTCTACCAAACTATTCGCCATGCACAAAAAAATTTTGGCAGTGACAGCCTTTCGAGCTCTCTTCCACGTACTTCCGCTGTCGCAGACGATGGCTCAACAGCTCAAAACTGTCATCTATGACAATGAAAGACAATGATAGCTCGAAACTGTCGTCTAAGAGAGTGGACGACAATGATAGCTCGAAATTGTCATCTACGACAATGGAAATATGCGGAAGAGATACCGAAAAGCCTTAACTTCCATCTCAAGGACTCCAAGGAAGCCGTCAGGTTCACATCAAAACATTTTGGCTAGTAATAAAGGGAAAAGAGAGTATTGTGATTGAGGCAATGGAAAAATAATACAGTAATAGGTGAGTTCTAGATGCCCGTCACAATCACTTTGGGCTTAAAAACCGCCACATGAGAAACAATAAATTTCATCCCTAATAGAAATCACCAGAGACCAACAGAAACCAAGGAACCAGTCCTATGAAACGATAAACGATGACAATAAGAGCACACAACAAAGATGCTAAAACGACTGCGAGTTAAGTGAAATAATTTTAAACGGGTCGTACAACTTTCACTCAAACCAAGTGGCCGTCGCTTTACCGTAATACGATCATCTGAATTTTGAAAAGGTTTTAAAGTACTTTCAATGAGGCGAAATTACGGCAATCTCGTTTTCCCCTTTAAAATACAAAAAAATACGACTCCGGAGCCATTGAAAAAGCCATTTTTTCGGCGTTTGAGTGCGAGGCAAAAAAACGAGGGTTTATTATCGTAATGAATCTTTAACTACATGAGGGGCGGCTTTAATGGACTCATTTCCGTGAATTAAACATATATTCCCGTTCCATGATTCCCCGACCGCACCCCAATTTTGGCTCACGACGTCACGGCCTTTGTGCCCATCTACCGCCAGGCCTGCCCATTGTTCGAGAGCCGACGTCGTGATTAATTAATTTGTCTCCTTTGACATTGGAGCCAAAGAAATTGTTACCACCGGGGGCGGGCTCCATAAAGAAAGCATTTTTTTGTAAATTTGGAAGCAATTTCACGGCACGTTTCATCCCTTATTAATGAACCCGGTTTTCCCTGAGGGTAAGTGAGAGCAAAAGTCAGCGCAAGCGATTACATTTCTTGTCGACCAAGGTAAACCTCGAACATGACATTTTCGCGTTCTCGTTAAAACTGAAATTTCAGGATTTCCATTGCTTTTTCATATCCTTTTTTGATTTCCAACAGAAGTCATGGTTAATTCAATTAGCATGAGAAATCAGTTGTAAAACTTTGGAAAAAAAAGGATGTAAAAACGGGTGAAATCGGTTATAAATTGGTATTTGGTTGAGAAAACGGATGATATCGTCGAAATCTTTACAGCTTTTCATCATTCAAAAAATGCACAGTTACAGTGCCGCAAAGCCGGCGGCTTCGTCTATAGATCTAGCAACTATTACAAGTCTTTGCTGAAAAAATAATAAATTTTAGCACCCTGCGCCAAAAATCCAACCACCATTGAGGAAGAATGCTTAATTGAAGACAAAAATAGTGACACTTTTCGCTAAAAAAACCGGTTCCTTAACAAAACCATTGCGTTTTACATAATACTGGTGTTTTTTATTTCGTATATTGAGGCCTTGCTACGAGTAATACGAAAACTAATCTACATCCCTTATTAATGAACCCGGCTCTCCCCGTAGATAAGTGAGAGTAATAGTCAGCGCAAGTGATTACGTTAGTTTTCGGCCAAGGTAAACCACGAACATGACGTTTTCTTGTTCTCGTCGGAAATGATATGTCAGGATGAAATGCCTTTTTCGATATGCAACGGAGATGTAGTTACGTTTCAAATAACATGACGCTGGTATTCGGTCGTAAAAAGGGGTGATTTTCAAATCATTGCATTGACAAAATGATGTGATACTAACAATAAGTCACTCGCAGGGGTGCATACACACCAAGGGTTGAAATTAGCCATGAAAAAATCATTTGACTTAACCAGGATTCGAACCCGGATCTCCCAATCGCCGGCCAGGCGTGTTTGCCAGTGACTCCCCAAGCCATCTTCGTTCAAGGTGAATTTCGCGGGGGGTTAATGCGAAATGGATGTTCACGCCTCGAATCTACACTGCAGCACATGAGACAAAGTTGTACTTACAACGCCACTGTCGCGGTGGATAAATTCATCTTTGTCGTCACACGGGTACATATACACCTAGAGTTGAAATTAGCCATGAAAAATTTACCGTGAAGGAAGATGGCTTGGAGGTGTAACTGGAAAACACACCTGACCGGCGATTGGAAGATCCGGGTTCGGATCCCGGTCAAATCAAATGATTTTTTAGGGCGAATTTCTACCCTGGTGAAAACGGATGATATCATTTAACTCTTTACAGCGTTGCATTCTTCAAGAAATGAAAAATTCCAATGCCGCAAAACCGGCGGTTTTGTCTATAGATCCAGCAACTATCTGATAGTGACATTAACGATGCCAACAAAAACAAAAAGAAATTAAACTTTTTCTCTCGCTTTCGTAAAATATGGAAAAATGCTCCAGATAGCTACGCCCGAATCAAAATGCATAACGAATTTCTGCACAGTTTCTTTGCTGAAAAATAGATAATTTTTAGCGCCCTGCGCCAAAAATCCAACCGCCATTCAGGCGGAATGCTAAATTGAAGACAAAATTAATGACCCTTTTTCCTAAAAACTGATTGCTCAACGCAATAGTTACGTTTAAAATAAAACTGATATTTTTCTATTCGTCTGTTGAAGTCTTGGTACGTGTGATGAGACAACGATGGGATCCCAAATTTCTGTCAACCCTGTATTTGGGAGGATTTTGTAATTAGAACTCTCCCTAAATCCTAAAAATTGTAAATGATTCGTAAAAATACCCGAAATTTCGTTATTTCACGTTTAAGGAATTCAATTTAGTGGTTTGCGGACGTATTCAACTTCGCCGTCCTAGTACATTCCCAACTGCGACGAAGGGTACTCCGATTCATATCAGATCGACGATGATTTGATAGCCAGCCAATCTTACAGGAATCACTACAAACTTGAAGGAACGTCCCAGCAAGCACGATGCATTAGTCTTAGCGCTAACGAAGGTTGAGTGTAAACTCATTTATTTTTTATCATTTTTTATGTTCGCACAAACATATAATTACAGGGAAAACCATATATGTAGAGCATATGCACATGCATCAATGAGTAAATGCTCGTGAAACAAGTCCATCGATAAACAACTTTTCCCACCTAAAATATTGCTGCTTTTCAAATTAAATAGGAAAAAAGTAATTTGCACAAAATGCAAATTTATATGGTGAACAAAATTCAGACTCTTCTTAAAAATAACAGATATTAGAAGAAGTTACATTCCAGAAACGTGATTTTCGGAAGCGGCCATCTTGTATTTGCGGATGGTTTATGGAAATGTACACCAGATGTAGAAATGATAGTGTGAATTGATGAATCTGATGTATGTATGCCTCATTTGAAACCTTAAACTTTACATATTTGTTACACATCTATTTAAATTTCCGTAATTTTACAATTACAGTGCTCCATACCGTTTAAAAATCACGATTTTTTTTCATATATTCCAACTGCACTTCGCGACATATTGCCGAGTTTCAATGTTATCCACCCTAGGGATACCTAATTCGTTCACTTCTAATATACTACGAATTTGCTCTTCTATTATAAAACAACAACCGGTAGGATCGCCTCAGAAGGGCGGGTTGGGTAACGGGGATCTGAAATTTTTTTTCAGAAATCGCTCGCGCAATAACAACCTCCGGAAAATTTAAATCAATATTACCTAATCGAGGTACAATACTGTAACGTTTAGATGTGAAATTCACACTATCATTTCTACATCTGGTGTACATTTCCATAAACCATCCGCAAATACAAGACGGCAGCTTCCGAAAATCACGTTTCTGGAATGTAACATCTTCTAATATCTGTTATTTTTAAGAAGGGTCTAAATTTTGTTCACCATATAAATTTGCATTTTGTGCAAATTACTTTTTTCCTATTTAAGTTGAAAAGCAGCAATATTTTAGGTGGGAAAAGTTGTTCATCGATGGACTTGTTACACGAACATTTACCGCATAGATGAATAATTACTTAGTCACAGGTGACTATCAAAAACATCATATACTGATGCATAATGTTTTTCTCTAGCTTGATACAGGTCAAGCGCTTTACAATATTTATTGAAAATAGCACAGATTGACGAGAATGATGTTATATTAAACGATAAAACTCTCAAACAAATATGAAAACCGGGACTTTGAGAGACAGTGATATGTAATTCTTAAATATAGGAGAAAAAACAGCACGTGGTTTATATGAATATGTGCAGATTTGAACTACTCAAATAGAAGGTTCTTTCTGTTAAAACCCTTCTGGTTTTCTTCCTCCAACAGCACTTTGGTGGGCGCTGGTTACCATGACTACCGTCGGCTACGGGGACATGGCGCCCAAGACGTACGTCGGGATGTTCGTGGGTGCCCTGTGTGCCCTCGCAGGGGTGTTGACCATCGCACTCCCAGTTCCCGTCATCGTCTCCAACTTCTCCATGTTCTACTCCCACACTCAGGTAAGTATAGAGATAACGCTGCCAAGGGACCGCCCTGAAAATTCACTCACCAGCTGACCCGTGCGAATATTTCGCACAGTATGCAGCTTCTTCCTGTTTCTTCCTTCTTTCTTCCTGTTCTTCTACCTGTCGAATATTTCGCACATTATGCAGCTTCTTCCTGTTTCTTCCTTCTTTCTTCCTGTTCTTCTACCTTTTTCTTTCCATGGACAATTATATATTATTTATGTTTGAGTTAAAGATTCATAACGTAAACGGCAAACGGTCACACTGATTGCATGTAGAATGTAAACAATCTAACAAAACGATATGTTAATAGATGGCGCCTCCTAGAGTCTTTTAAGCACGTAACCATAGTCAACATATTAGTCGATAATGTTGCAAACAGATGGCAATGTTAATTTTTGATCATTTACAAAAAGTTTTGACAAAAACTTTAATGTAAACCATTTGTCTATTTTTCGTCAATAGCGAGGAACATAAGCTTAAAAACGATGTTTGACTTTGAACCATTAATTTTGATGAAGAATTATGGGAGTTATGGCGTTGCGACAAAAAAACACCTTTTATAGATATCTATTTAGAATACATTAAAATTTGTCGCTCCACATTCACTACATTTACCAATCGATCTAAGATCGATCTGACCGGATCAGCTCGTTATGGTACACGCAACAGGTTCGTGGGATCGATCTGAGAAGCGGGGCCCGCTTGCTCAGCTAGTCAGAGATTTCCGATTTATCTGAAATAGTGGGTCTGTGGCGCTCCTCGTTATTCTTTTGGCTGTCATTGGGAGACAAAATATAATCGCTATTACTCAAGGTTTGTGTTGTAACCAATTCTTTACGCACTGGGTCAATCGTGCTTCAACAGATTGATTCGATTGTCCAATATCGATATTTTCAGTCAGTACTGGTAAAGCAGGCGATCTGAGTCGGCTCGCTTAGAATTTTCAGAACATTCCGAGTTCAGATCGATCTGAAATCGAATGGTAAACGTAGTGATTAAGATAAGGCAAGGAGCTCACATATTTCATCATTTTCATAAAAAATATTTACGGTGAATCGCCATAAGGTGGAGGGATCAATGTTGACAATCGCAAAAGAGAAATGAATATAAGTGTTATGCAGTATAACATCCAAACATCTAGGAGTATTCCGGAAAAAAGACGGCACTCCCAAAGTTAAATATTTTTAAATTAGGAATGTGTTGGATATTAGTCTTCTAACTGGCATCTAACTAGCAGCGGAAGTCAGAGTCCTCTAGATCGTATTCTTAACACTACTCCCTGAACAAGTCTTCCTCGCTCTTCTCGTAGGATTTTGAGGTAAAATTAAAACACAAAATTCTTTCTGGATGCAACTGCAACATTTGGATTCAGAGCAACAACCTATTATCCTTACCTTTTCGTGAAGAAAATAGAAAATAACTGCCTTAAAACGCATCTTCAGCTATACTTTTAAACAGTCGGCCATTAATTGTGTGCCTGATGTTGGAAACATGCGAATACTCCATTTCGTAGTTACTATATGGACATCCAGGGGACTCTGACGAAAGTTTGACAGAAGCGGTCACATCAATTTACGCTCTATAGGGTGTCAAGTCGAGTCCAAATATGATTATTATCCACGAAAATCAACGATGCAATGTGACGTGACAAGATGACGTGAACCGTCGAAACCATGGTCGTGTGATATAAAAATTTATTCTGGACAAACAAAGTATAACATATTTATTCAAAATATATAGCAAGTTCCATAAAGTCACGCCGGAAACTACCAACATAACATGATTTAAAATTCATTTTGCGTGAAAATAGTAGTACAAAAGGTACCATAGTACGAATTAAATGGCATAATTGTGTGAATTTACTTTGGAAAAATCATTCGCCTGGATTGGGAATCGAATCCAGATCCCTCGCTTTAGCGCCGAGTGCTCAAATTGAGGGACCTGGGTTCGTTTCCCAGTCCGGGCGACTGACTTTTATGCTGTGAATTTTACACAATCGTGTGATCACTAATGGGTGACTCCGTTTAAGTAACTGCGCGGCTAGTTCCGTGGTTCTTTGAAAATGAATTAAATGGCATTTATATCTCGGTAGAACCACCTAAGTCTAAATGTAAAAGTTTCATACTGGTCAGTCGACAAAAGAAAACGATTAAATCAGCGGTGAGATAAGCGATGAGCCTCAACGGTGTAAAACCTTGCGTTAGCGAACAGGTAGCCAGCTGAAGTCTGCGATCGATGCCTCAAACCCCCAATTTATAACTTCTGGAACGCGTTTCACCCCAGAGTCGGGAGCACTTCCTTTCAAAACTTTCACCGAAAGAGCCACTTTAAGAGTTTGAGTGGGTAATGGGCGGAAACACGATGCTGCTTGCAACTACCTCGTGGAAATCTGGTGTCCTCGAAACTCCTATCCCCCGGTCAATCTCTCGGACAACAACGCCGAGAAGCACAAGCGAGGCTTCACTCTAAAGTTGAAGCTTCCCATGGCTACGCATCGTTTCCACCTGGTTGAAATAGTTGGGTGGTTTCGGAGCAATGGAAGTTGTGTTAACCCTTATACAGCGTATCTAGTTTTCAACAAGCGTTCTTAGAAAATGCCATTTTACATTGAAAGAACGACAGTTATATTCGTATTATTTTCTTCGTATTCGTATTCTCCATGCGTTCACTTGGTTCAATTATACCGCACCAGAGATCGCCAATGCCGCATTCAAATTCAGGGACGTAGCATGAGACTTTGGGAGTTTGTCACGGCCAAAGAAAATTTTTTCCAGGGTCGAGGACTAAAGTTGATCATCGTGGCGAAGCAGAAATATTTGTAGATCGACTTTTGTCGACTATCGTGTTGAAAGAGTTAACTTAACCCAACAGTAGAGATAACATAAGATAGATAAGATATGATTTATTTGCTCTGGGGATGCACCCCGTGGAGCATGAATAAAAGGTACAAGCTACTACTCTGCTAAGTATTAAAGGAATGAGCAGTTTATTCTTAAGTATTAGAGAAACTGAAGTTTTCAAGACGTAGTTTCCATGTATGACAGATATTAATTATACAATAAATATATATGATAAACATACAACTGAAGCTAAATTACATTCAAAATAAGTTTTCAAACAGGAATATACCATAGTTAAACAATAAACATTGAGGTATCACCAATAGATGTGAAGACCACTGACGAACTATGATCTAAAATAGTACTCAAAATGAATATTTTTGAGGTATTTGAAGAATTTATTTCATAAAGATATTAAACTTTTAGTGTCTTTTAGATCATGTGGGAAAAGATTCCATAAATCGGAGTAGGATATAAGAAAATAATTTACTTGGACATTAGTTTGTGGAGTTGGAAGAATTATGGTATCATTAGTAGACCTAGAATTTTGGGTAGTGCGCGAGAATCTAAAATTAGAGGTCATATTAAAGAGGTGAAGTCTTTTGGGACATGAGTGGTAACCTAGGTCTCCTAGACCGATATGGACTCTAGCGATTTTAAAAATATGACAAACGTATTGCCTTGAGTCATGTATGAATGACAACATTCAATAGTGAATTTAAAAATTTGAATGTGCATTAGGATATACGAAAATACAGACTTTATCCTAGTGATGTGAAGTCTTTTGGGTGTCTTCGGTCTCCAAGACCGATATGGACTCTATCAATTTTAAAAAGATCACGTGTGTTGATTTTTCTACTTGAGTTATTTCAAAATAACGACATTCGATTTCAAAAACTTTGATAGTACATACGTAAGGGTTGGACATTAACACCAAACTTCATCCGATCACAAAAGGGTATGTCTCAATAGTGTGCCTTCCAGGTGCGGGAAGATTGACCTGAAATATTTAGCCTATAGAATAATATCTGTAGTCTTCGAATTCGGCTAAAAGATTTGAATTTTACGAAAAAAAAAAACAAAAAAATATTCATAGTTAAATAAAGTAATGTGATTTTTATAAATTTATGATACCATCAGAAACAATGTAAAACGACTCAAGTTATCCAAATCGTTATAAAAATTATTTTACATCTACATTTACCAAGAACCGTTCAAGCCACCCCTAGGGTGGCATGGGGTGATTTCACACTAGGCATGCAGCACTCATCCCAGTTCAAATCAGAACCTCGCGCATTTCCCCGGTCACTCGACGCAGGCCAAGGGCAGTCAAGATAGCAATACGCAGACTGACCAGAAACTAGAAGAGTGCTACGCAGGTGAACACGCTACCATGTAGTACACTTGTTTAGATACGACTCCTCGTTATGTGTAGTATATTATTAATCCGATTGATTAGTAGTACTAAAAGATGAAGGTGAATCATCAGATAGCTCAATCATGTCGGAAATTTCATTCAGGGTGATTTTTTTTAACAATGATGGTAAGATTACCATGTTATTGGCATTCTGTGAGATTGGGCGTCACCACTCAAGAGTTAAGGTAATTCTTCCAGGAAACTTTGACAGTTCTCAGGTTATTTGGGAACACGAGCAAGGAGTGGGATCATTTGCTGCTTTGAGATGGGTGGAGAGGTTGACGAACGAAGCATAACATATTTGGGAAGTATAGGATAGGCTAAATATTTCACGTCAATCTTCCCGCACCTGGAAGGCAAGTATTGAGACATAACCTTTTGCGATTGGATGAAGTTTGGTGTTAAGGCCCTGCTTTCCTCGCGCCCGTACGTATAGTGCCTCCCAAAATCCGCCAGTTGTCGCTGGTGCGTATCTACGCTGCTGAGCGAGGGGTGCTCGGAGATGTTACTGGCGATGGGATTAGATTACAGGCGGCAGGATTAGATTACAGGCGGCGGGACGGGGAGGTGGTTGAGGCCCAGTCTAGAAGGTCGCGGGCTTTGGGAAATTTTAGGAAGTGTGTCCACGGTGCCCCACTCGCTGCTGTGGGGACGTATGAAGCGGATCACAGAACAGGGAGAAGCGATAGGAGGAAGAATGAAACCTACTTTTGCCATGTGCCCAACGCCCATTATTATGCGGTGCATCGTTATTTTTCCGATTTTCGTTACCTAGTGGAATCATAAAAATGTTAAAGTGACATAATTTTTTCTCGATGACTTAATAAAACTTATTTTTTTTCATTTAGAGTGCATTGAATCAATGTGCTAACCTTAGTGATAATTTCCAGAAAAAACTTAGTAAACAACAGGATGCTTCAAAACAATACCCTACTCAAACATCATGATCAAGGTGCGTTCAAAGTAAGTCAGGAACGTGATTTTTTGCCGCATTATTTCTGAATTCCGACCACTATACAGCGCAGCGGTGTATTACCGTCTTCAGAAAGTTAGTTGAGGTAGGTTTATGGCAAACGTGCTAAACAAATGAAATCATCATGGAGTACCATTTACTAAAAAGATGTTTACTCACGAAAAATTAAATTATTGGCAGCATTTTCTTCAGATTTTCCTTCGAGATTCCTTTTTATTTATAAAGTCCCTTTGAGCTTGTATGATACATTCAGGATCACGTATTTCCATATACCTACTGCGTCGAGGATCAATTATTTTTGGCAGTAGGCAACTTTTATAAAAATTTTCTAATTTTGGAAACATTTCCATCAACCAGAAATCATCGTCTCTGAGCACTTTTTCATATTTCATCCCTTTCGGTGTCCACAAAACAAGATTAAAATATTTTCGTTCAGTGATATGGAGCTGCCCTTGGATTTGGTAATGGAATATGTGCCGTTTTTGAATGCTAATCACTTTCTTACTTTTATCCATTAGCCAAAATGTAAATTTTTTGGATTCAATTACCTCATTTGGAGTTAAATTTCTAGCAGAATATGGGCACTTAATTTCCACTAGACCATCGTTTCCAATGAAACCATCAGGGGATGCGGCAAAACACAAATGCTCTCTGTCGACGAAGAGTCCACAATCGTCGATTTTCCAGCCAAATCTTTCTCTAATCTCTGCTTTGGCGACGATTTCTTTTTTCCGTCCATATGCACACGCTTCATTGTCCATGAAGCCGTAAATTATTTGTTTCACCAAATTTTTACAGCTGGTGTGGGGAAGCATGTTGCGAACCTTTCCGAAAAAAGATGCCGTCAGTAATTTCCTTCTAATCTCTCTCCATTCGCCACTCTCCCCCTGCGTAACTGTGGCTCTTTCAATTCTTCTCCTATCTTCCTCTAAAGCAGGTAAGCTGGTCAAAAAATCCCTCTCAGCTTCACAGCATTCATTCACTGACATATCTGGCCGTTGTGCATTCGGTCCGTAAGCACAATGATTTTCGGCATCTTGGCTTGCCTTGCTTTCTCGTGGTCGAAAACTGCAGTTTTTTATCCTTCTTTGCTCCATTTTTTTACAGAATAACCCTGGACTCGAAAAAAGCATTGTTTTTTTGGTCTTGTAGGCTAGATTATTGGTATTGTGACGAAATGCGGCTCCAGCACATCTCCCCTGGTAAGATCTATGAAGAGCAAATTTGACACTTTTTCCTCCGATCATTTTCGCCACAGTTGAGTTGAACTGATCTACGAGGTTATTGTCAACATCGTACAATAAACTTCTGCTGTTGCGACTCAATGCATGAAAATCACCATTTGTTGAATATTGCACTTTCTCTGAGATCAGGATAAAGATTTGATTTTTCTTCCTCATTTGTTCCTGCGCAGAAGTAAGTTTCACAACCGGAATGTTCGCCAAAAACATGGTTTATGCTATTCTCAATGTCCAATTTCAAAGATTCTATTCTAGATTTAAAGGATCCTGGCTGATATTTCCTAAATTTTATGGCTTTGATAATACCTCTCCTCAGACGAAGAACACTACTTCCCAGATACTTTCGCAAGAGAATGGTACTTTTCTGCTCCGGTTTGTCACCTGCTACTGTGACATCCCTTTACTTTGCACAAAAATTCCTCAGCAGGTGATTCCGTCACTCTATTTTTTCTACCGTCAGGGTCCTATACGGACGAGAATCGAGGACATTCTTTTAAACATTGTTGTCATCATCAGCTATCAATTTCGCAAACTTTACGCCGTACAGCTCCTCGCTTTTTCTAAATCCCTCAACAATTACAGCTGCCTCCATACTCGTAGAACTTTGTGTATTTCCCCAATTATTGAACCAGATATGTTTCGGAGGTTCTTTATTATTTGCGGCGGATCTCATGCAAATAACGCAGTACCGGTTTTTCACTCCGAGGGAGATCAGCCTCTTCATATAGTATCCAATGATTGCACCCTGAAAATTTAAATTCGAGGATTAATATCAAACATAATTTATCAATGTACTTATTCTAAAACTTTGAAACAAAAATCAACTAACCAATCCGGAGGAGTTATAGTTCGTCCGGTAGGACCTCTTGCACCAGCTTCCGTCGGCAATAACGGTTAATAAGGGGGTGCCATCACTATCTATCTCACCCTTGGCTACTGCAAGTTCCGCCTCAGCCTTTACCGCAGTTTCCGAGGATACGAGAATCGCAGTGGGAAATCGGATATTTGCAGGGAATTGCAAAATAATGAGAGCAATTTTAAACTGTTCTTCAGGAAGAAGTAATCTTTATCCCGCTGCAAAATAGATTTCGTCGCGAAGCTTCCTACGGCCCTAGTGGTTACTCAAGGTCTGCAAAGTCTATCTACGGGCGGGGAGAGTAAATAGCTTGATATTACGCTTGGAAAAATTATGTACCTATAGCAGCGAAGACACAACAATGAGACATAGCGTGCAATATCTGTAAAGGATAAGGTTGTCTCACTCACGGCTCAGGCTCCTATTGGCTTGACGTCCTGACGACCCAAAGCCCCGCACTCTTTGAATATCTCCGTTCCGTTGCTTACACGCTACGGGGTGACCGACATTTATGCATTCCGATTTACAGAGGACTATTTCCTTTTCAATGCTTTACGTATTCGTGACATAGATTTAATAGTCCAAAACTTTGAATCATGCATATTGATAGCGATCAGTCATACGAAAAACGGTCGGACGAATGAATGTATCTCAAAGGCTCCATAATTATAGGGATAAATAGTGCATATTTTACTCCTTGTGACATAAATGGCATTCAGGCGAAAGATAAAATTAATTGGAACTTAAGGAGGACATTTGGACAAAGGAAAAAGTCTATAGCTAATTAAAATCGCTTACTAGACGTATTGCGCGCGCCGCGAACAACGCCTGTAAGTCGGCGACGCGCGGGAACGCGGTAAACTTCGAAAGAGTGGGTACACGACGGGGTGGGCAATATAAACACAACACAAGCGCACAGTTGTCTACGGGGAGCAAGAGATTAATCGAGAGAAAGAGTTCTTATCACCGATTTTCGTGTCGCAACAGACATAAACGTGGCATACGAAAATTTCGGCACTGACGGAAAATACAAGTTTAACAAGCCACCTTTGCGCCTTTCCCGTATTTAAGACAGGTTCTAATTTTTGAAAACTTTCATTAATGTCTACATTACTGCCCTTCTCTTGCATATGTATATCGTTTTAGTCACTTTCATACTTTGTTACTTACACTTCTTTCTAGCTACTTGTGATTTCGAATACTTCTCGAACAGTTTAAAATTGCTCTCATTATCAGAATTCACCTTTTTCTTCTTACATTTAGGCATGCTTTACGGTTACTTATATTCTTATAATTTCCCTTTCGTTGGTACTTCACTCCACGGGTAATCATTGGAACATTTTTTGTGTGGTGTCCGTGCGTATATTGACGTAGTCCTTTTTTACGTCGACAGGCGCAGTTATCGGGTATACCTTGAGGTTGACTTTATCTCCGTTCGATACTACTCTTTACCGAGGCGCTATGGCTGGTGGAAACTAGAGAAGGGTCGCTCAATGACGCTCCACAATTTACTACCTTCCTCCCCGCCATAGTCGCCGCCCCCGACAGGGTTTTAAAAGTTTTGAAATGAGGTCCATGTCTCAAAATCTTCCACGGCGCAGCGTCAGTTTCTTCCGCGACTCCTATACCTTACAGATTCCCCTATCCTTGAAACATCAAGGAAGTTCGTGGGGTATCCGTTTGAAGAATGAGAGGGATATGGCGGGTGGTGAGAGGGAGGAGTGAGTGGAGGAGGGTTGCAGGCTCCACTGTACGATGGAACTGAACCCAGTAGAGTTCCACTACCTCCAACTCCACTCGACGCCATTGAATTTGGCGGGAGAGATATCTATGCCTACGAAAAAGAATACCAGGAGAAAGCCCAAGGAAAGCCTTCTTTCTTAGGAAATAAAGAGTACCGTATAGGCACTTCGATACCTGAAATTATTTCATGTCCTGAGGATTATTTTTAAGAACGATTGAAAAACAAAGGCATTGTTCTATGCAGCAATTTTTATTAGGAGATATTTTGACGCAACTTTATACAGCAACTATCAAATGGTTGATCTAGCCACCTTCAAAGGTGATTTAAATTCACATAATTAATCAAGTTTAAGGGTATAATTTGTCGTAAAAGAAAATAAGCGAAAAAAATCTTATAACTACAATTACGGTTCTTCGGAATCAAAAGAATTTCGGCGTTCTTCACTATGACGAAGAATTTTTTCCGTGATGTTCCATCAAGTCGGGAACACCAATTCTTTGTCACGTATTTCGCGTTGATGGTCATCCCTCACTTCTCTCCTCATATTCTTCGTCTTTATTACAAATTGAATAGCCATAAAAAAACATTCGTTCTCATTCCGAGTCATTTTCAGTTGTTTCTCAAGAGCTTCACCTATATTGAAAGCTCCACTTACATATTCGAGCAATATCTGTAGCTCTACACGCTCTCCGAGTGTAGTTTCGTAAACGAATGGTTCTCTACAATCTGCAGATTGAGAGCTACTCTCTTCCAGACTCGTTTCTTGACCCCGTGACTTAATTTCTTCATTAACTTCCGTTGTGGCGTCCGCCTCAAAAACTTCCATCGCTGCACTAATTTTGGGATCTGCAGATTGAGGGCTACTCTCTTCCAGACTCGTTTCTTGACCCCGTGACTTAATTTCTTCGTCAACTTCCGCTGTACCTCTCGCCTCAAAAACTTCCATCGCTGCACTAATTTTGGGATGGGCATGACCAGCCTATTTATAAAAGAAAAAACATGATGTAATTCTTTCTTTCACTGCAAATAATTTTCCCTATTTTCAGTCGCTTGATTACAAGGAAATACATCGTGATTTGTATCAATTTGACTGTAAGGGATTGGTCTCTAGAGCTAACCTCTTCAAACAATTCTTATTTTAAATCATATACCAGTAGTTATGGTCTTCTTTTAGCCCAAACATATATCCGCATCCTACAATTATCTCCGCCTAAATTAGACTCACTGAAATCTGTATGAGGTAATGTTAAATACCCCAAACACAAAAGTATTCCCATTCATACAGTTAATGGCACATAAGCACCTTAAATCCCTAAGCATTACTGTCCGTTAGAAGAGAATCGCTCTTCCGAATTGGAGTATATTTAAGCATTCATTTTCTTCTTTGGAGATGGACTTATTTATTTATGGATTGCAGCATTCGATTTCACTTATGTCACAAAAAATAATCACGCTTAAAAAGGATTTATTACAAACTTCCTCTGAAGATATGCATCTTCTGAGTACCAAAGGATTTCCTTAAAAGATGAAAATCACACTGTTGAAATGTAATACCTGAGCGGCATAGTTTAAAATCAAGGCGATCATTTACGAGTGCACGTAATTCTTTAGAGTGACCGGTGCATCACGAGCGATGACTTACCGTATCACCAGCGCAGCTTACTAGTCGATTCACTTGGGGGCACGAGGGCGTCACTGGATGCGTCCTGCTGTGGTCACATGCGGATAGTTTTTGGACGAGTTCGTTGCATCCAAAGCTACGTGAGCCCCTGCCCTCCATTCGTCGCAAGAATATGTCTCTTTTCATGAATCGTTCCTTCTTGAGAATAGCCATGTCCAATAGTCTTCCAAGTGACTCGTACCTTACTGCATGTGGAGGCAGATCGTCGAGATAATCGGTTGCGGGCTCCATGATCATATCTTCCCCCACCTGCTTGCGGATCATCTCCACCCGTGGAATTATTTCGCCCGTCAGTGCTCGCTCGATTTGAGACAAAGGATTATCGTATGATCTGTTCAACCTTTCCCTTGCCTCTGGCGGCTTCCTACCCGCGAGCATTTGCGATGCTCTCGCCTGAGTCGCTAATGGACAGAGGCCTCCTGGGTATCCTTCAATACCTGGATTATCAAAGCGGCTGGCCCAGTGCATCTCTGCTAAAATGTGATCAAGTCTAGCATTCCTTGTGCAGAATCCAACGATAGGTTCTTCTGTCTTCTTCGCGGTTAACGTGGAGAGAAAGCCATGGGCTCCTGAGTGTTGGGGGAGAGCCTTCGTGGCCAAGATATTCGTTTCATCCTTAGACTCATGTCTCACATTACGCTCCTTTGCGGACACCGCTGGCCTCCAATCTTCTACTCCGTCGATGATATTCTGCACCAAACCCGGGACTGGAGATCGTTCGTCTATCTCTCGGGGGACATAGGCCAGAGCCTCCTTGGGGACCATGGCCGACGGATGTGGAGTTAGAGCTTCGTCCGAATTTGGTGGGTCGCACTCCGCAAATATCAATACCAAAAATACAGTGGCCAGATACCATTTCCGCAGCTTCTTCTTCGCCTCGGTAACAGGTTTCATGCGAAGTGGATAACACATCCACTCGCTCGTTTGCTTTTTAAAATTTTCCGGCAGCTTCTCCTCCAAGCTACAATCCTGATCACAATCCTTCATACTTGGGTTGTTTTTTTTTTCAACACGCCAATTTCTGATCAGTCCTCGGCACAGGACCTAAGTCCGAACTCGAAATTAAAGCCGTTCTCTGTCGTTCCCTCTTTAGTGACACCTTCAGTATCCACTTGAAACTTTATATTTCCCCTTAATCGCTTATATCGATTATTTATCGCTTATTATAAAGCTTTATCGCAATGTTCTGTCGCACAACAAACGTTTCTGCTTCGCAAAGAACACCAAAATCAGCCCCTTTTACTTTTCGTTGCCTAGGTGATATAGATTCCATTTTTGATCTCGCTGCATTGTTGCATAACCGCCCGTGGTAGCCACATATGCAGCTGCTGAGCGGTGAAGAGACCTCACCGTGGAAGCAAATTTAAAATATATGTTAAGCAAATGCTCTTTCATGCCTTCTAAACGAAATTAAGAAAACTAAGTAGATCGCTACATTAAACCTATCGCCACTGAGAACCTTGAACGATGTCTTTGTTTCCTAAGCTTACATTACATTAACGTGGGAAATATTCCAAAATTAATGTTCTCTATAATGAAGGGTTTTACCGGCTATGTATGATAGCCGCAATGCTGCGAAAAAACAGTATAACGATACATTAAGGCTGTTAGTTTTTCATATCTCTTCCAGCAACAGCGTGGTTGGGAATCTCTCTCGGTCCGCCGATTACAAATTGGACAATCGTTTATGCAAATTCAAAACTAATTTATTATCAGACGAAGTCATTCATATCCCACAAACTCCAACATACTGTGGCAGATCAGATCATGAGAATTAATTGAGCGACACAGATTCGAGAGCTGACATGTTTAAAATGTCGTTTTTCTCGCGATCGATACCAGACTATTATGGCTGTCAATGACACTTTGAGGTAGGTTAGTCGACAGTTAGTGCAGATTAGTGATGTGATCTCTAACGCTTGTTTCTCAATCTATCACGTAGTAATGACATCATCTTAACATGACCTCTGCTAGACTCTAGTATCTCGTGTACGCAGTTGCATTGCACCTTACATAGGAAGAATCTGTAGCATTGGTGGCATACCTAAAGGTTGGTGAATGTTGGTGAAAGTTACATTTACGTCTTATTGCATGGTGGTGAGAACAAAACAGCAAAAGCTCAATACCATTAGTTTAATACTCTACGCATTAGGGGTTATTTCTCTCCCTAACGCCCATTAAAGAAAATAAGTTAGCATTTTAACTACTCAAACTTTGATGGATAAATCTGGAGTTAGCCTCTGCTAACAACTGTGGACCGTCGATTACACAGACCAACGAGGGTATGCATTTTTGATGCTATGGGCCATAATCAACGTAATTTTGTGTGCTGAATTTGAGGCTTCTCATGGAAATAGGCTACCACGTTAGGATTTTGAGATATTGTAAAGGTAAAGGGTCAAAATGTCAATTTTAAGGTTTTTTTGAGCTTAAATATCTTAGAAACCGAAGGTGATCGAGTAATTCTGCAAACGGATTCGAAGTTTGCCTAACAAATGTATAGCATACAGCTATGTCGCCAGACAAGCTACTGGTTTCATAAAATGTACCTTAATTTCAAATTTGTGCACTCAAAATTATAGTATGGTTGAATATAAATGAAGTTGATGATATTTGCTAAATTAATACAGGATATGGTAACAAAGTTTTATAGATTTCATTGATGTATTCTATATATTTTTAAAGCATATTTTGAATACTTTGACAGAATAACTCTATCACCTTAGGTTTATGAGGTATTTAAGCTCAAAAAGGCCTAAAAATTGCCATTTTGACCTTTTAAGGATAGAATATCTCAAACGCCTGACGTGATAGCCACTTTTTGCGAGTATATTTGAATTTAATGCATAAAATTACATCGGAAACAGCCCTTAGCATAAAAAAAAGCGATTTAGACCCTAAAATTTGCAGGCCTGTGCCATTGGCGAAATAAGTCATCCATGCTAGCACAAAGATGTGAAGGAATGATGCTCTGTTCTATAGAACAAATCAAATCAAAAGATATAACTGATAAAAACTTTGAGAGATTTCCACTCTAGGTTTTAATGTTAGTGCAGTTTAGAACACATCAGCGAAGTTATTGACTCGCTTGAGGCAATGTAAAGATCCTTTTGGCACTGGCACTGGCACTTTTGGCACTATCTAACCATTTTCCGACACTATGGAGGCGAGACGTGCCGTGACAAATTTGCCTTCCTCTCCTTCACCATCCAGGCTTCCTAATTCACATGGCAATTTTGGTTAGATACAATGGAACTAGATCTTAAGCCCTTGCGGTCCATCAAAGATGGCAACGCAAGGGAGAACAGGGCTTCAAAGAAGCCACAACCAATAGACAGTATCCTTCCCTAGCACTTATACCGTGCTTAGCCATTTGAAAATATCACTGTCCTGCGATGGTTTCATTGCCGCCATCCTGTATTGCTTTTTAGGATGACTTTTGCATCCTGACTTAGGATCCACCGTTAATTTTCCCGCATCACATCACATTAAAAAAATTATATATTACGTTTTTTTCATTTTTACTCAAGGTCTGCAAAGTCTATCTACGGGCGGGGAGAGTAAATAGCTTGATATTACGCTTGGAAAAATTATGTACCTATAGCAGCGAAGACACAACAATGAGACATAGCGTGCAATATCTGTAAAGGATAAGGTTGTCTCACTCACGGCTCAGGCTCCTATTGGCTTGACGTCCTGACGACCCAAAGCCCCGCACTCTTTGAATATCTCCGTTCCGTTGCTTACACGCTACGGGGTGACCGACATTTATGCATTCCGATTTACAGAGGACTATTTCCTTTTCAATGCTTTACGTATTCGTGACATAGATTTAATAGTCCAAAACTTTGAATCATGCATATTGATAGCGATCAGTCATACGAAAAACGGTCGGACGAATGAATGTATCTCAAAGGCTCCATAATTATAGGGATAAATAGCGCATATTTTACTCCTTGTGACATAAATGGCATTCAGGCGAAAGAAAAATTAATTGGAACTTAAGGAGGACATTTGGACAAAGGAAAAAGTCTATAGCTAATTAAAATCGCTTACTAGACGTATTGCGCGCGTCGCGAACTACGCCTGTAAGTCGGCGACGCGCGGGAACGCGGTAAACTTCGAAAGAGTGGGTACACGACGGGGTGGGCAATATAAACACAACACAAGCGCACAGTTGTCTACGGGGAGCAAGAGATTAATCGAGAGAAAGAGTTCTTATCACCGATTTTCGTGTCGCAACAGACATAAACGTGGCATACGAAAATTTCGGCACTGACGGAAAATACAAGTTTAACAAGCCACCTTTGCGCCTTTCCCGTATTTAAGACAGGTTCTAATTTTTGAAAACTTTCATTAATGTCTACATTACTGCCCTTCTCTTGCATATGTATATCGTTTTAGTCACTTTCATACTTTGTTACTTACACTTCTTTCTAGCTACTTGTGATTTCGAATACTTCTCTGGGGAGCTTCTAGTATCATATTCTGATATGACTTTCATGGCCTACCTCTCCTCTCAGTCCATTCAGGATGCTATAGTACGTACATTAGGTAATTAGGCTCATTATTTCTAAATAACCGAAAAAAAAAAATATCCTTTCATATCAGTCTATTACCAGATTCACATTCTCTCATGACCTAATCATTCCTCTCCGTTTTCCTCAAACACCGCCAATGATTATACTCATAATTTTCTGCCAACATTTATACTAACCCTGGAAAAACTTAGTGTACTTCCTAAGTAGGTAATATATTTACCCAAAATACCACGCTATACATGAATGTTAATAGTCCATGGCAAGCCATATATATTCTAAATAAATCAAATATTTCTATAGAAATAAATGTTTCAGTGAAAAATAATCGACAGGTTCTGGTTCAACAGCTAAAGATGATATCCTTCTTTCAAGTTCCTAGAAAAAAAATGGAATGAGTAACATGCAGTTAACCAGTTAAATGCCTTTTATTTAACAATTTTTCTCATTTTGTTACAGGAACGTCTTGGTGCTTTGTTTTCTTCTGTTATGAACCTCTCATTTAAATACTTAATCCGCATAAATATCCTCTGCTGAACAAAAGCTTTAAAAATTGTCTTGTCCATTTGTGAGTGTCTACAAAAATGCATAACTATTTTTTGGACAAGCCCCCTACCTTTTGGCAAACCACCCTTCGAATGCATATTAAATGCACCCTCCAAAACACCCAATTCTGAGATGGAACATGGCTGGCATGGATGGCTGCTCTAGACCACCATATGATAAATGAATTACCCATGGTAGCAGACAAGGCGTTGCTTGCAGGCTACCAGATATTTCATGTGTACAAGTTTCAAGATTAGGATGCGTTACCATGAAATTTTTGGCTACCCAGCCCTAAGTAACTAAGGGCGTCAGTAGAAACCTCGGGTACATCACACACTGAGATTTCAGGTGAGGATGAAGTGAGCAATGAGTCGCCATTACATTCTATTTCACTTGGAATTTCCAGTAAGGGTGATTCAAGGGCTTTTGCCAAAATGTACTCTTCATCACACTTATTCTTTACTTATTTTAACTCCGCTCCCTAGCACAAATCCTGAATCCAAAAGCCAATTTCGAATTAGTTTCAACAGATGTGGAGCATCTGGAAAAAAATAAATATTCCCTCCAGTCTCAGGGCGAGCAAATGTATTGCATAACAGTGTTATTGTGAAAAGATAGCCCTAGCTCCTTCCATAGACCCTAGTTGCCACTTCCACAGTCATTCACACAGGCCACAACTACATAGCCAGCATAATACAATTAGCTCAAAACTGAATTTAGCGATATTTATGTAAACATCAAATTGTAGCGAACACGCGAATGGCAAGCCTAGCAGAATTATCCGAGACGTAGTGACATCACCCGCGACAAGACGTCAGTGACGTCACCCGCGAGCAGCTGGAGCTTGCGCAGTAGTGTGTGAGACAACCTTACTTTTAATAACCTTGGTGGATACCAATCCTGAGAGCCGCCGGCAGAACCTTCAGTCTCTCGCCTCGAACCCCTTCCAACTACCTCTAATCTACCTCCCCCTAGGCGGCCACGCGGCAGCGTTGCCAGCTCGGTGTCGTAGAGTGACATGGAGCACCACTGGACGACTGAGAACAAACTGCGAACTACATGGTCTTCTATGGTCCGCCAAGCAGGGAAATATATAGTTCTGCACGTCTATAAAACTAAGAAATTATTAGGAAAACGCTTTGCATTGAAGGTCAAATTTATGCGAGAATTTAATACCAAAGAATCAATCTATGCTTGCCAGTTTACATCTTTCTGATTATCATGACCAAACGGGAGTAAAATAGAAATGTGCCAGCTCTAATTTGCAGGGTTTTTTTGGCAAATGTGGGAGGAATATCCAAGTTTTGCCAAAGACAATGCATAGTAAAAAGAGCCTTCTTTCAAAAGTTGAAGACCAAATTCGATTAGCTTATGAGGTTTACGAGAAAATCTCTTCGAAAAATGGTCCAAATCACGGACCGGCAAAGCCGAGGGAGGAGGCCCCTTAATGTCCAACCCTGACGTATGTACTGACAAAGTTTTTGAAATCGAATGTTGTTATTTTGAGAAAACTGAAGTAGAAAAATCAACTCATGTGATCTTTTTAAAATTGATAGAGCCCATATCGGTCTTGGAGACCGAAGTCACCCAAAAGACTTCACATCACGAGGATAAAGTCTGTTTTTTCGTATATCCTAATGATTTACGTTTAACGTAAAATGAGGTGACCTTTACGTTAAATTTCTGTTATCCGAGAGTATATTATACCACCACACTCTCTACCATTAAGATTATTCGATCGAATTGTCATATCACCTAGAAATCAATGAATTTGTTTCATTTCAAGGTTAAACATCTTTTCTCTCCAAAGATTCCAAAATATCAGCCTCTTACAGCACAGCTTTGAGAGTTATTTGCCAAAGAACAGCAATTTAGCATGGAAAATGGCTCGCCAATGCACTTAGAGAGATAATATTTAAAAAATGAGAAATATCTACACTTCTTTTCAAATGACTTGCAGGGTGGAAAAGCGGGGTCAGCCGAAATGAGGAGTCTGAGGTTTCATCAGGTGACCAATGGGAGCGTGAGTGGGGAGTTTCCTTCTCCCTAGAGCTCATTTTTACTCTAGCTCTTGTCGTGTGAGTTCTCCTCTCTGCTTGCTGTGTTGCCACTTCTTCTGCGTATTCGCCGAGGCGCTTGCCTGAAACTATTCCTTCTAACTCACGCGTTAGGGTAGGTAAGGCAATGCCTTGCTGGCGTTCCCCCCTCCCCTTCCTCGCCCATTCCACAAATTTCCCCTCTCGCGCGAGACTCAGCGAGCGCTGACGAGCGAGGCCGAACTCCCGTACACCAAGTATTTTGGAAAGAACTATAACACCTAAATCTCAGCCAAAAATTAACAATGAGAAGTTTGGATGTTATCTCAATACTTTTCAAAAATAATTCATTTAGTCACCACAGTAATTTTTGGACAGTCACAAAGGAAATGTCCACCTAAAAAAGATTTAAACTTACCAAGTGAAAAAAGCGAGCCATGTTAAAGACTTATATAGATACTTTCATTTGATTACTGAGTACATCAATTTTATGAAAGGACGTCTTTTTACCATTAATGTTACAGCTGTTAATTCATACGTTCTTCAGCGCTAAAGTCAAATAGTCAAATTTAAGGATGATCTCCATGATGACTGGGGAAATATCACGCTCAGACTATCTTAAACGTGAGAAAAATCTGCGGAAAAAAGAATTTACCTCAGTTTCAAGTTGAGAAAATTTTTAATTTGGATCGGTATTGCGCAGAACTATCTTACGCTTCGGGGACAAAGTGCCGCACGCTTAATCATCAGATAAATTTTCATAGAAAACTCCTTTGAAGAAAACTGAGAGCTAGAAAGACAAAAATTCAATCTCATCATATTCGACAAAAATTTTTCTTTTTATTTCCTGCAGCTGCTCTGAATCGATAGTTTTTACAAGTCTGCAATAATTAGTCGAGTCCAATGTGAACTCATTGAAAAGCTTCGTCATATTTTCTCATTTCATTCGCAATATTACCACAAAATTTCTCTCGACACTTCTCCTCTCTTCACTTTTCTATAACCTCAATTCTTCGTTCACGCTCTCTCACCGCGACTTTTCTCTCAGTTTCCAATCTCCCTATACTCACCCAAATATTCAGTGGGCTCTTTTCCGAACGACTGAAAGATCTTCAAAATTTATTCTCACACAATAACTTGAGCTACGATATTTCTGACAGGAACATAAAATTTCCATATATGAAGAACTCTATTTTTGGCAGCTGGTATCATATATCCTCTTCGCAAACTTCATCCCAAACGTATCTTCATATTTACTTCTCTCCAACTCCGAAACTTTCTCCTGTTTCGCCCATATCATTCAACTTTCAGCATGACATCGGTAAACATCTCGAGAGAGTACCCAAAATCAATCGACGGGTTCACTTTCTTTCCCATGGCTTTGGGTTCTGAGATATAGAAAAGGATTTCGACATGCATTAGCAACATGTATATTGCGTAAATATACAAGAATATGAAGTATGATGAGAGACTAAAAGAACCTAAAATTATCCGTCCTGCAGAAATAGAAAAAAATATTTCTCGACAGAGACTTTATATGGGCACTTTCTCTGTCATGGTAATTTTAAAAACCTGGAAATAAATGCCGCTAGCAACATGTAAAATTTGAGGATAGCGGAGTCAGTTAATGAAAGAATATGTTTCTGCACATAAATGGTACCTATACATAAAATATTGTTTAGAACTGACGCAAATTTTTAAAACTTTTTAGAGATATTTTTATGATTGTTTTCCAAAGTGTAAATTCTACTACCAGTTAATTTAATTCAAATGGCTGTCTAGATTCTTATTTACTCAGCCATATTCCGAACATTACCTTAACATTTTTGCGTTGTTTTTTTTTGCTTTTCAGTTTTAGTTCATTAGAATTTGTTTCTTCCTTTAACGCGTACATTAAGGTAACTTTAGTATCATTCTTTCAATGTATATGCAGCAATGCCCACTTATTGTGAAGGTAGCCTCTACACAACTATTCTAAGAGGCTAATCAAACATTTCCAAGCTTATACACAAAGAAATTTTGATTTCGTAATTTATTTCCTGGAAAGAAACAATCATTGATATAATATCATCTATCATTCATATAATATCATCTATCATCTATCATTAATATAAAAATTAAATTCGCTTTCGAAAAAAAAAGAAAAAGCCTAACCATACGGCGCTATAAAGCAGTCATACACATGAGGGAATTTTAGTTTTGAGCGCACGTTGCGTTTTCTCAAAAAATGGAAAAGTTTTGACAAAAATCTTTCAAAACTTTTAGAGTAAAACGGACGATTGGTGGGTATAAAGGTACAACATGGGTTAGAAACCAAGCTCCAAAGAGTTATGAAGACGAAGGTAAGCAGTGATCTGCAAAGCACAAAAACGTCTTCAAAGAAGGCAATCTAATAAATAACTGCGAGAAAAACAATGATTGAATATATAAAAAGGGTAAATAACACAAGAAACTGGAACAATGATGATCGGTATCAAAGAGAGATGAAACAAGTTTCAAAAAAATTAATCATTGAAAGTGGATTGACAGCGTTCTTAAAGTTTCTGAGCAGAAAATTAATTGGTGTATGAACAAAAGACATATGGAGGTAAAGGAAAGAAACCTAAATTCTACCCAGACCTACCCAAGTCATGGAGAAAAACCAATAACAGCGGTATACCAGCGTTAATCGATTTTCTCATTCTCTTGACTTTTCACCGGCTTCTATATTTTCCCATCGTTGAATACAGAACATCATCCGTTCAGCTGGAGTTTAAAATTCTTTGAGTTGGATTGGGAGGTGATATTTTATCAAAACACTGAACATATTCCATTTTGCTGGTTTCAGGCGTAAATTTATGGAATTTGTTAACATAATGATGATACCTTGTAACTTGGTTATTCCTCATATCTTTATTTTATACGACTCGGGTTTTGACGTGTAACTTCATCTTATGGCGACGCTAAGATGACGTTGTACTTCAAAACTTGGGTCGTTTCAAATCAAAATATGCGGAATAACAAAGTTACAAGTCATCATCATTATACCCCATTTTGTTTCAGTACATGAATACCTCCTAACACGTAAATTTATGGAATTTGTTAACATGATGATGATAGCTTGTAGCTTGATTACTCCCTGTATCTTTATTTTATACGACCCGGGTTTTGACGTATAACTTCATCTTAGCGCGACGCTAAGATGACAGTGTACATCAAAGCCTGGATTATTTCAAATAAAAAAACTTTACATAGGAAGATACTTTTCTCGCACGAAAAACCCAAATTTAGTTTAGAAGAATTTGGAGTCTTTGGGTCACGGGTTCCCAGTAACGAAGAGTGATATTTCAGTTGTCTCTAACTTGACTATGTGCGTCAAGACAAACATTAACACTAGGACGCCCGGACTTTTCAACATCATTCAACGCCCAAAGCGGGTCATTTTGACCCACTGTAATTAATGAAATTAATCCTCACTTTGCGCTATTAAGTTTACATTTCTACAGTTTCTACTACAAACTGTCACTCTTTCTCTTCACATTCATCGATTATTTCACTCTATAACTTTCATAACTTTGATAATATCGATGATTTATTGATATATAAACTTACGACATTTTGTCATTTTTTCGTTTTTTCCATTTTATTTCATTTTTCTTGCTTATTGTGTCATACCTCAATATACTACGAAGAATTTTCACATTATTTAATACATATCTATTATTTTTCAAAGTTTTGTTGCAATAACTAAGTTCAAAATATTATTTTTCGGTCGAAGCAGGAATTTTCCCGAAAATCTACCTAGTAACTAACTTTGGGATTCTTATTATTTCAGTGATGCACATGTATAAATCTGATAATCTGATAATAGTCCATATGTCAGTAAGGAGCAATATTGTATTCTCTGCACTCTAAAATAGTAATAAGGTACACTGTGCACTGCCAACGAATTAATTACTAAATATGCCATGAATCGACCGGACGAAAAATGAGAAGGGTGGAGATACGAAGTGGAAGGAAGGAATATGAGAATATTTTTGAAAGGTGATCCAGGCATGGAAGGTAACCGAATGAGGAATATAGGACAAAGTGGGATGGACAACATATGCAGCAGAATAACTAATAAACACTAATAAAATAGAAGTTTTGGGGGTGATACAAAGTGCAAATACATATCTGGGTCAAAATGACCCGTATGGGCGTTCTAGGTAAATTCTAAAAAAACTAATGTACGGATTACTCCAGGAAGGTGAAAATTTTTGGACATAAAGCCATGCTAAAATGAATAAAAGTCACGAGAGGAAATCCTGCTCTCATTGAAAATGAAATAAAAAAATGAATTTAAAATCGCGTTTGGGTCAAAATGACCCGCCTGGGCGTTCTAGTGTTAAGTTACAACTTTTTTATGAATTCGGTTTTAAAAATTCCTACTTCAGGGGATGAAATTCGAAAGTAATGAAAACCAAAATTAAAGTAAATAATATGCTGATTACTCCACGGATAAATTTTTAATGACCTCATTTGTCAAGCCATAAGAGCAAATTGCAGCGCCACTTCTACATCTGCATACTATCAAGTCCGAGTCTTCACTTATTTCACGGTAGATAACTGTATCGTCTGTAAATAATCTTAATTTACTGCTAACTTGAAAACTTATGTTATTAATATAAATAATGAATAAAAGAGGGCCGATCACGCTTCCTTGAGGAACACCAGATGTGACTTCGACCATATCAGAGCTAAAACCATCAATAACTACATTTTTTTCGATCACAGAGAAAGTCCCTAATTCAATTCACTGTTTTTCAATAACCTCCGCATGATTGAAATTTATATACGAGTTTTCTGTGGGGAACCTTGTCGAATGCCTTCTTGAAATCAAGGAATATCGCTTAAGTCCGTGTCTTTGCTTGATTCATGGGAAATAACTGTATCGTCTGCAAATAATCTTAATATACCGTTACTCATTCCCAATGCATCTTTCCCCAGGCTCGCTCCAAACTGCCCAAGAAGCGTCGCCGAGTTCTGCCCGTGGAGCAACCCAGAAGGAACCGGGACAGAGTGGCCGGGGGCGGCGGCGGAGGACCGGGGGACAATCCCCCGCGGAGGGTCAACGCTTTACGGCACCCGGGCCAGCTGCTGCTCGCCCCGCCGTCCACGCCCCTCGGTCCCATGCCACCCTCGGTGCTCTTCAAGGATCCCACGTCCTCCGGGAAGTTAGGTAAGAGATAGTCCAACCCGAACACCCAGGAGACGCGCTGTTCCCAAAAGGGGCCGGGTCCACAGACGAAACCATACCAATAGAAACTTTGGAACGGGGATTTTTTTCCATCAGTGCGAAGCTTCTGGAAGGGCTTCCGGTTTCTGCAACGTACCGAAAAGTGGGGTTACTTTGCTCCTCTAGGGGATACTTGGCTCCGTTTGAAATGAAATCCATTTAACTTTTTCCATCGGACGAATTACAAATATTGAGCGCGCTAGAGAATAATCATTTTAGCTATTTTAGCCGAAAAATCTTACACAAACCTGCTGTTTACAACTGAAAATAATAAGTCTGTTCAACAACCTTTGTCTCGAGCTAATTTTTTTCCACACGTTTCCCAACCCCTTTTAAAAAAAAATCCTATTTACATAATAAACTTTCCCCCCTCACCAGCCCTTGATCTACTTTTCCCTATCTTCCTCTCAATCCCGGTAAAAAATATCCCTTTGAAGAATGCACCACAAAAAATATTGAATTTAAATGTATATGTTCCTCAAAAATACCATTAGCTTTCGATTTGTTTTGAAAAGACTTGATGATGAGAATATTATAGAGGCTGCAAATGCACTTTAAACAATACTTGTTGCACAACGTTTTTGGTATGAATGAAGTAAAAACTGGCGAAATGTAACCCCACCTTACGGTATTCATATGTTTGCTTCATGCTTTCGCTGCCATTTCGGATAGCATCACCAGAAACGAACTCAACGGGAAAAATCTTTCCAGGCCTTGAACCCGGATCCTTCGATATCGCGCCGAGTTTTTTGTCCAGGGCCTATTTTAACCTGGGCTTCTTCATTGCCGGAGATTTTTGTGGGCTTTAAGGAAAGCATGAAATTCTCTCTCTCAGTTTCATAATCTGTTAAATCACTCGACGCAAAGTCGAGGGATTCGGGTATAAAATCTGGACAAAGCAAGATAATTTATACTTAGCAGAAGTTTCGTGGTAAAAACGTTCTAAAATGAAATTAATTGGTGCTGAAATACATTAAAATGCGGCAAAAACCGGTAGCTCTTCCTGATGTAACCCAGGAAACTATCTAAACCGTTCTACAGTTAAGCCAAATGTATGAATATTTTCATGATCAAGAAAGCTATTCCCTTTAGGTCGAATGACCAGCAAATACAAATGCCCGAGACTGCAGTTTCGAATGTAAATTTTTGACACGGATAGTTTGAATATTTATCATGTAATAAACTTCCAGTATTGGTATCTAACATATTATTTGTAGCTAAATTGATTGGTTAGAAATCCAAAAATAAAAGCAAATTCACTTTCTCAAGGCGTAATACAGTATTGTACGCAATTAAACTACTAATTTATAGTATTGTACGTACAGTTTAAATATTCCTCCGTAAAATTTGCACCAAAGTCTCTAAAAACGATTCTTAGTTTATTCGTATTTTCGTAAGTCACCGCATTTTAGTCTAATTAAACTGCATAATTTAATTTGATATGCTATTAAAACCTAAGAGTCTTTATCTTAATACCACCTGAAATTTTTCCAAAGGAAACGCCATTGTAAGAGTTCACAGACTAGGGTATAAGAAAAAATAGACGCTTATTGAAATCGAATAAATTATATTTAAAAATTAAACTCCATCAAACTTTTATTTCAAAGTTCTTTTGCGTTAAAATGACTAAAACTAGGCTCGTGAACAAAGATTTTCTTCATAATTAAGCTTCAAATAGCAGTTTAATCTTAATCAGTCTCGGTAAAAAAAGCGCTAAATTTCAGAATGAAAGGGACAGGTATAGCAATCAAACAAATATTTTGAAAAATCCGTTTAAATATTTAAGCACAATCATTTGGCCTCACCTCAAAGGTAATTTCACACAAACTTTTACTTGTGATGATTTTAGAATAGAATTTTTTTATAAAATTTTTAATTCTATAGATTTTTTTATATAGCTCAAACTGCCTGGTAGTTAAAACTTAATTTTATTTCCAGATAAATATTTTCAAAACACTTTAAAAACTAACATTTATTGATAGAGATCATATTTTTTGTATCAGTGCCACGTTAATTCCTTACAGAACTTTTAAACTCTAAACACTAAAGGCGAAATAAATCAAGCTCCTGAACCACTAATACATGGTCACTAAATGTTCCTGACATAATAAATGACAGTTAAATGAATACACCTTAAGCAGTCTCACAATGTATTCCTTTTCTTCGGGAAAGAAAATTTTGTTTCCACAGGTTTACAACATCTGGACAGCTAACCATCGGCCTACTCGACAATGGACTGCTACCAAACCACCGAATGCAGTTCCAAACATTTGAGCATTCAAATCATTAAAGATGGAACCACTCATCCATGTTCACGGTTCAACAACCGTAATCATTCACGGGTTGAGGACGGCAAACTTCAACCATTCAAGTGTCAGCATGAGCGATGAAAAATTCCTTTGATGAATACTATAGCAAAACTACACAATTTCCTAGCACGCAAGCATAATTCCGTCGTCACATGAAATATATTCGTCCTAGTATAGGTGCAGACGCTATATTGCATCCAAAACTTAAAGAAAACGGACACGGTTTTCCTGTGTAAGTTACCAAGCATATTCTACACATGAAGATACTGAAAACAGTACCACCTGGTATTTTCATTCTCAAGGCATTAAAACGTTAATGTGCACTATTGAAGCGCTTAAAACGGTCTTGAGTTTGTATTTATTCAACAAAAATACACGTAATCAACAGTATTCAACCCGAAATTACGTGAAACAATCATAAAGTACCAATCGGACTACGCCTCAGCTGACGCAAGATGGAAATTGCATCTGTTACATCTTGAAAAAGGAGAGTTTCCTTGCGATGGAATGCCCAGCCAATTCCACATGTGTTATGGTCGGCTCGGGGAGAAAGGGAAACTTTAACGATTCGTGCCGCCTTAAAGCATTGGTAGGCACCGACCCAATTTGTGATACAGGTTGATTCCTTCTTTCGGGTTTTCCGCCGCGTTGGTACATGTTGGGGACGATATTTCGCCGGCTGTCCTGCTGGCTTTCTCAGGTTCCTTTGGTCACATGGACCTGAGGAAGCCAGCAGGACAGCCGGCGAAATATCGTCCCCAACATGTACCAACGCGGCGGAAAACCCGAAAGAAGGAATCAACCTCCATCAAAGCCCCGCGGAAGCCTTCAACAGAACTTCAATTTGTGATACATTTTAAATGCAAGCTATCATGGACGCTATTGAAACTGGTAAGCCAATTTCAAGTTAACTTTTCCATCTAGTGGTACTCAGGATTGAACGACCAATAAAGAAGTAAGAGATGTCACTTTAGTCAAGCCAGGGGTGGGATAACTGTTCCCTCTTTTTCTTTGTCACTATCACTAAGTAATAATAACCGTTAGTGTCCTAAGAACGTTCTCCATAACTTAAAACTAGTGATTTAAAGCACCCTACAAAATGTTATAGAGTATTTTTTAGTATTATTCACGTTTTTGCTCACATGACTGCAATCGAAAATGGTGATAACGCGAGGGAATGGGTTGTAGAGAAACTTGTTCTCGCACTAGATACTATTTTCGATAAGACTATTATGTTTCCCTCATCTCAGGACGTAAATTGAATTATATGTGTCAATTCTAAATCACTACGACTTCTTCGTCACTAATGAATCCTCACAGCGAATGTCCCACCTCCTTGAGTGTCAATGAATCGACCCTGGGACGCATTGTTCCCGATGAGGAGAAGGCTCTAGTTGGAAGGGGAAGAGGGTTGAGCGAAGGGGCTGAAGGGGAGTTGGCTGTTTAAGCGGTTTCGCTTCAACAATCTTCGTGGATGGGTCTATCTACGGCAAAGGGGTCGGGCAGTGCAAAATTCGAGAATATTTTGATAGGAGGTCGGGGCTTAGAGAGTTCCCCGTTCAAGATGCGCCGAAGTTAGCATAGATCGGAACACATCGAGAACACTCAGCGCACCCTGACGACGATCAATGGAACGATGAGTGGAGATCAATGTTCAGTAAAATACCGATAGGTAGACTTCTTTAGTGTCACAACAATTACGACCGAATATATTTGTTCAGTACTTAAAATTGATTGCTTAACTTACGTAAGCAGAGAGGTAACCTTTTTACCGCAAACTAATCGTACATTGTACATTATTCTTGTTCTTTACATACGTTTTAAAATATATGTTTTAACAGCTATTCCTTCATAATTACCGAAAATATATTCAGATTGGGTAAGGATGATGAACAACACGGTTAGGAAAAACGGAGATCAAAATATGAAATGAGTACTTAAGCATGGATCGACAAAGAAAATAAATATAACTATACGATATGAATAACTAATAATGAAAACAATGTTCAGTTACACTAATTTTTATTTATGTCCACCGGTTTTGACTGCTTCAACGTCTTTTTAAAGACATAAAAAAAAGTTGTTTGTCTTGAAAATTAAGGTATAGTCGTCGAAACCGGTAGACAGCAATAAAATTTAGTAGCATTGTACATCGCTTTCATAATTAAATATTTCCTCTCGTCGTTCCACAGCGTAACGCCACAATCAGTTGATTTGATACGATATGATAACAACCAAGAATATAAAGACAACTTGTAGTTCTCAACTGGACATACTGAATTTTTACGGTTGGTACGCCAAACATTTATATTTGTAGGGGAATTGTCACGGAAATTAATTGATTTACCTAGAAAAAGAACAGGTGCGCTTGAAATAAATGCGGTTTTAAGTATTTTTTACTTTCTTGAAAAAAATGAAAAAGCGCACTCGGTAACAAACGATTACAGCTCTGATCCATGTAAAGAAGAACTCAGTTTAACGTTAAAGAGTTAGGGCACCACTCGACTAGAGATTTGTAAACGGGCCGGCGTAAAGGGGGCGTAAATTTGGTGAATATTTCGACTGTGGTTTGAGACAGATGAAGAGACCGGCAGGAAGGAATCTAACGTACGGATGTGGAAGAGGAAACATGGAGAAGATATAAAATTGAGTGGGCCAAGAGAGAGAGAGAGACGTGCGTGATGGGGGAGAAGGGGTAACAAAGCAAAGGGAGTCGAGCGTTTTGAGGTCGGGAGGGCGAGGGAGGCTTTCATCTCGGCCGCCCAAACAATTACCTTCCAAGCGAAAGGGAAAGCCTTCCGAGGGAGGGAGGGCGGGTCATTATCACAATCCATTCCCTCCATTTTTCCACTGTCTCCTCCCCCTCCACCATTGAGGTTAAAGGGAAAACTGGTATGCCTGTAGAGAAAGAGGATTCATTCTCTACGTAGAAACAAAAAAAATATCCAAGAAAGGTTTTTTTCCCCGTTTCTTCCCAAAATCCAACCGTGCCACACGCACTTTAGCGATGGTTTCCATCCTTCACATCTATGACCTTCATCACCTTTCTATTCCCTCAAAGCCTTTAGGTTCTCCCACGGAAGGGCGGATCGAGTAGATATTCAAATAAAAACAATCAAGAAGCACATTGCGCACCACTTTCCCTTTTATATACCAACATTTTCTTCAACTTATTTTTTTTCTTCTGTTCGGCCTCGAGGAGGAATCAAGGAGGACGATACGAGCAGAAATCAAGGCCAACGACCTCTTGTCGCGATTCTTAGGAATGATTGAAAGGTGGGGAAAGGAGTGAAATCTTTTACAGCGGTGAACTTATACTGGAGTTCACAAATTGAGTAAAAGCAACAAAGGATACAAAGTACAACCAAATAAAAGATAACCATATTTAGCTGTATCTAAAATACCGAATACAGTGAAACCTGCCTTAAGCGGAACCAGATTTAAACAAATACCTGTCTTATCTGGAAAAAAGGTTGGTCCAGGCGATCATTATAGGGTTTTACATGCATTAGTACCCTGTGTTAAATGGAAACTGTCAAACGCGGATACGGAATCTATTCTCAGGCACACGTACCTGGGTTAAGCGGAAGTGCAAAACAATTCCATGCACAATTTCCACCATAAGGAAGTAATATCCTATCCTAAGAGACGTCATAAACTGAACATCATATCCTAAACAGCTATAATTTGCAAACCAACACATCATAATATTATTATCGTTTCTTTCTATTTAACACAGGGTACGAAATTGAGTAAAAGCAACAAAGGATACAAAGTACAACCAAATAAAAGATAACCATATTTAGCTGTATTTCACAAACCGAATACAGTGAAACTACCTTAAGCGGAACCAGATTTAAACGAATACCTGTCTTATCTGGAATAAAGCTTGGTTCCGGCGATCGTATAGGGTTTTACATTAATTAGTACCCTGTGTTAAATGGAAACTGTCAAACGCGGATACGGAATCTATTCCCAGGCACGCGAACCTGGGTTAAGCGAAAGTGCAAAACAATTCCATGCACAATTTTCACCATAAGGAAGTAATATCCTATCCTAAGAGACGTCATAAACAGAACATCATATCCTAAACAGCTATAATTTGCAAACCAACACACCATAATATTATTATCGTTTCTGTCTATTATTTTTGTCCTAAGTTTACATTTAAAGAAAAAAACTCCTCTCTGTGAATATGAAGAATTAAAAAAGTTAGTTTGTGAATGGTATGTGCGAACTATATCGAGGGATATTCCGCTGTCAGGTCCAACGGTGCAAGAAAAGGCGAAGGAGGTCGTAGTTTCTTTATGATATTTGAATTTAAAGGCCTCGGATGGTAAGCTGGAAAGTTTCAGGTCAGGATACAATTATTTTTTTTCTAATTATCAGTTATTATCATCATCAAATTATTTTTCATTTTCGGTCATTCTTTTTTCTGTAGGATGGAATCACTAAAGGGAGCGTATGACCATTTTCATCTGTGGAATATTTGGCAGGGGTGCTCCTAAAGCCTCCTGTAATCCGGAAATCAGCTCAACTACAATGTTTAAAACATGTTGACATTGAGTATTGAGTACATTTTGAAATGTCTGACCCTGGGTTAAGCGGAAACCTGTATTGTTCGGAAAAAATTATGGCCCCGAGAGATGTCGCTGAAGACAGATGTTACTGTACTTACTTTAAGTAAAATAGAAACCGAAAATGTAGTCCACCGTCATTCAACGAACGAAGAAAGGCGATTGAATTATTTGCATTTTAACCATACAGTAGTGATGCAAATTACTGGGGAATGGGTCGTGACGTCGGTCTCCGGATCCGATTATGACTATGGAATTTTTAATAAGATGACATCACTTTTTTCTCGAATCATCTCTAAAAAAGCAAAAATCATTCTCGAATTTGAAAAAATATTTTAAAAATTTCACATCAAGCAGAGAAAATGCTATAGCTTTATTTCAATCTAGACTATACAGTAAAATTGGTAGTTTTGGGCATTTTATTTCTTCATAACAGCTGTCACAAGGTATTGAAATATAAAAAAAATATTCGTTTTTATTTTACGTCCCTAATCACTTGTACAAATTTTTAGCATATTATGTTTTGCATGGTAAAACGAAACAGGTAATATTTGAAGACAGGAGTTGTGATTCACGGTCTACAAAACTGATAATAACTATATATAACGATGTACTTACACGAAGTGATTATTTGGGTCGTATAATGGAGGAGCAGTATCAATTGGGAAGCTACTGAAGAGGTTGAACTGCATAATTTCCAATTTCGCCTATTTCACCATATAGATTATATAGTCGATCTATAAAACCGTGCGTCACCAATCTAGGGTTAAGAACAATTCGTTCGTATAAAGGAGATTTCCGCAATCATTTTCGGAGTACACCAAATAGACCATCGGTTTCAAACTTTCTTTTACCGTTGTCCACCAATAGAAATTATAATTGGTAAATCGTTTGGGCGTCAAAATGCGTAACTATAACGGTTCGAGCAAAAATTATGCTTGGATACAATTTTTGGAGAAAATAAATTGCACTCATAATGAGAGGGAGAAGTGACTATTTCAAGATTTCAAATAGCTTCAGTATATTTTTTCAAGATGTCAGATCAAGAGTCGATTTAATAATCACTTAATTGCCAATCCAGGGCCTTCAAGTATACGTGATACAATTGTATACAATGCTATCGACTAGTAAATATCTCATCATGCATTCCTCGCGATTAATTTCCCCGCGCATTGGACAGAAGGCCTAACGGTACCACTATAAGATATTTCCCCATCAAATGGGACAAATTTGCCACCCGCAAAGGAAACCGGAACATACGCATCAAAACGCGGGTCATTTTCTGTCAAACCGGGACGTATTTTGAGGCTAGGCGCACAGGAAATATTCCGCTAATTAAAAATGGATTACTATTCCATTACCCTGTAACTCCACCCACGTTCGCTTGTAATTGATAATTAACAAGTGAAAAAGAAAATTCAAAGCCAGCCCATTTAAATAAATAGCCCTCGGAAAAATGAGAATTCCTAATTGCATCACACCCACCAGAGCAAAAAATCCCTAATTTTGAAATAATATCCACGTAAAAAAGAAAAATGGAGTTCAACACAATTTAAAACATAGACCTGCTTATTTAGAGAAATTCGTTTGTTCATTAAAAACAGGACGAAATAAAGCTCATTAATTAACTAAGCGAATGAAATCCCTTCCATTTTAAAAACATTCTCTATTTCGTTTTAGCATGTAATTCAGCGAGTACAGCTCTAAATTTGGTGCTAATTTAAGCTTCTTGCACCAGAAAACAAAAAATGAGTTATCACGTGCCAAAACCATTTCCCTCCCCTGAGAATTACTAATAATTTTATCTGTCGCAGAATTCCTACAGAACATGGCCTGAAAACTTACAAGATCAGACCCTCAGTTCTTGGCTCATAAAATAGTGTTGAACGAAATTATTATGTGTCTATCTCACCGATAAGTAATATTTACACCAATTATTTAATCTTATTATTTGCCCTGAAAATTCACGTCAACGGCAGTAGAAGCGATATAAAGGCCAATCATCGACAAGAAGTAAATATAAATGATGAGGCTAAATACCGATTCGAATGGGTTTCCAGGTCAAATCAATTTTCTCTCATGGTTTATTTAGCATCTTATTTCAAAATAGGTTCCATGATAATCCAAAAATAACGGGTATGACATGAAAAAGTTTTCTAAAAATACTATTTAAGGAATAAACACATTTATTTTTACCGAGATTTACTTGGTTTCATAATTATCTATTCCTTCTAGAGATCTGGAGATATTCTACCGACATTTCTAGACACGGGCCTGCAAGATCCATGCAGAGGAAGGGACCGCATTGCAACGGAAGTGTCTTAGAATAAAATGAGGCCTACATTTCCTTTTGGTTGAAAAGAAGGTCGAATGTTATATGTAAAGGTCAAGAGTTTAAAATATATGGTTTCCAGAGGAAATATTAATATGGCAACTTTAAAAATTTGGCTTATTCAGCGGATGTTATTCTCCTCAATATATATATATTATAGATGCTCATACTCAACGATATTTTTCTGAGCCTTCTAGCAGTATCTAAGCGACAGAAACGTGCCTTGAAAGCACATAATTGGACAGCAGTAAGCAATGGTAAAGTTGTTTGTAGTGGTTCCTGCAATGATCAGCCTCCTGACTGTCTTCTAAGAACTTCTAGTTGATAATTTTAGTCATATTCGTAGCATTTTGGCGCAGGCTTTAGTTCAATTGAAATCAAAGAAGAAATAGGATACAAGAACAGGATTGTAATAGGGGATAATGTTAAGATTAAAGGCTTTATTTTTTGTCGAATGTCCAATTTCATTGCCCAAAATGTTATAATGTTGCTTATCGTGGCAGTGACGTTATTGTACGATTTGGTTGCAATATCATTAACAGTAACACTTAGGTCAGCATTATAAGTAGCGTAGAAAACTTGGAATAAAATTAAAATATTAAGTCGAATTTGATGCATCGAGCCGTATGTTTACACGATGCAATTTCAATGTGCGGTGGCACTGCCTGGACATCTGCTGAACTATGTAGCCTGAATAAACTGCACCATATTGTGTCGTCATGCGTACAATATTGTTCACAAAATTGACTAGTTTTTTTTGGCTAACAACTGTCACCAGTTCAGGAGCACATATTCTAGATTTTAGTAATCCCATTTTATCAAAGATTAATTTTGTTAATGTCAGCTTCACCTCTGTAATTTCCTCGGAGCACTTGACTCTCTTTCTTGCCTGGGATTGCCTGTCGCATCAAAGAAAATTAATGGAAATATGATATCGTAAATGAAAAATGAAAAACTTTGTAATATTCCACCAATTTATTTTACGGTACAACTAGTTCCGTCGCAGCGGCGACATCTTTAGGTACCATTTTCGGTAAAATACCTTCGGTACCGTAAACTAAATTGGTGGAATATTACAAAGTTTTTCATTTTTCATTTACGATAAAATGAACTTCCACACAGTTAAGCCTGAGGCGATAGAGATAAAATGGAAATATGATATTTTCATTTATTTCCGTTCTGAGTAATGAAAACTAAATCCGATACATTCATAGTTTAACATAGTAAGGAGAAGTCTTTGCACTATTCTATTTTGAGCGTATTTAACTCAGTTCAATTTTTCAGCACAGTGACAACCATTGTGGAAAAAACAACTTTTAAGTCTTTTATAAGGTCGTGAATATTAAAAGAACTAAGAAAAACTTCTATTGTCCACTCGGTTATTTTATGGAACAACGCGCTTCAATGCTAAAAGCGTCATAAGCGTCGATAAGCGTTGAAACGCGTTATACAAATAAATAATCGATTGGACATTATACAAAGCTTTTTTCTTTCTTTTAGAAATTACGATGATGTTCCACAATATCTCACCGGATACCATTGAATATGCTTTTCTGAGGTCCTTCATACCGAATTTAGCATTTATTATCCTGCGTGTACCTCGTATACCTGCGTATACTGTATGGGGGCACCTGTTTCGAGTCACCTCGCTAGGGTTAAAAGCTTACCCCACGGTCTAGCATCTCGAAGCTTATCGCCTGGGAATAGGTAGGCAGTGGGAAAAGGGTAACGGGAGTGGGAAAGGTTAGCGAAGCACAACCACTAGGAGGCCGACACCATGAGGCGGATTGACGTCAAAAGGACGACAATGGGCCCCAGACTCCCCCCAGTCCTCGTAGCTGTTGGGTTCCCGCAACAACGTTGGACGATTCGCCGCCAGTCTTGCTTTCGCGAAAACTTACCGCACATCTGTTGAGAACCGGCGTAGCCCATTGCCCAAATTTTTGGGATAAGGTGTCCGCCGACTCCCTTTAACTGTGGGTGTTGCGGTCTGTCGGAGTTTGTCATCGGATCGGGGTCCGACCGGACCTATGGATGGTCTATTCGGACCAATTATGGTCGAATTTGAGACCCTTCACCTCAGAAGTCCCCGCCCACCAATACTCTATGGGGGCAGTATACCTCGGCCGAAAACGCCCATCTAGTTCTGGGTTCTGCCTCAGTTTATAGGAGCGATCTTCGCCTTTCTCTCCATTACCCTCCACGGACAACAGCGCCACTGACGGCACAGTGGAAAATGCGTTTCAAGGGTTCAGAAGAATATTATAACAGAAACAGTATTTCACTTTACCACAAGATATTTTAATACGTACGACGCGTTTCAGCTCACAGAGCCATCATCAGGTACAAGTCAAATTCAGTAGAGGACCCATCACATATATGCATTGGACATGCTAGAGGAGGGGGAGGGTGGAGAACAGAAATAGTGTGGGGGAAGTGGCAGGTAAATGGAATAAAAACAAGGAAACATCAGGAAAAACCAAGGGTAGGAGTGGGGAATCCAGTAAATCCGGGGGGAATAAAAGCACGGGGAAGACCAGGGAAACGTAAAAGCAAAAAAGGGGGAAGAAATCGTTGAATCTGTTGAAATTGTTTAGGAGAATGTTTACAGTGACGTTAAAATACATAATTTTCAACGCTTCGATGATCCCTTATTTAAATGAAGGATTTCTATACACAATAAGTGAAAAGTTTTTAAGGAATAAGGGTTGCATGTGTTATGGCAATCACCTGATTTTTGACATTTTTTACGTCACTTCCGCAATCGAAAAAGTTATGAATAAAGGGAAAAGTTAAAAGTTACGACACTTACAGTTTCAAAGAACTACGGAACTAGCTGCGCAGTAACTTTAACGGAGTCAGCCGCTAGGGATCACACAAAATTTCACACAGAATTTACCACTGTGAATGTCTCACAGTTGTGTGAACACTAGCGGGTGACTCCGTTAAAGTTACTGCACTACTAGTTTTGTAGTTCCTTGAAAATGTCGATAGTTAAACCCGTTGTGTTTAAAATTTGGCTTTACCTCGTGGACTGTAGCGCTTAGCGCTCGCATACGGGTACCTCTAGCAATACATGCCAGGTACCTGTAAGGACAACTTGCTCCTTAAAGCCCATATGAGATTCACAGTGGAAGAGGACGCCTGGGTAGGTAAACTAGTTAGAGCACTCGGCGCGAAATCGAGGGATCAGGGTTCGACTTCCAGTCCAGGCGAACGATTTTTCCACTCTGAATTTCACAAAATTACGACACTTATTTTGAGTATTTATCTTCATTACAGAGGCCTGCGCAAACAGATTTCTTTTAAGTTGCAAGGGCGAGTCGTAAAACGAAAGCGCGTAGATATCTGCGGAAGCGTTTTAGGTCATGGTATACAGACTCCTTGAAACGTTTTCGCCAGAATGAGAGGACAGAGTTACGTTCGACGGCGGAGAAGGTCCATTACGTTCACTTTAAAGTGTTCGGATGCACCCCCGTGGAAAAACAAACACCACTGCTCCCTCTATTCCTTTTTTCCTCTCTCTCTCTCTTCCGATCACTCCAGGCAACGTCAACGGGATCAACGTGATAGCCGGCCTGGCACTGCAGCCCCCGCAGCTCCCCCCAATACACACCCTAGCGCCCCCTCCGCCCCCGGGGGGGTTGTGCCCGCAGGCCGGCACCGCCGCCTCGCTCTTCACCGCCCCCGGACTCGGCATCACCTCCGCTGCAGCACTGGGTGAGCCATGCAACACTCTCTCGCGACGCGTCGCAAGATTTGAAAAATAAAGCAAAAAAATAGTGTTGCGCTGGTTGTGTGCTGTGCTGCTGGTCTATCTCTCTATCTCTCTCTGTTTTCTTCCTACTGCTGCTCTTCATTTGCATCCATCCGCCTTGAGACGGGATTTTGCATGCGATGGTGTCGTATTCCCTGAGACGTGAAACGAGTGCCCTGCGGTCCTCGGCCCTCTGCAATACCTCCTTGGAGAAAAAAAAGAAAGAACTTCGCCTTACCTTCTCTGCGTTTGCAATCAGAAACACTTTAAAAATACCTCCCAAGCGCTTTCGTGTAACGTCGTACTTTCTGGCCCTCTAGACGTTATGAGATGTTCGAAAATAAATATGGGCTTAATACGGTATAAATACGGGATAAATATGGGATAAATACGGAGAAAATATGGGAGAGATAAAAACGGGAAGAAAATAATTATAATTGATATCCGTTACAGATGTCAATTGAAAAAATAAAATAAGATCGTTAATTTCCAAAAATAGCGAATGTTTCATCGAATCCAATAAACAAATGACAAATGGAGAGCGCACCTTCAGCTCGCTGCCGTAGCGCAGTATGACAGTAGAGAGATGAGATCTGCTGAGGGTAATGCTAACTCGAATGCATGGAAGCATGGCTTTTCCCTCGGTCATCAAGACGCATCTAAGAATGCTCTTCGAAGCAAAAAAGTGGGTAGTTTAGGCTTGAAAATTCGGAACTACGGTATTACTTCTTCCATTTCGTCTTTATTTTCAGACTTATGAGAGCACAAATATATATCCAGAAAGAGATATCTAGGTCACTTGGCACGAGAAGCTCGCTAGATAACACACTGCTATATGTTAAACGATAGGTTCGGCATCGACCTACCGCAATCAAACGATGTGTAGCAACGAAATATGTACCCAAATCTAATTTTCTCCGTTATCTTATTCGAGATCATCATAGCATGTGAACTAATCCTCTCGTAGCAAACCATTATTTTAAGAGTAGTCTCATCTTCCGAGATCCCCACGATTGGATTTTAAAAATAACACCAACATATTTTCTCATTGGTTATCCCCATTACCCCTGAGTAGGCCCCCGGCAAGCGAGAAGAGGTGTTTTAAAATGCAGACGCGGGGAGTTTCCAGAGAAGAAAATATAATTTTAGAACGTGGACAGCGAAAGTTTCAATACTTTAACGATAACTACTTTATTCAATGGTAAAATTTCATCATAAGAGAGAGATTTCCGCCATAACTTTTCTCACCGCTTCGATCGAGATTCGAGATCGCTTCTTAAGCTACGTTCAAAGAATGCTACCTGAAACGATTCTCGAGGCTCACCCTGCACTAGAGAAAATTCCAAGAGCCAAGAATACCTATAAGAACGCTCACAATGCATTAGCACACACCTAACTCATGTATACAACATAAATACAATATTCCCTTAGGGAAAATAGGTATAAAATCATAAGATAATTGAGAAACTTAGTCAAACCGACAAACAATACCTTCGACATGCATTAAAGACGACAATGCTCAAACAAAAAAGGATTTTCATTTAAAATACGAATAGCTCATATATTTACGCAAACCATCAGACATTTCAGAGCTCATTGTAAAATTTTCACTTCTCTTTTTATCATTTATAAATGTGTCAGCAACATGGGTAACCAATATGTATCAAAGTACAATTAAACTTCTTTTCAACGTAAAACAGCATGTATCTGTAATAGCACCATTCCAAGGTCATCTCCATGGCCACGCAGCTATCCAAAATAATATTTTCTTTCACCTATTTGCCGAATAATTATGTAATACACATCATAACATAACACATACTGATGTCCTTCAATAACAGCAATTACGCTATCAGTGACCGGAGTTTTTCACCTTCTATTCCTGTCTCACCCAAAAACTATTTACTATAAACTATATAATTGTGAATATTTAGTTTTGCCAGCATGGTAGAACAGGCGAAACTACTGGATGCTATGTAGCAATTAGAAATAAATATATCACAGTGGAAGTTGCCTATTTTTTCATACTTAGTTAATAATGATTGATCGTATCACTCACTCATCAAGCCATTCAGATCCTCATATCTTTTCACTTAATTATTTTTGCGCCTTTTTTCTAAAAAAAACCTGCGCCTATTCCGCTTTTTCTCTTTATATATTTCATTCTGTTTTCTTTCTTTAACCTTTGGGAAATAATAAGAATAGCCGTAGATGATCATCTCCGGTAACCAGAAACAAAAAAAAAACTAACTCAAGGTCATGTCAAAGAATATTACTTTACCTCTCAGTAAATGCAACAGGCTTATTCCCATTTTATCTGGAATTCTTTAAAATGCCGCTCTTTCTGATGGAATAAGAGCTTGGCATTTTACTTTTTAACTCACTCAGAATTGATCTTTTCAGTATTAAAAGCCATTTCAGATCTCAATTTCGCGATTAATTTAGGGAGTAGATGCTGCATTAAAAGCGAGATGAGTAACGAAAGATGGTAAGAGCCTACGATACAGACCAACATAGGACAAGAAGAGAGACGAAACCACTTCAAATTTAATCTTGCGGTAGAAAGAGTGCACTCAAATAAACCAGAAACTTTGTGGCTGCAAAATTAATCGCTGATTTATAAACATTCAAACGAAATGAAGCTGCAGCTTTCTCGGGATGAAAACCACAAACCAAGTAAAAATAAAACCAAGAGTAGGTTGAAAAGTCCCCCATGAGTGATGGATTTTTTTTGCGATTTTATCGAAAGTATTTTGGTGACATATAAATATGTTTTCAAAAACAAATGACAAAAACGTAATAAATATATAAATTTTAACATTTAAGGCAACAAGTGCCTTCAAACTCCCTTATTTATTTTTCAACCGCGTCTCTCTGGAGCTCTAAGCCATACAACATCTTACGGAAAATGACTTCTAGATTTAGGTACCTAAATATTTTGTGAAGTGTAGAACGTGTACGTAAAGTAAACGTAACGTAGAAAGTGGCTAATATTTCGCTTTCATCGGAAAGATAACAAGTTTTTTTTCCAAATAATGAAATCAAATTCATTTAATTTACATTGAACCGAATTCCTACTACCCTACCTAAGTACCAACTACCCTAAGGTACTTGGAGTGAAATATTTCTCTAGTCATAATGGAGACCATATTTGAATTCCGCGTATAAATGTCGGCAACTGTAGGAATAATACTGTGGTATTTATGTTGCAAGCATAGAGTTTTAAACAATTTAAATCCTTGGTAATTATGTAAGAATATCTATGGAATTCTTCATCTTGCCCAATTTTTTCACGCGGAACTTTCAAAACTTCACAATGGGTGGTTTTTTTGTATTTTAAAATTTAATTCAGTGGCTATAGGATTAATATTTTTAATATTTAAGTAAACATATAAAGTATGCACTATTAATTTTTTTCACAACACTTAGGTTCCGGCAATTCTTTATTTTTAAATAATGTCCCTTTGGAGTACGTACGCGTTCCACTTCCCATGTAAATTGGCCGTTATTTTTTGGAAATATCGGATTTGATTGGATTTTTGGGGATGCGACCGACAGCTAAGGTCATTTGCGCCATAGGGAACAGGTAAGGGAGGAAGGGGGGTAAGAAACCCGGCGTCGGCATTTTCCTGCTCTTAACGATAGACGGAGACAGACGGAGTACTGTACTAGAAGTGTCCTCCTCAAGACACTCAAGTAGGGATCGGATTTCCTCTTAAAAACATCCTCCTCTGCAGGAAATTGAACCCTGGCTGCCCATAAGGTTAGCCAGTACTCTAGCCAGCACACCAACCCGATCCCCTAGGAAATATCTCTTCAAGCTGTTCGGTGAGTGGCTAAAATGTTGTTTTCTTTGGAAGGCTGAGATATTACTCCCTAAAATGAAAATAGATTCAATGATATTGAAATGAAATGATATTTTGCTCCATCAACCTTAATGCACAAACCTTAGCGCGTTGTCTGCACTTTGCTCACAATTTTAACGATGGTATTAGTATATAGATAAAATGCTTGGTACTTTTAAATCATCAAGTCTCTCCATAGATCTATGCAGGGAAAAATTATCCTTGCACTTATCACCACTCATTTCCGCCTATAAACCCAAAGAAATATTTATATTTTTCTCATCACCAGTACTTGGTCCACTGTTCTACAGGTTAATGCCTATAATGCTGCAATACGCCGCAACGTGTCGGGAAATTTGCAAATAATACTGTGGAAAAAGAGTGTTTTTTTATTTTATTCTGAATACTTTTATTAAATTATTACTGTTTCGCGATAAATATTTAGCCCGAGCACCATTTTATGAACTTTGGGTTTATATTTCATGAGTAATGTTCGCTTTTATGGCTTGAATGTCATCTATAATGATTGGCGAGTGGAGAGATTCTCAACGATGCGCGAGGGCACTGTGACTCCAATCAAACCGTTATAAAACGCCGATCGCCGGGAGTCAAGTTAGGTGGGACCAAATCCCCTTCTCGATCACTGCCGAAATTTCAATTGCGCGTTGAAATCTCGAGCGAGTGAGACGACGCCGTACATTATGTCACGGGAGGAATGGCGCGCCGCGCGCATGGCCATCATCGGAAATATGGCGATTGTCGATTAGTTCACAGGCGCTGTACGAACGGAGAGAGGGAGGGAAGGGGATTGTGGCTCTGACAAGGCATCCACCTCGTTGGTTGGCCGCAGAATAATCGGAGATTGATCGATGTCGACGGTCTGACACTTTGTGCCGGTGTATTGGAATACAGCGGCTGCGAACAAACGCCTGAGCCTCGGATAATGCCTCCATTTCGCCGTGAGACGATTCGCCATAAATTTCCATCTCCACCCGCTGATTTAACGTCGGCTCAACTCGAGAGCCATGATATTCCCACGCAGATGGCTCGACATTTCCACGTTGTCGCTTCTTAGCGCCTAGTTTGGAGGGAATATCACTCGTGATTATACTACAGCTTTACACCTTTATGTGAGACCAAAGCAATGGATCCGAACTTTTGGAACAATTTTTCCTTTTTTTGGACATAATCCCGCGCATCAGGGAATAAAAAAGTGTTTTGGCACAGCTGTTGCATTTTTTTTGCGGTTTCCTAACACTGTAAAACGTTCGCTCTTATTCCCAATAGCAAATACTGCTGTTATAAGGATTTTTTATGAACTGAGAGGAAACAGATTGGAAGGATCTCTTGGAGGGAGCGAATATTACTGGTTTTTAAAGGCCATACCACAGTTTTAAATACTGGGCGAGCTTAATCTTAATTTTACAAATACTGCTGTTAAAAGCTGAGAGGAAACAGAATTGGAAGGATCTCTTGGAGTGAGCGAAATTTCTGCTTTTAAAAATCTAGACAACAGTTTATAATATTGAGCGAGCTAAATTTTCTCTTCATTAATTTTATACGGTTGGCAAGATTTATTTTGCTTTGAAGTACAACTTAATTTCATTTCCTCTTATTATCTCATTCCTCGCATCAGCACACACACACACATCCATTTCGCCGTTTCCTTTCGGACCAGACCCGGTCAAAAAAGTTTCATTCACAGTTCTATGGTGATTCATATTCAAATACCCTCCATTTCCTTAGACTCATAATATCTATTCTTTTTTAATTCTATACCGTTTCCACATTTACCCGTGACTATCTCGTTCAATCGCTTTCTCTTACACTATTTACTCCACCGTCACATATAAGTTTCGTCATTTGATTCTCATCCATCCATCTCGACATGATTTTACCAACGAAGGACGCACTTTAAACAATGCGTACATTATGGGAGCATCCCTAAAATTCCTTCATAAAACACTTATTTCCAATCCTATTCTTAAAACACCCAATTTTTTAAAAAAGTCTCTACACACAAACCACTCGATCATGTCGACTTTTGAGCAATAATAAGAAGATAATAGATACAGATTAAGGTGGTTGGAGCGGCATTCCTGAGTCATGGAGGGAAAATTTTTATAATTTTTCAAGTAAGCAGAACAACATTCCTGGACAACATTTCACTCAAGAGCATCTATTTAAACTTACATACATGTAGTATTACAAACGATGCCAGAATTCTATTTTTAATATTTCGTCTTAATCTAATCATTGTTATGACTTGGATTTACGGTGCAGAGTTTGAAATTTAGGAGAAAATCATAAGTAAAAACGTGTTTTTAACTCAGAATTACTCCTTATTATTTGTTACAAAACTATTATGAAAATACAAAACGTATTATTTCGTGTTCAAAAGAAAATCCGTGCTCATGTAGTCGATTTTTTCCGAAGCATACATCAAGAGCCGTGAGGCATCGTGTTAAAATGGAATTACATTGAAATGCCAAGAATCGAAATTGGTAACATGCAATTATTAAATATTAATTTAACTATTTTTACATATTGGCAATAAGATAAGGTATGTAAAGGTTCACGCTAATGTGTACACAAAGTTCTGCTCCAACAACCTTAAGGGACAATGCTTCCGGATACGATCACTGTTACAGAAAGGGACTGCACTGGTTTGAAACGGCATGTCATACATTTCACTGCTTTACGTATTAACCATCAAAACAACAGTGGTCTTAATCTTAAATTGAGAACATCGATCTCAAACAGAAAATACAGAGCCACGGAATGATTTCAACTGACAGGAAAAGCGACAGACCTACAGAGAAAAACAGGACGAAAATAAACCCTCACTTCACCTGGTTGCAAAACATGATTACCTTTTCCCCGCATGTTCATGTTCTAACGCAAAAAAACTGTGGCACATCCTGTAGCATCTAGCTTTGACATGCTTATGCATGAATGTTCGCCTTTTTTTCATTCAAATGCAGAACTGAGTCCTCTGGGACTTTCACAGCAGGCGTACCAGTCCCGACCGGCGGCGGCCTTTCTGGATCTCCGTGAGTAAAAAAAAGACAAGGAATGGATTTAATAAATTTTTTATACTACACATAGTTTTATGCATGACATTATTTTTTTCTCTCTAGAATACATGTCGGCCATGTTGTATTGTATGTTTTTAATCTAATTTTAATGTAGCATGTCCGAATCTTTTTCGAATGTTTTGCACGAGCTACGGTTGATTTATCGATTACAGTCCGTCATTGTTCGCGGCTCCTCTATCCTCCCTCATTACCCATCTTGTCATCTACAGCCGCGAGCCGCGCGGATTGGGGACCCTGCTCTTCTGGAGTAAACCCGAGCTTCCCGCTGTTGCCTGTGCCGCAATTGGCGCCACTGCAGCCGAGGGCGGCGACGGTTGGCGCCGGCGACCACCTCCTGCTCCCGGTCCAGGTGAGTACCCATGGTAAAGTGATCTCTCGAAGTATGACTGCCACATATTTCATGTTTCACTCAAAGAAATTTAAACTTTCGGGAAATAATTTCTCTGAAACGACGTAATTATTTACTAGTGTTAAAGAAATTAGTAAAAGCTTTCACGTGCCTCAAAAAATGTTCTCGAAATTCTTTCGGGGTGAGTGGGTCCATGTAGGCCAAAGTTTCAATGCTCAACTCGAGCCAACATGGACCTACTCACCCGGACGGAAGCCCGAGAAAATTTTGAAAAACTCGTACGCTGGGGAAGCATAAGATCTTAGCTCTCATGTACACATATGAAACTTCGGTTTGATTGAACAAATTTAACTGCTGGCCTCAATGGCAGAGGGGAAACATCCTTTCCTGCCAATCTGATGGTCATAGGTTCGATTCCTGGCAGGAGAGGTGTCTGAAACCACTTGGAATTATCTCACTCGCTTGACAGCTCCAGCGGTTGACTCCGACTGGTTACCAACCCGCTAAGAAATTCAAACTTTCATTTCGATCACGAGGTGAGTTGCTTTGAATTCAAGAGTTACGTTTGACATATTTGCTCTGCATGCAAGATGTTTATGGCTAACGAGCGAGTCACTACGGAAAAGAATGAAATCATTTGTGCGCAAAGCTTCAAAATGAAGATTACAACGGAACAGAAGCTGATCCTTCGGGAATTTATGGGAGGTATATGCGCTACCAGAGTTAATTAATGTATATTATGAATTAATTCTTTCATATCGTATTTATTCATTTCAAAAGATGATGATATAGCCAAAAATAGATTAAGTATATTTCATGGTAAATGGTACAAAAGTATTATGGTTGCGAATCCGGATCATTTATAATGGCTTCAAACACCCCCCTCAAGCCCCCCCCCCCCAGCTCCCCCAACTCTCCCCAGGGGGTATGTGTTTGAAACTCTCGTTGATGTAACTATGGACTCACGTGGTACAACAACAAGCGTTGGGACTTTTGGTGAGCTTAACCCATTCGGATTGGTATCTTACGCGCTTCACATGTTGTTTATTACGTCTCCAATCAGAATATAAAAATCCATTGACGGCATTAAAGCAAGAAAAACTCAACTGGGAAGGCAGCAGGGGATTTTTACAAGTGGTTTAACTTGACAATGGTACAATTAGAGATGTAGCTATCTCAGGATGTCTTAGAGATGCTGTATATAGCAATAAAAACATGCTGGTGGAAAGCAAAGGCAAAATTTATAAAACGTGTCCGACCCATCATGGCTCATGCTATTTTAACACGAGAAGAGAACATTCAAACTATGAACCTTCTCAGAATTATTGATATGAAGACACTGCGACCATTGGTAGGAAAACACTACGAGACAGAAAATAGAATTAAGAGATTCGTAAGACCTGCAATGTGAAAGATATTTTAAACTGGAGCAGAAGGAACAGATGCTTTTGGAGAGACACTGAGGAAACAATGGATGACTCAAGGATTCCCAAGTACGTATTCCGCGGAATTTCAGAGGATCACTGTCGATCAGGAAGACCTGTTAATAGATGGAGAGATAGCTGGACCTCTCATTTATCAAATATGGGGCGAAAAAATCTTTGAGGATGAAAAAGCTATCACATTTTATCGGTCTCAGGTAAGTTACACAATTTACAAATTCCACATGGCCAGTGACGTAACGCGTAACAATTGAGGATATGTGCAGGAACGTGAGAGTCGTTAGTAGCGGTACCGCCAACCACTCCGATAGAAGAAACCAGATTGAAAGGAGGCGTGGGAAAGCCAAAGGTGGAGAATGACCCACGGAGCGATTTCGGCCTGGGTTGGGGATCGCATTCCTTGGCTTTTCCCACGGCACTGACGTTCTGACTCCGGCCGCCAGAAGGCAAAGAGCAGTAAAAGTGCCTTCCATGATGGTATATCAACCATCATCTAAAACCTAACACACAAGGAAATACGGCTCCCTCGATGCTTCCTTGATCAAAATCGCTAAGAGTGGGAGAATAAAGATAATGCCTTTGTATTTATCGGTATCCCTATAGCTTCAGTATAATATATTAATTCAGATATCCTTGCGTGGTTCAAATCAATAACATCAGTCGATATTATTTTATCATGCGCAAGGTCCTGGTCATTAAAATTCCAATCGAAAGTTAACCAAAAACACATCAATACAGCTTCTCCGTAAGGTCCAAGATGATGGCCTTTTTTCGGTAGACGTGACTTGACATTGTATTTTTTTTATTTCAGTAATATTCAATGTAAAAATGTGATAATCTGAAAGCATTATCACGTGGCTCCGTTCACTGCCGCTGAAAGATGGCAGAGTAAATGAGGAGATAAGGAAAAGTGTTGAAAGAAAAGTCGTGAGTAGTCCGCATATCATGGAATTTGTGATTGTCTAAGGAATCGTGAATGGCAGTATAGGTACTTAAGCGTTCATCTATTCACTTCATGGTATGGCAGTAAAACTTTGGTATGCCAGTATAAGCACAAATATAATTGGTCGTTCAATCCTAAGATTGGTAGGCTACAGCCCTCCTTACTTCCCTGTCCACTCCTAGTTCCTTCACTTCCTGGTAGCTCTTCATTTGTACTTTCATCTTTATTTGTCCCTCGTTCTAACCCCTTGGCCTTCCTTTGGGGATTTTTTCTTTCAATTACATTCTTCACTAACAAACTGTGCCTCAAAATGCGCCTAATCATTCTAGTTCTTTTCTGCAAAGGATTTTATGTAGTCCTTTCCTATTCTACTCCTGTGTAAATTTCATCATTTTTTTTATTTTATCCGTCCATAAGATCCTCAGCATCTTCCACCAACACCGAGTTTCTAAAGCTTCTGGTCTTTTCTGGTCTACTTTTCCGATGGTCCATGCTTCCAAACCATAGAGCACCACACCTCACACGAATGTTTTTACACACTGTTTTCTAGTTTGTAGCCCAATCATCTTCGAATACAGCAGTTGTCTAAATACCATGAACGCTTTGTTAACTTGGACAGTTCTTTGCTTGATTTCCACTGTACTTATTTCGTCTCAGGTACCACCCTACTCGCAGCAAGACTTTGGCATTCAACTTCTCTTTCCACCTACGAGGATTTTCGTCTTTGCCTTATTAATTTTCATATGCTCTTGGTCCACTTGGTCCACTGCTCCCAGTGACTTTTGTGGATCATCGCGATTTCCTGCTGTGACTGCGATATCACCTGCAAAACGGAGCGTGTTTATTTCTTCTCCGTTGATCTTAATTTTGTTCAATCAAATGAAGGATAAGCATCTGTGAAGGCTTAATGCCATTAATTATTGGAGAAGTACCGGTAAAAAAGTTAGGAGGGTTACGATAAAGAATGAATAGGTGATGAAGAAATGTATTATGCTCTCTCCGGCAATGGAATTTGTGACAGTTCAATTTGTAAGGAGCATGCTTTTTTTTAATTTTGGCCACGAATAGTGATTGGGTAAAAGTAAAATAACTAACTCGATAGTTGAAAATTAAAAGAAAGGTGTGCGAAAAAGGAAATAACCAATAAAGCGATAAAGTTGAATGCGATAGAACGGACTAATAAGAGAGCCAAATTAGGATTCTTAATATCGGGAGGATATCTATGAAGAAATGCATGAATATCGCAAAGAAGGTGGTACGAAAGGAAAGGGTAGAATGAAAGAATTTTACCTACGACTCCAAGAATAAAACTCTTTTGACTATCCTTGGACCGAAAAGAATCTGCATGATGAATGTCCACAAATAAAAGAGAAATTACCGAACGAATTCAAGCACCTCGCATTACTCGCAGATACAAGAGGAACATGAAAATCATTGCCAAAATAAGTGTAGAAAGGACATCGATCAAAAACAAAAATACATATCTTGATTCTTTCGAGTAAACCTCATCTCAGTCGTTTGCTAAGAGTAATCAAGTGTCAGGTTTGGCGATCCGTGGGACTATTCATCTCAGTTATAGCGGCATTCATCCCAGTACGAGGAATTTATTTATTCTGGAACAAAATTGGTCCCGATCTTTTCTCCATTCATCCAGGGAAGCTCGTGATTGAGGCAGCAAACCCTTGAAGGAGCTTCAAAAGATTTCAAGAGGATCTTTCGTCTCCCAAGTTTTCATTCGCCGTCTCCGGTTCACTTTCATCTTTACCGTTCCCCTTCTCAACAAAGCCCTGCGCCCACCCTCGGCCTTGGATCCCGCCAACGCTCTAGGTCTTTTTCTCATATCCTACTCTGCAAACTGAAGGAAATTCAGCCCCACTCTAAACCACAGCTTCCCACCTCATCCTGGTACTTAAACGCAACAATGATATTTTACTCGTCCTTCGGAAGCTACCAAGTAACCCTAGATTTTCCTGTCCAATCGTAATTCATCCCACGCTCATTAAATACGTCTATTTTCTCACTCTTGATTAAACCCAAACGTGATTCCGTGAAGCAATTTTTTTCGTGAAATTTGTGAAAATTTCGTGAAAAAAAAAGATTTTTCCGTGAAACGCTCTTTTTATAACGTGAAGATTCCAAATAGAACGTGAAAACGAAATGGCTAATGCATAGAATGTTGAAGGCAGTACAGAACGTTGAGTTTTAAGTATAATTTATAAAAATCGGACATTTCATTTTGCCTACGCGACAATCTGAATGTATCTATAAACCGGTACCTTGTTCCTCTGAACGCCATAAAAATCACAACTCTTCGGAGGACTGAAGCAAATTTCGGCACACATGTTTCTCAAGGCCTTGAGGGACTAATACTTTGACACGTGTTCATTATGACCTTGGAGGACTAAAAGGTTATATAAGACAGACCCAAGAACGAATCCTAACGGCCCCCAATCTGTTGGCCAAATTTCACTTTCAGAAAAAAAGTATTGAATTCGGTGATGAAGTTAAGTTTTTGCTTATTCAAATTGCATCCTTTCATGGTATGGGCTTGAATATTTTTCAACGGGTGACTTAAAGAGCAAAGCTTTAAACTTTCGCTTTTGGTTTTCTTATTCGTTTCTTTTTTTATTCTTCAATGTGACCTTTTGGCTCCAAAGCCGTAAATATTTGCACTATTTCACCAATAGGATATTTAATGGCCTGAACAATTTTAGCGAAGGCTTTGGGATTTTACACCCGAGGAACACATGATCAAATAATCAGCAGGATTGGAGTATAGTAATATTTTAGTCGGGGTATTAATCATTCGAATCTCTCTATGCGTAGTTAATTATGGCTACATATTCCATGCAATTTGTAGTGTCATATATAGAACATTCTTTTTATCGTTTGTAACAATTTTATTTTTATTTTTTCCCGTTGTCACTCATCGGACATCATCTTCTAGTCCTGCATTAATAAGTTCAACAGATCCAAACGTTACAAAGGCGGAGATTGTCATGACAAGAATAACAATCGCTATTTTCCACAGAATTTAACTAAACTACAATGCGTGCTTGTACCTGATGATGACTCCGTGAGTACAAAACACCTTAAACGCAAGACACTGAACGTGGTTTGAGTGAAATAAAACTGTACATAGAAATCAATGAATTTTTTGTCATCATAAAGAAAAATATCTCACCCTTCCAAAGATACAAAAATATAAGCCCCTTAGCAAACTACTTCCCGAGATTTTGACGGAAAATACCAGCTCTTTTACATTGAAAGTTGTATGAGTATGCACTCCAGGGATGCTTAACTTTAGAAAAATGAGGAATTTCTAGCATCTAGATCTCGGAAATAAAACTAAAAACTATAAAACAAATTTTCATTAAGTGATGCTTCAAATTTCTCCCATAATAGTTCCATTTACACATTGAAAAATGTATTGTTCATGACTCCTCTCAATGCAGTGCAAAATATAATGTAATATACTCAATAAATTACAGCCTGAAAATTGTTACATTGTTTCCTATCCATTCTGTTTTTTGTTTTTGTATCTAACATTGTATCTATGTCTTTGTTTTTCATGTATTCATATCTTTCTGTCCATAAAAATCGATTGTTGTACTTTTGGCTGAACCAAGAATTTTACTTTTTGTAATAATTTTTGCTCCAAGGATGATGCCCAGAGCGTAATAAATTTATAATCTATTCTATTATAACTATGGCCGTGTTCTAATCCAAGTTTGGGCGTACTAGCCGGGCTAAATTTTCTCCACATTCAGGAAGCGACGTCACATTTCCAACCTTTGGACCAATTAACGAATACTGAAACTATTGGTTAGGGCAAGTACGAAGCAAGGCTTACTAACTGGCCGAACAAGTTGTTCTAATCCATCCCAGCGTCACGAAGCCGCACTATATATTTTAGTGTATTGTAAAATGTACAGTGGCGGAAGAAATTAACGCAAAATTTTTCGCGCGCCAGAATGCGGCATTTTCGGGAACTTCTAGGAACAGTACACACTCCAAAGACTGGCAACACTGAGGAAAACATCATCTACCGCAAATATTTGAAATCCGCAATGGAGCTCACATTTGTCGGAGCCTAGAACTTAGTCATCAATCACCTCATTTTTGAGCTTTCGTCTCATATGATTCGCACATTCAGTCTCGGTGCATCGCTGTGTTTGTTTCAGCATGGTTCTTACGTCGAATGATATAATTTATACAGAAAGACTGATTATAAAAAATATTCACTATCCCACGCAATTCAGTATACTATATGCTAAAATCTTCATCTTCTACCACCAAGGGATATTTATTGCGGTCGACTTTCCGAGGATCTTTTTGAATGACGCGTACTGCGTCTGTTTCACCGAAATGATATAAATCGAGGTTTATCCGCACCAAATGTCGATAGAAAAAAGATTTAATTAAAATAAGTATAGTCTACGTGATGTAATTTTTCACAATTTTCCATTTGTAGATTGACAAAGTTACTTTAACGGATATTTATTAAATTCAAAACGGATATTAATTAATGAATCGTTCTTGACCCAATATTAATCCGTCTTTAGTTCGTCAGAATGGGATTAAACTATGAAAACATACGTAAATGTATGTAATTTCACGAAATAAATGTGCTCGCATCGATACCGAATAATCCAGGCATATTTTCCCGATATTTCGTTCATCTTATCACAGGAAGCTTGGTGACGAGCTGTCGACTGTTAAGCTCTATCTAGTAAATGCAGGATATACGAATAGACATTCAGAAAAGTTTACCCAAATTAGGTGTAGTTATGGATAACATATGGATGATTGCATAATATTTTATATGCTTAGCTATAAGTTCACCGCACGTATGAAATTAACAAAAAGCCTTTTAGAAGACTTCAGTTTGGAGTAGAATATCATTAATGAAATAAATTAATAGGTAACGTTAATGTTGTAGCGGTCAGATGTATTTGGCTAGCTAAAGAGTGGTCCGTGTTCAATTTTTAATGAACGCAAATTAGTTTTGATATAAATTTCCTCATATTGGCGATATAAATGAATGTAATATGTAGCTGCAATAACTGGCTGATAATATGAAATTTTTTAAATACAAAAGAAATAAAATTTGCCGAATAAAAATAATTTTACTTAACCAGAAATTGAATGAAAAACTCAAAAATGTCTCGACCAGGGGTGGGATACGGTTCTTTTCTTCTTATGGTCGTTATTGTCATCCAAAAGGCAAGCCGCATTGGTAGGGCAATGCACAAGGTCCTGGGAGCGCACTCCACTGCTATATAGCACCCGATCTTTCTTGATGACGATCACGTTTTCGAAATCATGAGTGTATTCGAACAATGTTTTGATGAAGAAACATGATTGCGATTCAGGTTTGCAACCCAGTAACAACTACTGAGCTTTCTTATGTCAAGGCGACTTTAAGATGATGTTTCGTATTCTTTCGGTGAATTTTTTTGCGTCCGTATGCGTTACTGTGAACTAAGTTACTTTTAAAATGAGTGGTGGTATTGTCTACGAACATTTAAAATAACTAAAGGATAGGAAAAAGCATACTACTCTCCCGGCAATACAAACAGCAAGAAGTAGTTCTCGGATTTCACCTCATCAGCCCAGACCATTCCAATCAAACGCCATAAGTTCCCCTCATGCATGGGTTTGGAGGCCAGCTATCTTAAGTCTGTGTTAAAGCAACGAACAATCTTGGAGGACTCTTGAGGATCCCTAGAGGTCGATACAGAGCTCCACCGATACTAATCCATTCAAAATCGGAATGTATGAAGGACGCATTATATTGATTTGAGAAATAGTATGCCTTTAATAAGAGCTTACTTTCCCCTTGTGTTGCGGGCGATACCTTTTCTGCCATAGATAATGTTTCGGACGCCAGGCGTTTCACTCACAGGAAAGAAGTGGTATTTGACTTCTTTTACGCCCTTAAAAGTATTCGACGGGGGCTTCCGATTTTTTCGAAGCGCGACGAGCCTTTTCTTTCTGGTGCAGCAAGTATATGAAACCTGTGCGTTATTCACAACAACAAACCACCCCGACCATCACCACCTGGAACTTGGCCAAGGTTTACTGATGACTACTTCATTGAGACGAGCGTCGATAGACGAACAAGCAGAGTGGACAGCGCAAGTCGAGATATTGTTCAAAGTTTTAGCGGCCTCTCCCAAAATTCTTGGAGGAAAAAAATATCTCATTAGCCTTTAAGTATGCCTCATTTTTCTCCCAGGCGGAGGAATCGGATAGTAGGTTTGTAAAAGGCAAAAACATCTGTCGAAAAATTACCCGAAGAGGTGTTGCGCCTTCGACTTTCACCAGCTGAACTTTTATTTGGTGTTTTAAAGTAAAAAAAAACTATTTCTTACTACTATCAAACGAAATTCATTAAATTCATGTCCACTATAATAAGAACTATGTTTAATCAAATGTTTATCAATATTCATTTTTCGCCCGCAACTAGGAATACTTACGAGTTCACAAATTTCAAAATTCGAGGAGATGGTTCAAAACAAATCATGTAACATAGATGGAGCGGGCTGCACGGAGCGCAGCGTTCATTATGAGAAAAATGCGAGAAACAAACGTAATTCGACCACCTCCAATAAAACAACCCCAAATTATGATGCAAGGAGGAAAATCGTGGAGGAAGAATGGGAAATGAACCCAGTAAGATGATACCAAAATGTGAACAACTCCATGTCAAAGAGACTTGGTCAGGAAATCGAGAATGGAGGGGGATGGATTGATTATATGGCTAATAAACATCCACATTCTTTATGTAAATACTAGCATATTTCTCGATGATCAATTGCTGTGATCATGTCCACACGTAGCTCAAATTAAGAGAATTACGCATACATTTTAACCTTTTCCACTCGCTCTAAATAAAGCATTATAGTGTCCCTTTTCAACATCCGTTAAAATACATTACCACTAAGAGATGAAATTTATGACCCTGTAAAAAGTCTGTTAATATCTTCATGTGGGGGCATTCACAACTTTAACTTCCATTGAAGCCATAATATTACGACACATTTGAAAAGGAAAAGATTCTTTAGGAACGTAGAAATCGTAGAATCTTTGATGGTGCACATTCCTAATTTGCATTCCATTGACTACTCTGTGGATCTATGAGGAGTATACAAATGACCTTAGGGAAAATATATAATCACTGCTTAGTCACTACATGAAAAGATGATTTATAGTATTTTATCACTTTCACAGGGGAAGATACGCGATGCATTTTTGTCGGAGTATTACTTACGTATGGGTATAAAGATGCTCCTCATAAAATTAAACTGCGTGATTTTAGCCAAACATTTTTCACTGCGAATATGTCAAAAGGTATTTAAGTGATTCATTAATTTACCTTATCCTTTAAGTATTATCCTCCATCCTATACGTTGAACTGTTGAACTACACGGTTAATGTATTGCTCATAGCAAACCTAGAAAATAATGCGGGGAAGGCTTCAAATACCGTTTTAGAGATGTTTTGAAGAACATTCCACACTTGTTTGGTCTCTCACTCAGATAATTAATCGGTATTTACAAGTTCGACAGATAGAACCAAGGTCTAATTCCTAATAAAAATAATTTCCCTCTTTACTAAATCATTTCAAAGTAATTTAAAGGCGAATGTAGCATCAAGTAAGTTCACTAAATCAAGTAACTGACACAATCAGAGATCCGGTCTATTCCCTCCTTCATGAATAGCTTTTCATTGAGTGTTGAATTGGCGAATGAGTGGATATGAACATCTGTCGACAGGCAGGATGTAGAAATCAAGTGGGGCCGAGTACTCGAGAATGGGAAGTAAATACCTCATTCGACGACCAAGGAGACCGCTCTGATTCTTTTACAATGCCCGAATATGTGTAAAACTCACACACTCTTGGTTGAGGTCAATGTCCATTCCCTGAGCCTTCCGCGAATTCCTGCGAAGTTTTGGCTGCAATAAAGTTGCATCGCGCAGATTAATTATAAAGGCACACAAGAGGCCACGCCAGGATTTGAACCCCAGGCATTCTTGGCCGCAGACGAACGCTCTCCCTCTAGGCTACTTCATCGATCAAGAGGAATCCGCGTCCAGTGGTTCTTACTACACAACGAAAAAAGGGAATTCTAATGTTTCCTTTGTAAACTGGACCAAATAAAATGTTCTGGATTTTTGAAATTAGTTTTCAGAAAGTAAATAATATTACGTTAGGAGGAATTTAGAAATTCAAGTGTTTGAGACGACCTGTATACACGAGGGCGGAAACTTACGTAGGGTTTTAAAGTATTGGAAATACTTATTAAAGAAAAATTTCCTCCAGATAGAAACCATTCTATTCAACCAGATTTCCCATTCTTTAACTTGAAATTCATAGGATATTACACCAAAATGTTAATTGTAATGCTTCATATTTCTCGGAAGTATTTTGAGGCCTATTCAAACGATGTTCCTCCACAGCTATTCCCTGTACGCGGAAATACGTTTTATTGTAAGTGAATTTGAACTGGAGAATAAAAATTTTTTTTGTCCCCACAAATAATGCTTTCATCGTATTGCTTCTAAAAAAAATATGATAAGCAACACTACATAATCAACCACGACTTCGGAACCTCGACTGAGTGCGGGTCGAAGCAAGCTCATCACGTTTATAACTCCTAGATGATCTCGCGTATGTAAACCTTATTAGTATGACTATTTACATGACGCGTAAAAACGATATCCATTCATAGAGAGTTTGAATATTCCCGGTTTCCATATGCTGTCTCATTGTTGTCAAGTTGTCGAAGGAAAAGCTATTTCAATTAGTTCCCGTGTACGCCGCATTCAGACGCCAATGAGTTTTGCGTTAATTTTTTCCGCCACTGTACATTAGTTTACTCACTGTGGAAGTATTCATCAAGTTTTGTACGCAAATTTATGCGCTCTTAATATACTCATATCGCATTGAAAACTTAGCTTTGAGTAACTTGTTAACGGGTAAGTGCATACATTTTTGGATCTGTTTGATTATTTGTGAGCGATTCTTTATATTATTTGTCTTACTCAATTATTTTTAATAGCGGATCAGCCATGTCTACATTTATTTGATAGGGGTTTTAATTTTATACGTCAGTATTCATTATTTATGTCAGTTTGTCCGAGTACTTTCGTCGATCTATGAACGCTTACCAATATGTTTTTGTTTCAACTTCGGCAGCGATCGCATCCTAGTTCGAGCGCCAGCAGTCCGTTCCAATTCGTTAGAACACCCCATATAAACTGCCCCATAGTATTCAGTTTCCCGCTGCACATTTTCGACTTAGAGGTTAAATTGGAATGTTCCTATTCTTCCAAGGAAGATTCCTTTTCTTCTTAAAGGAAGCCTTAATGTTCCTATTCTTCCACTACAGGGTTTACCGAGCGCACTCCACCTCACCATCACGTTCAGCATTCGCTTCCACACAATGTAAGCTTCGTATCTCCACCACCGATTCCTTTCGTATGCAACAATATCAAATATATCTTCATTTCTTTTCCTCTTAACTCAGGTAGCTCTCTCCAATCTCTTCATTACAAATACTTAAAACGAACGCCCTTTTTCGAATATGACTGAGGCTCAGAAACCTCACAACTCTCCTTATTTACGAAAAGTTCCTTTATGTCTTCCCTTCTTATCCCTCAAATGAATTTTCCTCCACTAATAACTACTACACAGAAAAATTTGTTCAACAATTGATGTTCTAGCTACACAATCTACAAATTTTGCTAAGCGTTACCTGAACAATGTCTACTGTTCCACCATCTCCACTTCATGCCCTCCCACCTAACTGTGTGGTCTACCCTGTAAATATCTGTGGAAATCCTTATAATCCAAGTCTTTAATTGACTGGAATACAATAGCATACAACTGAAAAGATATTCCTCATTAACGCCGCAAAAAAACTACAATTGAACACCGAGGAGTATAAAATTAACTTCAATTTTCACTTGACTGATTCTCATAACCTCGGCATTGCAGTGTGACGCAAAATATGTCGCATGATACCAGCTTTTCGCGACTTCCATCTCAAAACTAATAACGCTCCGATGCCCCGACACCATCTCTCTCGCTCCCTCACCCCTTTAAAATACCTTTATCCTACTCGAATAGACTCCATACATGTCAACCAGATCCTCTCTCCTTTTTACAGTGCTACCCACCACCGTTCTGAGCATCCCTGCATTTCCTTTTGAAGCTATAAAAATGTTTCGTTCGGCCTAAGATGAAAGAAAAGCGCAGCGGTGCGTCTTTGAATGTTTCTTCGTTTTTCAAGACGCGAAACGACGGTGGGATGGTAGCGACACGGTTAAGGGTGCGAAGAGGGGACTCCGATTTTCTTCCTCGCACAAAGACGAATGACCCTGTGCGTTTATCTCAGCCTAGACCACTTATATATCTCTCTGCGACGCCTACCCTATCTCTCCATTCTTCACAAAGCCCACGACAATAGCTCCATCTCTCCTACTTAAGTCTGTTCTAAAACAAATTGACAGAGGTATGCTTCGCTGGAAGGTTTTCCTTTTTGTAAGAAAAGGAAAATAGAAATAGTAGTGGAGGATAAGAAATGTTCACGGGGAATAACTGATGTAAACTTCTCTCGGAATTTACACGAGGTCAGGTCAAGTCTCCCATCATAAGATGGAAGGCCTGACCCGGTGTGAAGCATTAACCCTTAAGCATTTGACATCACAGATGGTATTTACCAGGCAATTCATATTACAGATGTTACATTTGTACGTTATAAAGTATACAGTTTCTTTAAAATATATTCTTACGTCCGTTTTAAAACCAGAGACGGACTAAACCTAAGTAAAATAAGAACGGTGAACCCTCACTTGGATACCAGGCGCAGGCCAAAAGCAGTCAGTATGACCATGTGCGGTCAGATGATAAACTAGGAGAGAGCTATGAAAAACGAACATGCTACCATGCAGTATACTATTAAACTACTGGTTAGTATCTTTAATGTGGCTGATGAAAAGTACTAAAAGGTACTTCATTATGTAAGAGCTATATCTTGCCGGAAACTTCATGTGGGGTGAATAACTAATAATGCTGTTAAGATATTTAGCACAAATGCAAAACCTGCTTTACCAATTGAGGGTCAAAGTTTCCCAGACTGACCTATCGCAAATATTACGATGCTCTATTGTACGTGGAAAAAATGGTATTTTTAGATCTACCGGTTCTGTGGTCTATCTCCCTGATTTAATGCCTATGATCATTTATATCATAATAGTTTGGCTCCAACAGAATGCGTTGAACGTCCGGCAAAACATTATCAACATCAAAGTTTTGTAAAAGATTTATTCTATATTTTTCCATTTGATCAGATAAAGGCTCACACCCTAATTCCCTCAACAATTCCGTGACGGTGCTATTCAGTATTCCTGCTATACATCCACTAATATTTCCATTATTTCGTACTTTCCTAAGGAAGGTAATGAAAAATCAGGGATAATCAATGTGGTTGTTATATCGGTTGTCAGGTTGTGGTTGCTGATGACGTAATCCCCACGTCATCTAACTCTATGGTTCTAGGTATCAACCAATAGCCGTCGTTTCTCAGCTTGAAAATGACGGCTACCTATTGAAACCTTGGTTGGATCTAGTATAAAAAAGGGTGGATAAATACTACTTTTTCATTTTTTCTCACAAAACACAGTTCTTTCTTTTCTTCCCCTGCCGTCTCACACCCCTACCCGGGACTCATTCTTCCATCTCTTTCTATTGCGCGGGATCTTTTCCACTGACTCCCAAGGGTGCGTTCTCGCAGATTTTTTTTCTCCAGTGCCCTCCACTCCATCACGGCTCCTTCTCTGTGTTTTTCCCTCTCTCCTCACCGACCGCAGTTCCTGATTCGTTCCGGTGTTTCAACCGACTGAGCGTGTTCCTCCCTCCCTCTCTCTCGTCGTGATTTTCTTTCGTTCGCACCCAACGAATCGTTCGACTTCACTGGAACTTCGATCTAAGGGTTTGTTTTTTTTTTGAACGGGGGATATTTTTAAAGGGTAACGTCTAAAAAGAATAAGAAGTCTTCGACTTGAGTTCATAATCTTCTCGAAGAAAGAAATCCATCGTTTATGACAAAGGAGAAATAAAAACGGCAAAAATTGACACAGAATCGGATATATCAACCCATAAAGTGTCACACGTAATTGCTAAGATTTTTGAGAAAATTTCCGAATCAATTTTAACTAAGAAAAGCAGTCTTTGAGAATAGAATCTGTCCATCTTTGACCTGAAGACTCATCCATGAAAGGAAGAGAAACGTTGTCGTAAAAATATCGACGCGACATGTACCCCGAAGATGAAATGGAGCAAATACCCAACCACCGCAGAAATCATAGATAAATCAATATGAATCAATTCCATTGCTATTTATAATTATTGCCATCGGACAGGTCTTCTTCCTTCTGATCTTCCCAGGCCAACCACCTCCTTTGGTAGTGTACCATGTTTACTTCGCATCACGTGGCCAGCCCATCTCATTCTTCTCGTTTTTTCATGGTCCTTGTGAAGTTCTCTTATTTCCGTGCTGTGCTCGAGTCTCCACATCAAGTTTTCACTTGTGATTTCTTTAGGATTTTTTTTCAAAAATGACATGTTTTCTTTCTTCCTTCTTTTTTCTTATCCAAGTAGATGCGCCGTACGGGACCACAGGGTGAATAATTGTCTGGAATATATTCTTATTTTTGTCTTCTGAGATATTATCTTTGAAGTTTAGGATCTTGTTGCACGCTCAAAAAATTTGACTGGCTAGATTTATTTGCTATTTCAGGTTCTTCGCTATTTTTGCTTAATATTATTACTCCGAGGTATTTAAATTGCGCCACTTTCTCCTAATTGTGCCCATTTACATTATTTTAACTTTCTTGTTGATGTTATTTTCCGACAATGTGCATGTATTGTTGTCTTCTCATTATTCATTCTCAGTCCCTGTGTTCCGTCTCGTGAAGGAAAATATTTGTCAGTTCTTCTAGGTCTCCTTTGTCTCAGGCGTGACTAGGTGGATATTTTTTACATAGTAAATGGAGCGATAACTTATGCTAAATAAATTTCGAATTTATGAGAAATTACTAAATTATATTTTCATTTATAGCCTTCCAGTTCTTCTTTGCTTTCAGTCAGGTGCATTATATCATCCGCGAAGGCGAGTATGTGAACGTTAGATCTTATTTGTATTCCTAGGTCGATTTTTCGAATATTTTGCAGGGCATGTAATGCAAAAAAGCGAAGGTGATAGCCCTAGTAGCATTCCCTTGACTTACTCCTGATACAACTTCAAATGCCTCCGAAAATTCCCCATCTATCCTGACTTTGCACTTTGAGCCTTCTGCTGACAGCTTTACTTAATTTTTCAATTTTCTAGGAATATTGAATTTTTCTATCATTTGCCAAATTTTCTGCCTATTGAGGCTATCATATTCTATTTAAATTTAAGCTTTTAAAAAAATTACTATAAAAAGTAGATGAATTTCTTTATTGTATCCCATATATTTGCTGATTGCTTCCCTCAAACTAAAAATTTGATCTCAATTTGAACGGTTATTAATAAATTCAGCTTAGTGGTCCTCTTTTACTGTACTTATGTATTGTTATACCCAACTTTGAATTATTTTCGATAGGACTTTATATGCATTGCTAAGCAAAGATACACTCCTGTAGTTCTCACATTGCTCTTTACCGTCTTTCTTGTGGATGGGTAATATAATCTCTTCCGGCCACCCTTTTGAAATCTCTCCATATCCTTAAAATCAGCTTATGGGGTTTTTCATTGACAATTTTACATCCTTTTTCGAGCAGCAGAGTTAGCATTTCATCTTCATCTGGTAATGTTATATTCTTAAAAGTCGCTATTGAATTTTTTACTTCTTCTATTGAAGGCTCCTTAACTTGAGGCTCCACATTCTCATATTAGGCAAGCTCATAATTTAGTGAGGGTTTCTCGCAATGCTGTTAGTGCTTCTACATACCATATCAACAAAGACGATACTTTTTCTTCCAATTTTCTTTTCATAAAATTTATTAGAAAATATTTTTGCAAGTTGACCACGTGGTCAGGTGGTAACATACTTTAATGCATTGAGTTTTAGTGCAAAAACCATATTTGTGTTAGTTTTTGCTGGTACTTAGGAAAAAATACATGAATTCCATATTTCAATCTTTTTTAAAAGAACTTTACAATATTAGAGAGTGGATCGCAAATATTTACGGCCACTCCATTCCATACCATTTCAAAAACTTGCATGAGATAACTCGGGTCTCCGTGTATGAACCTCAAGGGAGTGGGAAAAAATCCCACAGGAGACATCTTGGCCTTCAGAAAAGGTCATTGGACTATACGGGCAATGAAATAAAACTATTTATACATACACAAATACTTCGGCCAATTATTTTAGGCTAAGTATACACACATTTTCACATTTCTTCATAGACCGAGGTAAGGGCTTAAAAACTTCCTCGGGTAACTCATTCTACTCTTTAATTCCTCGGTTGAGAGATAGGACCTTCTCTTCTTCGAGATATCAGCAATCTGTAAAAAATCATCAACTGCCTTCTCAGAGCTGCCTTTAGCGCAACTTTCGCTTTTTCTCTCCGCTGTGCTTCCGTAATCCGAGCGTCATTATTGTATCCATTTGAAACGTTGACGCAGGACTCGTAAATCCTGACCGCGGGCCAACCATGAGAAGACGATGAACTTCATTCTTTCTCCAAAAGTGATCCACATTATGGTCCCGTTAACCTCGAAAGAGGGCAATTTGGAGTGAAACTGCCGCCATCGAAAAATGGAAGAAGCCGTGCTCCGCCCGCACCGCATAGACGGCTGGGGATATGAGCGAGGCGACATAAAGGATTGCGAGGTCTTAATTCCGCCCGAGTGACGTTTTGCCCTCGTGTGTCATCCCATCATTCTTCCTGATTCTTGAACGCCCCCTTTCCGTTCCTCCCGATAACCCACGGGGCGAACCCTTGTCCCTTTTCATCCCCCCACCCCATTCCAAACCTTTCTCTTCTTAACCCACACTTCGCAATATAGTTTCCTCATCCCTTCCTGCCTCCCTCTTCAGCCTCTGCAGCTAATCTCCCGCGCCGCTGCCACTTAACTTTCTATATCCCAACCTCATCCTTCAGCGACTTATGGCTCGTGAAGGGGAAGTCGGATGGCAATGACTTGGCTATAGTTTGATCCACCCTGGTTGATCTGTCAATTTACACTCCCCCCCCCTCACACTCATTTCATCTAAATCTTCATATTACCCTGCGAGACGCCGCATGGGTGTGTGGCATGGGGTGTTTGCTCACCAGGCGAGTAAAGATGTAATATGGGTGGTGAAATGGTAACCTGTATTATTGGAGTATATGTAGTGGAGCTCAGTTTTCATTGCGGTCGCTTAATGTACGCGGAAAGAACGAGTTTTTGTACCTATGTGTTTGGCAATATATTTCTCTTATTTTATCGCTTCTGTCAGACCTAGAGATGTAGTGAAGCGTCATGATAGTATTCTCTGTGTCGCTCTGAAGCTCAATAGTTCTGAATTTCTCAAGCAAACAAGTCTAACATTTAGCCTCCGAGTCTCTAGGGTCTCCCACCTTAATCCCTCTAAAAGTATCGACACAATATATTTTTGCTCGTAGCAGCTTTTAACGAAGTGTGGCGCTTTTCAATGTATTTAATTAATTTTTTTGGTTTAATCTTTATGACCAGGGTCCAAAATGCTCGCAGCGTACTTGAGGTGTGGCCTATCCAGAGCGGAGTAGTATCTCTCTATCACTTTTACATTCCTTTGGTTAATATGTTATACCTATTTAGACAAAATTTGGAAATAAATTTGAAGAAAACATGGTGGAAATTAAAATATATTCGTAAGATACACCAAGATTTTATTAACAATACCCGGGTATCGACGCTAAAGCCAATACAACACCTTCCTTATATAGTATCCTGCCTCCCCCTTCGGCATTTGCAGGTAATCTCACGCGCCCCTACCACTTAACTTTCTATATCCCAGTCCCGCCCTCCAGCCGCTCTCGACTCGTAATGGGGAAGTCAGATAGAAACTACGTAACTGTAGTTAGATCCGCCCTGGTTGATCAGTCAATTTCCACACCCCCTCACATTTATTTCGTAAATATGTAATACTTATCAATACCATTCAGACAAAATTTGGAATTAAAGTTCAAGGACACATGGAAAAATTTAAATAAATTTGTAAAATACAATTTTAAGGTTTTATTAACAGAGCCCATGTATCGACACTATAGTAAATACTAAACTGGTGGTGCTATAGAAATCTTAAAAGTGGGTTTAACAGATTTCTTTTAATTTTACCGTGAAGAAATAACTACCACAAATTCGAGCCTAAAACCCTCTCCTTCTCTGGATGATTCAATTTTCCATTTGGTTTGGATTGGATATTTGGGGAAGCAACCGACAACTAAGGTCATTTGCGCCATTGGAATGGGTAAGGGCGGAACGGTGGATCCTCTCCATTAGCGATTTGTGATCGCTAGAAACTACAGGCATTTCGAATGTCAGATTGGGACAAATCTTCAATCCAATGAAAATTATTTTTTTTTTATTTCCATGAAACTGAAATTGGGCTCTTAAGAACCGCATTTTCTCCAAACGTCTAGACTTCTAGAACTCATGGAAATGACTGATTAATGGTGCTCTATTATTCAGCCGTTAAAGCCCTTTTAGTTCTGGCTACTGCCGCATCGTGGGAGAGATCTTTGCTTTCCTTTCCATCAAAGAGACAGTACGAAATCATTTGAGCTTCATTGCTCATTATGCTGTTCTACGATATCTCGCCTGAGAAAGTGGAGTTCTTTCCATCTAGGTAGTTCGATATTGATTATGTTCTTCTTTCGAAACAAGTTTTCGCAAGATATATTAATCCGTCATAAATGTGCTTATTTTTCTGTATTCTCCATAAGCATAGTATATGTTGTTCGAAGTTTTTGTTGATTTGACGGTGCATTTGTATTCGAAATGGCAACTCGTGTCGCATATTAGCAGATTTTCCTGGGTGTATTCTGACTGTAAATGATTTGCAAGTTATTGGGTGTGTTATGGCATTAAATGGGATTAAAGGATGGAATGTGGTGGAAATGGTTGCAAAGACCTATATCAAAGGAAGAATTCAATATCTATCAAGCGACCTTGCTTTCCCTTCCCACCGCGGACAACAATGCCACCGATGCCACGATGAAAAAGACGACGCAAGGGTTCAGAAGAATGTACAAAGCATTCAATACTCACATTATAAAGCGCAATATTCAACACATTGATAATCCTCCTTAGGGGTAAGGAATTTCCATTTACAATGAGCGCAAAAATTTTAAAGAAAAATATATCGCACGTGTCGTGGCGATCGGCCGATTTTCAACAAATTCTATTATTCTTGCGTCTTCATAATTGGTTGTTCAACCTTAAGATTGGTTAATTGCAGCCCTCCAACCTTTCCTGTCTAATTTTAGTTCCCTTATCACCAAGTATCTCTTCCTATGTTTGTTTCTCTTAATATGATCCATGAACTTATTCCTGGGTCGTTCTCTGGGGACTTTTCCCTCTATTTTACCTTCCATTATATTTTCAAAGAATTACGGAACTAGCCGCGCAGTTACTTCAATGGATTTACCCGTTAGTGATCACACAACTGTGTGAAATATACAGTGGAAAAATCATTCGCCGGGACTGGAAATCGAACCCAGATCCCTTGATTTCGCGCCGAGTTCTAACCAATTAAACTACCCAGGCGTCCTCTTCCACTGTGATTCTCATGGGGGCTTTAAGGAGCAAGTTGTCCTCGCATACGGGTAACTCTGGTATCATATGCACAGTACCTGTGAGGACAACTTGCTCCTTAAAGCCCCCATGAGATTCACAGTGTAAGAGGACGCCTAAGTAGCTTAATAGGTTATATCACTCGCCGCGAAATCGAAAGATCTGGGTTCGATTTTCAGTCCAGACGAATGATTTTTCCACTGTGAATTTCACACAATTGTTCAATTATGTACTTCACAAACCCATCGTGTCTCAGGGTGGTTGCAATTCATCTGGTTCATATTTTCTGTATGGTGTTCTATATTGTCCTTTCCTCTTCTATTCTTCGCTAAACTTCACCCATTCTTATTTTGTCTGTCCATTATATCTTCAGCATCCTCCTCCAGCAGCAGGTATCGAAGGCCTCTAGTCTTTTCTGGTCAGCTTTTCCAGTAGTCCTTGCTTCCGATCCATAGTGTGCAACGCTCCACACAAAGTTTTTACACATGCTTTCCCCAGGTTTGTAGTTTTATCTTCTTCGAGAGGAGCAGTTGTCTTTTTCCCATAAACGTCTTCTTAGCTTGGGCAATTCTCTCGATTGATGTCGGTTGCAGTTCTTCTGTCCCACGTGTTGGTACCTTGAAATAATCTCATGGTAACCGAAAAGCGAAATGTGACGACACTTACAGCAAATATAAATCCTTACTCCGGAGACCAGTGCAAGCATATACTTAAATTTGCCAAACAAAGTCGTAAATAATAGCGCATAGGCGGCTGCGGAAGCATTTTTGACCTTGGTATACATTCCTCTTAAATATTGCCTGTTATATGAGAAAGAGCGCGGCGGGTAGATATATAGCAAGAAAGAGAAAACAGTTCAATGTTGCCAGGAAGACAATGAATCGGGGAGGAGAGACGGAAGAGAAGAAGGCGTAAGAAGGCGTATTAAAGGTAATCTGAGAATGGGCTTGTAAATTAGAGAAATAGAGAAACTTTAATCTGAGGCTGGAGATTAGTTCAGAACAGTCAGTTGTAAAGTTGAAAATGCTGTACATGAGTCCTAGAACAATTTTGAGCATTTGATTCTTGGAGATCAGGAATGGAAATCGTAGACTCATTGGTAACATTTCAACCGTATCCGGCATTAGGCGGTGGAACAGCATTTCAATAATTAAATTTAACAGCATGAGTTGTACCCTGTAAGGTCACCCAACAACGTTCCTTCCCCCCCCTGGTTATTCATCATCAACCATATATCCTCGCTTCCCCCACCCTCCTTACCCCATCATTGGTTAAGCATCCCTCCCTATCTTTTTGGGCATTTATGTATTAATATCCAACAGAGATGTAACTTGTGTACAACGTGCGTGGAAACACGTGTAGTGCATCTTTATACATTAAATATAAGTGGGCAGTACAACTCCTGCTGTTTAGTTTCTCATTGGTATCAGCCGGCATTTACGCTACAGCATGGAGGGAGTTCCGAGGACACGCAACACAGAATGAAGGCAGGCAAAGAACACGATGCGACGGCGCTCTGCAGGCGTCGGGAGAAATGTTATGTGATTCGAAAAACCTTTTTTTCTGAATCAATACCAAAGAGTGTCCATATCGCCACATTATCTTGCAGGTCGTCGCTCGGCCGGGAGTGTCAAGACAGCGGTGGTTAATAAAGAGAGAAAGGCAGAGAGAGTATCGGGGGAAAACTAAAGAGGATGGAACAGAACAGTGATCAATCGGAAGGTTGCGATTCTCCCTGAATAACTGGATTGGCTACGTTATTTCGCGTCGATATCATGCTTCAAGGCCGTGAAGATATTCTTTGAGTGTATCTCACTTTGAATGTGAATTATTATGGTAGTTTGAGCGAGATAGTTCTCTAGTCAAAAGTGAGGCCATATAAGAGGTACAAGTTTTACTTCCAGACGCTGTAAGGAGCATGAATTAAATATTTCATTATTCATGGAGCAATTTAACACTTTCATACGACCAAAATTTGAAATAATAAAATTAAAATATCTATATATATATCTTTAACTTGACTCATTTTTTCACGCAGTACGTTAATAACTACCTCACAACGGAAGGCTTATCTGGAATCCTGAATAAAGTACTGCGATTACAGTATGATTTATTGAAAAGTTGAGAAAACCTGCTAGATACACACTGTCAAGGTTATACGACACCTAGGTGTTAGAGATACCTCGTTTTCTAAAAATGTCCCGTTTGAGTGCATACACACCGTTTCCCAAGTAGGGTCGGCATTTTCTGCCAAAAACCTTGGGAAAAAGTTAGGTAAGGAGCTGATCTTTTGATGTCTGATGTGGAAAGATGAGATAATTTTATTTGAATTGAGACCAAATTCTTTGATTTCTAGGAGAATTGATACTCAAACTACATTAAATGGCATGCCTTTTCGCCCCCGTTATACGGATGGAAGCTAAGCATACGATGATTTCTAATGTGAGTTATTAAAAGAAATCAAGATAGCATGTTGAAGAAAGTTAACAACGCTCAGAAATATAGAGCACAACACTATCCATAGACTAACATTGAATTTATGGCATTCCTGAGCATAGTATATGCTCCAGTATATAAGGTTAAACAGTCGTCAACGTTTTGCATTCTTCTCCTTCCTCTTTCCCCGATGATTGCAACAGTATCTAACAAGATTTTTAAGTACAACATATTTAAAAATAAAATAATCACCATTTTCTCATAGCTATAAAGTACATCAGACGAGTGAAACTCTGCATGCCTTAAGTCAAAATCGGTGCAGAAATAAGCCACAGCAAAATTTTGAGGTAATGTGCGACAATAAATGATGAAATCTTAACCCAATTAATCAGTATATGAAGTGAAGCGAAGATGAATGCACATTCACTTCACTGACCTGAAGAAGCTGACGGCAAGGCCGGCAAAATTGTGTGTAATTCGAAGGACCTTAATCATTTCACATATTGTAGGGATTAATTGATCTAAAGAACCCACTAGGGCAGTGACAAAATCACTGACCAAATGTGGTATGTACCACATAAGAGAATTATTTTCATAAAACAATACCACTGAGAAATGCCATTCAGTTGCTTGAATCGCAAATTTGATGTTCAGGACACTTAAGGAAACAAACACGTGTCAGCTATTTAAAGGATGTTAAATTCAACACGAATAAAACTAATTTACCATCTTTGACTGGTGATAAAAGTGAAGAGCTACTAGACGGTACAGAGTAATCATCTCAGACATGTTATAATAAATAATAGATGCTGGATGATGATGCTGGAGTCCTCTGTACTATCCAGCAGCTTTTCATTTTTCTAACTTGTCAAAAATAACTCATTTTTGCATTTTTTGCCCATTTTGGACTTAACACCCTTTACACAGCTGATGCAGAAATTATGAGATATGCCCCAAACGAAACACAGCAGGAAAATAGCAAATAATCATAATAAAACTGAGCAAATAAAGTTAACGTCATTTTTTAGTTAAAGTTGATCATACTTTTTAATACAGGGTGCAAAGAATCCTTCAAAAAATCAATTATCACGCTGTCAATAATTTGGCACGGATGGGGAGAGTGTCTTACGATCGAGAAGAGGCTGTAAAAATGACATCGCCGTTCGAGGAAAAGCATCAAATCGAAGTGCAAAAGAGAAGGCTTAAAAAAAAGTCTGAAGGAAGGGAAAAAAAGATGAGAGTGGAACCAAATCCGACGCTGAGAGTCGCGGAGACACGGCAACACCGCTTCCCCTTTTGATTTTTCACCCTCCCCCCTTTCCATCCATCCCTTCGCACGACCCAAACCCCTTCGCAAAGTTCCTTTCTCATTTCTCATACCCTAACTTTCGTCCTCCTCCAAAAACCCCTTCATATCATCTCTCAACCAGCGACGCCAATTCCGAACCCATCAAGCTCCCTTCAATTCCCTTCTATTCCCATACTCCCTCTCTCTAACCCTTCCCAGAATTCCCTGCCATCGCTTTTCTCTCCGTCCGCCTTCCCCTCCGTCATTTATTCACATCACCCTTCCCAAATAAGACTTTATTATTTGGCCTTCTATGGGTTAGATAGATTTTGATGGCTGATAACCACTCCGTTGTTACCCAGCCAAATGGGTTTCACTGCTTTGTCTGAATGATTTTTCTTTTTAGTTCGATTGTGTGGTGACTTGAGTGAATTGAGGCCTTATTCAGAACAGGATAGAAATCTTCGTGCCTCAAAGCCGGAGGAGTTTTCAAATTGATTCTACAACCCAAAGACCCGTGGTTTGATTCCCGGTCCTTCTCTCCCACCTCAACAAAATTCTGTTACGGAAGAATAAAATAACTCTTTCAACTCCAATGGTGATTGTTTTCGTCACAAATGGAGTTTAAAAAGTTCGTTATATCAAATTATTTTATTAACTATTATACAAAATATTTTCTGTGACGGCTTCCGCGGAGTCTTTGTGATATACAGAATGGTTTTCCGGGTGTTCTTCTGTGTTTATCCATTTTTACGGACAGCATTTCACCACTTCAGCGGACCTGAAGAAGCCAGCTGTAACGCTGGTAAAATATTGTCCACAGAAATGGATAAACGTGAAAGAACAACCGGGAAACCATTCACTTTATGGATAACTTTCACAAAGTCAAGCCTATAACCGTTTTTTTTTTGTGAAAACCCTATCATTTGGTCGTCTACCATTTAGGATAGTTTCGTTCGCTGAACGATTGATACTTTCTCATTACCCATCCTAATGGGATCTAATACTTCTTCAAAATAACCTTTGTTCAATTGGAGTCGATCGGTTTAGTTGATAGTGTTAACTGACGCCTTAGAAAGGAAAAGATCGGAATTCTCGATCCATAAAGATGGAGGAATTTTGCGCATCGGCCTGTAAAGCCAAAGATTCGAGGTTCAAACATCAAGTCCAAGCGAATTTATATTTCATATCGAAACTTATTTCCTATCATCAATTCTCACATCTCTATAACGCCTTCAGGCTCTTCTTGTCCACGCATTTACAGGAGGGATGTGATATAAGCGTACGAGATTATTACAAACACGTAATAACTAAGGGGTTGCGAATCATAATTGAGGGGTCACAAATATGAACGGTTCGAGGTAAAAGTGAGTTTGAAGCACTCATTAGTTTTCCGCAGCCTCCCTCAATCGGGTTTCTATCAACGAGAACAGCATTAATTGGTCTTAAAATCCCAAATGGAGGCGCCTTGGGTGAAGGATTATTTCAAACCAGTGATTTATTTGAGTACCAGAAGTGGCGCTGCCTACACTCAGCTGTAAGCGAAGGTCAAGCCGCTTCCACCGGTCAGAGCGTCCGTGATTTACCATTTAGCATAATGGTCCTAAGGACAAGTAATTCACAAGTTTGCTTCGCATAAAATAAATTACTAAACTACTACTACAATAAACTACTGAGAAACTGAATATAAGGGAGCATTCTCTTAGAGATTTTGAAGTTAGCGCAGGATTTACAAAAGCACACCATCAAGTTTCGGCTTTAGCTCTACATTAAGAAGTAATGGAAACGTTTATTCTCGTCCAATACAGAAAACCGGGGATAATTTGGGAAGATACGTAGTATTTTGACATTGTATTACCATATAAAACATCGTAAATGATGGCCACAAGGCTCAAAAACTCGCTCAACTACTTGACAGTGAATATTTTTCCCACAGAAACAGGTGTGATAGGTCTGTTCCGGTTGTGTTTTGCGCACTTTCCCAATCTGGAGCGCCAAGACCAAATCAGTTCATGCCTATACCTCTTTCCATCGTCATTACCCTTCTCGAAACTTTCTTTTTCGTCTCATCATCGGAGCGGTGCGATTCCTGTGGCCCTTCCTTTAACTCACTCAACCTCTCTTCCCCCACTTACAGAATCGTTCCCGCGGCTCAAGCAGCGAAGTCTTGGATAAGCCCGCTTAATTAATTGGCGCCATTCCCCCTGGCGTGATGGGCGACGGTGGAGGGCCGGCGGGAGTTTATTTTTTCGATTTTTTTCCCGTTAATTTCCGCCGTTATTTTCGAAATTTTCGTCAAATTTACCGGCCCTACCCAATTTCGGGGACATCCCAGGAGGTCTATATATTCACCATAAGCGACGCTCGTTCCGAGAAGCATGGCTAAATATTCCGCTGCTCTCAAGTCCCGAGAACGTTCCATAAATACGGTTACTCTGCGAGAGTGACGTTAAAAATACCAAATCACTGACTCCGCCGAATCTTAACGCCAGAGTAGGCGATCAAGGAAAAAAATAACTGCGCCGCGAAGGCCGAAAAAAGGTTCATACAATTTCTTCAAGTACTCTCTTCAACATTCCTAAATTAATGGGAAGTTATTAAAAAACAGGGCAATTTATTCTACGGTAATGACATGCCATGAACGAAAAAAGGAAACATCATCCCCAAGAAAGATACAAAATTAAAAATATTCTGAAAAAAATGGTTGCGATAAAAATTCATTAATATTTCTATATGAGAATAAGTTCAAGTAACTACTGGGAGGGCACCAGCTCTACAAACACGGCATACACTCAGGAGGAGTGGTTAAATGCGACAACGAAATGTTTTGGAGGGAGGGTTTAACATATAAAGTGGTGTGCCGTTGAAGGTTTAACTCTCAAACTACAAAGGCGGATAACGAGATTACCCAGGTAACGTTTTCAACCGCAGAAACTTTGAATTTTTTGTGATGAAATGCTTCCTAGTAATTGTCCTTGAATCATTTCAAAACTTATTTACGATTTCTTTCTTTTTTTTATTTTTAATTATTTTTCGGAGAAAATTCCTTTGGGGGAACCAGATTACCCTCGTTGGTAACGAAACTATCATAGCAGTTTTGAAAGTAAATTCATTGAAATCAGTCATAACATGCGTTCAGTGAAATATTTTTTAACATACACTAATTCCAGAAAGAGGGTTTGTTAATTTTTTAATGTGTTTGGAATGGAAGGGAATGTAGATTGTTTTATATATCCTTTAAATTAAATATTGTTTATTTCTGAAAAAAATATTATTAATCGTTAAAAGAGGTTAATAGACTGTGATACGAATAATATATTAAGGATCAATACTGTAAAGTATAATACTTATGTTATATAATTAATGGGGCAACCAAATTTCCCAATTGGCGGTGAAAAGATGATAAATATCTTGATAGTTTGTGGGTTAATCAATGGTTTTTACAAGAGTTAGGTTATTAGAGAGTGACCATCCCTTTTTTGAAAGTTTCGAGATTTAAATATTGATATTAAACTGTAATTGAGAAACCTAAGCTCAGTTCCTAATCCTGGAAAGACTGACAGCACATCAGTACTTTGTGATCGAGAAGAAATCTGTATTTTATTATAGATTCGGTGTCTGAGACAGGGAAATAGGGACGTTATACGTAATATTCGATCGTAAAAATATATTTATGCCGATCGATTACGCATCACTGTAGCGTATCAAGACCAAGCGATTATCTCCGATAGTGATGGGTTTTGGCCGTATTTTACCTTTACGATCTCCTTTATAAACAATGATGGGATTATTTAAATGGAGCGAGAAAAAATATATTACCACTGTCTGAAAAAGATCATAAAAGAGAGAATGACAACTGCTTTGCTCGTAAACGATGATATCGAGTTCCTTTTCCACGTAGTCTGGTCAAGTTTGGTTTAATCTCACAAGGGTAGGGGGTAGGGCGCAGACATGGCTCTCCATAACGCTTGCGCTCATGTAATCAACATTTTCAACAATGTTCATGTGAGAAAAACGTTTTTGTTTTAAAATTTGTGATTATTTTATTAATAATACTTTAATATTTAACTTTTCATACAAACTTTTTCTAAAAATAAATACATTTTACATCCTCCTGAGCAACAATTGCTCGTCTAGTGGAGCCTATGCTCATGTGATGAATTTAGATAGACACAATAAGTAAAAAGACCGACACTAAAAATGATAACATAAACAAGATATTTCAAATCCTGTTGGATCAACAATTTACTTTTAACAAAGACTTCTTTGCTTTTCTTTTCAAATCACTCACACCAATAACCTGCATCAGATTATCCCACCAAATATTTAATGTTGTTGGCACCACAACACAGTCTTCTTGAGCCATACATGTAATTTAATTTTAGCTGATCATAAATATTCTTTCTTCTGAGTTACATATCATGCTGGCATTGTCTATAGTTCTTATATTTCAGACTAAAATAATTGTTAACAATTAAAGTGTAGTAACAGAGTCACCTCACAAACACAAACATGTACTTCATATCACTAGTTTGATGGAGTGCTTTCTTAACACAGTAACAGTGAGTATTTAGAGGTTTGTGTTTTGGATGACGAAAACTCGAACAAGGTGACGTTAATTCCAAGTGGTGAATAAATATTTCATTAGTGAACATTCAAAATGCCTGTAAACTACATAAAATAAATAATTCTCTATAATTTTCATTCCAAATATTTTTCTACGTATACCAAGGTATGAATGTTTTATGAAGAGACGAGTGAGGAGTGACATTTAAAGTGAAATCTGCCTCCGTGACCACCTCCCTTTCGCAGACACCTCTCTAAGCATCCGTATTTCTCGGGAACGGAATGAATTTACCATACATAGAAGCAAGGTATTTTGTCTCTTCCCTCAGCGGTCACATTCTAGAGCGGCCATTAACTCGCGGGTCTGGAGGTGGCCGCTAAATACAGGTTTCACGTATTGTTTCTAGACTGTTTATATAGGTTTCACTGTATATATTGTTAAAACTTTAACAGAATATTCGTTAAATTTACCACAAATTTGGCCCGTTGTGACATTCTCTAGGCCAAAAAATACAGTTTTACAAAACTACTCATGAAGGTAGTAATTTACTTAAGGTAAACATTTACATGCAGGAGAAAATATTTCCATCTGACTAATGCATCCAGAAACTATTACGCACGCATAAGCTTTAAAATTTCATGAAACATACTCATGTCATTTGATCATGTCATTTTTAAGAGCAATATTTTCAAGGAGAATCATTCTTAAAGTTTTGCTCCCTTTCAGATAAAAAAGCGGTAGAAAAGCAGTAATTACTTTTTTATAAGGTGTCGTTTTATAAGGTATAAGGGAACGGTAGATTTATTGATGACATGATCTAAAAAAATACTCTTTTTTTAATTGAGCTTAGTTATATTTCCTCCAAATTATTATCATCTCATCCATCAGACCTAGGTTTCTAAAAAACTATGTCATCATTAAGGTCTACATTTTATCATTTATATCACAGTATTATCGAAACCGAGGTCGTATTGTGATATTAAAAATAGTGTAAAAATATGAAAAAGTCCTATTTTTTGAGATTATGATATCTGTAACCTATTTCCACAAGATATCGCTGATTCACGAAACTTTAGTTCAGTAGATGTATTGATGAAAGTATAAGCAAAACCATACAATTCCTGGAGTCTTCAAAAAATATTTTTCGGGGATATAACTAGCGGTTGATTTTTCACAGAATCCTGCAGTTTTCTAATCCTTAGAAGAAATCCTAGGCTTCATTTACTCGCCTTGGTTGAAAAATAACCTTTATGAATACAGATCGGTGAAGCCGGAAAAGAGTAAATTATCAAGTTCGAGCGGCCACATTTTTTATTACATTTGAGAACCTCGGATTCCAATAGTTTCCCGTGAGAGAAACAGTTGATTACGAGTATTCTGGGAAATGCGATGACCCAGGAGAAAAGGTTAAAGAAGGAGGAGAGAGGTGCTCTTTGCTCTAAATCCTTGAGGTGAGTCCGACGGGTCAGAGGTCATGACATTTCATTCTTCGCGGTATCTATGCGTCCGATCCAAAAGTCACAGAGCTTTCCGTCAATTAGCGTCACGTTTAACGAGGATATTTCACCGCTTGATATTTAACCCGAGAGCATCAAAACTGAGTAGAATGCGACACAATTATATCACTCCGTTAGTATTTGGTAAGGCTTCAGGCATCCAGGCCAAAAACATGCCATTTAATACAAGAAATAAGATACGATAAAATAATTGCGTACTGAACCAATATTAACGTGATATATTTCGTTTAATATAACACAAAAACACAAAACAGGGAATATAAGTCAAATATTATGCCTCGCATATAGGCCTATCCGAGGATTTGATTGATTGAAATCATGGACGATGATTTTAGACATCGCGATGCGATGAACCGTGTCGTTTACAATAAATGCTATCGACCATCGAATATTGCATTGGATGTGTGGTGTACATTGGGCACCCTAGTACACGTCTTTTCAACAAAAATTTTCACTGAATCATCATTTATCTTGTCACATTTAATTTTCCTTTCCAGTAAACTACAATTTATTTCGGTTAATCCGTTATTGCATATTATAATGTATTCAGGTAACATCAGGCAACGTCAGGTAAAATTTCTGTATAGTCAAGTAGCCAAACTTCATCTTTAGTGAAATAAATATGCGGTTTATGAAATCGACAGGCAACACAAACGTTTTCCTGTAATTTTTATTACTGGTATTTCTCGAAATGATCCTCCAGCTAGTAAAGCATAAAATTTCATGAAATCTTCCGGTACATATATTGCTCGAAACGTCAGTGCTGGAAACGTGATATTGTGGAGAAAATTGTGAATAATATGGTATTGATAGTACAAGTTCTTTGGTAACTTTGAGGTATTCCATATTTTTTCTTTCAGATGATTTAATAGTTACATTTACAAAACCACAACTTAAAAACACACACGACCCGGGTTTCAACGCTTAATCGTCATCGTCGTCTCCTGAAGATGACGCTTGAGCGTTGAAACCCGGGTCGTGTGTGTTTTAAAGTTGTAGTTTTGTAAATGTAACCATTAAATCCTCTGAAAGCAAAAATATGGTATTGAGCGAGATAAAGAATATTTCTTTTTTTTATAAGTTTGCACTTATTCCTGATGCATATACAATGTGAACATTTTGGAAACAGTTGTAAATAAAGCCGATAAACTGTGTACACGTTACTCATAAGAATTTCGCCTTCGAAACCACAATAAGCTGGGAAAAAGTTAAAAGGATGCATTTTTTATGGTCTTTAACTTTTGCACCAAACATTTTTTTATATTCCAACAGTTAGTGGAATATGGTCAAAAACAGTACAAATTGGCTGCCGTTTTACAATATAGTGGTAGTAGCACAGCATTCACGGGGAGATGAATTTTTTAATATCCTAGTAATGTGTACCAGTTTGTTTGTCTTTGTTTTCCGGAAATACCCTTTTCAGAAATTATTTCTTGATAAAATACAAATACAAAAGTAAGCTTCAAACTACGCGAACATTTTCCGGGGTTTATCCAATTAGATCGATTTTTCATCGAATCCAGGATTTGATTGATCCATGGTCTTAAACCCACATAACCTGTGAAATGATTGCATGACTGCAGACGTTACGACTACATCAGTCGTTCACAGTTTTCAAATCATTCACTGAAAATAAAAATCGAATTAACTACTCTCAGATTACGTTACATAAAAAAGAGAATAAAAACCCAACCTCATTAACAGAGAAATCATGCCATAAAAACTAACGGAGAAGATTTTCTATGGACTGAAAATCAACTAGATTTTGAGAATACCTAACTTATAATTTTTACAACTCCAATTAAGAGCATTGGAATGTTTCTATCGATCTATCCAATTATTGGAGAAGCAGATATATTTAATAAACTCAAAAAATTCAATGATTTTTAATTTCAGATTGACAGAAAACATCGAAAAGCTTATAAAATATGCATTCCATTGCCGCGAGACCAGAAGATAACTAAGTCAATGTATAAAAAATACGGCTCAGATTAAAATTTTGGAATTCATCCGGTTTGAAAGTTGCACGCTGTATGAAGCGGAGAAAATGTACATGTTTCTTTATCGAGTAAGTCACTTTACAGCCGGGAAGATAATTTGATGTCATGAGTTAGTCCAATCTGGATACGTTTATTAATGCATTTTAACTTTTGCATGCCTCAAAATTCAAAAAGTAAAAGATGACATTTATACACCGAATCCGAACAGGCTTCGATTGACTGATTGGTGAATAACGAGGTTAAGCGTGTGCCGGTAAAAAAGTTGAAAACCTTCAAATTTTTCTCGCTGTCCCTCAGTTTGATGCCAATCGACAAAATAATTCTTTGTGCAAAACAATCAGCTCAATTTGTCAACCAGCGGTCGTATTCCGAGCAATTTTATTTGTTAATGTAAAGCCCTAAAAAGAGTTTTTATACTTGCTTAAGCAACGGGGAGATTGTCAATTAAGGATGTTAGCTTTTTTATATTTGCTATTTGCGACCTCAGTTTTCTCCATCTCTCGTTCAATTTCTGGTTCACCTAGGTTTCCTATCAATAAAAATTGTTACTGCACTGGAAAAATCTCCATTTAAGAAAACTCCATTGTACATGGCAAGGTCTGATCCTCACCCTATAACCCGGCATAGAATGAGGAGTGTACATGCGACACAATTAATATCGTCTTTGCCTCGTAGCAGTCGCCACTGACCAACGCTTTTGCCCATTCGTGATTGCCCGTTTCGTTCGACGGAAGGCCATTTTACAGGATTATTTAAGCACTGATTTCAGCATTGAAATCACTACAAAATAACTCGAAACCATTCGGGACTAATCGCATTCGATGACTCGGTGCCTGTTCATACACGATGCTGTATATAGGGCGCAGTGGTGAGGTCCGGAAATCCGCCGAAGAACGCCATGTAAATAACTTGGGCCATATTGGTTTGGCATACTTACTGTGTTATGTACAAAGCTATCTAAACATAATTCATTAAGGAGGAACCCGCGGTACGAAGTACTGTTTTCATAAAATTAATAAAATATACTTTAATGACTAAATATAGGCTTAGTGCTTTATATGTTGTAAATTTCATGTAAATACTCCTTCGGGGAAAATTTTATTGTTAAACTCGATTGTTTCAGGCTTTACTCGGTGAAAATCCATTCTAAAGAGTTAAAAAGAGATATGGTACTTTTTTCCAGTTTTTATTTCAATTCGACCGGTTTCGTCGCATAGGCGTCGACGAAACCGGTCAACTTGGAATAAAAACTGTGAAAAAGTACCATATCTCTCTTGAAATCTTTAAAATTTTATTGGGCGAAGCATAAAATTGAATCTTTTACTACGCCACAAAAACCAATAACTATTCTGACTCCAGCCTCCATTTCTATTTGGGCAGGACTTAATTTCATGATTTATTAACGGACTGTGGGAAGTATCTTGAGGCTTAAAACATTTAACAACGTGTCTTAAGGTAGTGTGAGCGAGATAGATCCCTAATCATAATTGAAACCATATTCGAATGATACGTTTTAATTTCACCAACTGTGAGACACACGGATTAAATATTGCATTATTAATGGTGCAATAACATAGTTTTACATGATAGAAACTGTAAGCAATCAAATAAAAATATTTAAATAAGTCTTTATGTATATAGTTAAATAGACTCATTTTTTAAAACTCCATGAAAACGGAAGATTTATTGTGATCTCGAAGAATTTACTGCGGTGACTACATGGTGACTATATGATTAATTTTCAAAAATAGTTAGGAAAACATATAAACTACACATTGTTGATTTTTAAACGAGATCTTACTCTAGAAAATGCCTCATTTTTAATATAAAGTCTCTCTGGAGTGCATTGACGTACCATTTCCCATATTAAACGGCGGGTAGTTTTGGAAAATATCTCGGGAAGTAATGCGGTAAGGGGTTTTATTTTTGGTGTCAATGGAAGGGTGATATATTGTTCTTTAAAATGATACAAAATCCATTGATTTCTAGATAAATGATATTTCGCTCAAACTACCTTAAATCCTTATACGTGATATGCATTGAAAAGCATGTTTGATGAAAAAGAGAAACAGCAAATTTTTCCCTTGGCAATGTTGCCACATCCGTCACAGTATGTCAGCTATCTCCTCCTACAAAAATCGTAAGAAAAGTATTAAGCCTAAATGCTCGTATTATATTATCAATGACTTAAGCCGAACAAAAACGGAAACCGGAAGTCTCAGTGATTAAAACAATCCGAGATGTCTTGCGAAAACATTTTCTCGACTAGAATTTACATAGATTTCACAAGGATTATTCGACAGCAGCATTGCAAACAAAAAATCATCGACTCATTTGTTTTCCTTTTATTGATCCTTGGGTTCAAGAATCAGATGGAATAAAATTATCGTAATTATTTCTCTTTTTAGTGGATTAATCGAGTTTAAAGTTAATTATCGATACACGATCGGGATATATCGATATTCGATCACACAATTTATTTACGTGATGCAATTTGAATCCTGCCGTGTTTAGTTCGATTTTCACTGCTGAAGTAAGCAACGTATGACATGACCTTTGGACAAGGTAAATATTATATAGTTATATTGATTGTGACCTTGAACGTTTGCAAAAGTATATTGACAAAATCTTGACAAGAGAATTACATTGAATATTAATTAATATTAATTATTATTAATATTAACTAATATTCATATTCAATTAAAACAACTTTCACCCTGCAAGGATGAGCATTACAATATCCCACTCTTGATTTTCAGCATCTTTATCGAGTAAGTCCCCGAAAACTCTGCCGAAAAAAATGTCGCAACTTTCGAGTTTACTCTCACCTCTTTGCTGTCTCAAACTTTGTCAGCGAAACTCCAGCGATAAGTCTTCCGGACCAGTAAAGGTTGAGTAAGTGATATCACGGAAGCAATAGCAGTGGCATGATTAGAATATTAAAATTTGAGGGCTTAGAGCGTTCTTCACCAAACAAAGTGAATTTTTTTCCAGAGAGAAATTAACCGATGATATTCCATCTTTCATGCTCACCAGGAATGAAACATGAAAATAAATAAGAATAAGAGTAAAATCCTAAAATGTGGAAGAGAATAGCTGAATGCAGAAATCACCCAGAGTGGAGATAAATTAGCGCAAGTGAATTCCTTCATCTATCAAAAAAAAGTTCCATTACGCGAGATGGAAGAAGCAAAACGGAAATTAAACGAAGATGAGCCCAAGCAAAGAAAAAGTTCATGATTTAAAGAGAACAGCAGTATTGAAATAATACAAACCAACACAATATAAATCAGTACGTGAGAACAGTCACGTGGAGCGTGGCACTCTATCGATCGGAAGCATGGAACATTAGATAAGCAGACCAGAACAGACTGGAAGCCTCCAAAACCTGGTGCAGAAGGAGGATACTGAAGAACAAATGTACGGCCACAGTCAGAAATAATGAAGTTGAAGAGTGTGAGAGGAAAGGAGCGTATGAGATACCATTTAGAAAAGAAGAAGCAAATGGTTTGGACACATTCAGAGACACAATGGGTTTGTGAAGAACATAATTATAGGTAGTAAAGTAGGTAATAGTTGTAGGTAATAAGTAGGTAAAATAGAGGGAAAATTCCCAAGAAGAAGACACAGGAATAAGTTTATGGACCAGATAAAGAGGAAAATAGATATGAAAAGCTACCAGGGAGTAAAGAAACTACCATTAGATAGATAAGGGTGGGAGGCGGCGGTCAACGTTAGGATTGAACGATCAGTAAAGATGATTCCATCAACCAACATATATATATTGACTGGACATAGGACTTGAAAAAAAACAGTGAAGTGATTTGAAAGCCTTATGTCCAACAAGCGACTTTTGTTTCAAATGAATGTGCCGATTTTTTAAGATAAGATTGACCAAAGAGTCCGATGGGAGACAGTATTGTGTGAAATCGCGTTCATACCTAGCGTTATCCTTTTGGTTTTACAGCTTTGCTTGACGTTATCTTCAAATCTAAAGGAACTTATTTCTTCATAAGCGTCAACAAGGAACTTTTGCAACGTTGGCAGAGGACATATAACCGATTGATTTCTATATGCAATTCACTTATAGTTAAAGTTTTATCACAGCCGAGAAATGCAAACTCTGTGTCAAAAATGTACGGTAACTAAAAATTAGCACAGTGAAAATCGACGCTGCCTTTTAATTCCAGAATATTGCGCGCTAAAAGTATCCAATAAAAGATGGACGAAATTTGCTGTATGATAAATTTTCTTTTCCGATTGCCATAAGAAATACTTATGTATTGTTTATCCCATATTCCCTAAAGTATTTTTGACCATGAAAACATTTCAAGCTAACGATAGCGAACTAAAAAATTTCAATAGATATTGACTTAAAGAATAGTCATTCAGCTTAGATCACTAAGTTCAAATGATAAATGGCATCCTCACATCCCATCACAAATTTGACGCAGAATTTCTGACAAAACGGGCGGCATTTTTAGTGCTGAGTATTCATTACGTGGAGAAAAACTATTGTTATTAAACACTGATACTCAGGAAGTGGGAGAAACAAAACATTGGAAATGTAAGCACCGAGCACGAAGGCAACTTTTGACGCATCAATTTCCATTCCGATTTTTGTGAGTCTTTCCGGAAATTAGAGACACCGATGACGGCTAATTATTGGGTGTGCATAAACATTTACAACCAAAACTAACCCGTCCTCACAGTAATTGAAATGACCGGTGAGAGGCTGTAAAGTAACAAGTCATTTAAAAGTTTTAAAAAAATGCAAACATTTCGACCCAGTCGGGGGAAAGGAAAATATTCCAGTGAACGCTTGGACAAATAAAAGGCATTAGCTTTCCCAAATAGCCAGAAAACATTCTGGAATGTGGCGAAGCATTTTGGAAAAATTTCCCCCGATCAAAAATATGCTTACACCATCTACGGTAATGAGACAAGAAATTGCATTCAACACCCACACACATCCTACTGCTAAAGGTCAGCCTTTAAAAATACGCCTATTTTCCAAATGGAAACTCAATTTTCAACATGCGTTGTCGAAACACTCACCACTGGCTCAGTAATAATGCGCATACCTCCATGTGCGTGGTTAGTGTTGGCGATGGCGCGAGAAATTTGAGAATGATACAGAGAGAATCCACCATACGATAGAATGCAAGAAATGATAAATACATTATCTGTGCAATAGTGTCAGTTTCAGTAGATAAGTGATTAAAAGAGATGTATCAGGCTTGATGTGGTGGAAAGAATTCATCATAATGAATAAGAGTAATGGCAATTTTCCTCTTAGATAAATTTTTATTCGATCTATTCCATTATATTACGTAGGATGTATGTTAAGTTTGCCTGATTTATTATAAAAAGATGATATTGAAACACAAGAAGATGAAAAGTGTGAAGTGCAGAACAAGAAAAATCGCAGATTATAGAAGAGGATATACGGTGTCTTGATGTATCACATTCAGGACAGCTCAGACAGATTAATATTCCACCAAATATGGCTTTTATACACAATTCGAGGACACATGCTAACTAACAACGCAGTAAAGCTTTCGACATTTGATTTCTATTATTTTTTTCGACAAATAAGGTACGCACTGCGACAATGATGCTGCTAATATAGTGAAACCTGCCTCGGCGGGCACCTCCCTTGATCGGCCGATTTTCAGGAATGAATTTCCCTTGTAACCAATATACTTTACCTCCGTTCAGCGGTCACCACCTCAAGCGGCCTTTATTTTATGGGTCCGGCGGAGGCCGTTCAACACAGGTTTCACTATACATATATTTCTGGCGTATCAAATACACAGCTGATCGTTTCTAATGTGGCGGCAGGTACATTAATATCGTTTCAATATTACTCGATGCTATCGTGCCTTAGGGTTTCATCTTTTCTCCTATTTAGCTATTTATTGGAAATAAAAAACATGGCCACGCTTCCAACAATGATGATGAAATGATCTCTCATTTCCCTACACCCTTGATGAAGAGGAGGAACACCTGTTGGCTGATTAACGCGAATTAACGTCCTGCCAATCCACGTGAACCTAATCATCTTTGCGATAATGAGCAAATTACGCAGTTAGCTGTCACGCACTTCAGTGGAAAGAAATTGCACCTGTTTGAGGGTAATTCCCATGAATAAATCATTTAATTTGAATGGAATTGGAACCGCACTGACCCAACTACTGGTCAGTTCAAATGTTGATGGTCTCACTTTATGGAAGGTTGACATTGAGTGTTCACGATCATGGCATTACAGGCGTAACCGGTTTTATACTCGTTAATTCATAAAGGTAGGCACAAATTTTATAGTTTTATAATTATAACTACCGGTAGATCGAGCTAGTTCGTAAGCCACGAGGCTAAATAAAGTCAAGACGAAATTTATGAGTTCTATACGTATATAAGTAGTTATGCCTCTAGGAACTTCCTATAGCAGAAGGGACAATTTCATCCATAGTAAGTCACTATCGCGAGATGTAAAATTTGTCGATTCTTAATGACAAACTTTTTAAAACAATAACATTCGTGAAATACACAAATTATGTAGTACACGAGGTCACGCGCAAGGCGACAGTCGCTGGGCAACCTCGACGACCACCCCTGTGCTACGGTGTTGACAGGTGTCGAGAACACCATGGGTGGAATCACGGTAGATTTTCTCGAATAGAAATAGTAAAGCGTGCATTTTTCAAACAAAATATTTACGTAATAATATGTATATGTGGAATCTTTTTGTGGAAAATATCACTGCCTAAAAATCTTTGTGTCGAAAATATTTTTGGAAAATTGCCCGATTTCTCATTCCAATACGCGCAAATCCCACTCAATTTTACAATAATCTTCGGATTTTATAATTTCTTCTTTAGTTTTGCCGCTATCATTACCCAAAACGCCAACCGCTCAGGAAACGCAATTATTAAAGTACCTGTCACAAAAATGCACTCCAGCTGTTAAAAAATAATGATTTGAAGTACCAGACAAAATTCAATGAATAACGTTCGAGTTATTGCCTTCCTCATGGCCGTTTGATTAGGAACAACATATTTTAAGTGTTCGTCGGTTTTCCCCATTAATAGTTTGTCACCCGATTTTCTTTGAGGAGATTGTATTATCCGATTGTGTCCTTCAATATTTTTCCTGTATTATCTTGATCTAAAATTTTCGAGTATCAGACAGGCATCATTATCCTTGGTGAATACAATACAGGCACGCATTTGCTTCTTATATTAATCTTTGTTTGAGGCTAAACAGACTGTGAAGCACATTAAACACTGATAAAAGACTCGGAGCAGAACATCAGTCAAATATGGAGACCGTTACTTGATAAAATACAACGGTCGCGGAGACGATTCAAATTCCAACCGCCGTGAGCGAATTTTGAATTGGCCGGTCAACAATGGGTCTCAAGTATAAAAACCCGGCATGGACCGAACTCGGCAATCAGTCTTAGCACTGATGACGATGAGAGAGTTTCACGTTGAAACGTTGGCCTTTAATAGCCTTACTCGATGCCAAACCCGAGAAGATTTTACTCACATTAAACACTGATTATGATTTTCTCTTCAGTATGATACAACTGCCTTCAAGTGACAGGCTAATAAAATTGGAAATATGTTGCTTTACACGGCAAATAGTGTGACGTTCGTAATAGAGATTGTCCCTTGCATGAAAGAGTTTAACTGTTGCAATGCGAGCTAACTTTTAAAAGTTTTATTTTTAGCCATAAATATTATGTCAGCAAGCAACATTTCTGCCCAAAGATTCATAGCTAAATGCACGCTGTTTAATTCCGTAATTATATCGAGTGTTCATTAAAAAGGTACGGTACGTGAAAATTTCTTAAATATTTTCTACTTATGACCATTACGCCATCGACTCATGTACAGGATAATAGAACATTGAGTTGATATCAATATTTCAATTTCTCAATGCCGATAGTTAAGCTTTGTCAGTTGACGATTTCCATTCGATATGTTCGTCTCTACACAGGATCGAGAATTGTAAGATTTAGGTTTGCGTTTCGGTCAAGTAAAAAAGTTAATTTACGAAGAAATACCTCAAAATGTCATCATGTACGTGAGTCTCATCAAGTAGAATATCAGGTGAAAATTAAAGGAGAACATAAATTGGTATTTACACCGATTAGCACTCCAAATCTCAAGTTCCCATCTTTCCGAACCAATCAAAGAAGAAATTAAAGGAATTTAATCTTAAAATGAATTACACCTCCGTTTTTTAATACCGATAAAAAACATCATTCATCTGATAACGCCAGAGATTTCTCTTCACAGTAAAACTTGTACGCATTAAATATCAATACAAGTGCCCAGCAATGTAAAATTATGACGCTACTATTCAGACGTCAGTAGCATAATGTGATGTTGTTTTCACTCACACTTACAATTATGATAGCAGACATTAGGCTAACTTTATGAAAACTGCTCAAATAATAATATTAGTACAAAGATTCTCGCCGCTTTTTTAAATCGATTTATGCTTTTATTCGCTGCGAATTGTTCATTTTCAACTCAAAGCATTGACCCTGTTATGCCCACGTTGAGTTTAAAAATAGTGAATACTCTGCAAATCCCGAAAACAATTTTATTACTAAAATAACCGCAGACAATTTTGAGCAATAAATATTTCAAACGTATAATGAAGAAAGAGACAACGCTTGAATTTGGACAAAAATATATGAATACAGATATAAAATGTGAATTATAGACTTCAAGAGAATTAGTAGGGATTATTTGCTTCATATCTGATACATACTCTACAATTCATCATGATTAGAGCTGCGATGATTTTTAATACAGGTAATTCATTCATGTATCTATTTGTATCCGTAATTATTATTTCTCAAAGGTATTTTTTTGTGGATAGGCCATAACTCCCATAACTCTTCATCAAAATTAACGATTTTAACATCGTTTTAAAGCTTATGTTCCCAGCTTTTGATAAAAATAAAAAAGTTTATAATTATTGTATTTTTTTTAAATTGATAACCACATATATATATATATATATATATATATATATATATATATATATATATATATATATTATTTAGATCCTGGAGGTTCGGCAACTAACGCATCTTTACTTATGTCATAAGGGTAGTTATTCCTCCTGAACCCGTATATATTATTTCTCAAAGGTGTTTTTTTGTCGCAGCGCCATAATTATTCATCAAAATATATGATTCAAACATCGTTTTAAAGCTTATGTTCCCCGATATTGATGAAAAATAGACAAATTGTTTAAAAATAAAGTTTTTGTTAAAAAAATGATACAACACCATCTGCAGACAATATAATCAACTAATATATTGGCAATGGTTACTTGCTTAAAAGACTGTAGGAGGCGCCATCTATTAACACATCCTTTAGTTAGATTGTTTACATTCTACATGCAATTAGTGTGACCATTAACTGTTTACGTTCACGTTATGTATCTCTAACACAAACATGAAGCTGCATACTGTGCAAAATATTCGACAGGTAGAAGAACAGGAAGAAAGAAGGAAGAAACAGGAAGCAGCTGCAGACTGTGCGAAATATTCGCTCGGGTCATCTAGTCTATTTATAAAAGGAAACGCCTTGTCACTGCAGTCAGATCCATCTATCCTCTGCTGCCCTCTTTGAATCCAAATGTCTTCGGAAACCCATTCGGCTCTTAATATTTTCTATATGTACGTAATCTTCCCCAGGTCTTCTTTTCTTTTCCTTTCCTGAAAATATTCCCTCTAAAATACCAGTCAAAAATGTGTAATACAAGTGATAAATTAGGGGAAAAACGTGGTTGAATATCTACTTTGATTTAGCGGTTATTCGGTCGTTTCAGTAGAAAGCCTAGGGGGAAAACGGGTTGCAAGAGGCAATAAAAGCCTGTACACGACCGCTCCCACGCAGTTCCCAGTAATACATAGGAGTACATGGAGAGAGGATGAGAGAGGGATGACCGTCTACTCCCACGTCAAATCACGCGTGTACAACATCCCAACAGCAGTACATTTCTTCCCCATGGGACACTCCCTCCCGTCTCCAGCCGGGGACCCCACTTGGGGAAAGGTCAGCGCATATTTATGCATGAATATATATACATATATGTATATACATACATTCGCGCGTGGGAAGAGGAAAGCCTCACGCGCGTGTGGGCGTATATGACACAGCCGTGTAGCTCACCGTGTTCAACGCGCACGGCCCATTCCCTTTCTAATTTCCCTTCCAACTTGTACGGCAGATTCTCATTCCCCCCTTCACTCCACTATCCTGCGGACCTGCTAAACAAAGCCACATGCGTTCACGCGACATCGTTCAGTAATCAACTCGACTCCGTAAAACCTCCCTTTTTATCACATATACATCAACCAGGTACTGAGGGAAGAAGGCATCAGGATTTAATTTTAGGATTTAATTTTAACATAATACAGAATTCCAAAGAGCATGAACACAATAAGATGCCAATTGAGGTAACCTGCTATGATTTTCACTCATTATCCATGCGTCAATACTCATGTTTAAATCATGGCCGGTCGATAAGATAAGAGTGCAAAAATTACGGACGTAGGTTGTTGATCATGAAACTTTTTAAATTTTCCATGGTTTCGGGCGTGACTTCGTGGAATATGCTTAGCATTGTAAATGATAAGTATATCCTAGTTTTTCCTCATAGATCTATTGCAACAAGACAACCTAGATTTCAACGAAGCTCGTCATCATCAGGTCATGTGATCACGAGATCACATGATCATGAGGTAACCCTGATGATAACGAGCTTCGTGGAAACCTTGGTCGTCTTATTGTAATAAATCTATGTGGAAGAACTAAGTTGTACTTATCATTTTAAATTTTTAAATTTTCACAAATTTTCGCCATAAATATATCCCTGTTATAACCATGGCCGAGTTCCAATCAACGTTGCGGCGTACCAGCCGTACCAAATTTTCTCCACATTCGCGAAGAGACGTCATATTTTCAAACTCTGGACCAACTGACGCATACTAAACGTATGGTACGGGCAAGTACGACGTAAGGCATGCTAATAACTCGTACCAGTCCTGCTAATCCGTCATGGCGCCCTCGCGAAGCCCCACTAAATATTTTAGTTCATTTTTAAACATACTTAAATTTTCTTTTTGTAAATTTATTCTTCAAGTCTGAAGAGCAAACATTATCCTCTCTTTAGTTACTAATATTGCTTTAAAAATATTTGTGAGTCATTTCTTAACGGGTTCAAGCAAAAAGTATACCATTTGTTTGATTAGTTGTAGGAAATTATTTCTTTTATTTGCCTTATTTCATTTGTATTATATTAATTATTATTAAACTCTTAATGTGGTTAAAGCTATTGTTCTCACAGAAGAAAATTAGATGCAGGGGTGCTAATTAACTAGGCTTAATATTCCCATTAATATGAATAAGATTTACCAATGCTCCAGTAAACTCTTGGAACCAGAAACCTCAGAGCATCTTAACCATTGGTACGAAGGCTTCCGCGGGGATTTGATTAGCTCCGTTTATTCGAGTTTTTACTACGTTGATTCATTTTTATGGACAACAGTTTCGATTGCGTTACGGTCATCAGGTTCAGGACCTGACGACGCTAGCTGTAACCCAAGAGAAACTGTCCATTGACCCCGTCTGTTATATACTCTGTAACACCGATAGAAACCATGTTTATACAACACACCGAAAAGCTGAACTCAAGGCATACTACAAAATTGTAGACAGATAGCCTAGTCGGATAACCAAGACTTTATAAATTCACTTTGAGCTAGTTTTCTACAGGGTGACCTAGGCTTGTGCGATGAACGAATTTGCCCATCGAGGGTAGATGAAAAAAAATCATCGAGATGATTCGGTTTCGCTGATTGTTATCGACGACAATGAGTTGATGAATTCATCGCCGTCGATGAGTCGATGAACTCACCGACCTCAATAAGTCGATGCATTCATTCATCGCCGACAGAAAGGTAGAGGGATAGGCACGGGCGGGCGACGCAACACAAATAATTATCATATAATGGGGATGGATTCATTGGCCCATCTACATAGGTGAATTCATCGACTCACTGACGTCAGTTTATTTATTAACTCATCGACGTCAGTTAATTTATCGACGTTGGTGAATTCATCGACTTCGCTGATCAACGACATTCATTGTCATCGACGCGATTCATCGCAACGCGATGACTAAAATCATCGTCGAAGAATTCAATGAATCGACTCATCGCACAAGCCTAGGGTGACCTTTTTGAAACACACTATTCTTCCCCTCAGAGGTTCATAGATTGAAACACTTTGTTATTTCGACATCAGATTTTTATTTTCAAGACTTAGGATTCGTCGCATTGCGACATCATCAGGTCTCGACCTGATGATATCAACGGATGCCCCTAATGCAACGCACCTGATAGTGTCAACGGTTTAATTTACTCTCGTTCTCCCTTCCCGACAGATACGACCCAGTGTCCTGGCCATGACCTCGCTCACCGCGGGCCCCGGAGGTGGAGGAGGTGGAGGCGGTTGCGGAGGAAGCGTCGCCGTTGGAATGATGACCGGTGGAGGCGTATCTGTCGTCGGAGGCGTGCCTCCCGTCAGCACCGGAAGGAGGAGGAGCCTCTGGGGCGGCGGTGGCGAAGAGAAAAAGTCGGGGGGCAAGGGGGCGGCGGACAGTAACCGCAGGGGGCGGGGAAAATCCGAGGGTGAGAGCGCCTCGTGTCTGGGGGGCGGCGGGGCCGTCGAGAGGCTGTTCCTTCAGCAACACGATGGCGGGAACCGGGCGAGGAGGAGCAGCGGGGTCCTCCTCAAGCCACCGACGGTGGTCGTCGTGCCGGGGGACGCGGACGACGGGGGCGCAGCGGCGTGGGGCGAGGAGGTGTGCAAGTGCGAGGCGGGGCAAGGCGGCGGCGGGGGAGCGGGAATGCTGGCGATCACGATCGGGGGCGAGACGACCTCCGCGTCGGCGGCGATCGACGCGAAGGGAGGCGAGTCCTCGGCGGAGGCGATGTTCGGTCCGGGGGCGGAGGGAGCCGGAGGCGGATCGGAGTGCAAGGGGGCGGAGGACGGAGGAGGCGAGGAGGCGGCAATAAAGGCTGATGGGGGGGCGGGAGGCGTGGATGCCGCAGCGGAAGGTGTGGGGGGAGACGAGGTAGCAACGAGAGAATCGAATCAGTGAAGAGAGTTTAGGGAATCGATGGAGGATGGAGCATGGGGAGGAAATGGAAAGAAAATCTACATCGGAGCCCAGCGGCGTATGAAAGAGGAACGCTGTATCCCATCCATTTACATAATATCGTCACACGCACGAGCATATATATATATATATACATATATATATATATATACATATATATATATATATATATAGCTCCCGCAAAAGTTCCCGGCATAGACTTGCGCGGCAAAGACGGGAGGTAGAAATAAATAGTGGACGTGAAACTAACGGGTGAAGGATAATAGGAGTTAATGAGAGAGAGAATGATTGCAAAATGGTAATAGCATGAGGCACATAGAGTCAAGGAAATCGGTTGAAAATACCCCTACAGAGACTTTAGTCATAAGTCAAATTTTTTTGGGTCTTACTGTAACTAAACTTGAAGTGGAACGGGGTCTCATTCTGATACTAGTCGAAATGGGCCGTCAAGTAAAGTCAAGTCATCCTATTTTTCGAAGCGCGTGCACTGTCAGCAATCAGAAAGATTTTCTGGCAGATCCTCCTCTCAGAGCAACCCTCATCCCCCGTTTAGTAGCATTTTGAATGATCCGTAGCCCGTGATTCAAGATCATCCACTTCGCAGCGCCGGGGTTTTGCAGGAGCTACATATGCAATGCATATCTATGTGCATCTATGCATAAGCGAGCGCAAATGACATGGCAATGGGTTGATTCGAATAGGTACATTTGGCTGATTCTTGGCTTGAAACCAAAACTAGGGTGAAACGCTTCAAAAAATGAGTCGCCAACTCTGATTCCGATTGAGCAATCACATACAACTAGCTTCAGAACTTGTTATAAAGGCAACTGTTTTGACGATTGCCTGAATCAGCATCAAGAGCAACCAAGCCTTATAAATCAAGTCTGATTCACGTAAAATAAAAAAAAATGCTCAACTGTTTCCGATATGTTCAAAAATCTTCACAATAGGCCGTCAATAGATTGCAATGAATCCAAATACTAGATGCATTTTTAGACCACCATTGAATACAAATTTACCAAGGTATTTATTAACACCTCTTCATGTTAAAACACCATATCCTGCCGATAATTCCATTAATCTAAATCCTAGTTTATCACATAATAACCCTGACGATTGTCCGCCATAATAATAAAAAACTTGACTCTCGCGATGGATGAGATATTTGAGATACATTTCGTTTTGAGGGGACGTTATAATGATATGTGGTAGACCGTTACCTTGTTCACTCTTCAACAAATATTTGGACAAATAGTAGATACGTTTATCAATTGAAGATGAAGATTGTCTTAAGGATTTATTGCAATCGGAATCGAGAATCGACTCGGGGACAGGAATCGACCCATCGATACACATCACGCACGCAATCGTGTAAATATATACATCAAGTGGTAGGATAGGGAGGAGCCTTGAAATGAAATCATCGCCAATTGCTCTCCGGAAAAAGGGAGATGCTTAAAAAAAGAAAGAAAGACTGGGGAAGGACTTTATTCTCGAGGGAAAGGGGAGGAAATTTCGAATTCTCCAAAAAGAGAGAGGGAGAGTGAGAAAGAGAGGGTGTGAGAGCCGAGAAGATGAGAAAATGACACTCCAATCTCTTTACGTGCTCCTCAATTTTTTTTCTTCCTTCCACACCTCCTCCGTTTTTACCTTATAATCAATAGGCCTCTCAATCTCACTGCTCTCGGTGAAAAATTTCGAGATGCAGAAAATGTGTTTTATTAAATGGACCGTTCCTCAATGAATTCATTAAATGTTGTTTAAAGGATATATTCCCACTCTGTTCCGACGCGCACGCTGGCGAGACTTCCCAGTTCGATTGATCGAGAGAAATTATCGAATCGCGTCGATGCGTTCAGTGGTTTCGCGTCGGAAGTCATATCAAATTATCCGAGATTTTTACGCACAAAATTGATGTCTATTCAGAAAAAAAGAAGTATTGATGTTAAGTGGTAGAAATTGGTATCTCAAAAAGTCTACATTCAACCTTTTTACTAGCATTGTGCATTTGTGTCAATTTTTAAGAAGATCAAGCCCAACTCAGAAAAATATTTAACAGACAAAAAAATTGAAAAACCATCCGAAACCTGATCCGTTAGAGGCTTTTAACGCATGTAACGGTACCCACGCGTTTGTCAATTTATGTACTACACAAAAAACCTATTTCCAGGCCATAAAGGTGCCTTACTTATTGTTGGTGAGCACGAATATAGCTCGCGAAAATTACCATTGTGATGCTATCGAACACAACCCTCCAAAACACCCGTTAGAGCATACTGACATTTAACGGTGACGTTAAACTAATAAAATATTTAAACCCACGGTAAGGTATGCGTCGCCATCAAAGCCGTGCCAATTCTTTATAAGTATCAGCGCCAGGCTTCGAATCTATCAAGCTTAAATAGGGTGTAATGGAGAAACCTTTAACTACTAATGAAGCTCAACTACGACATTAGTGCATGTTAGTAGGTTTCCACGATGAGAGCAAGGTATAAATAACAAATTAAAGCAACATTTTTCACCTCTAGTAAACAACAGTAACACATAAGGAATGCAATTTCTATCGTAGTATTACACTGATGATACTATGGATTCAAAATGGTCGATTTAGGATAATAATTTGAGATTCAAGGGCATAATTCAAAAGGGAAAACTCTGAGAACGCATTGAAAACCATAATTAATCGGCAAAGGTATAAATTTAGGCTATGCTTCAAGTGACTGGTCAAATATTTTTCATTAATTTTTTTACGATTCTATAAGATTTTTCAATTCTAACGAAAAATATCCAGAGGTCGACCTGAGTTCCTGTTGAAAAGGCTGAAGCTATGAGCATATATCTAAGCATACCCAAATGATGGTTTAACGCGAAGTGTAGGAATACCATCAACAGATGCTGAAGGAATGATGGAAAATGGTGCTAATCAAATACGCGATTGATCAGGCACACATCCTATATGCCGAGCACCGAGACACACACAACTTGTTATCAACTACCAATATTATACTTTCTCAAATAATCACAACAAAAATTGGTGAAAAACTAATAATGAGATGGCAAACTTCACAAAAGTCCTGGAAGCGATGACGCATTTCGCTATTTTCCCTTAACGGTGAAAGGGTATACTTGCGTATTTTGTAGATAACGAGTCCGTAATGTGTACATAGGATCAAATATATAACGAATAAAAAGGGCTCGTTCCACAGATGAAGCATATAGTGTTCTCGGGAATTCATTAGCTTTTCTCCAGCCGATTTATGAAAACAAGGAAGTAAACTTTGCCTACTTACAGCGCGGGGTTGAATCCTCTCGCAAGCAAATTGAAAAGACGGCAAAAATAGAATTCAGTCGTCGCATTCGCTCAGGTGGACTTATATATGACCTCTTTGGTCGATTAATCGGAGATAAAACCATACGAAAACCATTCAAACGGAACGACTCTGCGAAGAAAGCTGAATAGTTCAGCATATCCAAATGTTGATCGTTAACTGAAAAATGCTAAATATACTTCAATGCTATGCAAGAATTTTACTTATGAATTAAAAATCAAAACCAATACAGATTTTTGTAAACTGATAGGCATACAAATGTTACAGTTAAAATATGGGCCAGCTTAATTTTTACTCGCGAGAATGTTGAAACGTTGTAAAAATGCTACTTGTCCAAAATGCTACTTATGGTCGTGCACGCTTTTTTCTAAAAAAATTCTTTTCGCAGAAAAAAAAGAATCGGGAAATATTTTGACACGTGCTACGAAAAGGCAGCTTGCAACAGCTGCCTTTCAAATTCGCTGTCTTCCATACAGTAGAATAGGGGAACTTGAGCGTCCATCCAGTATGGAGCCAGATTCATGTCCACGGACTCGTCAGATGAAAATGTTTTGACACTCATTTCCGGGAAAGAGTGTTTTTTTTACTTTGAATTTCAATTAAACGGAAAAAACACTATGTTAAGGACATTTGTGTGTATGTATTGACATCTATATGGAATGATTCCACGTTGTTTATTTCCAATGTCCACAATACGTAACCCGAATCTGGGTATGACATTTTCAGCAAAAAGAATACTGTAACAAAACTTAATAGGAATCATCGAAATAGGTCCGCTTCGATACCCTCTCATTCCAAAATTAATGCAAAGCTCGACCAGGTGCTCTGTAAACTAATTGATATTACATGACTATCAATTAAAATGTGTATATTGAAGTCTTCCTTTTAGAAGCGCGTATCTTAAAGGCAAATGGCTCATATTTTCTGGTTCCAAGGTTTTCATTACTTTTCCATCTTCCAAATTTATGAATAATTTGGGTAAAGATAAGCATAAATATTAGCTCGGATGCCAATTTCATTAATAATAAATATCAATGCGTTTTATTTCCTGTATAACGGTATTGCTAAACATTTACAACAAGATTATCCGGTTGGAAACGAGTTGAACATAATCTTACTGAGAAGACATTTCTGCGAATGTTACTCAATCACAGAACTCAAACGACAAAATCATTTGCAAAATATTTCTGCCCTTCTAATAAAAATATAATATGATTTTATTATCTTAAACGTTATTTTTAATTTTTCATGTTTTTATAATCAACAATTATCAACTTATCAGCAACAGCGTAAGAAATTTACGGAACGTCCTCCCTTATTCTTGTTTGCGCTAAATAAATGTGACATATTACGCTTTCATTGCAACTTAAATAACGACTGTAGCTTTCAATTATTTACGGCAAGGTAACCATTGCAAAGTATACTTGTTCGAATAAAATCAATGATGCCGCTTCGTACGTACTTGCAAGTCTTCCTCGACAGAATACTTACAATTGAGTTATAATTTCCGATTTTCAAAAACAGCACTTGATGAATGGAGAAATTTTTGTATTTCTTTGAAAATGCATTGTAGCTATCTACCTCATTTAAAAAAATTCTCGACATTTCAATTCATAACTAAACTTCGACATCTATTTCGATGAGAGAATATACTTACATGAGTTAAACCAAGAAATATATCTTTTTTCACAAAACGATGTCATTTTAAGTGCTAATAATAATATTCTAGCATACAACTTGAGCGGTTTCCTGGCCATAAAAAAGTTTCACTAATTTAAAATGATATAATTCCGTAATGAACTACTATTATTCAGAAAAACTATCAATAACGAAGAATGATAGGCAAGATTACTGAATTCAAATTATCAATTATCAACGCAATGTGAATATAGACAGTTTAATACTGAACACCTATTTAGCATTTGCAATACACTATACGTACATGCATGCAGACACAATTAATTATCGCCAGAGACCGAAGAAGAAAGCCGAAGAAGAAAGTACATTCTCTCTTAATTTCTGTTAATCACTTCAATTAGCAACAACTAAGATTTGCTCTTTGCAACTCTTTTTAGCATACGTAATAAACGCATCATCTAAGTTTCAGATAATTATGGGTAAAAAAATCAATATTCAGTTTAACGTTGATGACGATTGTCTTTGCTTAATCAAACAGATGGGACAAACTCGTGCGCACAAGAAATAATATAGAAATTGGAAGACCTGTTGCTATAGACAAGTGGATTTTTCGATGACAAAGAACATTTCCGTTAGGTGCACAGCATCTTCCTACTAACAAGCTTCACATATTTCGCTATGCTATCTCTAGCGACAGAAACTAGTCCCCTCATAAAGCTTCATATATACAGCCTCGGCGCCTTATCAAAAAGGACCTCATTAAGGTTCAAAATACTGCAATGGGGGTCAGGCAATATTTTTACGCGTATCTCGCATTGAATAGAAGGACATAGTGCCAAAATCCTGCGGAATAAAACTCTTGGCATAATTCTTTCTCATCTTAAGGCCATTCAATGAGCTTCAAGTCACGCGTACTAAAACAGCGACGCGCGTCACGACAATCGGTACGAATGTGAAGCGTTTCGAATCAAAAAACATTATAATAATAAGTGACGAAGTTAACCATTCCCAACTTTTAGCCGTACGTTAAAGATAGGTTCGTTTTCCCGCGACGAGAGAAACTTAATTGTCACTTAGAATGCCCAATAATTGGTGAATTTTAGAGGTTCGAAATTTCTTCTTCGATTTTCAATACACCTCGTGCTTCTGCACATCCGTTATTATTTTCCAAAATAGTTGAGTGTTAAAATAAATTGTTGAATGCCGCAGATACGCCACGAACTGAGTGACTGGTTGTGAACAGAGGCGGGGGCAAAAAATTAAAAAAATTTACTCTCACGCAAATGGACGAGCGTTGTCAAGGAAGAAACTGGAGCGGGGAACATGTTGATTGTTGGTTTCTCGTCCCAAAAAAAAAAATGCATTTTTAATCACTTCCTTTACGTGAAAAACATACCTATAGATACCTCCTTTTACTACGGTCCAATCTTTTCACTAGCTGTAATTTGTACTTTATTCTTCTAGAGAACCATTAAATGGCCAAGTTTCATTAATAAAAAGAAATATTTTGAAATATTCAATGTCTAATTATTCCTCTGCTACTACTCTTATTTCTGAAGATCATTGTGATGCTCATACACACACACACACACACACACGTTTTTTGTGACGACAAAAGAAAATCAATACATTTTGTCGGAAATCATTCATTTATAATGAGTGATAAATATTTTAGATTTGATTAACATCATAATACCAAGCAAAATGATGTTGAAGGTTACTCGGGTTTCACATGCTGGCCTGATGACGAAGCCATGATGATGATTCATGCCCTAACGACGATGGACCACTCGTTCGTCAAAACGTCAGCCAAGATGGAGAGTTTGACACGGTGGAAAACCCGAGTAATCTTCAACATCACAATAAGCCGTGGAAGCCTTAGATCTTTCTTTACCTAGCAAAATCATTTTTATAAAAAATGTCTGACATGTTTTCTTTCCTATATATGCTTCAAAGAAAACTAAATGACCCGTGGGAATGGATACATAGTCTCAATTAATCACGATAGAGTTGATGGTGAAGCCAGAAGTTATATTAACTACTCAACTGCCTACGTTAGAAAAACAAATTCCATGCACTAATGCTCTACTAAGTTATGATATTCTTATACTCTAAAAGTACTCTGATATGTGATGAAATTCATCGAGATTGGTAAATTCCCCAAAAATTAGGTTGTTCATTGAATAAGCAAGGAAAAGATGCTGACCTACGGATAAAGCACTAAAAAGTAACGCTTAGGGGTCGTGCATAAACGTCGTTACCATTTTCGGAGATTTTTTTACCCTTCCCCTCTATATTGACAACCGTAGTACTTTACCCAACCCCTTTCTACCCCGATATGAAACGTTTTCTCTACAAATGAAACTTTCAATTTAAAAATAATTTCTCAATTATTGAGCGAGTTTATTTTTAGGGATAGGTTGAAATAAGACAAATAAAGGTTGAAATAAGACGCGTTCTTCCTCATGTTAAACTCTGTAATATTGTCGACACGATTTTGACTAGTGAGATACGTAAACAGGCGCATTTTAACGGCTACGTTACTTTGAATGAACCCCCCTTACTCCTCGTTACTCCGTAAGTTTTTAGGTGACCCCCTCATTCCCTAAGTTGGTAACTTAGTTCTTGCACGACCCCTTTACGCTAAAAGTTACAACTGCACACATAGACAATAATAAAATGATATGTGATCATTTGTCGAGGTCATATGTCAAGTACTGAATTCATTTGATGAATACAGAAGTAAATCTTTGACGTTTTTACATGTACAAACCAAAATACTAGGCCTCATCTGGTGTACTGCTTTAACCTCTCAACTAACAGTCAGAAAGAAAGAATTTTGAATTTTTTTGATAAGCTACTCACCAAAACGTTGAGTCTTCTCTCACTTCTCCAAAAGACTCTTTCTCCAAAATCTTCTTTCTCCTTTCTACACATTGCCTCCATGGCAGCCACTAGTAATTCTTTAATGGTCTGCTGTACCCACTGGTAAATTTCTGATGCAAGAGCGGCTGAACTGGAAAATTGGCGGCTCCGGAAAGATTCCTATGTATCGTTAGAGAAAGCCAAAATTTTTTAAGAGTGAAATCAGGTGAGTAGAAAGCATCGGTCACTTCTTCGAAGTTCGTCTACATCAACATACTGCCCAAAGAGCCGCCGCAGATGGGCATAGCACAAGGTGGTAGCACGCCAAGCATGGACGTGGGGAAAATATGAACAAGGGTAAGTCAATAAATAAATTGCAAACGTCAGCATTTCATCATCAGCAACAATAGTAAACATTTCATTCGGAACGCTTGAAACATCCACCGTACCCTTCCGACTTAGCCCACAGTGATTTTCATCTGTTCGGCCACTTAGAAATCGCTTCGGCGGCCGACTTTTTGAAGATAATGATACCATAGTCCAAGAGGTTGCTTGTCTCCGACAGCAAGAAAAGGACTTCTTAGCTGCTGGCCTCCATGGACTTGTGAAGAAATGGGGTAAGTGCCTGAATGTACAGGGTGAATATGAAGAAAAGTGAAATAAATTTCAGGAAAATACTATAATTATTATTATTGCCTCTATCCAGTTTGAAGATTCATTTATTAACTTACCCTCATATAAAAAGGTGAACTGTATGTTAACCTTATACACCGCTGTTTTTTTCATTATCATACATGGCTCGAGGGAAGATGGAATTATTGTACAGATTATCCAGCAATATATTTCCCTTATTTTGTCGCTTCTATCAACTTAACACTAACTAGTTTGGCAATTCTATCTTTCTCGAATATTTTGCTAGGGCCAAATTATTACGTTAAAAGTGATCAAAGGTCTAAGATTAAGGAAAATACACTGCAGAATATATAGATTTAACCCTTTCGCGCCGAAGTTTCTTGAAGGAAAACGCTTCCCCTGCTACGAGTAGCATGAGAATTTTCTGTACTCTCTACGGAGCTCTCTCGTGGTGACGAATCGCTCAGCTATGCCTTTCGCCCGTTTTAGAACCCCACTCAGTGGGACACTGTGCCCTCCCCCCGGAAACTTGGCTCGACCCCCCAACCCATATTAGCAGACCCTTTATCAGCAGGAGACCGCTGTAAGTTTGTTGCATAAACGTTGTATTTTTAAAATAAGTCATTGCCATATACTTCAAAAACTTATGCGTTTAAATGATTTTCTGATGTTATTTGGAGCGTTTTACAATTTTGAACGAAATTCTAGCTTTAAAGAGTCATTTTTTACAGCTACAATAACGGACCGTAACAGTTGCAATAAATCAGTTCTATGAAACTCCCACCCTCACCAGGTTGAGTCGTAGACATTGTATTTGGGCTTAATTACTTACGATCATCATGTAGCACTGACCCCACTTGGAATGTCCGGCAAGATTTTCTGCTTTATTTAATATCTTATAGTATTATTATATGTATAAATAGAGGAATTTGCCTACTTGGGAAGCAGAATAACAAGAGATGGTAGAAGCCACAAAGAAATTGTAAGGAGAATACATTAGGCCAAAATTGCATTCTATCTTAGAAAGAACCTACTTACCAGCAAGAACATTAGTTTGGGAATAAGGAAACGGATGATGAAAGCATTTGTTTGGAGTGTGGCCCTATAAGGGAGCGAAACATGGGTAATAAGAAAACAAGAGAGAAGGCGGCTAGAAGCCCTGGAGATGTGGCTCTACAGAAGAATGTTGAAGCTCAGCTGGAAAGATAGAGTCACGAATGAAGAGGTACTGAAAAGAGTTCAAGAAACCAGATCCCTGTGGAGGCATATCCAAACAAGAAGAGACAAACTCGTTGGACACATTCTAAGGCACAACAACAACGTTATAACAATAGCAGAAGGAGCTATAGAGGGAAGGAATCGCCGGGGACGACCAAGGATGTCATTCATGCAGCAGATTGTGAATGATATGGGTTGCACCACATACACAGAAATGAAGAGAAAAGCAGACAGAAGAGAAGAATGGCGTACTGCTGCAAACCAACCCCAGGGTTGAACACTGAAGAAGAGAGAGATGAGTATTATTTAATAATCGCATCAATAGTTATAATTAGTAGTTGCATCTTAACTACTGTACTCTATTTGAGCAGGTCTTCGTCTTAGTAGCACTCCTCTAGTCTCTGGTTTGAACGCGTACTGTTATCTTGACTGCTATTTGGTCTGCACCGAGGGACTGCAGGAACGTGCGAGATTCTGGCTGGGACTGGAGCGGGTGCTGCATGTCTGGTGTGGAATCATGCCGTGCCACACACCCCAGGGGTGGCTTGAACTGTACTTCGTAGATGTAGTGGTAGAGATATGGAAGGGGGTCTAAAGAACATTAAACTTGTCGTATTGAAAGTCGCCTGATCTGAATTTGTCATTCCCTGATCGGAAAAAACATTAGAAATGGTGTTGCTTAATAATAAATTTGGTTATATAAATAAATATCTGAACAAAAAATTCCTATAAAAGTGTGCTTCATTATTATTTTGAGTATATAAATAAAAGGCTGCATCTATAAATAAATATCTTCATCTTGAGATAGTCACGTTCGGATGTTGCAGTCAGCACAAACGATCGGCATGTGGAAGATAATGTTATCCCTCAATCCAGAAATCACGCATGCATGCACCCTCTCGGCCATTTGGCAGTAAAAATAATAAGTATGTCGTCGAAGACCGAAAAAAACACGCCATTAGCCACGACAGAAAACACACACACTCTCTCCTCCATCCAGGAGGAGCCAGTCCATAAAAAAAGAACACACCCAAGAATTTGACGTAAAAGGACTTTAATACCGGCGACGATAAGTGGTTTCCCCCACCACGCTCATTCATCTGCCGGCAGCGGCGCCTCGAAGACGGAGAGTGTGTTCGTCTGGGGCCCATGCCACGCGCGGTACGCGTCCAATGACAACATTGAGGCGGGTTGAAGGGGGAGGGGGCGGCGGAATTCTTGGCGGGGAGGGGTGGGGTTGTACATGGGTGGGGGTTGAGAAGGAAGTAGTCGGCGGAGGAGAATCTCTCCCAGAATTTCCGCCAAAATCGCAAAAGGAGAGAAAGGCGGGTAAGGGAGCTTCTACAGTGGGGAAGAGACGTATACGCCCCGCCGGATTAAGGAACTCCTGCACGGGTGAGGCTCTTCTTTATATATTTTTTTTGGAGAATCTCCTCTCCAGCAGGGACGTGAAATATCAGGCACGAACACTTCAGAGCGAAAATAAACAAAGGTGGTGTTTGATTTTGCGTCCTTCCAATCAAGGCGGTCCCCCATGTAAATTCTTTCGGATCTTCTTCCTGTATTGTTACACACGAGATAATAAATCCCGGCACTAGAGTGTTTATGCGAGAAAAATTTGCATCATAGATGTTACCCAAGATGTTGCAAGGTCTCCGCCGGTCTTCTTGTTCAATGGTTTTTTTCGGGTTCTCCTTGAGGTACCCCATTTTTATGGACGACCGTATCGCCTGTTTCTATGTATTTTATCACCTTATTTGCGGAAGGCTTTGAAATCTCGACATTCTTTAATTAACCATGCTCTGTAATACTTCTCATTCATTTCCAATTCCAATACCGTTTAAAATAGACTGTGTTGCAAAGAATATCCTATACATTTTCCTTTTTGTGTGCAGTTTTTATCGTACTGTTATTGGAATCAAAGTCGTGAAATTCATCTTGGCTAACTATTGTCATTTTTTGGGTTCCCGTTGCACATTTATGGACGAGCGTTTAACTAGCATTCCATTCGGCTTCATCAGGTCATAATGAACAGAGGAAGTGTCTGCCGGAGCGCTGTGATTGGATGAGGGGTCGGACGGTCTTGGATTGTTGAAAATAAGTACTTCCCTCGGCTGATACGGGAGGCGATCGAAATCGCTTAGTATCCAAATGACTTCAACAGGACGATGGCTATCCACTCTTCTCTACTTTTAAACGGATTTTCAAAAATCCAAGACCGTCTGACTCCTCAGCCAATCAGAGCGCTCTTGACTAGATCCCAACAGAAATTTAACGGACCAGTGCCCTATTTATAGCGGCAGACAATTCTCCTGTTCATTAAGACCTGATGAAGTCGACTGGAATACCGGCGAAATGGTCGTTCATAAACATGAAGCAACGCGAAAAGAACCCGAAAAATATAAACAGTTACCCAATATGACTGTCACAACGTTGATTCCAACAATGGAGAAGCCTTACGTAGAATTGCCAGTAAAAACGTAAGATAAAAAATGCACGAAAAAAAGGGAAATGTATAGGATATTCTTGGAAACACAGTCTATTGAAAACAATATTTGAATGGAAAATGAATGAGAAGTATTAAAGAGCATGGTTAATTAAAGAATATCAAGATGTTTAAGCCTTCCGCAAATTAGACGATGAAATACTTAGAAATAGCCGTCAGAAAACACCTGGGTGGAATTTGGAATCCAACAACGAACCGAGTTAATGCGAAAAATACTGTTCTAGGCTGCTGATTCAGGGTGGTTGTGTTTGAAATCACTCGGAATGATGCCATATTCGTAACTAAGGAAACACATAGAAAACATATGCGGCATAGCATTAAAGAAACTTTGTTAAGCGAATAATAGTATGGGCCTCGGATGAAAAAGTCAAAGAGAGATTAGAATAAAAATTAATTAGAGTTTATTAAATATTAATTCATCAATTATTCAACTATTATTTCAATTTTGACTCAAACTTAAAAAAAATAGTGGAAGAATGTTTCGGTCATTTTCCTGAGTTCATTGGAATTACATCGACATGAAACCCTTTATCTCGAGAAAATTGCCGTATGAAAACACAACTGTTAAAAATTTAGTAAAAACACAATTTTTCATCCCCAACGATTTGCTTAGGTACAACTAATTTCGACAAAACAGTGCACAGTGAGCCAAAATCGGAAAAAGCTGGCCAAAAATCAGAAGCTCCTTTAAGGTGCTCAAAACGTCAATCCAAAGCATATTTTACCCACTTTGTTCTTTTTTGACATTAGTTCAACCGCATCGATTGTATGAATTCAAATATTGATATGATACTTTGGGAAAAGCCAGATGGGAAAACTTAGATAAACTATAAAATAATTACAGCAACAACACAAGTATTCCATATCTACTTCATATGTAATATTAATATTAATATATATAATAAAGCAACAAAACTGACTGACTGACTCATCAAAACTCCTGGGCATTTCTAAACGAGCTAGGTTGGTGAAATTTTAAGGATAGAGTTAGAATCATGTGTCAAGTTGGAAAAAATCGAAACAGTTAAAAAAGTCGATTAGGCTATGATTTATTGCAATCGATAGCTTTACATGGGATTATATGGGAAAAATGAAAAATTTTATTGTGAACCTTTTACTTTCGTTCATTAAAATAATTAATTGAGCTACAAGACTTATTCTTTCACAAATGAAGCTGAATGTTTATAAAATCTTATTCTTGCAATCGAGGTTTTCCTACCTACCGTTATACTGATATTTTTAAATTTTTATTTGGGTTTTAGGAAATGTTTTCACTTTCGTTGCTACGGATATATATCTCCATTGTCGCCGGGCCGAGTGTCGATTCGAGGTTTGGAACTCAGCGAGGCGGGCCAGTTTCAGGGAAGGGTTAGATTTATGAGTCGATTAGGGATAAAATCGGAAAAGTTAAAAAAGTCGATCAGGCTTCGAGATATTGCAATTGATAGCTTTTCATACATGAGTTAGGTATCCTAATTGCATGTTATTTAGTCTTCTTTATACCATTTTTTGCACTGTTAAGTACTGGGTATAATTTTTTCAACTTATTTCTGGGCTCTACCGTAGCTTTGATGACCAATTTCAACCAACAATGCTTCATGATATTGTAGATTTCATTAAAAAAACATGCAGTCCATGTAGAAGATTGGAAGATAAGTATTGAATATGAAAATTAGTATATTATTCAATTTTCAGTTTTCCTTCGTTTAGATCTTTCGCTGAAACTCCCAAATAGATTTGATGGTTGATCACGAGATGACTCGTCCCGAGAGGCAAAAAGAAGGATCGAAGATTTTTATATCTAATAGAGTTGGTTTAGACTGTATCCTAATTCCGGGTTTACGACTAATCAAAATAGCTAGAGACTTACCTGAATTGAAGGTGAATGACTTGTGCTCTTCAAGTGGGAGTAAAACCTTTGACTTAAACAACTTACTTTTTTCTCCGGAAACCGTCATGCCGTAGAAAGCTTTGGCTCCTTATGGTGATGAAATTAACCCTTCTGATAAGATATTTTTACAATACATTTGACTTTATCCTCTCCGGTTATTATGAGTTTTCCTATCAAATACTCGGAAGTATATTTCTTCCGCAATGTTAACTCAAACTTTTTTATTATCTTCCCCTTTCGTTTCATCAAGTAGCTCAAGACAAGTGACGTGCTTATTCTCCATAACACTTGTCAAGTTTACTTCAATTAAACCCTTCCCATCGGTACGACGTTCATTGAATGTCATCGGTGGTAAGCCATGCAGTCTGACGTGTACGCCACACTCCTTCGGTTAAACTTTATAAATTTTAAGTTTTTTTCTTCATTTGTTCAGCATGTATTATTTTCTCAAGACACTCAGAAACAAAAATATGCTTGCCAATGTTTGAAAAAAACAATATTTTAATATTGCCTAGTAGCAAAAAGTCATTGGGAATAGGCAGGCAGTCGCTCGGTTATGGAACTAACAAAGCAAATAGGTAAGTGTAAATGGTTCAAATTGTAAAGAAGGCATTATTTTATGCCTTCATTAAGTAATAAATACAATTTATTCATACATGCTCTCCTAAAGAGGGATTGTCTTCCGATGTGGACCGCGCGCCCAGGTAGGAAGTTTGAAGCGGTGAAGCGTGCCGCGCGACAGATTAATAGCCAGAAGTCGCTAAAGAGCAGACATCTGCAGGATTTTTCTTTTGATTCTTTATATACAATCTTGACACTTTCTTACAGGGTAAAATATTTGTGTCGATAAAGGCCGATGGAAAACATTTCTCACACTTTATATGTAACTTATGTAAAAAAACAATAAAAGTTAAAGGCCAATGTTAATGAGCTAAACGATGGAAATATAATCATAAAAATAAAATTTAATATTTGATGATGATGTATTACAGACCTAAATATAATTCAAAATTCTAATCCATTACCCGAAGCTTTAGCCCCATGATGCACATTTAAACTACCTCATACCATCGTCGCTGACAGCCCTTTTTCTCTTTAGACTGATTGCTGTCGCTTAACAGAGAGCAGAATGAAGCTATTTAGAGATGCAACTTATAGATGACATAAAGGGGAACAATAAAACAACTGTCGAAAACATCTCAAAAAAGTTGAAAATTTGATTTTAGGCCAGCGTTTTCGGATTTGGTACCACTATGCGGCGTCATCATTAGGTGCCGTTGCACTGATATAAGTTGTACCTAAACAAATCCTGGCGGAAAAATACATTGGGTTTTTACTGCAGCGACAATGAATTTCCTCATAGTTAATCCTGATAGCATTGCATTCATCTACTGCTTGCATTGCAAATTGAAATGGTAACAGTAAAAAATTGAAGAAGGAACAAACTTTAAACATATGAAACAAGTATTACTATTAATCTGCTTATAAAATATTGGAACTGAAACAAAATTATTATATAATTTATAAACTCGAGCGATATACTACGAAGCATAGAGTTCAATAAGAAATCCGTTTACTTAAGCTAAGAAGTAGAAACCTGGTAGAAAAATACATTTTGTTTTTCTGGGGAGTGATAATGGATTTCCACATTGGGGAGTGATAATGGATTTCCACATTGTTAAGCTTAAAAACAACGACTATATAGATAAATGAGTAAGTAGTGAATCCCATTCACGATTTCTACAAGGTGTAAGTCTCCACTGGTGGCGACGTTTCAATGGCCGAATCGTTCATCAGCTTCAGGATTGAATTACGTGACTGCCACATCGTCGGTATATGTGTCCTTATCCTAAGTTCCTTCTTATGCATTAGATACATTAAATCTTTTTCTTTCACGTTAAATACTCTCAGTACTGGTGTCTAGGAATAACTGAGGGTGTATCCGGAGTTCCAGGAAATGTTTACCTTCTCAAGCTGGATATCGAAGGCCTTCTCTGTCTGTCTTCCCCAGATAATTTCTGCGCAAAAATTTATTTGTATTTTTTCCATTGATTAGTATTATCTAGCAGCGTTCACTAACTGAAAACTTATCAGGCATATAATGACAGCACTGGCTCTGACGCTACTTGATTCTTGTGGGAACCATCCTCTCCGACTCCGCCACGTACAACCGGCCACATTCGCAAGGAATCTTGCACAACACAGGTGCCAAGAGACCACAGAGAAGTCTTTCACCCTGATAAGGAGATCTCCCAGTTAGGTAAAATTGACGGAAATAGGTCTCGTTGTCATATCTCCTCAGAATTTTCGAGTTCTCGCCAAATACCGTGGAAACAAAGGATAAGCAAGCTCTGGTAACCGGATTTTTTGGTCCCTCAATCATCACGGAAGTCGGCATTGAAAGTCACGCGTTAGTCCTGCGGAAGGTGCCCAACTCGGCCCAAATGTAGGATTTGACCCAGTGGAGAATGCGGAAAAATCTCACTATCAGTATACGGCCTTAAAGCTTCGGATCTTAAATCACACGACTCTACGAGGGATGTTGTGCTTTTCAGGCACATATTTCCTGCGATACCCGCAACCAGCGTAGCAGAAATAATTGTGTGTTGCATAGCTAGTAGGATATATGAATTACGCCGCGCTACGCATACACCTGGATGCTTAAGTTTCTAGAGTGGATGAATATACTATGTGCTTGCGCGTTTACAGTGTACTACCAGCACCGCAAGAACAGTTAACAGTTTTCTTATTCTGGCTGCAACTCACTAGAATATAGGTCAAATTTAATGTCGTGGCGATTTTCCAATATCTAGGAAATATTTTTTGGAGCGTTGACACTTATCCGTTGACAATATCAAAGTTTGAGTAGACAAGAGACAAAATCAAACTTGCAGCATCTCTTATCAATGGAATTCCGCCACTTTGGATCTAATACACAGTTCCCGTATACTTTTACATAGAATGATAGCAAAAATCGTACCAAACGCACCTTTGCCATTGAACAGCTCGCTGGGGAGTCCAATACGGACACATGAGAAGTGATCCATAATCTTCTTAACCAGAGAGCTCGGTGCAATAACGAATTAAGAATAGCAAGAAAGACTAATGTGGACAATGGAGGAATGAATCATGCACTAGCAAATGTGAGTTCAATGATGCTCTACAATTCACGCAGCCATCCTCAAGACGTACGGAAACGCTAAGCCACTTGGTAAGCAGTATGCATAAATATTTTATAAACTTTACGATTGTTTTAAACGAAGTGTAAACGAATTACTAGTTTAACTGAAAGGAAAAAAAAACAATGAATCCTTTCTTAACTTTTCCGATGCAATCAAAGCTTTCTCTCCTTTTCACCCATTACCTTGTCCCCATTTTTCTTTTTCGTTTTCAATGTTATTTTTATATCAATCTTCTCACAACATCAGGGACTACAATGTACGTTCTTCCACATAAACTGATCCACAAAGACTGCCAAAGACCGAGTAGAAATCCAATCGTACTGAATCCGACGTATAAGTAGACACATGCGACCCTTCTCGCTGATACTCAGTCTCGGTACGAGTTTACGACACTGCTCCATCATAAACAATATTGGAACATGTGGACGTCACAGACCCTACTCTAGACATAAGTGGAATCTCTTGATGTCATCGTGAATATGCACCTTTAATAAGAAATTAAGAGCAAAGAATCATTTTACGATCATATTATTGACCCAAAGACAATATCATGATTTTTTAAAGCGTGATTCACATTGCAGAACGGCATTTAACATATTTATAACTTAACTACAATTCTGTCAACTGTGCTATCATCTAAGACACACGCCACAGTCGTTTTTAAGTGCCGTAGAACAATATTTCCCCAAAAACAGACAAACAGATCCGAAGGAAGACCCAAGTCCCAAGTCGAAATAATTGATATATAAGTAAGGAGTTTCAGCAGCATTCTGGCGCAAAAATAAGGGAAAGTGTTTTATGTACTTATATCATTTAGAATACGTTCTACATGGGAAACATATTCTCATTTGAAAATACCTAAACATTTTTTGAGGAAAACATAAGATGATATGAATGAGCAATGAAAAAATAAGGAAACGAATTAAAAAATATAATAAAGTAAAAAGGTAAACTAGTTTAAGTTACATTGGAGCTTAAACATTTAAATCGTAATCTGATGGAGGAAAAAATAATAAAATGCAGTATCAAGCACGGAAAATGTATCTTCCAGTATTAGAAGATACACTTAATTTCTTAAAAGGTATTAAAATTCATAATGCACGTTAGGACATTGGTCCTTATGCTTCAGAAAGGTTAACACGCAGAAAATTCAATCGCAACATTCATAGTTCTTCACTTGTAATAATCAGTCAGTCATGAATACTCATCACCTACATGCAGACATATCTATGCATTTTCATTACGCTCAGAATTTTATTGTGCCCAAATATTACCGCAGATCTGTGTAATGGTAATGAGAATGTATTTTGGGCTATAATTTACATTAGAAAAAGAAGTAAATGGAGCTTTAGACCTAACATTGGTTCTAAAAAGGCTAAATAATATTAAAAGTTTGTGAAACAATATCAAGTATACATATTAATTTTCGTTTGCCTCCCATTTCCTCTTTCTAGATCTTCAACAACGCCGGATTAACCTCCATTTTACGCTCTCTACACCACTGAGTACCTCTCAGAAGCTCTTTACACTGAGTATACACACAAAACTAAGCTAAAAACCTATGTATCAACAGACAATGCTTTGCTGATGACAGAAGAGTCGCGTTTTTTCTTCTAAAAATAATTTACGGAGTGACGAGGTCGATTGCTGTAATAAAATAAAGATAGATCTGACAAACAGATTGTGACAACTTCGGCGGAAAATTTTGTTTAGACAAGAACAACAGGGAAAGGAGTCCCACATTCAGTGGCAGCCCAACTAATGTAGCATGCCAAATTTCTCGACGAATTAAAGAATTTTACCAGCAGTCAATTGCATTACAAGACAACCAAATGGGCATCGCAGCACCACAGAACACCAGACGCAATTGGACACAAATTGCCGAATCAGTCCACTCTACCACGTTGCGCTCAAAGGAAACGAGCCGGCAAAATTAATCACGAGAACCCCGGAATCCATTCCATGTGACCTGCCTCCTCACGATTCAATTAGCGCATCTCCATTTGCGGACGAGCGTTGACAAATGCGCGCTTCTCACAGCAAAACGATGCCGAAAATTATTTCAAACTCAATGTCCAAATTCAGGGACGGACAGACAAAATTGGCATAACTGCTGTAGGAAAGCGACGAAACGTCCGCTCAAGCATTTGTTCCGGTGTTTGGAAGAAAAGCGGTCAATGTGGACTCAAAAAGGAGCACAGACGTTCAGCACTGAAGTAACTTTGCCTCATCAGTGGGCGAGGGCATAAAGCCATTTTAAATGACTTCAGTACTAACGTCGACATCTATCCATAACACTCCGATTCGATTCTTGACCGGCACATATTGGTCCGAGAACACATTTTAGGGGTCAAAAATCGATTTTATCAAAATGTCGGCCCCGGTGGCGGAGGGGTAAAGTCCTCGCCAGCTAACCCTAGGGTCGCGGGTTCGAGTCCCGCCTGGGTAGAATATTATCTGCCCAGGACATGGGTGTTTGTGTATCGTCCGTTGTTACTGTTATTCACCCGACGTAAATTGGCCCATTGTGCTGTATTCGGGGTAGTGAAAATAAATAAATAAATAAATGTTGAATTTCTTTCGAAGGTTTTCTTAGAATAAAGACGAATGATCAATTCCAATATAAACCTACCTTTATATTATCATTCTTAGATCACACATGTCTGACTGGTGCAGACGGAAATCTGCGGAATCAGAACCACCACTTATAAATCAATTTTCTCGCGCATGAAAAGCAAACCAAATACAACTCGCCGCGGTATACGCGCATTAAAGTTTGTTTACGTCGTCCATAAGCAAATATTTATAAGACGAAAAATAAAATCCCAGTATACGGAAGAGAGAATCTGAACGCAAGCATCACACTGATAGGAGAGGAATAAGAGGAACTAGACTCCCTCTCCTATCTTGGAAGTACCAACACTTTAGACAGAGGACGGAGGATAAACAACGAACATCAAGCGGTAAATAGCCCAAGTAAAGAAAGCATTCATGGTAAAAAGACAACTGCAGAGTTCAAAGAAGATAAGACTACGAACGGGGAAAGAGTCTGTGATAACACAATTGTGTGAAATTCACATTGAAACAATCATTCTCCTGGACTGGGAATCGATCCCATATCCCTCGATTTCGCGCCGAGAGCTCGAACCAATATAGCTACCCAGGCGTCCTCTTCCACTGTGAATCTCATGGGGGCTTTAAGGAGCAAGGTCCTCAGAGGAACCGTGAGTATGATGCCAGTGGTATCCGTATGAAACCTATCAGTTTCAGCTCTATGCGCCACAGTTCACGGGGTAAAGCCCAACTTTAAACACAATGGTGTTTACTTTGGACATTTTCAAAGAACCACGAAACTAGCCGCGCAGTTACTTCAACGGAGCCACCCGCTAGTGTTCACACAATTGGGTGAAATTCACAGCGTAAAAATCATTTGCCTAGACTGGGAATCGATTACTAGTATGTTTTATTCTAATATAAATTTCACCCAATTGTGTGAACACTAGCGGGTGGCTCCGTTGAAGTAACTGCGCGGCTAGTTTCATGGTTGTACGAAAATGTCCAGAGCATGTAATAACGTTAATTTTGAGCATGGCAATCTAAGGATTGGAAACCTGTCGAAAAGTTGGCCAGAAAGACTAGAAGCTCTCGACATCCATCTTCGAAGAGGAAGTTGAAGATCAAACGGGCGGACAAAATAAGAATTAAAGAAGCATACCGGAGAATAGAATTGAATATAGCTCTATGATACACTATATAGAAAAAGAGCCAAATGGTTTGGGCAAACCCTGAGGCACAAAATTTGTAAAAAATATAAATGATGGAAAAATAGAGGGAAAACTCCCATGAGACAGGCCAAGGGACAAATACATAGGACAAATAACGAAGAAAGTACGTAGGTAGGACTACAAGAAAGTAATGGAACTAATATTAGATATGAAAGGCTGGAGGGATGCTGTCAACGAATCTTAGTATTGAACGGCTAATAATGATGACGCAATTATATACTTGAGGGTAGGTTAGTGAGTAATAAAATATCATATCATTAGGATCCAAACAAACTTTGTTCAACACCCAAGAAACGTCGTTAATGTCACATTATTTTTTCTGGACGATAATGCAAGGATGCCGAAATAATTTTCTTAAAATTTGCAAAAAAATAAGAGCTTGACTTAGCATTATGAAATTGCATTTCCAGAGTCTATAGTTTTGTCCATTAGACAATATTAACAGTTCTTAGCTAATAAACTTCTAGTTTTCCACACATAAACTGCGTTTATCCTAATATCATTGAAATTATGTGATCCAGAAAGCGGATCACATAATTTCACCACCCTCAGGTGACAATTTGAGTCTGAAACCCTATTCACATTTATCACACAAAAATGATTCATCCGGGACGACTTTGGGAAGATATGATTTCTCCCTTTATTTACTCGGAAACAGAAAATTATGCCATAAATACTAAGTAGTCAGTTTGCAGGCCTAGTTTTCAATAATCTTAGGTTCAACCCTGGATTATCATATTTCATTAAATAGGATTCATCAGTTATTACTAATGCTGGCCACACATTATACCTAATAGCCAAAAATAATAATTTACCACTTCACATAAAAATAAGAATAATTCAGCCATTTTATCGTATGTTTATAAATAAAAAACTCCATCAGCCACGGTTACACTTACAGTTTGCAGCTCAGCTATTTCTGACTTATTCCAAATTTATCAAAACTCAGAGTGCCTCAAAATATTCATGCACGAATATCACTGTATCACTGTGGACAGACGTAAATTGTATATTGGCAGTCATCTTCAAGGTGCTCAAGGGTAAGGAGGATATGGTCAAAAAATATTGCCTGATGGTTGAATTCGGAGTCACACATTGGAGCTCACAAATTATACTGACCAATTAAGCTTGAGAACCTGGATTCTGTGCAGATAGTGTCCAGATATTCCAAATTTATCAAAACTCAGAGTGCCTCAAAATATTCATGCACGAATATCACTGTATCACTGTGGACAGACGTAAATTGTATATTGGCAGTCATCTTCAAGGTGCTCAAGGGTAAGGAGGATATGGTCAAAAAATATTGCCTGATGGTTGAATTCGGAGTCACACATTGGAGCTCACAAATTATACTGACCAATTAAGCTTGAGAACCTGGATTCTGTGCAGATAGTGTGCACGTAGACGTGTTAGAGTAATGAGCCATGACGAATTACCTGATTTCTTTAAAGCATTAAGCATGCACGGATCTCAGAATAAAATACTGGGAATGCATATATGTATTCTCAGTGTGCTGAAAGCTAAAGTATAGCATACAGAGAGAGAATAATACATACTCATATTACATCGAAATATAACATACTGATAATACAGGCATGCATACGGTACGTAATAAAATCACGTAGGAATATACAAATTGTCAATTCCGAATGGTTATATAAATATTCTAACATTGGAGAAAACATTTCCATCTTAATGTTGTCACTCAGAAAAGCTGCTCAGCTAGATCTCTATTTCACAATCTCCATCAACTTAAAGTAAGGAAGCTATGTCAAGATGTATGTATATCTCCATTTTGGCATGGAAAACTCAAGTTTGCATTAGCGAAACCGTGCATTGATCGATATATTCATTCTAAATTTATCTGTGAATCATCAGCTAGCTAATGGAACAAATATATATTTTGATGAACGTCTATAATTTAAAAAACCTTATCTTTGACAGTAACAGTGTCTTTAATAATAACTGCAGTATCATGGAATTTTAAATTTTTGCGTATAACTTATTTTAATCCAAATTATCAACCAAAAGTTAAAAAAAAATATATTCTAATATAAATGAGACTGAACATGTATAAGCATAATATACATAGGTCGCAACGACGGGTCGTCAAGATCACACGGATACTCTCCCAACAGTTGTTTTATATATCTTAAACTCAAAAAGGGAGAAAATTATTTTATTTACACTCAAACACGAGCATGAACATGTACTTTGACCTAAACTCAACGTGTAATTACTTTTCCTTGTCGGAAATCAAAGGTAGGGTTTCACTGCGAATTCAGACCATGAGAAAAGTCCATCAACTACGCCAACCTCGGTCCATCAATTTATCATGCCCTCTGAAGTGCACTCCGTTCCGACAGAATTATGCCGACATCAGAAAAACGTTAAGGAAGGGAGAGAACTCCACACCGTTTTGTCACATTAACGGCGGGCTTTAATCTCTCTAATGGCATCGGGCCATAGTTCAGTCACAGACGGAATCTCCTTTCATCCGGAACCAACCGCGTTCGCCTTCCATCGCTCCTCGGGGACGCGATTTTCGGGAGTAGAGATTCCATCAACTTACTCTCGAATACCTTCATTCAATTCGACCTGACCCAAATTGTGTTCCTCAAGCCCTAACATTCTGGATGATTCGAGAAACTAACGGAGAAAGCGACCATTCAGAAACATTCTCAAAATTAAAAAAGATCATCTGTTTCATTACATCACACAAATAATGATTAACAATGAATAGAGGTCATTATTATATATTTATGAGGCCACCAAACCACTAGGTCCTATTCAAAATTGATAATGTGTGAATGAGGAGCTTTGAAAAGAGGAGCTAAATGGGTATAAGAGGGAGGATGGAGAGGAATGCAGGGATGATTTCCCTGCGTAAATAGCTTCCAAGACCATTATTTAAGATAGTTCTAGCGAAAAGTCATATCATCTGGAAATCAATGTATTGTCTCATTAAAAAAAAATATCTCACTCTTACAAAGCTACCAAAATTCAGTTTCTCACTGCAGAACTTTTTGATATATTTGTCCAAAAATACGAGTAATTTTATATGGAAAATATAACATGCATTTACTCAAGAGAGATATTATTTTTTTTAAATTAAGAATACCATATTACCAAGAAATCAATGAATTTAGTCTCATTTCAAACAAACATCTCTCTCCCTACCAAAGTTATCAAAATATTGGTCTCTTACCACCCTATTTTTGGGATGTTTGTTTAACAAATACTAGTCATTTATCAAAATAGCATTGGAGGCTGGAAATCAGAACAATTATTTGTTTTCGTGGCGTGGTAAAAGTTTCATTTTAACGCTTTATGCCATAATATTTTACTCAGAGGAGTAATCACATGAAATTTTAATAAATTTAAAATGCAGCACTAAGTTAAAATTATCTTATCACAGCAAATTGTGTACATCTCAAGAAAACAGTATTTCGAAGGTTCGTCCTTAATGTACAGCAAAGTCATGAGGAGAGCAGTGAACTAGGTTACTTAGCCTGGACGCAGGCAGTCCCGCACGAAGCCTGGTGACGCTTCCAGTGGAGACCTGTTAAGCCTGACGCATAATTAAGCGAGACGAGACAGATTTTCCTTCATGGCGGTTGGAGCGATAATCGTGGAACAGTGAGTGCACACTTAAATAACGTTTCAAGTGAGTTTTAAAACCAATCTAACCACATTCCGTTTAAGTGCTTTTGTTCATGCCGTAAAACTCACCACATACAGGCTGTAAAGGAAATAATACACTCCCGAGCCTTCCAGTCATCCCGATGAAGACCCGAGATTTGAATCGAAACTAAGAATATTAATTTTCTAAAGTGTGCAATAATTTTACATGGCGACAACAGTAAACTCTCTAGAATAATCGATGCCAGCATAATATTTTTCTGCACGGCCTGAGTGCGTTATGGCCAGTATTGAATTAACAAAATTACACTGTGGTTAATTTGCACACACTATTTAAGAGGAAAATATGTCAAACATAGTATAGAAACCTTGCCATACACATCGACCGCAACAATGTGTAACACTATGACTTTTATCGGCTGGTGAAATAACTATGTAATAATTCATTTGCAGTTAGACGTAATCATGCTTAAATATGGTTATCTCAAAATTAACACAACTTGCTGATCAACAACGATTATTTTTAAGATCGACGCGACGACTTTATTAAGACAAAGTGACTTTCCTTTCAATTGGATCATCACATCAATTTCAACGGTCGTTCAATCCTAAGATTGATTGGCTGCAGCGCTCCACCCTTCCCTATCTAATGGTAGTTCCCTTAACAACTGGTGTCTTTCTCTATGTGCTGTCTTCTTTATATTGGTCCATTAACTTATTCCTGGGTCTTCCTCTTGGGACTTTTTCTTCTATTTTATTCTCAATTTTGTTCCTTACAAACCCATTGTGTCTCAGGGTGTGTCCAATCCAGCTGGTCCTTCTTTTCTGTATGGCGGTGCAAAATTATTTTTAAAAATAAAAATTTAATCAATATAGAGTCAATTTACCGTTTGCAGTCCATTCAGGGCTGACGTTATTAATATCCACCAAATTAGTGTTCTCAATATTTTTTTTCAAAATTAAAAAGTGGTAAACATTTATTCTTTTCTATATTCTATTCAAAGAGATCTATTATGACAGACAACAGACTTCTCCGTGGTTCTTGGTCAATGCCTGTGATTAACAAGAAAAAGAGAAGATTCCCGATAAACAAGCGGGGAATTCTCTCCCTTCCGGTAACGCCACGGTCTCCAGCTAAGCGAAGGGCGCCCTAGTGAAAGAAAGAGGGGATAAAGAGTGAGAGAGAGAGGAGGGAGGCAGCTTAATGCATCTGGCGCACGGCGACAAAAAAAGAACCGTGGAAGACAGAGAGTGAAAGATAAAGGGAGGGAGAGAGCGAGAAACAAAACGAAAATGAGGATAATAAATGGAGCCCTTGGAATCGCGGTGGTTCGCAGAGGGCGGTCGAGGTATCGTGAAAGAGAGAAGAATGGAGAGGAGGGTGGAACCATTTCCTTCTCCACTAATTTCATCCCCCTTCCTTGTTCCCTGAGAGGCTCTTTTAATTCAGATGTCTCCTCCTCGGCCGACTTCACCCGGTACCTCACCGTCGCTCGCTCCAATGGCCCCGGATTGAGCGAGTGGGAGAGGATCCAGGGGAAGACGATAGTTAAGGGAGACAGAACGAGGAAAGGGGGCAGAATTAAAAATAAAAGAAGTCTTTCTTCAGCTAGATGGCTCCGCGGGCAACAAAAGTCTCTTCCCTCCCGTTTCCTCTCCGTTATAGGTAAGTCGGAAAAAATTAAATATACAAGCAACTAAAAAAAGGAACTGGAATATACTACTGAAACACCTACACTGATTTCAACATGAAGATTTTTGCAGCTTTTACTTTGTTCAATTTATTTAAAAATCGAAAACACGTCAGAAATCCAAAAAACAATTTTAATAGATAAACATCCACTAATGTCCAAAGTAAACTGTAAGTTCAAATCAGCTCAAATACTTCCAATTTTCAACGAAACTCGTCACAGGTAACAGGGAAAATTGAATATATAAGCATTCAGGAAAGAAAAGGACTTGAATATATTATAAAGGAAAAAACTAACGCGGAATTTAGTATATAGACTCTCGCAGCTTCTGTTATTCCTATAATTTCCTTAAATTATTTATTTAAAAAATTAACAAGTGGCGAATCCCAAAAAAATATTTTTGTAAATAAAACCTCAAATAAATTAAAAAAGAAATGAATAATAATTTAGAGTTCAAGTCATTGCGATTTCTAACGAAACTCGTGCCGCAGAAAATGCTAGTCATGGAGTTGTTCTTCTCAATTTGATCGATTACGTACCCATAAAAAAATGGACTCATGCATACTTCCCAAAAACTCTCCCAGAGTGCTGATAATTAATTGTTTATTCATGACATTTGAGTGAATTCTAGTTTCAAACGGAACTCATGCAGCCTAGCATGCACGTAGATGAGTATTTGCTTTCCATCAGGTCGATAAAGTACCCAGAGGAAAAGTTTAGTCGCACATGCAATCCTGCGAGCAAGTTTGAAAGCCAACTATAAAGGACCTAACAGACACCTTATGGAAAAAATGTTCCGGTGAATATGGTTGAAACTACGGAATGTGATAGTTATTGGGGAGTAGATCAAAAGCTCAATGGGCGTCAAGTCGTAAAAATTCTTATTTTCAAGTTATAGGTCTTTGAAGTTGTAATTTTCATAGCGTTTCTCGAGGTATTTGCTAATGTTATCTACTATTGAGCAATTCTTCTTAGTATTCATTTCTTCAATCAACAATGGGGATTTCAGCTTAAACAGTTCAAAGTGACCTTGAAAATACCTTGATGGTCACGCTTTGGGTCAATGACAAGGTCACCCACAGGTATTCCGCTTCAAATCCTACATCTTTGGTTCTCGATTCTGCGTAACTAGGGAACTTTTTAGGCGAGTACATTGAAATGGGACCCCCGAAATGTTATGAAAATCACAACTTCGAAGACCTATAAATCTAAAATAAGAAATTTTACGACTTGACGCCCATTAAGACTTTTGATTTACTCCTTAAGAACTATCATATCCCAAAGTTTCAACCAATTTCACCGTAACATTTTTTCCACAAGATTTCTGCTTATGGCTACTCAATTAATTCTAATTTCAAACTAAATTTTACAGAACAACATGCACTCGGAGATGCGTTTCTTCTCAATCAAATGAAAGTCACTCCTTTACAGCAGCACGTTTGGGCTGAGATGATGGCTTCCATTATTCAGCACAAAGCCTCTGTATGTTCATGTAATGTCTTTATTTTGTTTATTGTCTCAGGATTGGAGTTTTAGTTGGAGTATAGTGGAGCTCGCTTAAAATGACATGAAAACTATTGCAGATAAGTATTTAATGTGACCAAGAACCCTTTACCTTTTTTCCTCCATCCTATTAGTATCTAATTCGTATACTTGAATGTAACCTTAAAAGTTGATGGGATAGTTGTATGAAACATTGAAACCAGTCACACTAAATATCTATCAGAGGGAAAAACTACAGTAGCAGTATCTTTCTCTTACACGCTGATGAAAATTAAGATCATGAATGACCTGTGGATAGAAGACTTCTATAACTCGCAAGACTATTCACCAGGTAAGTACTAAACATTAGATAGAGTTTCTTGAGTTCCTATAGCCTAAATATTCTAAACTCGAGTCAAAGAATGTTTCTGATTTTATTACCCGGTATTTCGGAAGGGCAGGGGAGTGAGTGGAGACTATCTTTGGGGAAAAAGGCCAGTTTTAGCTCAGGCATTTCAATTTCTCAAGGCACCCATTTTTAGGTGGAGGTATAGAAGCACTAAGATGAATTTTTTCTGGTTTAGTCATCGTATTTTAGACAAACATTCAAAACAGCAAAAACGTCAATAATGCAGCATTATATAGAAATATTTAAAATAATAAAAACTGGAAATTTATCATAAAATCTAAATTATACTCACACAGCACGCACTCAGTTTATTTACTATGTTCAGCAAACAAATGTCTCGATGGAGTGCCTATATCACCCCTATAAAATAACTTGTATCGAAGAATAATTCAGTAAGGGGCAGATATTTTGTTATATTTGGAAGAGCGAGATATATTTCATTCAAATGAGACTAAATTCATAGATTTCTCGGTGAAATGATATTTTGTTCGGTACTTCCTTAACCAAGTGTATCACAATTTTTGTCACTGGGTCTCAGGTGCTAACTTTGAGATGAGGCCAAACTACATCGTGGTAACGTAATAGCATCACTTTTTTGCCCGAAAGACAACCTATTATACACTCCTAGAGAAGAAGGCGGAGAAAATGACTAGAGAGATGTTAAGGGTTTGCGGGAGCGTGGAAATAATTTATACCGAGGAGGACGAGAGAGGGGAAGAGTACCGTTTAAAAAGGAAAGTCCCGCGTTCAACTGAGATTTTGGGAGGACACCCACTCTTCCAGACGATGGAGACGTTGGATGCGAGGTATGGGAAAGGGGGGGAGACACTTTCAACCTCTTCTCCTTCATTCTTTGTGCGAACAAGAATGGGAATTCTGGCAGAGGTTCAGTGAGGACAGCCCTCTGCACTTAAATGCTTCGTTTGCTCGCCGCCATTGTGACCTGACAAGGCCTACTCTGAACGTTTCCTCAGATATGAGATTAGACTTCGAAGCATGTTAAACATTCAGACGACCGACTGTTTATTTAGCCTCCGTTTGTTCGGTCCTTATTCCAGAAGGGGCTTCCTTTAAAAATAATCCGCTTATTATTTTTTTTTTGATACGATAAGCGCTTGTGTCCAATCTACCTTTGTCATGCAAGGTTTAGTTAAGCTAAATCATTTTATGATGAGGGTAATGATATGCAAAGTGCGGCACGCCCGGCACACTCATCCAAATATTACAAATGCATACAATTCCATTCAGGGTTTTTCCTTTTAATGTAGGCACAATCATTAAAGGTTCATTTCAAGGGATATGCCAGTGACGTTCACTGTCTTCAATTAAATTAAATAAAATAATTTTCTCCACGTTTCTATCCTAGCATACCTCTTTTGCTTTGGGTACATTCTTGATCCCGTTTTACATGGGGCACGATTTTTTTCAATTTAAAAATGTAAGAAAGGAATATGTTGAAGGGACTCATCCAATACCATGTCATTTAGGAAAAAATTCGTTTGGTCAAGGAAAATGGGTATTAGAGTGATATCATGTGATCAGAAAGTGAGCTACAAAATGGAAGGAAAAGTCTTTCCTGGATGAAAGCGACGAAATATGCTATCATTACACTGATGGAGTACGCTCTCTCGTTAGATCAATTGTGTAAAAATCATAACGCTGACTCAACCTTGCTGCCTCGTTCTGGACTTGTTTATTTTTGTCAATTCCAATTGGTTTCATTCATTTTCCCGGACCTTTCAGTTTATCTCTTCCCTAAGGTTTTTCAAGCTCCGTATTCATGTTTTTTTTATTTTCCATGAAGTCTGATTTTTCATAATTATTTGCGTAATATTTTGCACAAATCACATTTACGTAAATAAACCTGAGTTGTTGTTTCATACGAGGGTATATAATTTCTTAGAGATAATCTGCTTTGATAAACGAGTGCATTACATAATAAGAACATTGGCACAGCGAAATACACTTACGAGTGCATTAGATTAAAAGAAAATTGACACAGCGAATTACACTCACAGTCAAAGTGTTTGCTATATTCTCTCATCTTAAGATTTTTAGACGTGGAGACAGCGGTAATAATTTTCGTCTATCCTTATCAGCAAACTGACGTCACCTAGTTCAACATCCTGGCAAGCATTACCATAACTGGTGCGCTCTAAATTTACACCAGGGCTTTTGCTTCAAAAATATGACAAAAGGAAAGAAAACTGGAAGCTCATACAAGCAAAGCAAAGAAAAAATCATAAAAGAGTCTGCCTTTGGGTCATTACTTCACTAACATCTCCTGGCAGAGCAGAGGTTCCTCAAATACACCCGAGCTCGTCGTATTTAAGAGCTGACGACGATTGCGACAAGCAGCTTGGCAGTTACACCTGTTATAGCCGCAGGAAAGATGTTCCACGGCTTAGGTGCCTCCTTTTTTCATCGTGTCTCCCCGTTCTCTCCCTTTATCTTCAAGTCGTATCCCCTACATAAAACATTTTATGGCCTTTGACAGTCACACACCAGACTTTAGTCCGGAATACGGTTTCACAAGGAGATAATTATAAAGTACGCAAAACCGCATCTCTCCCAGCATTTTGAGACAGTGTCGCACCTTTGATACGCTCATAATTACAAGCCAAAACAAACGAGCCGGATTTACTTAGCTCGACGTAAAGAAGGTAAAAAAAGTAACCTTTAAGCAGTGTTACGAATCCCAAACGGAAGTAACTATATGAATTGAAATTGACATAGAACTATGTAATCAAATAAGCCCCTTTGCGTAAATCAATTTTACTCGTTCTATAAATTTTCTTTGTCAAGTAGATATACGTTGTAGACGATTAGATGGCGAATCAAATATAATGTAAAATCAAGAAAAATTATCACGCTCTCTTGTTTTTGGGTAGAAATACATGGACCGCGAAAGTTCTAATAATTTAAAGAAAAAGTTTTGAAAAATATTATCTTAATAATACATTTTCCACTGACAACAACTCATTCAGCTAGTCTCATGAAATAGTTCGGAAAAGGTTTCCTCAGTGAAACAAATTTCTTTCCGGAAATGATGCGCGAGCTAAAAATAACGTTTCTAGCTCTCTCTCATCGAAAATTACTTAATTCAATCCTTGAGAAAACTTAGTGGTAAAATATAGACATGTGACTTAGGGGAAAGACCCAAAGACTTGGAAACAAATATCTCACTTTGAACCAATTTTTCGACCTACTTCAAATAATGAAACTCTATGGACTCAGCGTTTTGAGTGAAAAAAATCAATTTGACTCATTAACCCTGGAAAAGTAACTAATTTACTTAAAGGATTAAATAATATAGCCAAGACTACAAAAGGAAAGTGTTGATAAGCTTATAGATTGGCTCATAGGCAAAATTTAAGTGTTGATAGGTTCATAGTTTGGTAGGCTTACCAAGGAGGGGTGAAAATTGCAGTTAATAGCTTAAATCAAGTATGAAAGAGTAAATTTTCTAATTGAGGCCTTTACAACTGTGAAGGTATTCGAAATTGCTTTCAAAAATATCTAAAACAGGAAATCGACATACTATAATAGAACACTGCTATAATTTTTGAGTCGTGCAAAAATATTTATACAATAAGTTGGTATTAATTGAACATTTAAATTTTAGGTTTCATTCATCTTAATAAATCTAGCAACGCCTACAATATAACGGTAAATAAATGAAAACTATGAGAACAGGTTTGGCAACTTTTAGGGAGTAGAAGAATTCACAATTAGAGTTATAAATAAAAAATATGTGATGAAAATATCATATGAAATTATTCGATGTATCCTCTCCTTTACAGTAAATTTCCAGCAATCTCTGCAGGGGATAAGAAAGGATCGATGCCGGAGAGGCGTTCAATTAAGCCCGATGAAGCAAAACAGGCAGATTGTTATCATTGTTATCCTGCACCAATAGACAAAATTCAATTTATTCGGCAGATGAGTTCATCATGGCAAAGAAAAAATTTGCAGCAAACATTTAGAAGAGATAGAACCCTAAATGGCAATCACTCGCTTATTAATAAAAGCAAATGAAGCTACTTTCAAGGGAAACATTTGCGATTTAATATTCCCGAAGCTGCCCTTCCCTGACTGATACCTGCCGCTGCTAACGCCATAAGAAACCGAGATATTTAAACAGAGGCTATGTTGAAACTAGGCGCCTACCAATGTAATTAGCACTGAAAAGGAATACGTAAGATTAGATTACTAAAAAATAAAATTTACTGAACGATAATTAATTTTTTAAGGAGATAATAAAACATAACCATTGCATGTAATTTCTATTTGAAAGCATATTTTGAGCACTAATATTCTTTAAATATTCAAACTTCAGGTTATCGAAATTTATTATACTGCTTTATAACATTATCGTTTTCACTCACGCTCGATTGATTGCTTCCTGTACTACATTTCACTCTCACCCAGAAGGCTACTTCAGGTAGGAACGTTGTGCTTTCCACGACCAAACGCGATATAACACAGAAAAATTTTAAAATGCTTATTGGTATTCAATTAACAAAAAACCGATATAATAAATACGTCTGATTCGACATTTAGTATGTAATTTTCAGCTTAAGGAAGAGTTACTCTCGGGCGATTCACTGTTCAGCCGCATGGTAAGCCTCATAATCGGACGACCGAGCCGAAGTGAAAGGGTTTATGCAAATTTAATGCCAACTTGTAAATGAATAAGCCAATGTAGAGGGAGAAATGATTGGGACGTAATAATGAAGAAGATTAAGGGTAAAATACATTCAGAGATGATTGAGGTGAATACAATCATAAGGAATTATAGTTTAGAGATTAGCGCAAAAGAGAGTGTAGTAGAAAGCAGGAGCAAACCAAGTTTTCGGTTTTATAGTTGCTGATAATGAAATGGATTCGAGTCTTCAATAACCAGACTACGATTGACCACATCTCGAATGTGCTGTGAGTATTTGGGACCATGTATAGAAAGACCTAATCACGTTAAATAGAAAGGAAAGCTGCAGGCTTCGATAAAATATACTACGAGCAATCATGGAGTGAATCAAAACTGATGGAAAGATTGGCAGATATTCGGAGGTTATACGCTAGGCCTCAATCATATGCTCATGTAAAAAATTCAGATAACGTTAATTTCAGCATAATAAATACGAAATTCTTTTGATTCATTGCTATAATACATAATTAGATATATACACTCTTGAATAAATAGGAACACAAATGTCTTCATTCCACGCAAGAATACTGATTATAACAAAGGACCGTTACCATAACTTAGCATCAACATGAAAACTGAGATGAGGAAGACCAATGACATAGATAAAACTAGAAGCTGCAAAAATTTGCTTGAGCATGAGTAATTACGTACCAAAACTCAGCAAAGACATTTGTAATCAAGGATAAAATATTTTTTCACGAAATCAGAAAAGTACCAGCGTAAAAACTGAGGTCAAAATTGTCATCAATTTTGAATGTGTTTGATATAATTGAAAATAAATTAGAACAATATTTACGATAAAGAATTATTTTAATTCAGTGATGGTTTTTAAGCATGATGCATCCAAACCTAGGTGGAACTAACAATTCAGTCAATGTATCCAGCAAATAACCTAATAAAAAATAGTTTTCAGAAGTTCCTGTGCGCGTTCAAATGCGTAAACAATTATGTTAAATATCCATCGCTAAGGATTCCAACGCTTCACCCTAAACGTTTAGCAAACGGTACAATGGCTAACTTTATATTAATGGTTGTGAGAGAATAAAATTAGGGATTAGTAGTAATGTTCCCACTATTTCCGTAATTAGTTCGTAAAAAATCGTTCACTAAATAAAAACATTGGGGTTTTAAGTGCGAGACATCCTGCACAAATATCGAGCATGGCATAATGGATTTCAGCCGTTGACAATTTCTTTCCGTCCACTTCATCTTACAACTCCATTTCCCAATGCCCTCACCTTTTCATGTTCATCATTCATCGGACGTATAATCTTATGACTTGTCGACTGCAGCCCTTCACTCTTCCCAATCTAATGCTAGTTGGGTTATTTCCAGGTAGCTCTTATTTTATAAATTTTTCTTTATTTGTCCTTTGTATATACCCCTTGGCCTTCCTCTTGGGACGTTTTCCTCTATTTTCCATTAATTACGTTCTTAAGAAACCGATTGTGCCTCAGGGTGTGCCCTATCCGTATGGTTCTTCTTTCCTATATCACACTCCGTAAGATCCTTCCCTCTTCTACTCTTCTGAACACTTCATAATTTCTTATTTTTCCGTCCAATTTATCTTCAGCATCCTCATCCAGCACCAGATTTTGAAGGATTCTGATCCGTTCTGAAATTTGCCAAATGGGCAATGCTTTCGATTTTTAAATTCGATTCTTTCGATTCTTGTGCTGCGTTCCACGTGTTTTTACAAACGGTTTCCTAGTGTGTATTCCTATCTCCATTGAGCACAGCAGTTGTCATTTTGCCATGAACGCCTCCTTAGCTTACCTAGACACTTAGCTAGCCTTCGCTTGATGTTCCATGTACTTCTCCCGACCCGCACCCAACTCTCCTCTCAGTGAGACTTCGGAATTCACCATCTCTCTTCCGTATACTAAGACTTCAGTCTTCCTCTTATTTATTTTCATGCTGTATTCTTGAAGAGCTTGGTCCATTACGCTCAGTGACATTTGAAGGTCATCGAAGTTTCCTGCTATGACTGCGTTATCACCTGAAAAGCGGAGCATGTTTATTTCTTCTCCATTGACCTTCATTCCATTCAATCCGATTATGGATAAGCATAAGTGAAGCGTTAATGCATTGGCTTACACTTTTCCGTTCTTTTTAGATCTATCATCTTGAACAAAGCAGTTGCATTTTTACCTAGAATACCATCTTAGGTTAGGCTATCTTTCGCTGCGTCTCCGTTGCACTTTTTCCGTCCCAAAGTGATGGTACTTCCTAGGCATTAGAGGGAATCTATGAGGCGTGTTTTTCTTTTCTTTTTTTTAATTCTATCTTCACTACACCGAATACAGCACAATGGGCCAATTTACGTCGGGTGAATAACAGTAACAACGGACGAGACACAAACACCAATGTCCTGGGCAGATAATATTCTACCCAGGCAGGACTCGAACCCGCGACCCTAGGGTTAGCTGGCGAGGACTTTACCCCTCCGCCACCGGGACCGATAAGTACCGTTTTGGAATTCGGTCACTGCAGTGCTGCGGTCGGAATTTGGCGCATGCGCGCTGTGTGCCTACATCTATTAGGAAGCCGAAGACGCCATTTCGGAAACATTCGACCGTGTTTACGTTTGTTTTTGAGTATTTAAAATGCCTCCGCCGATTGAGAAGCCCGCCGACTGTGAAATGCGCGCTGAAATTCGCTTTATTAGTGCTAAAGGCTTAAAAGCAGCTGAAATTCATCGTCAGATAAGTGAAGTTTATAGGAAAAACAATATGAGCAATGGAATGATATGGAAATGGGTTAGAGCTTTGAGAGAATCCAAAACAAAAGGCGCGGCATGCTGAGTAAGGAGATCGTTTTGCTCCATGTCAATGCCCGTCACGGCTGATCAAACTCAAGATCTCATCGGATCATTTGGCTTGAAAAAAATTTATCACCATCCGTACAGTTCCGATCTAGCATCAAGCGACTACCCCCTGTTTTTGCATTTGAAGATGCATCTGGGTGGTCAGCACCAAGACGACGATGATGAGGTCAAAATGACCGTGTTGTAGTGGTTTTCAAATCAGGCGGTGGATTTCTACAAGGATGAGACTTTAAATCTGGTTCTACGATGCGATATGTGCCTTAATATTTGTGAAAATTATGTAGAAAGTAGATCCAGATACAGGTTCTCGTGTTAAAATTATTTTTTTAAAATTATTTATTAAAAATAAAATTGTTAAGAAAAGAATAATTGTTTCGTTTTTATTTTAAAACGGTGCTTTAAAAAAAACGCCTCGAAATTGCTCTAATTTTTCCTTTTTACCACATTATGATTGGTTTCATGTTACACCCTGCCACACACCTCCGCAGCGGCTCGTAGGACACTATTTAGATCTACATATTCGGCCAAACGATTAGATTCTAGCATGGATCACGGAAATATTGATGTAGGAGAGATGAACGTCTATTACATCATCACTCATCCCGTCCCTTAACTGAAAGGAGACGTGATGGGAGACACGGAACCGGGGCGCAGAAATCGATCACAGAGGCGACAAAGTCGCTCCCATCTGTGAGATTACACGGCATCATTTCCGCTCCAGGTCGACTTTCATTTTCCATCTCTGCCTCTTCTCCGTCTGAGCCCTTTCTCCTCTCTGTCTCGTCATTCATCCCCCTTCTTCTTGGGACGCATTCCTCGCATTCCTCCTTCGCCGCCGGCTTAAGCACTCACGAGCGGCCAAACACAACTTTCGTCATCCCGGGCCAAAGTGCTCTCTGTTTTTCCCCACGTCATGTCCTCACAATTCATCAATCTTTAAGCTCAGCCGGCTCTCAATCTCCTCTTCCCGGGGAGGAGATGAGGCTTCAAAAATGGACTAACCTGTATTTGTGTGCGAATTTGAACGTCTAAGTTGCGCGCGCAACGCAAAATATCGGATTTACCATCATTGTAAATCCATATACATATAGTGGGTATGGGCTTAAGATTTAGAGATCCAGAAGCTCCTTGTTTAGCGTTATCAATCGAAAGAAAGGAACTCGCTTAGGATTAGACAATTTAAGCGTAATGTCAAGGCTTTTCTTTTTTCTAAGTCATATTATTCCATTAATGATTTCCTCTCTGATAAGTTTTATTTGAATTGTGGTCTACTGACTTGAAAGATCTATAGATATGTATTATTGATTGTTTTTTTTGCTACTCATGTATTTTCTTTGACGTTCCCTATATCTTAAATAATTTGTACTGTGACCTTTAGGAAAATAAATGTATTATTATTATTATAATAAATCGATAACAAAACTGTAATGGAGAAATTCACGCTTGTCCTAATGATGTACAGTTAATAATGAAATGTCGAGTCTGAGCAATTAAAATTCTTCCGCTGGTTGCTTTCTTGGTACCGTTCCAGCCTAGCAGCCCATGGGTGGAGGATTTTATCCCACTGCGTTCCCGTATTAAACATCTGGTTCCCTATCGAATGCTAGTCCCCTACTGGTATCTCTTCCTATGTACTCTCCTCTTAATTTGGACCATGAACTCATTCTTTGGTCTTCCTCTGGGGACTTATACCTCTAGTTTACCTTCAATTACGATCTTCACATGCCCATTGTGTCCCATGGGTCGTCCAATCCATCTTGTTCTTCTTTACTGTATGGTGTTCCATATGGTCCTCTACTCTTCTACTCTTCTGTACACTTCATCATTTCTTATTTTGTCCGTCCATGTAATCTTCAGCATCTTCCTTCAGCACCAGATTTCGAAGGCTGTAGAAAAATTTATCATACTGTAAATAGAGCCAATAATAGAAGAAGTTAGTAAACAAGTCAGTGAATCATGTTTATAGACTTTCTTTGAGAAAAGACAGAATATGGCAAAAATTATATTATGTAACAGTGCTTATGTGAGTAAGCATTGAAGGAGAATAGCAGACAGCGGAAAGATTTGAATATTGTAGATGGTACCATCAAGCATGACTGCGATATCATCTGCGAAGTGAAGCATGTTTATTTCTTCTCCGTTTATCTTTATTTCATTCAGTCCAGTTTTTTGCGCTTCTCTTATGGCCTCCTCCAAGTACATGTTGATCAGTGCTGGTGAGAGGTTGCATCCTTGTCTTACTCCTTTGTTATTTTTAACTTCAATCTGGCTTCCATCTCTCAATCGTATTGTGACGACTTGCTTCCTGTATAGTTGGTAGATAATTCTTCTGACTTAGAAATCTATTCCGAGTTTTTCCAGCAGTCTGAACATCTTGTTCCACTCAATATTGTCGGTGGTTTTCTCTAGGTCAACGAATGCGACATACAATGGTTGGTTTAAATGTATTGTTTTCTCCATAATTACTCTCAGGCAGAGTATGGCCTCCCTGATACTCCAGTTCTTCCTAAATCCAAACTGGTTTTCCGAGAGGTTGTCTTCAATTTTCCTTTCCATGCTTCGGTTTATTATTCGTGTGAGTATTTCGGATGCATGTGACACTATACTTAAGGTTCGGTGCTCCTCACATCTCTCTTGTCTTCTTCGGTATCCCAATCATTACACTCCTACAAAAGTTCTCTGGAAGTGTTTCACTTTGGTAGCTATATCCGATTATCTCGTACAGGTTATCCTTGGCTTTACTTCCGAGCGCTTTGATGATTTCTCCATTGATGTTTTCCTCTCCAGGTGCTTTGTTTTTCTTGAAGTTCTCTACTGCTCTATTGAATTTACTTCTTAGTATGAGTGGGCCCCGAGCTTCCTCGTCAACCTCGCTCTCGTCGTTCACTAGGTTTTCTTCCAGCGGCATCGGCCCTCGGTAGAGCTCTTCGATATATTGCTTCCATCTATTCCCAGTGTCTTCATTCTCTATAAATACAATCCCGTTTGCATCTCTGTTGTTGTTGCTTCTCATTTTCCTCTCCACAAAGTGTTTCTTTACTAGCTTCTATGCTGTTTCGGTGTTTCTCTTCTTCATATTTTCGTTGACTTCCTCGCAGTAGCTTTCGGTCCAATCCTCCCAAGCCTTCTTGCATTCTCTATTGACTTGGTTCCTTAGCTTCTTGTAGAGTGTTGCCTCTCCTTCGTTTCTGGGGTTCTTGTATTTTCTTCTTTTTTCAGTTAGTTTCCTAATCTCCCTCGTTGTACATACGTCTTTGTTTTGGCCGTCTTGCTCACCACTTATATTGAACAGCAAATCACTATTTGCTTTATTTATGCAATAGTTTCACGTAGTTTACTTAAACAATTCTTGCATTACTGCTGCTTCCTTTGCCTTTCATCGCCTTTATTTCACCGGAGCGTGTCTAAAGTTTGGTATTACATCAACACGTATTAAAAGCAATTATCCCCTTTTCAAGTCTAATCTATTTTTTGTCATTATCAACTTTTCAGTTAGATCTTTCAGCAAGGATTGAAGGATGAGGCGTCAGCAGGGGATGAATTTCCTGGCTTGCCAATCTCAGAAAGTGCCATGAAGCCACTGCGTTGGTACTATTTTAAAAGTTATCAAGCAATCAAGCATAAGACGTGTTGGTAACCGACATCCAGTATGAATAAGGTGGAAGATGAAGTAATGCTTAAAGCATTGTCACTTGCAATTAGCATTTAAACTAATATTTCGGCCTAAGAAGAGAGAATTCACTCCGATGAGAAGGATTCGCTTCCCCGTGAAAACTATAGATAACCCAGTACAATCCACAGCACATAGTAGTCAAATATGTTTAAAGATTAACTTACCTTAAATTTCAAACAGATGGTCGATATTTTGGCTCTACATCTGCTAATTCGTCCAGTATATAGGGGAATCCAAAGAAAAGCAAGGAAAGAGCAGATATAGCCAATATGGATGTTATTTCGGTTTTCAATTACATACATCATTTTCGACCAATAAAATATATATACTAACAGGATTCTTGAATAGCTGGTCATAAATATATTTAACTCACAGCCAACGTTGCGCCAAATATTTAGGCATCTTCAGGGCTTTGTAACACAAACGAACATACAGCCAGATTATTATACATACTTTTGTACTAATACTTTTATAATAACCTGGCTGAATGTCACTGAGTTTTGTGCTACAAAGTCCTGAAAATGCCAACATATTTGGGGAAACGTTGGCTGTGAGTTAAATATATCAATTACCAAATATTCAATACTCTTATTGTTATTTCAGTTGTCAGGCTAGAGATTGATGATGTACTTTCCCCTCCATCTCACTCCAATGAGAGGAACCAACAATCAATGGGCAAGCGCAACTGCAAACAAATTGGCAACACTGCCTGTACATCAGCCCACCATGTCTCCATTTCAAGGCCCGCGCCCGTCCTTTAATCTCTGGACCATCGCCAAGCCCCCGGCGAATTCACGACTATGTCCCGGCTCACGGAAAACAAATTCGTTCATTTGTCTTTCCATTTCATTCGCGACCGTCTCCTAATGTGCGGCCTCCATGCTCCTACTCTCCAGATCCGAGAGTTGATTGTCCGCCGGAAACATTTGGGCTTTTCGCTCGCGAGGGTACGGGGGAGATTTAGATGGCAACGCAAGGATGTCGACGGAATGCAAATTAGCGTTCGTCGTTTTTTTTATGACGAGGACGACTGAAAAAGATTCGTGTTATTACGACTACGCGGCGTCATTTCGTCAACTAACGAGCGAGAGTCAACGTGAAATTGCATATTTTATCTGTTTTCCGAGGCCGGAAAATTTTCCCATGGAGTTTAAATCCGTGTCTGGGCTTGATGTAAAACTAATTAGACTAGGACTACGTCAATTCCCATTCGACAATGGTATTATCCAGTATTCATGTGGTCTACTTACAAAAAACTAAGTGCTGAGGTCTGAAAGCTTCTATCTACATACTATCCTGCGAGCCGCCGCATAGGCGTGTGGCAGAGGGTGTTAGGACGCCAGCCGCGTAATAAAGAAAGGTTTAGGGGTTTTGGAGGTGAAATGGTGACGTGTATTATGGGTGCGTATGTAGTGGAGCTCATTTTTAATTGATTTCGCTTACTGTGCTAGGAAAGAACTAGTTTTTGTACCTATTTGTTCGGTAATGTATCTCTCTTATTTTAACGCTTCTGTCAGACCTAGAGATGTAGTGAGGCAGCATGATAATATACTATGTGTCACTTTAAACACACCAGTTCTGAATATCTCAAGCAACTTAAGCCTAGATTCTAACCTCCGAGTTTCTAGGGGATCCCACCTTAATTGAAAACAAACTCTCAAGATGGCCGCCAGTGGTAGGACACGCGTATCTCGTGCTCCCGCAATTTTTACTTTTTCTGTTGTTTCTGTGCTAGTACTTACGAATATTTATCTTCGTGTTTGTGCAGTTTCGTCATGTGAACCCACCTTGTCCTCTGATCATCCAGTTCCTCCAGAAATACTCAGTGAAAGAAGATGTCTCTTTTCCGGCACACCCCCGGCCCTCACCGTCAACCGCCACAGTGTACCCTCGCAGTGAAACCGTTATTCTGCTTCTTTTTCTCCTCTCAGGTGACGTAAACATCAATTCCGGTCCTCCCTCCTTCCTCCAAGTGCACATTTATTCCCAGAATTTGAGAAGCATTGAGAACAAGCTGTCAACTTGTGTTTCACATGCCCATGAGTTATTAAAACTCGATATTATCGCTCTCTGTGAAACATGGCTAAAGCCTTCCGTTCATGTTGGTGAAATTTCTCTACATCACATTGCATTTATCGCAGAGATAGACTTTCCAGAGGTGGTGGAGTACTATTGGCCATTAATTCCACCTATACATCTAACGCCGCGTGGACCTTGAGACAGATTGTGAAACAGTGTGGAGTGAAGTTACTCTACCCTCCGGTAAACATTCAAAGAAAAAGAAAATTTTTGTTGGCTGTTTCTACCGCCCTCCCACCTGTGATTTTACGGTATTGGATAACTTTCTCGAGTCTGTAATGAGAGCTATCAATCTTGGTCCTGTCATCCTTCTCGGCGATTTTAATTTTTCCATTCTCCGGGAGTATTCAACGAGTGGGTATCCATCCGACGCCCCATATGAGTATTTCATGGAAAATTTTATACACGCACTGCGCCTATTCCAATTTAGCACCGAAGGGACACCGAAGGGCAACGCTGGAATTGCTCCTTTCCACTGTTCACCCCGAGGCAATCTTCCCCGGGAGGAATATATTTGACTCGGACCACGAGTCCCTCGATGCTTCCTTCGGTTTTCGCAGCCCCCAGAAGCGCCACGGGGTTCCACCCACCCCTCCAAAACCCTTGCCCGCCTGGTCTAAGGTTTGCTGGGAGGACGTTAACCGTTTCCTTGACCTGATCTCCTGGTGCGTTATCTCCTCTTTGCCCCCCGAAGGAATGGATTTCCTGTACGCCATCGTTGAGAGTGTCATTAACGATTTTGTCCCTTTGGTGAAACCTAGAACAAAGAAATTACCCCACTGGTTTAAGTCCGACACCGTGCATACTCTTGGAAACAAGAATCGAGCATGGTATCTGTATAACACTACCACGAATGAACACACTCGGCGCACTTTCACTGAGCTGCGTCGACATTCAAAGGCTCTCATCTGTCGTGACCAGAAGGAGTATGCGCAGGATGTGTGCTCATCTATTACCTCCACCCACAAAAAATTCTGGTCCTTTGTGAATTTCCTTTCGCAATCGTCCCCGAATTCCGGAGACAGTGACTTACAAAACTACTAGTGCTGTGGGCTCGGATAGATCTTGCTTGTTTATGAAGTTTTTTTCCGATTGTTTAATCCCCCTATCCAATCTCTCTTCTTCCAATAACTATCCCCTCACATCAAGTACAACCCACTGTCTATCCCACGTAGAGACCGATCCCCAGGAGGTGTTTCAATTTCTTTCCAAAATCCCTCTCCACCGTTCCCCTGGTCCCGATGGTCTCAGTCCTATCTTTGTACATAACTGCGCCTCCTCCCTCGCGACCCCGCTGAGTCTCTTATTGAATCGCTGCATTTCACTCGGGGTCTTTCCTATCCAATGAGAAATGGCAAACATTATTCCTACTCATAAAACTGGCCCTAAATGCAACGTTCTTAACTATCGACCAATTTCACTGCTTCCAATTCTATCCTCTGTCTCTGAGAGGATTATCCTCAACAGACTATATTACTTTACATCTCCCCTACTATCCAATGATCAACACAGGGTTCCTCCCAGGTCGTTCATGTCTGACTAATCTTTCTGTAACACCATTCTGTCAGCGCAATAGCGAAGAATACACAACTTAATGCCATCTTTCTTGACTTGTCTAAAGCTTTCGACTCTCTCGACCACACCCTCCTTTTTCACAAGCTTATTCAGCGGTTCAACGAACACGGCAATTTTTTTGATCCACTCAAATCCTTTCTCAGTGATAGAACTCGGCGGGTTATACTTTCAGGCACCTCTGGCGCGACACTGTAAACTGGCAGAAATGCTGTATGCGAGCAATTACTTAAATAAATAAATCCCTCTAATAGTTGTGAGACACCGTATGCTCGTTCGTAGCAGTTTTTAACGACGCGTGCTGCTTTTCTTTTTATTTAATTAATTTTTTTGGTTAAATCTTTATGACCAGGGTCCCAAATGCTCGCGGCGTATTCCAGGTGTGGCTCAAACAGAGCGAAGTAGCATATCTCTTTGATTTTTTTATCCAATGACTTTCTTTGAAATATCAATCATAATTTAAGCAGTTTCAAACCACAGACCTATCCTGAAAAGCTTATGAGCTGAAAGACATAGCAGATTGAAGAAACTGGGTAGCATATTTGTAGCAATTGGCGACTTAAACTTTAAATATTTAGTTGACATATTTCCGTCTTCACCTAAAAAAACGCCATTTATTCTGCATTCATTTCCGTTAGGCTTCTCATTCCATGTGTGTTGCCCTGGTTGACTGAAAACATTTAGAATTCATTGCGAATCGAATTCGAGGGTTTCATATAACTTAGCATGAGTTTCATATAGAGCTGTGCGAATGCTTCGAAATCGAATTGAATCGAATCAGGCTTAATTCGATTCGGTTCGCCTGCAAATTGCGATGCTTCGAAACCGAATGATTCCTAATATTTGAATCAGATAGATTTGTCTTTGAATTGTTGCATGCATTCAAACATGGCACTCATCCCCGAATTCCACGCCGTCCGTTTATAAGATGTTTTCCTCACGCTAAACGAAAATTTAAACGACCACACGTTATTCTGTGCTATTCTTTGTGCCACTATATAGATTTATAAGCTAATGTAAGGCCCTGAAATATAGTGAAAATCTGTATTACTTCAACTCAGCATAAACCTTTGCATTTTATTTAGAATTCGAATTAGATTCGCAAGCAAATTTTTTTAGGGTGATTTGATTCGCTAACGAATATTTTTTTTAAATTCGTTTCGATTCGATTCGAAATATCTTTTGGAAAATTTGATTCGGTTTGATTCGAAATGAAATCCATGATTCGCACAGCACTAGTTTCATATAACTGTAGTCGAAATAAAACTACAATAAAATGTCTGGAGTGGAATACATGTATTATAATAATTACTTTCCAAGGGTCCATAAACGCATTTGAAAAAGCACCAGCAAAATATTACTCCAGTTTATGATAAACTCCTTCTTTTGATGGTTTTTCTACGATCATTATACGGTGAACACTCAACAGCAATAATGATAACTGATAACCTTGCGATTCCGCATGTCTTTATTTGAAACGAACCGGGTTTCGGCTATCAACGTCATCCTCAGGTCAGATCAGGGAACTGAAGATGACGCTGAAAGTCGAAACCTGGATTGGATTGGATTTTGGGGAGGCGACCGACAGATAAGGTCATTTGCGCCACAGGGGATAGGTAAGGGAGGAAGGGTGTATAGAAACCCGACGTCGGCATTAGCCTGCTCTTAACGAAAGGCGCCAAGGGGACCACAGTTTAACGCCTCATCCGACAGACGGAGTACTGCACTTGAAGTGCCCTCCACAAGGCACTCAAGTAGGGATCGGTTTTCCTTTGAAAAACATCCTCCTCTGCAAGGATTTAATCTCTGATAGCCCGTATGTATAGCCAGTATTCTAGCCACCACACCAACCTGATTCCCTTGAAACACGGGTCGTTTCAAATAAAGATATGCGGAATCACAAAATTACCAGTTGTCATTATTATGGTTACAAATTCAATGAAATACTATCTGCCTGAGTCATCAAGGCGTCCATACAAGGTGTATTGGCTAAAGCACTCGGCGCTAAAATGAGGGGTCTGAGTTCGATTCCCATTCTAGGCAAATAAATTTTCCACTGTGAATTATACAATTGTGTAAACACTAGCGGGTGACTCTGTTAAAGTTACTGCGTGGCTAGTCCCGTAGTTCTTTGAAAACGTCTCAAGTAAACACCTTTGTGCGTAAAGTTGGACTTTACCCTGTGGATTGTAGCACTTAGCGCTCGCATACGAGTACCCCTGGCATTACATGCGCGGCACTTGTGAGGGCAACTTGCTCCTTAAAGTCCCTCATGCGATTCACCTTTGAAGAGGACGCCTGGGTAACTTAATTGGTTAGAGTACTCGGCGCGAAATCGAGGGGTCTGGGTTTGATTCCCAGTCCATGCAAATGCTTTTTCTACTGTGAATTTTACACAATTGTGTGAATACCATCAGGTAACTCCGATAAGGTTACTGTGCGGCTAGTTTCGTAGTTCTTTGGAAAAAATTCAATTAAGTACGTCTGAAGCCACCAATTACCTCATCAGTAAGTCAAATTTAGGCATTCCAAACTGTGCTTCGCGGTAAGGTAGCAAGTGCTCCGCTAAATCCCAAGATTTGCTGATTATGTGTCATTGCCTACCCTTCAAGTTACACAAGGTCCTCCGTCAAAATTCCTCAAATCCCTAAAAGTGCTCCATCAGAGAAAAAGTTTGGGAAACTCTGCGTTAGGCGATAGAAACAGGAATAACTCACTTGATAATATAAAAGAAATAAAATCGTTAACTAGGATTATTAAATAAGCATGAGTCTTAAATGATTATGTAATAACTCTTGCATATCAACATTAATGTCGAGATTAAGAAAAACAAGTATTCCTTTCGTGGAATCCCCCCAAATCACTCATTGTTGAGGATAAATCAAACGCTATTTTCTTGGTGAAGACCCAAATAGATCAATGCAAAATTTTAAATTTTACTCGCTGTGGGCTACAAATGCATTAACTAGTTGCTTCAATTGAAAGGTTTCTCAGCTCTTAAGTCCTCATTCAATCTTCGCGGCTGTATATCACACGATCATTTCCGAGATTTACGAGCCAGACATCTATATTTGCTAGTACGGTCCAAGATAAATGAATGCTGAATATTTTCTGTCGACCAGGGGCAACACATATGGAATGAGAAACCTTACTGAAATTAATACGGAATAAACAGTATTCTGTTAGTTGCAGACGCAAACAGAACTCAAAACAATATTGGCGTAAAATTTTCCTTTTTAGCGAACGAAAGTATTTGCGGAAAAAAATACAGAAGATGAAACTTCCACGGCTTTCTCTTTGAGGGAATGCATCAGATAGATCAGAGCGTGATGAGTTACCCATACCTGAGCGTCTGCTGAAGTTGGGATATCATGTGGTACTTGTCAATTATCTCTAAAAACTCACACTTATGAGCTTTTCATTTAAATCTCAGTGATCTCCGCCGTAAATAGCTGAGAAAACTTATATAGTTTTGTAATTATAGATAAATTTCAACCCAAAATTAAATTATTTCGTCTTTAAACGGAAACTATTTAGCTCTAAATGATTTATATTGCATTAAACGATAGCATAGTTATGTGTACATCCCATGATATTCCGACAATTACTGGACGAGGCTATCTTAATAAATGAAAAAGCACACAACCTCTGTCGCATCCTAGTTCTGTTAAACTTGGTTTCACCTTCACTAATGGTAACTTACACAGAAACATCCGGACCATAATCCCAAACGACAAAACTTCCAAACTAAAATAAGAACTTTACTGAGAAGTTTAGGTAATCTATCGGCTATGATAGGAATAAGGCACTATCGAGGGAAGAGAGTGGCTAAAATAGCAAAATATTACAAAACTGAAGGAAGCCGGGGACATGAAATACGACGGCAGAAAAAAAGCGAGACTTTAATGACAGCAAGATTAGTTGTGCAGTTAAATTAGTAATTTACTGAGACATACAAAGACGCTGCCATAAATGAGCCCGCAAATTTGAGCAAAATCTCAAAAAAGTGAGTCAAACGATTCTCCAAAAACATTTACTCACTGACGGGAAAAGCGATGCTGTCTATCGATAACGCAACATAGAATTGCGATCAAAGGAAGCGCCTGATCTATGCAGTTAGGCAGAAGGCATGAAAAAAGTACAAAAACAAGAAAGAAACCTAAATTTGCGAGTAAAATTCATTCATCGCAATAAAAGTCGAACAAAAACGGATAGTACTCCCATAAAATCAGACTACATCCACATAAAGAATAGACTCTTCACAAAACCTTACCATTAGGACGAAAAAAATCTCTAACATGAATAAAATAAGTTAAAAAAAGTTTCTTTTGACCACAGGGCTTCAAAAATAAGTATTTAAAGACAAACGGCTTTTGAGAAAGGTCAAAGAAATGAGCACGTGGATGACACTGTTGTCTTGAAGACAACGATAGACACGTGATATTAGCCACAAGGTCGAATAAAAATATACTATCTTCAGAGAGACAATAGAATAAAACGCATCTTATACTTAACTAATGAAGTTTCCTGGAGATAAGAATGAAAGTGCTGGGGAGGAGGGAAACAATTGAAGTAAATTGAAATTTAAATTCGGGAATTATGAAGACTCCACAAGCAATGATATGAGTTTCAAAGAAAATACGATAATTCAAAATATATTAAGCTAAGTCATCCTTAAAAGAGACATCATTCAATGTGACATGGAAATACAAATCCACATATGATATGCAACAATAAAGCAAATATTAGCCCAGTTTTATCGCGTAAATATAAAATATTGGCCAGATATTTACTCATTTACATTGGCCTGAAATTTACATTCTTTTCCGAATAAATTGTGGCGTCTTTTAAGATAAAGAAAATTAAGAAGTAAAGATAATTGAAGACCTTTTTCCACCACGATACGCGATTCATTCTATTAGTGAATACTCCACCCGCAAGCTAGGTATTCCATGTAAGATTTTGTACTTTCTTGGTGAATTAAATAAACAAATTGTTCTCGGGTTCCCGTCAGGATTTTGGCTCCTGCCAATGTTTCGATGGAATTATCCTCCATCGTCTTTAGAGCAGAGCATTCTGTCTACGCTTATACCGGCAGGTGGGGCATTTTTGTCACCTTTTCTTCCATTATTTTTTTGAATTGCCGGCTGCGGGTATGGAAAAAATCTACCTTAGCTGAACATAGCCAATCAGAAGACCATATCATCTCCTTTGATGATGCTCAACAGGTACACAAAGCCAAGGGGTATTGGGAACATCTACTAAAGAAACCATTAAAATCAGGCTGGGAAATGACAACTTAAATCGGAACTCTGCTTACGACCTAAGCAGAGAATGAAAACCATTAATTCAAAAAATAACGAAAAAACGAGACAACAATGCTCCCCCGATTAGAGAGGTATATATGAGGAGACAGAATGTCCTGGGAATCATTGCTCTGAAGACGATGGAGGAGTATTCCATCAAAACGTTGGCAGCAACCAAAATCTATACTCGGACGAAAACACGAGAAAAATTTATATATAGGTAATCCCCAGTTTGTCAGACTGACGTAATATCGTAAACATGGAATAAAACACACATAAGGGGTTGCTATGTACGTATTGAGGAAGAGAGATTGTTGGTTTTTTTTACGCTACAACCTCAAACGAAGCTAGGAGATTATGAAGACAGGATTGCTCTAAGTGATGGATTTGCATTTGTCTGTTATTTATGTTCACTTTTAATTTATCTGGTTATGTTAATTTTGGGTATTTGTAAAGAATATGTATGTTTTAGGGGGGGATATTGACGTAATATCGTAAACATGGAATAAAACACACATAAGGGGTTGCTATGTACGTATTGAGGAAGAGAGATTGTTGGGTTTTTTTTCTGATGACTGTACGAGAGACTGAATGAGAATTGAGAAGAATAAAATAAGTGCACAGTGTTATGAAATAATTTAATTCAATCGCTTCGACACGATAAGATCAAAGGCTTAACATAATTATAAATTTTAAGTCAAGAGCTACAAAGAGATTGAAGAAGTGAGGCTTTGGATAAAATCGCGCCACTTGAATTTACAATTTACGACGCAATATTATAATTCAATTTACACAGGTGATGTATTCGCTCTCTAATTCTGTCGAAAGCGTTCAAAAGTGGAGTCCATCTTCATGACCCGCAAGACGGGGGAAATTGGACCTCAGGAAAAGTTAGGAAAAGGTTCGCAAGGAGATTAAGGGAGAGAAATCGCCTACGAAAAGGGCAAGATTAATTGATTGATTGCAAAAATTTATAGAGGAGCAGTTACGTCAAAAGTGCTTAGGGGACCCGCCGCCATATCGGAGGGATATGGAGCCCGACGGAATGGTATGAAAAATTCAATAAACGGATCGTTTACCGTCGCGCGCGCGAAATGGAACAATAACAAGGGGATGGCAGAGCGAATCGATTATGAGGCACATACACACACACACACACACTAGAAGCACTCTCGTCACATGGGGATCGCTTCCTTTTTCAAGGATCACATGGAGGAAAGGGGGGAGGGTGAAGGTGATATAGGGATGGAATATCCCCTCTCCCAACCCCATTGCCGAGGGATAAACCAACAGTGCGAGGGAGAAGCGATGGAGGGAAACCCAATCGTTTGGAGAAAGGACATAACGCAAATGGAACGCAAATAGGGAACAATCAACAGTTATTATGAACAGAACGCTTTCGAATTGTTTCTTAAATATTCAGAGTAGTCGGAATCGTACAGTCTGAAGGGAAGGGAAAGTCCGATGGATTCGACGCGTTAGATGAGTCGGCAGAGGGATGGAACTGAGGACAGGAGAGGCATGACAAAGTGATTCACTTTGCTAAGGAAGTGTTGATGGTACCGGTAGAACGAGGGCATGCCTATGAATAGCGCTGAGTAGTGGACCAAAATCGAAAATAGCTGTTTGAAAATATTGTTTTTTGCTTAATAATGGTCTTTTGGGAATTCCATCAGGTTACCAGCTTATTGTCTCCGGAAGTATCTAAGGACGACTTGTTCTTCATTCTCTGGGGTTCTTAATAAGACCATTCAGCACTGAATACGATGACTCAAAACTGATAAACAACATTCAGAACTGAATACGTACATTCAGAACTGTATATGAATATTCAAAACTGAATAAGTACATCCAGAAGTAAATAAGAACATTCACAACTGAATAGGAATATTCAAAACTGAATAAGTACATCCAGAAGTGAATAAGAACATTCACAACTGAATAGGAATATTCAGAGACTAAATAAGAACATTCAGAATTGAATAAAAATATTCAGTACTGAAAAGGGACATTTACTGGCAAAATAAGAACATTCAGAACCCCTGAGTATGATTAACAAGTCCCTCTTTGAAACGTCGGGAGATACGGAGCTGCTGACTCTTTGGAATACCAGAGAGAGATTTGTTCACCAGGTACGTAAGAAACACCTGATGTCTTTCATGTTTTCGACTTTTTACGAGGAAGTTCTGAAAGTTGTAATTGCATGCTAAAGTATATACTCAGTACTACGTAAATGGAACGCAAATAGTGAAACACTAACAGTTCCTACGAAGGAAAAACTTTGAAATTGTTTCCTAAATATTCAGTCTGAATCGTTGTTTGAGGGGAGGGAGAGTCAGACAGTTTCGACGGGGTGGATAAGTCGACAGAGAGATGAAACTGGGAACTGCGGGGAAATGATGAGGTGATTAACTTTGATCCGGAAGATCCCACTGCTTCGACGGTCGTTGTGCTGCTCCGGGTATACTACGGCACAAGTCAAACGTGGGTAGTTCGGGATAAACTCGCCTGTCGAGCGAGTTAGAAATGATGATAAGCTCTGATTTTAACTTTAAAAATGGTGCTTTTATTAGTGCGAAGGCACGTGTTCACATGTGAACAGCTCAACACTGACTCTCGTGTGTCGTAGTGACATCGTTTAAACATACAGAAGGTGGAGACGCCATATCTTCATTTGACAGCACCTTTCAGGCAACACCTCCAGTCCACGCCGCTAGATCAACTTGACCACCATTTGATGTTGAAGGCGATAGGATCCTCCATCTAACACGCGTACCCCGTCGACTTAAGGGAAGTTGACCTTCAAGGAAGAAGCTTTCGGACATCATATTCGGACAGGAGATCTGCTAGGTTTGTTAAAGGCCGTTATGATAATTGTATTAGTGTTACGAGGTTAATAGAAGAACTAGGATGGGAATTACTATCAGAACGCAGGTTAAAATTTAGGTTAAACCTTTTAAGTAAATTCGAAACAGAGTTGTTCACAGATGACGTTAGATATATATTGAGAACTTCTGCGTATTATGCTAGGTTTGATCATATTAAAACGATTAGAGAGATAGATCGTCGTACCGATAGATTTAAAATGTCATTTTTCCCTAGTACTATAAGAGAGAACAATAGGCAGCGTAGCTAAGGGATAGGTAGGTGAAATATAGTTAGAGTAATCTGCAGTGCATGATGCATGTAATAACAACCAATAATCCATTTCATATTATGTAAATACTAACCATCTAGCTGCATGTGACCATATTATCTAGCATGCCTCCATTAAATATCGTAGTTGCATGTCAATAGTGAATGTTTGGTGATCTTCACCCCCTGCCACACACCCTCGTGGTGGCTCGCAGGGTATCACGTAGATGTAGATAAGTATTTTCTAAAATTACTTTAGTGTAACGGACCGTTTCCCTCACCCGGATACAAAGGGGGACCGACGTGACGTTATAATTAGTGCTTTTCGGCGGCTTACGCCTACTCCGTTATTGTAGGGATCCCGAGTCGTCGGGTATTATTATCATGCAGTGAATGAAATATGAATTTGGCGTCTCTGGGTGAAATCACCTGTCCGTAAGAAATTTTCCCCCTTTTTTTCCTGGACTGCAAGACGAACCACACCCTCTGATATCTGGTAAATAAGTATTAAATGCACGTAACAATCGTTGTAGAAACATTACAGACCACATAAATGGTGTGGCTGAGAACACAAACTGCCCTCCAATGTACAGAAGGCATAGTCCATATCGATTTAGGCAGGGGGATTACCTTCATAGTCTTGGAAGTTATTGAATTTCACATATGTTAAAATTTAAGACAAAGTAAGTAACGTATGCCATTTTCTTTGGTCCAAAAGAGTTTCAGGCCCGAGATACAGCCTGACAAAAATGGCGCCTCGGAAGCAATTTCTGACGCGCTATTTTCGGTAAATTTATAAAAATGCACTAACTCTTGAAAGGTTCAGGATATTTTGAAGCTGTTTCCTTTAATTTAAAACATACTAATGTTCTCATTAAAATAGTATTAATTGTTCGGAAACATGTACCAAATTTACCTTGCTGTATCCTTCAAAAAATGTTATTTTGAGAAATAAAAAAAATTATTTTTTCGAAAATGCCAATCTCAAATTTTTTTACTGTACACTGGTAGCATGTAATACTACATGCTCTGCTAAGGAGAACTTCCACTTATGAGTTTACCATGTTTTATCAACAATTTTCATTTTTTGACCTCCATTACTAAATTCTGTGGTGCAGTATTTTATATTATTTTTAAATCGAAAACGCCATTGCCAAAAATTCTGAAAATTTTGTAGAAGTTGTATGCAAAAGGGTACTATGTATCCTGAAAAGGACAACTCACATTTTGTTCATGTTACCACCTCCGCAAACAGGTATAGATGTAATGAAAACAATAACTTGGATAATTTGACAAGGAAATTAAATGTTACCAAAAGTATAATAAATAAACATAGCTTTCATAACTTATTAAAATTACCTACGTATTACAAAATTATTAAAATAAGTATGTACAAGTTCACAAACGCATTAAAAATAATTTCAAAACATTCTACCTCAGTGCACTCTACTGAGAGCTGAAATCATCGAATTACTGAACTAAATAATTATTCAACTCCATCTGTACCTTCCTTTGTTATCGAGCGAATTCATCCTTTTGAATGCAGGGGAACAGGGGTACTTACAATCTTCAAAATATTTGAAATTGGCCGAGAACACTGGTGATGATGTTGCTGTTTTGCAGGTGGAAATCTATACCTGGCACTCGGCCATGCGGTAGCATAAAGTTCACAAAGATTTCTTCCAATTAAAACCTAATCTCTAAAACCTCTGCAATCCACCGTTCACTATCACGTATTCAGGCCGCAAACATACCTCTTTTCAGGTTATGAATGTTGACTTTCTCCGGCCTAAGACTATGAAGGTAAGACTTTTCTTTCCCTGCCTGAATTGATGTGGACTTTTCCAGAAAATAAGCACTACATTTAAATACTGATGGTTGGTGAGTTTTAATGAGATGGATGCAACCGACTGAGTTTAAATGATTATTAGTTACAAATAAATACACCGTTTACATTGAGATCCCGATCCAAGTTGACTGACTGCGGGACAATTATTATCAAAGAGCGTCTGCTATCCATCACTAAGTTGGACAGACGATGTTCAAATGCAATAGGGCACTGAGACCCATCGACACCATTAAATGAGATAAGATAGGATGACAATAATAAGCATTGCCTCAACAGTTCCACAACGTATAATATTTCACACTCGACTTGATGATTAGCCAGCAAAGAGGTGAATAAGGGGAAATGGGCGTGAGCAGTGTGGCAGTGGCTTACGTGACGTATGGTGAAGACTGTGGTGATCGAAGATGAAGAAGAGGCTGATGAGATTTGAACTCGTATCGTCAGGCAGCATAGCGGCAAGCGGCCCTAGCCCGTGGATTTCTTGCAGGGTGCCGAAGGGATCCCGCGTCCCCGGCGTTTCCGAATCTTTGACACACGGTCACACACATTGCTAACTGCGATCAGTGCGTGCACTGTCGCGAGAATTCGGGACAGTATGCGGTGATGAGCGGCCTAAAGACTTCGGCCAGCGTGATGAAGGAGCTTGGTGATTACACAGAGTATAGCAGCGTCCAGCCCTTTTTTTAGTATGATGTCCTCCTCTCGTTCCGTGGCGAGGCCAATTAGAGTAGCCTCCTGCTCTGGCACTCACGTTTCCCCTGAATGATAGCGGGCGATCCAGGCAGCTACACCAAAAGTTTCAGAACGTAACAGCATAATCAACCCTCTTTCGCCTTGGATGAGGTTTTTTATACCCGAATGACGCACGGGTATATGGGTAATACTTGTCATGACACACATGGGGATGAGGGAGGGACGAAAAAGGTGGCCACCGCCACTTCACTACCACAGGTATGCTAAACCACTTTGCTGCATTTGACACACTCACACACACCATTTTATACGAAACACGCACTACCTCCTCGTTACTTTGCGATGCGTCCTTATCTAAGGAGCGCGGGTCGTCTCACCTTTCCAAAAGAAAAAAGGTAGAGGAGAGGGGGTGGGAAAGAAAACATCTCTAAAGAAACGGGAAACGACCCATGACCGTTACAATAGGCAAATTGGTAACTTCAGATATCAATTCCTAACGAATTTTTCCTTCAAGTTTTTTATTACCTTGACAACAATGCTTAAAGTTTAAGCTATTTTTTCTGGTATTTTGAGATAAAAAGAGTAATATCGTTTTAAGCGTCGCTTTTCCCGCGCATATTTGGACATTGTAGATATATTGCGGTATATTGAATTTATATTGAAAGAAAAATTTTCCATTCGTTCGAGATTACAATGTCTAGATCGTTTTAAGTAGAGCGCTGCCGGGGGCGGCAGCCTGGTCGACACGAGTCATAAACAGAGGAAATATAATTTGTGTCGCTAGGTTCCCGTGATGCTGTGGACGTTGATTCATTTTACATAGCGCACACTTATACAATAAATTATTCTCTGGTCACAAGCACTAGAAATTCTCCAGGCAGTCCAGCGCATATAAAACTGGCTGGACTAAAATACGCGTGAGTGCTTGATGTTCTACAATAACATCTTCAGAGTGCCTCAACGCAAGCAAATGGACATGGTAGTAAACAATGTGTGCTGCAATAAACGCTTTTAGGCAATCTTGATCACATAAACTCCTTGCATACCCAGGCCACCCTTTCGACCGCATCCACCCAGAAATACGACGGATCGAAGGCCTCTCTCAGGACACTTGATCACATGATGATAAACAACCTGATAGCTGCCGCGCGGTCTGCAAGTGATATTTCTGGCAAAAATTACAATAGGAAGAATGAAAAACCACAGATTTTGTTCAGAAATAGGATGGGGCTCAACGAAAAATTTCCCAAACAAGGCTACGGGACGATCAATGGAGGAAATACGACGATGTTTTTTTGGCTGGTGCAAAGTTGGCTTCAAAAATAACTCATAAGTGTACCATTACGATAATTCAGAAGCTAACTTTCCGTTTCCGTCGCGGGCATTAAGAAGTTATGTCCAACACATAGTAGTTAACACAGATAAGGATTTATAACCGCCTATTACGACGATCGTAGTAACAGGATTAAATCCACTTGACGCTATTATATTTTCCATTAAGGAATATGATATAATTTTTCAATATGATGTTATTTTTAAGACATTGGCAAGTTTTTTAGATATCAATGATATCGTAATCGTAGCATATTGTTTATCCACGATAGATTTGTGAGTTCAACTTTACGCATGAATCTGCAAGCCACCCGTCCTACTCAAGGTGAAAATGAATACTACGAGAATGATTTGGGCTCATAGCATTTGAAGTTTGCTAAAAATTGTTCACATTTTAAATCTGTTATGGCAATAAATTCTATTTTAATCTTTACAGAAAGTAATCTGGGGAAGTTTGAACTCGTGATTTCGTGTGCCTTAAATTTAATGGTTTGGGTGAAATTATTGCCATTATGGCACTTATGAAGCTACAGATTACGGTGTAAATTAGCTGATGAATTTTACAAAAAATATTTAGAATTTAAACCAGAATTCATATGTATTAACCCACGGAAGTAGAAGAGGCTACTGAGGCTAAGAATAAAGATATTCGAAGATAAAGGGAGTGCCGCATAATGAAATCTTCACGAGATGTCACAAACAAGGATATATTTCCACGGCTAATACAAACCGATCCCTTCATTTCCTGCATATCCGGCGTTCAGAAAAAGAAATCATGCAATTACCTTAAGAGGCACGGAGTCTTCCCATTCTGAAGGAATCGTTGAGCGGAAATGAGACTCATGAACTGAAAAAGGATGATGATGACTGAATAAAACCGATGTTGTTTCCCAAGGGCGTTGAGTTAAATACACACGGATTCAGGATTAAATGAGAAACATTTATCGTAAAATGGTCAGCAAATTACCACCGTTATCTGCAGATCTGTAAGTACCATAATGGCAATAATTTCGCCCTCAAGATTAAATTGAATGCACACGAAATCATGAGTGAAAACTTTCCCAGATTATTTTTATTTTAAGACCTAAGTTGAATTGATTGTCGTTACTGATGTAAAACTGTGACCCATTTTCAGCAAACTATGAATGGAATGAGCTCAAATCATTCAATTTCAATTACAAAAATATTGGTGAAACATACAAAACACTTAATTGTTCGAAGTTTGGACAAAATATCGAAGCGTGCATCGCATTTATTACCAACAAAAATAGCATAACGTATTTCTTCCCAAGAGATATAATTTTGCCTGATAGGCTCACAGAAATATTTTGATATTGATTCAATTCGAGTACTTATAGTGATAATTGGCAGCTCAATGTAAAAGTTGCTGCAAATTATAATTGACTAGCTAAAAAATAAGAGATGTGGAGAAAAAAGAAACATTGTCACTAAAAATGAAATGCACGCAGTGGCTCGATATCACCTATTTTCTAAAACCACTAATTACAATTTGGCTGCAAAACCCAAATTTGACTGTATTTGAAAACTTTCGACCGGAATGTATTTTTTAATTCCACCTCGATAATAGGTATTATTCATCACAAATTCATTCTGGCAATATATTGAGCTATATATGAACTTGATATCTCCGAATAGAAATAGTAATATAAATAGTAAATAATAATAAGAAATAATAAATAGTAAAATATTTGGAGGAAACATAAGAGTGTAATGCAACATCTCGAAACTTTTTGATTTGAGGTTTTTATTATAGATCGTTACTTTTATTACCTTAACATCAATATCTGCATTACTTTCTACAGGTCTCTTAAGCTAGTGAAAATATGATGCTGCTATTGAAAGCATCAAGTTCCCCTGTTTCAGCCAAAAATCTAAATACCGTACCCATTTTCTAAACAATGCTTCATAAATTACGATGACATTTTAGGTTCGTGACAGTAGACTAATTTTGCAAAAAGGTAGGCGTGACAGTTGGCTAATTGCTTTGCAATCAACTATATAAAAGGTAAATCTACAGCAGCTTATTCTTGCTGTAGTGCACTAGAAGAAGCTCTCTCCCTTTCACTTTGGATATTATTGGAGGGAGAGATCAATTCACTCGAGAGCTACTGAGAATCACCCTCGCCTCGTCTACGTGCGACGGTGAACGTAGAGAGTTAAAGAGTGAGTAAGAGCTCGGACAGAGTGAGGGGGCCACTCACTTCACTCGAAAAGCACTCGTCAGGTGAGCTGAAGCGGTAAGAGGTAGCAGAAGGTGCAATTGTTGGCCATTGAGTGTCCATTTTAGTAATGTTTCAGCCAAGTTGAAAAAAATTCTACGACCACATATTATGTAAGTACATCTGTTTTCGCAGTGAAATTCCGCATGCAGACAGTTATGGAAAATACTCGAGAGTTGAAGTTTCCATTTACACATTTGGCGGCCCTTTACACAAAATACATTTAGAAAACCTCCATTACTATTTTCATTGCTCTATAGCGTGTGATGATACTCGCCGCGTCACTGTGTTCCTACTAGCTGGAGCGCAAGGCTGGACCCCGCCGCGCAATAGAAAAGCCGAGTTAATTTTGGGAGTCGCGGACAATCGCAGATTTTCTCGACGGATTCACACTCTAAAAGCTTCAGCAAATCTAGTGGTGTAAGTTACTTACCATTCTTCCGCGTCCCTCTTGAATTTTTTTCAGGCCAAATGCAGCAAAACTGTGTAAAATAGGGTCCACCAGTTTTCCTATCAAAAGAGCAAATATCCATTAACGTCACATAAACATATAACATGACAAAGATTAAAGTCTTTTTTTTTAATAATACAACTTTTCATTTCCTTAAGTTTACACTAAAGCTTCTACAGCCTCTTCTTTTTGGTGCTTTTCAGCGAAAACTGAATTCTAACTTTTTTGGGGTATTTTGTACAACTTTAAGGCCTTTTATATTGATATGCGCAAGAACAATGAAAAATTTAACCACACATCTCATTCACCAATAAGAGGAGAGTTACAATGCCAGATTTAAACTTCGAGACTGAAAAAATCCATTTTTGGAATTTTCGCCAACGTTGTCGATTTCAGCCCACTGTGAGTCGGCTATGATGAAATATTTCTCCCGGTAGAAAGCGTGAATAGCCCAAATCAACACATTCACGAGAAATAAATGAACAATACGGACACGAATTAAAATCGAAAGAATCTTTAAGCTATCTCCACTCAAGATGGAATTAATATAAATAGGCAAGAACATGTTGAAGCTTTTCGTTAGCAGTCTCATCAAGTTCATAAATTTGACAATTACCACCAGCATTACAGGCCCCTTTGATATGATGAAATTTTTAACAATTTTAATATTAACGAATCAACTAGTTGATGGTACTCCACTCAAAGCTGAATTAAGTAACCCGTTTTCATGATTATAAAGAAGTCTTCTAAGAGTGTAAATTCTGCAAATTACTAAGTTATTCCACAGTGATGATGATGCGATGAGTATCAAAACCGAATAGTATAATCAACATAGTGGAATATTACCATATAATATATTATTAAATTTGTAAAAATACAAAAAGATTTGTTCACCAACCATCACATCGATCGTTAATATATTGTTACATTACTTCGATAGGTCAGAACATTGAGTTGAGGCGTAGTACTCTATAACGGTTACGATCTGTGGGCCCAAAAAAAAGAGAGACCTGGAGTAATAACATAGCACGATCACAGAGATGATGCTGCGCAGCATAAATGATTGTAGTCGAATGATAGAATGCACCGTCTGCAACATTGCGCTGAAAATAGGTCCCTAACAAAGATAAGGTAATAAGAATTGAAGGAAGCTACACAGGCAAAACAAACTGATTACCCTTAAGTAATGTGAGAAATAGTTTTATGCAAGTGTCCAGATAACTAAGGGAGGTTGTTTTTAGTCAATACTCCACTGCAAGGAAGAACTGCTGCACTTAAGTGTAACAGGTTTAACCTTAAAAAATGAATTATGTAGTATTTTTGCAAATTATTCTTGCAGCTGATTGGAAAGGTTTTGAGTACTGATCCTGAAGTCCTGATTTCTGGCATATCTATCCATTTTCACTCATATGGATAGCCCGCCATTAGGTCCCTCTTCAATACCACATATCGTCTCCCCATTCCCTCTCCTTTCATTACGTCCTGCATCCATCTCTACTACCTTCTCCTAGCCTCTGCCACTAACTTTGTCTTATCTCCAACTATATCCAATACCTCTTGATTCTTCGTCCTCTCCAACCAGTTTACCTCCTCCTCACCCACATTTTTTAATCGCGGTATAAATAATAGAATTCGGCAGATATAATGCATTGTCTACAATATCCGCGCAAAAAACGGGTCTCTAAAAAGATAGGAAAAAAGAAATGAATGAAGCCCTCAGACAAAACAAATCGATTTTCCTCAAGTAATCTGAAAAATAGTTCTTCGCAAGCGTCCAGATATTTAAGGGTGTTTTTTTTGTCAATACCCAAGTGCAAGGTAGGACTTCAACACTCAGAAGTAACAGATTTACCTAAAAAAAGTATTTTTTTGTTTTTTGCTAAGTATCCAAGTAGCTGATTGGTAGGCTTTTGTACATTACAAATCCTAATGTCCTGATTTCTGGCATATCTTTTCGTTTCCTCTCATTAAGTCCCTCTTCAATGCCACATATCTTGTACCTAATCTTACTTCGTCCCGAATTTCTATTCTCTTTCTTCCTCATCGGCGCTTTCCAAGTGTTATTCCCTCAATTACGCTCTCCAGCATTCCTTCAGTACGTCCTCCATCCATCTCATCTGTCTCTTCTGCACCTCGGCCACTGGCATCCTCTCCAACCATATCCAACACCTCTTCGTTCGTCCTTCTCGCCTTCCAGCTCACTTTCGCCGCCCTCCACACCCACATCTCAAAAGCCTCAAGTATACGTACGTCCTCCCTTCGCAATGACCAAGTCTCCGGCCCATACAGCGCCACACTCCATATTAGGGTTTTCACCAGCCTCTTCTTTACGCCTCTATTTATACCCCCCTCCCTCATCAATCCTCTTCTCGTTGAAAATGCTTCTTTAGCCGTGGGTATTCTACATCTTATGCCAATATCACAAAGCTCATTCTCCTCCAAAATACTATGCAGATATGTAAACTGCTTGAGACCATGTTGGACCCTTGGGGTCCAACAGATACCCCAGTGATGATTTCAGGATGATGACGGACGGTCCGAAGATGTCATCGAGGCGGAAGAACTCGGCGAAAATAAAGGAAAAGGAAGCTATTCTATGGTCCTGGAATGCACCATCGGTGAACTGGGAGACAGGGAGCGATTTTGGGAGCGACCCCGACAGATAAGCGCGAACTAGGTCGTCACCGTCATTTCCACGCGAAAAGTTCCGTCCGGCGGAAAAAATAAGTGAGACGCGACCGGCGATTCCATCCATTCCGCAGTGCCCAGGATGAAAGAATTCACGTGCACAGAGAGAGATGCGGGACAAAATAGCGCACAGGTCCGTTAAAAACGAATGAGAAGAAAATCCCTCTCACAATGGTTCGGCACCTTCGTGGACCCGTACAAAAAAAGAAATCCTTTGTTCCGCCTCTTCCACCGTACCCCCTTCAGACGTGAGGATTCCCTCACACTGCATCCCCATCGCGATTACTTCCAACCCAAACGTCCCCCCTGACAAGTTTAAAAAGTTGAGGACGGAGACTTTGCGAATTCTTCAGGGCACATTACGATCGACGTTATCTGACGTGAGGGAAATGGACTTTGGAATGGTCCTACAACAGTTCGGTAATTTACAATAGTGACAAGAATAGGAGCAAACTTGCAGTTCGGATCAAATCAAATGATTTTGGCGTTTCGTTCTGGAATGACAAGAAGGAATAACTCGTAATAAAAACGTTGTACAGTTCCACTGCGTTTTTATGCTGTCTACCGGTATCGACGTCTATAGCGTCATTTCAAGACTATTTGTCTTGAAAATGACGCTATGGACGTCTAAATGGATAGACAGTATTAAAATGTAGTGAAACTCATATTGAAAATAAGAATGGTAATCCATATTGGAAATAAGTACAATACTTATTTTCAATATGTATTCGAACATAAAATACTTCCACAAATTGACCCCCAAAGGTGAAAATTTTATAGTGGAACTGTACAACGTTTATATTATGACTTATTGCAGCTCAAAGCTCAGTGGTGCCGTACAGTGGCGGGTAAGTTTAAGGCTATTTGGAATAGTGACTAAAAACTACCACTAATCAGTCTTTCCGAGAGCATTTAGAAGTGTCATATTTGCTCCCTTTCGCAAGAGACGAGTATTTCTGGAGGTGAATATGGCAGTCCTATGAAGAGTCATATCTTGTTCTGAGTACGTCTAAAGGAAAACAATTATATCTCGAAGAATAACATTATTTACGCTTGATTAACTTAAAATACAAGTACGCTAATGTTGCTGTTTTTAAGCAGTGTTGTTTTTGCCAAACTAAAACGAATTATCTCAGACAGATGTCTCATTAAATCTATGCATTTTCCGAGCATACACCGAACGATGAGTTATACTTGCTCGCGGATAGAGGTGCTACCGTAGTCAGCAGTAGCCTATCATAAAGAAATTAACAATTGATGTAGCAACTGTGCATTACTAGACCATGGTCCGACTAAAACAAGGCAGGACGTTCCCGTTAACAAAATGAGTTTGTTCTGCGTATAATGTGAATTTGGATTACACGAGCAGCAGACAAATAGAGAATAAGCTATGGAATAATGGATGGAAGCTCTGATACTTTAGTTTTTAGCTTCGACGGAATGGAGCCAAGCAAAAAATTGCATCCTTAAGTAATAATATTCAATATATTTGACCGGTTATAATAAGTAAATTTGCGGTCGGACATTAGAGTGGCTTCAATTTAGGCATTACAATAGTCGACGATAACCGATTATCGAACGCAACGGCATCTTACTGCGTTTTTTTTTAATTTATAAGCGAGTTAATGACGTGATTGAAGTCAAAATGCAGCAGTTTTGAGAGCGTTTCGCAAATGGCTCTGCAGTCGACTCCAATGGCTAGACAAGTGTGATCATTAAAAAATATATTGGAAAAGAAGTTTCCATATTCTGTGCCTTAAATTTAGTTTTCATTAAGTTACACATTTCGTTAGAGAGAGCAAGATTTAAAAAAAATGAATTTATCAAAATATGTACCTTAATGTAGCTTTAGCGTGACAGTTCCCTAGCCAATATGGAAACTATATCCGAAGTATACGTGTTAATTTCAGGAGCTGTAGGAAGCAGGAAATAAATATTGCATTATTAATAATGCAAAGTTATACTTGCTACTGTTATACTTACAAAGTTAAACTCACACTTACAGACTGAAATCCTCAAAAATTAAGGATAAATTTCTCTATAAGTCTTAACTTGGTAATTTTTTTTCGCGTGGTTCGTTTAAAACTCCTTAACCCTTTGAGTGTGGCATGACGTGATATCACGTCATCAGAACCAGCGTAAAAGCACCATGACGTGACATCACGTCATGTCGCATTCAATGGGTTAAGAACCGAAGGTTTTTTTGTCATTCTGAAAAAATTACTGCGGTGATAATATGATTTACTTTCAAAAATACTTTTAAAAACATACAAACTACACACTTAGTTTTTTTGACGACATCTAGGTGTTATAATTTCCTCATTTTTTTAAATAATGTCTCTCTGGAGCGCGTACACGGACAATTTCCCGGGTAAAACGGCTGATGCTTCTGGCAAATATCTCGGAAAGTAGTTCGGTAAGGGACTGATGTCTTGGTATGATTGGAAGGGTGAAATATTTTTCTTTTAAATGAGATAAATTAATTGATTCATAGGTGAAATGATAGTAAGCTTAAATACTTGTCTTGATTCACGTATTCAAGCCAGAGGGACCTTAATCACAAATACTGTCACGAACTCAGGTATTCTTTGTTGACATATTTTTTAAAAAAACATAGTTATATACACTAAGACTACTCACTTCTTCGTGTCGAGCAATGACTGCTATAGAAATAAAATTTATTCAAGCAAGCCTATGATATCGATGACCTCCGGAACAAGCCAGTCCGCAGCGCATGGTCAGTATAGCCGTAAGCCAAGGAGTGACCCCTGAACTGTCACGGGAACTGACGTGGAAACTCTCCAGCATCTCATCACATTCTTGCCCTATCCCGTGAGAAAAAAATATGACTCCCGGACGTTTTCTCTCCTCGAAATGATAAAAAATAAACTTTATTTTTCTTATGAAAAGCGTAAAAACTCGAGTCCTAGGGCGAGAGAGAGAGGAGGAATGACAGTAAGGGGGGGTGGAGGAAAAAGGCGGATGGGCGTAATCCACCCTCGCTCCACCGATCCCCTTCTTCTGGATGTCCCGTTATTGTTTCGTCCGCGAGACAGAGGGAAAGACAGTGGAAGAGAGGAGAAATAAACGGGGAAAAGGCGAAACAACGCCACCAGAAAATGCGACCGGTGGGCGTGGGAGGGGTTAGAGATGAGGGTGGGGGGGAGGAGAATCCTTTCATTCAGAAACAATCGCCATTGTCCTCCATTGTTGTCACATCCTTTCCATCCAAAGAGAAAAATAAAATGCATGTTTAAAAATATATTTGTATATAACTGCCTTGAACATTTTGCAGTTCTCTCATCACCACCATCATCATTATCTCTCAGCGAATACCTTCCCCTGCGTCACTGCATTAGGACTTTCCACTCACTTCGTTTGCATGTCTACGCAGCGGAAAGCTTGCGCACTTTGCTCTCTCCCTCTCTCTCATTTGCACTCCTTTTTTCCCGAGTAATAATGTGAGTGCAGCAAAGACATACGTAAGAGAATAGCGCTCGCTAAAGTGGCGTTTAGTAATAGAAGGGAGCTGATGACGGGAATATTATTCTTCGCGATTTTTCTGTCGCGGAAATCTGATGGTACTAGGTTTTTAAGCGGACGGGACTATATGAGGACCCCAGAAGTCAAGGGGTCTAAGTAACAAAATCATTGTTTAGAGAAAACTTAAGTCAAAGTTGAAAATGTTTGGCACAACCCACTAAGTAGTTAAGAGATGTTGCCCTAGATAGCAGCACCTGTCAAGTAAATCACTTGGATCCCTTTACCACCTAAAAGATTAATATTTTCACATCCCATTCCTGTACCTAACTTATTTTTTTCAAAAATATCATTTAGACCCCTTGACTTCTGGGGTCCACATATATATTCCTGCAAACTTAAGATCAATGCCCTACCTACGAAATCGAGGACATCTAGAGGACGAATTGAGAACAGGTATTGCAGGGCAGGCTGTAATGCCATTGAAACCATGAATCACGTCCTGCAAAACTGCCATCGTACCCACGGCCTAAGGATAAAACGTCATGACGCTGTAACGAAATATTTAAAGAGGGGTCTGGAAAATAAGGGATTCATCACGGAAATGGAAAATGCGTATATGACACCTACAGGACGATTTGTCCCAGATCTAACTGCTCACAAAGAGAATGTAGGATACATAATTGATGCGCAGGTAATCGGCGAAAAAGTTGAACCGGACAAGGCCAACTACGCGAAGAAAAAGAAGTATGACAGCGAACTTCTTCACACGCTTCACTTCACACGCTAGCAGCAACCATTACCAATCGAGGAACATGGAGTTACCAGTCGGCGAGGGAGCTCATCGAAAAGAAAATCGTAAACAAAGGCGATTTGAAGGTGATTTCTAGCCGTGTGATTATCGGGGGAGTAGCAGAATGGAGATTCTTCAATCGATCAACCAGCGGATGGAGATGGCGCAAAAAGACCGGCGTTGGATGAAGAGCTGAGAAGAGAGGATGTCCAAAGGGAGGGAGGTAGCCGCCGTCGCACGGCGCAATAAGAAAGGGGGTTTTTAGTGGGTATTTCCTTACGAGGACGAGTCCCACAGTACCTGGCCAATCCATCTAAGCCAGGTCTGCGTAAACGCATTTCCCTCACCCTTTAAAAAAAAAAGAAAAAGGATATGAAGAAGAGGCTGGTGAAGAGCTTGATATGTAGCCTTGTATGGGGCAGAAAAGTGGGCCCTCATCAAAGAGGACGAGAATGGGCTGCAGGCATTTGAGATGAGGGTGTGGAGAAGGATGGAGAAGGTGAGGTGGACAAAGAGGAAGACTAACGAGGAAGTGCTTGTGATGGTGGGCGAGGAAAGGAAACTTTTGAATGAAATTCGAGATTGGCAGAGTAGGTGGCTGGAGGATGTAATATGGGGAGAGGGGTTACTCAAGAATGTGATAGAGGGAAGGATGCTGGGCAGGCGGGGAAGAGGAAGAAAGATAATAGGTTTCATGAACAGGATGAAGAAGGGCAGATCGTATGCTGAGGCAAAAAGGGGTATACTGGAGACAGATAGGCTACGGAAACTGTTAATACCGAGAGGAGACTCTCTGATATTCAGCAAAACCTACCTTAACCGGTGGAATACCTACAAAAAAAGTTAGCACACCCCGATATCTCCTAGAATCCGACCAATTTTAGCTACACCGGGACTAGCCACGCATAACTTCATGGGGTCACCCTCAATGCACAAATGTGCGAAATTCCACGGATGAAAAATCATCCGCTTTGACCGGAATTCTAACTCAGATCCCACGATTTCCGGCCAATTGCTGTAGCCAGTTAAGGTAGTTTGAGTGAAATATCATTTCACCCAGAAAGCAATGAATTTAGTCGCATTTTATTGAAAAAAAATCTCACCCTTCCAAAGATACAAAAATATACGCCCCATACAGAACCTATTTCCGAAGTTTTAGACGAAGAATACCAGCCCTATTAGATAGGAAATGGTACGTGTATGCACTCCAGGGAGACCTCATTTAAAAAATGAGGAATTTATACAACCTACGTCTCTCAAAAAATTAGCAGTGTGGAGTTTGTGTGTTTCACAACTTTTTTTCAACAGAGCATATTGTCACCGTATTTAATTTTTCAGGATCATAAAGACACTGCCTTTATGAAGGAGTATTAAACGTACCGCGGGAAAAATTGAGTCAACTTGAAGACTTGCATAGATATTTGTATTTTATCTATGATTCCAGTCATGCATAGGTATTTTATTGCACCATTATTAATGCAATATTTAAATACATGCTTCCTAAATTTGCTGAATTTAAAACGCATACCTCAAATATGGTCACCGTAATGACTATGCAACTATCTCCAATCGACTACCTTGAGCTACCGAGGCGTCCTCTTGGGCTGTGGCGCTCAGCGCACGACTTGCGAATTCTTCTACATCTACATCTATATAATACCCTGCGAGCCGCCTCATGGGCGTGTGGCAGGGGGTGTTAGGTCACCAGTCGTGTAAAGGTGTAAGTTTTTGGGGAGGTAATGGTGACATGTATTATAGGAGTGCATTTAGTGGAGCTCAATTTTTATTGTGGTCGCTTATTGTTCACGGAAAGAAAGAGTTTTTGTACCTATCTGTTCGGCAGTGTATCTCTTTTATTTTATCGCATCTGTCAGACCTAGAGATGTAGTGAATCAGCATGATTATATTCTCTATGCCGCTCTAAAAAATATCAGTTCTGAATTTCTCAAGCAACCTAATCCTAGCATGTAGCCTCCGAGTCTCCAGGGGCTCCCACCCTAATCCCTCTAAAAGTTGTGAGACACCTTATGTCCGTTCGCAGCAGTTTTTAACGAAGCGCGCAGCTATCCTTTGTATTTAATTTATTTTTCTGGTTAAATCTATTGGACCAGGGACCCAAAGGCTCGCAGCGTATTCGAGGTGTGGCCTAACGAGAGCGAGGTGGCATCTCTCTATAAATTTTTCACCCGAGGACCTTCCTATTATACGTTTAACAAAACCTAGTTTCTTTAATGGCGTGCCAAATATGTATTGTATATGTAAACCCCACGATATATCAGAAGTTAAAGTGATTCCACCTTGTTACATTTGTTGTTTTGTTTCTTCTTATTTTTGTCCAATATCATAAAGCCTACCAAAATCTACAGGGGAATAGGATGCCTCGGTAGCTGAACGGTATCGGTATAGCAACGGTAGCTTAATCACTCGGGCGTAGATCGAGGAATCAAAGTTCAAGTCCCGGTCAAAGTGGATGATTTTTCCTAGGATCCGCTCCAATTATTTAATGTTAGATTCTTCCTTAGAAAGTCAACTCAGCCATCTTCTTCGTCACTCATTCAAAAGAGAGGGGGCCCTCTTATGTCGGCACGGCCCGACTTTCGAGGCAGGACTCCGGGTATCTTCAGCTGCCTAGAGGTGGTTGGAGCGATTTTCATTTATGTGCTGATTTACGAGAAACTTTGCATATGTTTCGTATTTGTATTAGTAGTAGTAGTAGTATTAGGAGTAGCAGCAGTAATAGTAGCCCAAATGCGCGGTAAAGGCTATGGTTTTCATTAGTTTTGGCAGATACTTCAAGAATCATCATCATTGGTTACTAAATCCTATGTTTGGTCGACTGTAGCCCTCCATATTTTCCTGTCAAATGCCAGTTCACTTACTTTCTGTTTGGTCTTACGCACTTTCTTCATTATTCGGTCCATAAACTTATTCCTTGGCCATTCTCTGGAGACTTGTCCATCTATTTTCCTTTAATCAGATTCTTCACAAACCCATTGAGTTCCAGCGTGTGTCCAATCCATCTGGTTCTTCATTTCATTATAGTGTTCCATTTTGTCCTTTCCTCTTCGTTTCATCTGTAATATTCGTCATTTTTCATTTTTCCGTCCACTTTATCTTCAGTACTTTCCTCCAGCACCAGGTTTAGGAAGCTTCTAGTCTTTCCTGTTCTGCTATTCCTATGGTCTATGATTTCGATCCATAGAAAGCTACGCTCCATAAGAATGTTTTCAGAAGGTTTTCCTCGTTTGTAGCCCTATTTTGTTTCACCAAAGCAGTTGTATTTTTAACAGGAACGCTTTCTAAGCTGTGGCTGTTCTTCGTTTGATATCCGCTGTAATTTTTCCATCCCACGTGAGAGCCCTTCCTTCTAATTGTTCCCATTTCCTCTAGAAAAAGTAATACTGTTATACTAATACCTTTGTCTTCATTGCAGGATAAGTCGTGAATAAACTAGCATTTATTTTTATCCTTATAGTGTGAATTCTTCTGCATTCAGCTTCTCCCCAAACGAGTATTTCAGTCGTCGTCTGACTTACTTTCACATCATATTCTTAGAGATCTTGGTCCAATGCGTTTAGTGACCTTTGAAAAATATTGTGATTTCCTGCAATCACTCCGATATCATCTGCGAAGCAGAGATTGTTTATTTCTCCTCCATTGATCCTTATTCCGTTCAATTTCTTGCGCTTCTCTTGTTTCCTCCTCTAAGTATATGCTGAACAGTTCTGGTGATAGGTTGCATCCTTGTGCTACTCCTTTGTTATATGTGGCCTCTTTGTGTCTTCCGTCTCTCATTCGCCTAGTGTCGACGAATTATCTCGGGACCATAAATGAGGGAGTGAGATTGAAGTTAGAAAACCAGGAGCGATATTTCCGACAAGGGCTTCCATTTCCATTAGAGCTTTAATACAACGAAAACCTGCAAGGCACTATAGTTTCACAGAACCGTGGCGTAGTCAGGATTTCGATTTAATAATCAGAGATTACACATGCACACACTAACAACACTCATAAGTAAACATCACATGTAATATGAGATGAAGCGTTCCTTTATTTCCTGGGTGTGATTTTAGTTTTCGGTAGATGTAGATGTATATGGGATCCGTACGAGGAAGGTATGATAAAAGAATTAGAGCGCGTGCAAGGAGATCCGCTAGGTTTGTTAAAGGCCGTTATGATAATTGTATAAGTGTTACGAGTTGAATAGAAGATCTAGCATAGGAATTACTATCAGAACGAAGGTTAAAATTTAGGTTAAACCTTTTAAGTAAATTCGAAACCGATTTGTTCACAGATGACGTTAGATATATATTGAGAACCCCTGCGTATTATGCTAGGTTTGATCATATTAACAAGATTAGAGAGAGAGATTGTCGTACCGATAGATTTAAAATGTCATTTTTTCCTCGTACTATAAGAGAGAACAATAGGCAGCGTAGCAAAGGGATAGGTAGGTGAAATATAGTTAGAGTAGTCTGCAGTGCATGATGCATGTAATAACAACCATTAATCCCTTTCTTATTATGTAGATACTAACCATGTGACCCTATTATCTAGCATGCCTTCATTAAATATCCTAGTTGCATGTCAATAGTGCATGTCTGGTGATCTTCACCCCCTGCCACACACCCTCGTAATGGCTCGCAGCGTATTACGTAGATGCAGATGTAGACTTTTTTTCATAAAGCACAGCGTATTATACTCTTCGTTTTGCACAGCTTTCCTTGCAACTGAGGTACAACTTTTATTCTACCATTGATCGAATGTAGTTCGGGACGTACTTTTTTTAACTCGACTTCAAGTTGACGTTTTATATTCCAGGTTCAACTTGTAATGTGGACACCAAAATTTCCTTTTTGGGCTAAAGCTAAACCGGATGAGCAAGAAGAAAAAGAGCCAGCTTAACATTTGCTTTGGCGCGCCTTAAAATGTTTTATTTTCCGGCGTTGAGCGGTGCACGGCTTTTCGTGGTTTCGTCGCTGGAGGAGAATTTCCTGTGTCCCTCTCAAAATATATACATAATTTTAGCGTCAAAAACTCGACAGTCACAGACTACCTCGTCATTTCAATACACTGCTACGGTAAGTTCTGAAGGACCAGCAGCTCAATGCCTAACACCGGGGTGCCACTCGAGCACGACACAAAAGACAGAGACAGACGAAAACAAATGATTTATTCCAGTGCTCAAGTGTTTCGACATCTTTTTATTCTCTTCCGCTGTTATACCTTTGATTTTAAACGAATGGATCTAGAGTTTTTGCGCTTTCGTTACCGTTCTGAGGAACGTGGAAGGGCCGCGGGGAATAACAACGAACGCCTGGGAACACAATGTGGGAATAAATAATTTAAACTTTATAAACCACCATAAAATGCGAAGGTCTTTGAAACCTTTCACGTTTCACATCTACTCCAAACGTCAGTTTAGCAAAATGTTACGTTTTACGAAGGATTTACCTCTAAAAATGGTCAGGTATATGCAATGCCGCTTAACAGGTGTTTTTAATAAATTTTTCGTTTCAGGGCTTGAAATTCAAGAATTTACCCTGAACGAATGACGGCAGTTCGCACCGGTGTCCTCGAAATTCTCATAAATTCATATGTAAAGTAAGTTTCTACGTAACAGGAACGAATGCAAATTGCTTTTAAACAAGTGTGCGCACTTATAAAGTGGATATGTTACCATTTAGTTCCTTTACTATAAAGTTATGGTGAATGAACAAAGAAAAAGATTTTCAGGGATCAAACAACAAAATATTTCACCAAGATAAGAAAATATAAAAACCTACACGAAGCCATGAGAAAGAAATAAGTTGAAAATTTATAATTATTCAGAGACGATGTTTTTGACGATACAGGGACCAATCTGGGTCTTCACGCAGAAGTTACGTGCTTTGCACTTCATCAGCAGCCTTGAAATAACAGTTCAGAAAATTGTTTGCTCCCCTTCACAGAAAAAAATTGCCACCATGTAATTTTTTTGTTCGAATGGGAAAAATAATTACTTAACCTCTCCGAGAATAAAAAAGGAAGGGATACAAAGAACGAACGTGAAAATGTCTCCAAACGGAAAGGAACGACTTTCAACAGTCAGTGAGCCTCGACCTCTTCATTCATTGTGGACTATGTCACTCATTGCACGACATCACCCTAGTGACAAATGAAGTTCCGTAGCGTTGTGACGTTTTTGATCCGCGTGGAGACAAAACATCAGTCATTAATTTCGGCCAGAAATATTTCGCGGCATACTTTCTGAACGAATGCGGAAATAGACGTCAGCCAATGGAACACAGGAAGAAATATAACATGCCAAATGATCCAGAAAAAAATATGTGGCTAGCTAATAAAGCGAGCTCCTCTTACTCAAGGCCATAACAATTCTGGAATACATCACATTTGTTCAAGTAGAGAATTTATTCGGCTATTCAGAGAGAAATATATGCTAAAGTGAATTTCACTACTCATTTTTTATTTGTGAGCCAGGAAAAATTTAAATACAAACACCGTTTTTCGCCAATAATTGGACACCTTTTGACAACACATTCCGTTTTGTACTAATATCGTTTTGCTTTCCTCTCTGGTTAGGCCACACCTCGAATACGCCGGGAGCATTTTGGACCCTGGTCATAAAGATTTAACAGAAAAATTAGTGAAATACAAAGAAAAGCTGCACTCTTCGTTAAAAAACTGCTGCGAGCGAAAATATAGTGTTTCACAACTGTTAGAAGGATTGAGGTGGGAACCCCTGGAAACTAGGAGGCTACATGCTAGGCTTGGGTTGCTGGAGAAATTCAGAACTGGTGTGTTTCAGAGCGGCATAAAGAATATTATCATGACGCCTCACTACATCTCTAGGTCTGACAGAAGAGATAAAATAAGAGTGCCCTACATATAGGTACTAAAACTAATTTTTCCGTGCACAATAGGCGACCAAAATAAAAACTGAGTTCTATTACGTACGTCCCCATTATATAGGTCACTATTTCACTTCCCAAAACCTTATCCCTTACATCTTTACATGGCCGGTGTTCTAATAACCCCTGTCAAATTCCCATACTCTCCATCCCCATACTCTCCATCCTCCAAAGTCCCATACTCTCCATCTCCACACTACTCGCAGAGTAGTATGGAGATGTATAATACCAATGCACTAACACACTGGAGTCACGAGAAGCAGTGTGGAAATTTCAGTTCACACCCAAAATGACCGCCAGACACTACGGGACGTCACCTCTGCCTGAGATATCTCCAACTCAAATTGAAATTCGACTCAATTTAACGACTTTCATTTCAATAGTTTCCTTCAGTACGAAGTAATTGGGGCAGAAAATATCACCCGATAAATATTCCATCGCCACAGCTGTCATGGTAAAAAATTATCAGACTGATTTTTACAGATGACTTCATTATAAAATAAATAAATATATATAAATTTGAAAAAGCCCGGCAAAAGCAGATACAAAGCACTAAGGACAAGACAGTGAGCGATACAAGATATCTAATTTGGCCACTCGAAACATATAGTAATTAGAACATCGATGGTGAAAGAAGTGGCAAAGAAAAGCTCTCGTAATTCGTAATGTATTCATTTTATATTCACACAGGTCTCGCAACAAAACTAAATGTAGATTCTACCGTACATCGAATGTAATGTCAATTTGGGCCGAAGCTGGGGTCAGACAGTAGAAATTTTTCGGCCTTTCAGAATTATTTACACCTCACCAGAGTTTGTCTCAATTGTTTTCCATTTAATTTAATATCAAGATCCAAACGTCAAACCATAGGTTACCGCTGTTGTCTAAATGTTAAACGTAGATACTGGCAGTTTTCAAATAAGTTAACTATGCATTTTTCTAACACCATAAAGGAAAATATTAAATGTTTAGTTATACAAGAGCTGTTGTAAAAGTTGTAAACATTCTCTTAGATTAGTATTATCGCATAAAAAATACACAACGATCCTATCCTTCATCGAATTCGACTCGATCCTACCGATTCGGTCCGAAGCTGGGGTCATAAAAATAGAATTTCCCGGCCTTTCAGAATTCTTTACACCTTACAATTAATAGTTTATCCCAACTGATTTGAGCATAATATCAAACACTTTGTATCGATACCATGGTACTTTCTATCGAATCATAAGTCTAGATACTGGTAATTAGTGATGTGGGAACAACTCCATCCATAAAACATATCCAGGGAACTTATTTTTTCTCGTAATAAGGAAAATACGGCACTTTTTTACCCTTTTTCCAAAGTTTTCATGGTAAAACATAATCTGTTATCTGACTGATTATTACTGATTATCTGACTGATTATCTGACTGTGTAAAGACTTAACTTTTAAAAATCCAACCAAAACCAAAGTAATACAATTGAAAAGATATCGCGAGCGATTAAAGATATATCTTTCCCACTTGAAAAATATTGTAACCAAGGCATCATATCGTATTCTATTGAATTAATATAATTGAAATTGAAATAAATTCATATCTTATTCTATTGAATTTCCTACTCCTTTAATTATCCTTGTCTAAAACCTCTAGGCTTAAGCCCGAATATGGAACTTTGTAGACAAAATCTTAAACGTACGATACTGAAACTTAACTCCTTTTTCATAAGCCATCTCGCGATTTAAGGAAATACCTAAAATGGAACAATCTCACAAGTCATCCAGTCCAAGAAAATTTTACTGAGTAATAACTATGCAGAAAAATAGTCGCTTGACATTAAGACACGCAAGTACGTGGTAGAAACGCGAATTCCGAGTAATTTAGTGCTTACTATAATAACTTTTCAAGTGAGCCTAAAAATCTCTTGGACCACAATTCACTCAAGTACATCTAATGATACGTTGGAAGTTACCATACATGTCGAAATATAAACCACTCAATTTTTACATTTTAAAACTTTCGTCTCGATTAATGCAGTGTTATGACTGGGGTTTCCGGCGCGGCATTCGAACTGTTAAGTCGGGTTGTGTCAGGCGAAAATTTGCGGGACTTGTTAAAAATTGTGAAATGAAATCTGCAGCTTATTGTTAGTAGTTCCACATAAACCTTATTAGAGACCTAGGTTTCTACTTATGAAGTTGTAGCGATTGCTACGCTGAATAATACACTTGTGAGGTTTCTGCAGAGGGGCGTTTATTGCCACTTCAAAGTACAGACTGACTTGGTAGCCGAGATGGCTTGCTTATATATTGGCGGCGAACTCTCTCGAACGCCGCGCCGGAACTTCCTCGCGGCGGCCAGGCGCTGGCGGAAGTCGGGCTGGCCGCACCGACCACGGGCGCATTATCCGCCACAAAGTCATCATCAGGTAAATGAATAAGATTTTACTCGTATAAATAGTCACAAAGTGGAGGTTTATTCCTTCTTTCGGGTTTTCCGCCGCGTTGGTTCATGTTGATGACAATATTTCGCCGGCTGTCCTGCTGGCTTCCTCAGGTCCATGTAACAATTCGGTTCGGGAGGCGTCGTGTATGGTTACATGGACCTGAGGAAGCCAGCAGGACAACCGGCGAAATATTGTCATCAACATGAACCAACGCGGCGGAAAACCCGAAAGAAGGAATCAACCTCCATCAAAGCCCCGCGGAAGCCTTCATCAGAACTTTAGTCACAAAGTGGTTGAAATAAGGTGAGGAGGGGGAGAGGAATAGAAGTGGAGTACAGTTTTCTTATGCATGCAGCTGATGATGATATCATAAGTCGAAACCTTTGTCGTTAATAAAGTTTATATGGAATAACTAAGATACAGCTTTCATTTCACAACGAAATCAGAGCGTAAGCCGTACGTAAATAAGTGTTTTAATGATGCGTCATGGTATCTTTATATTTATTAGAAACAATTACAATAATATGTAACGTATGCATTTGCATTTTTGAGAAAATCTGTACATATTTTATCAAATTATTACGAAATATATGTCAAGTGCCGTAAGGCTACGTGTTAAAATAGCATTAAATGGCCAAGAAAGCAAATCGGTAGCATACAATATTTTCTGGTTTCATTTATATATATTTCTGTAAAGCGTTTCTTCGGGTTACGGGAAGGCAATAAGAGAACAGCCGGGAGCTCGGTTTTCTTGCGTTTATTACAACATGTTATGCATACGCGTCCGCCACTGATCAACCATCACGCGAGACTCATCGAGTCGTCAGCCTTTTCACGCCGTGGCGAGCACTCGTCTCTCGTGGCCACCACCGTTTAATCCCATTGGTCACCAACGGTCACCTTGTCTTTTCCCTTGCCGAGGCAGGTTCCCACGAGGAGAGAAGAGAGTAGCATCTAAATGCGATCCTGCATACGGTACTTCAGATTACGCTTACACTGGGCCTAACTCGAGTGCTATCCGCTGCGTGAATGCTTACATTACTGATAAGTACACGCGTGTTCAGTTTCTAGCAAATCTGTTCATTTACAAAAATCGGTCCAACCACCTAAATGTTCGAATGACATTTCATTTGAGACAGTTTGAGCAAAATATAATTCACCCAGAAATCAATGAATTTGGTCTCATTTTAAAGAAAAATATCTCACCCTTCTAAAGACACCAAAAATTCAACATACTTCCGACCACACTACTTAGCGAGATATTTTCTAAAGAATACTAGCCTTAACACGTGGGAAATGGTAAATGTATGCACTCTGGAGAGAGCTCATTTAAAAAATGAGAAATTTCTAGCATGTTAATCTCGTCAATAAATTATCAGAAAGTAGTTTTTATGTTTTCTCAACAATTTTAAAAAATAATCATTATGCTACCGAAATAAATTCTTAGGAATCACAAAACATTTTCCGATTAGAAGGAGTTTTAAACGAACCGGGAGAAAAAAATGAGTCAAGTTAAAGACTTATTTAGATATTTTCAATTATTTACTTTTAATTTCTGTCATATGAAAAGCCATTGTTACGCCTTAAATAATGTAATATGTAATTCTTGCGTCCTACAGCTGGTGAAATTGAAACATATAATTCGAATATAGTCTCTTTTATGTCTAGGACACTGTTTCGCTCAAACTATCTTTAACAAGAACACAGATCGAAGTTGCTTATCACCTTAAGCATCAACGTGATTTTGACCCAACACCTAAGTATTCGACGGTGCGAACACACTTACTCACGTCAAATTTCAACCACCCTCATAAAAAAGCGCTGCACCCCGCATTTCATTTCCTGCGACCGAGAATCATGCATGATCGAATGGTAGCCCACCTCGTCCGTGAGCTCTCGGGATCGGGTCAAGGTCGACCTTACGTCATCCAAATAGGACGAAGAAGGAATTCGGTCATGTGTTCACGACCCCACTGATGAGACTTTTAACAAGCGTTTATACCCCTGTCTTCTTCTTTTACCACTTTTTTCTCCATCGCGTAGAAAAGACTAAAAGGTAACAGAAGCAGCAGTGCGCGCAACACCGTTCGCGGACATCCCTGGCAAGGACGCGTTGAGCGTAAAGAATGAGAAGCCCGGATTCATTTCGCAAGACGGACGCCTTAATGCCTCGTTTTCCTTATAATTCCGGCGCAGACTGCGGAACAGAACAGCGTCGCTAACGCACCCTCATCAAGGAAGAGCCTTATCTCTAGGACCGTGTCTCATCCTTAGGCACACTCGATATAATGAATGTATCTACACCCTCGCATAAAAAGAATAAAATAATAAAAAATTGACACAACCCTCCATTAAAAATGTTGAGTCTACATAGTTTCGGATGCTCCATCTGCACAAAACTTCAACAGATTTTGCCAAACTAAAAAATATGAGATAGAATAATTATTTCTACGTTTATTAACGTAATCTATAATTTTTCTTTTCGTGATCTATACTTTAATGATGTTTATTTTGTTTATTTAGACTTTTTTTGGAGACAAGACACTTTTAGGCGCTCAAGATCCGTTTGCCAAACTATAAGTTATAGCCTATCTCTTATTGTTAAATGTAGAGACTGCCAAATTTTAAATATGTGTTATATACATTTTTCTAACACCATAAAGAAAAAAATCAAATGTTTAGTAATACAAGAGCTGATGTAAAAATTGTATCATCCTCTTGTAGTGTTAGTAATATCGAAAAAAAATACATATCGATCCTGCCCTTCATCGAAATTATCACCGATTTGGGCCTAAGCTGGGGTCACAAAAATAGAATTTCCCAATCTTTTAAGAATGTCATACTCCTTAAAACTCGTAAAAATCGTAGTTTACAACGATGGATCTAAATATTAATAAACTATCTCCTATAAGAGAAAGTTAATCAACCGTACTTCCAAATGAGCTATAGTTATTACATTATAAATTTTATCCATCAGGGAATGTAATTACCCTGGAAGTACACAAAATATGAAGAAATAGGCACTATAAAAGCATTTGCTCTATGATACTGTGACATTATTTCTATAAAGTTAAATTAATACAAGAATATCCGACTTATGGTCGGATTTAAGAACATTCAGCAGTGGAATAATTAGTTATGAGATCCATAACGTTACAGATCTCATAAAAATATTCGGGTCGCAGGAACACATACACTAGTTACTAATTTACCCATAGTTAAAAGCTTCGATTATTTGATCAAATATTCTACCACAGAATAAAATTTATGAATGTTTAGCTCCAGAATATTTGCTAATGCACATATTAATTAGTCATTTCGAGTAAATTAACTGGTCATTTGTCTCAAGACAACTCTATAATCAAGTAATAAAGTCTCCAAGCGGTTCATTGCGCATCCGCCATCTTGGCTACTAATGGAACTTATAACTCCATGCCATGAGTTATGAAACCAATAAATTTATCGAATTTGTCTGCAACATTTATTGAATGATAGTTATGGCTTATGGATCCCATAGCTGTATAGAATGCATACGTGTCGTTCCTGCAACTGGCCATTAGCAACAAGTTAACTTAGATACAAAGGTCACACACTTCGAATATCTTGTCTGTATCCTTAGTCGATACTATAAACAGATTAGTGACTTGAGTATAATATCAAGTACTTAATATCGATGATAAAGTACTTCTTGTCAAATCATAAGTCTCAATACTGGAACCGCATCAGTATAATGGGATAAGCCCATTTAGCGTCAAAGAAAACTTATTTTCTCGTAATGAGTAAAATACGGCAGTACTTTGCTCTTTGAACATTCACCACAACCGCAAGAGAGATGGTTCAAGAGGAAGTAAGTACAAGGTAGTTAATCTCGCGGTAAGTTTAAATGAACAGTGAGATATGGTGGGTCTATAATCATTATGCATCATGAACATTATGAAATCAACAAAATAATATTATCAATCACATATTAATTCGGCTTATGACAACAGGTTTCAGCATTCTGTGTTATTTTAAGTCACTTTCGAAACTAAATAGATAATCATGCAAAGCGAGGACAGGCGTCGCAACCAGTGTAATGATATAAAATGCAATGAAAACTAATTAGTAAATGGAAAAAATAAACAAATTTCAAAACTTTTTATCTATTTCTGATAATCTTCTTTTTATCTATTTCTGATAATCTAAAATTCTACGTGATTACTTTCCCAAAGAGTAAGTTTTTAACTAAGCATAATTTAAAATTAAAATTATTTGTCCAGAAAACATTTAAACAAATCGAAACTTTAACCCTCTAGAATAAAATCAGTTCTGCAAAATCAATCCTATTTTAGCTAAATAAATTTAATTGCACAATGTGTACAGGTACGTCTGCTAAAATACAGAATTGCCATATGATTTCAGCAATACTCACAAGTATGCCAAATTTAAAGGGGAAAAACCATTAGCCAAGACTGAGATACGAACTCAAGACTCCTCGAGTTTACGCCTAAGGCTCTAACCAATGAAGCCATCCAGGTGTCCTCTTGCAATGTGAATTTCTTAGAGGCTTTAAGGAATGAGTTTTCCTCATAGGTACCGAGAATACAACGCCATGAAATATCTGCATGCGAGCGCAAAGCGTCACTATCCACGAGGTAAAGCCTTAGTTTATATTCAAAAGTATTTTCTTAGACTCATTGAAAGAACTGCGTACATGGGAGCGCAGTAACTTAAACCCAGTCAATCGATGGTGATCAAACATTTTAAACTTACATCTACTTTTTATTACCCTCCAAGCCACTTCAAGTGTGTTTGACAGGGGTGATTTATCGTCAACTATAGTGTTAAAGTAACTTTCACACACATGCACTTCGTTCAAGTACTTCCACATCTACATCTACATACTACCCCTCGAGCCGCTGAATGTGGCAGGGAGTGATAGGACACCAGCCGTGTAAAGATGTAAGGAATAATGTTTTGGAAGGTGAAATGGTAAGGTGTATTATGGGAGTGTAATTAGTGGAGCTCACTTTTTATTTTGTTTGCATATTGTGCACGGAAAGAACCTGTTTTTGTACCTATCTCTTCGGAAATGTATCTCTCTTATTTTATCACTTCTGTCAGATCTAGAGATGTGGTGTGGCGTCATGATAATATTCTCTGTGTTGCTCTGAAACACACCAGCTCTGAATTACCAATGCTAGAAAAGCTATTGAACTAATGCATATTGCTACTACACTAAAAAGATACAAGATTCATGCAGGGATAATTCAAAATGAGATGTTGGCACTTCGTGGCAAATAAAAAAACGAGCATCAATGTGCGGCCAGTTCCAAAGTTCTTTGAATGCTCATTATTGCTGCCGTACTTGGTCAGATTACCGTAGATTTGGAATCAGTATACATATTTAGACACACCCTGAGACACAATGGGTTATACCTTCATGCCATAAGTTATGAAACCAATAAATTTATCGAGTTTGTCTGCAACAATCATAAAATGACAGTTGTGGCTTATGGAAGTGAATTGTGAAAGAAGGAATTGTGACAAACATAATTGAAGATAAATAGAGGAAAAAGTCCCCTGAAGAAGATCCAGGAATCAATTCATGAACCAAATTAAGAGGAAAGTACATAGGGAGGGATACAAGGTAGTAGGGGAACTAGCATTAGGTAGGGAAGGGTGGAGGGCGGTAGTAAATCAATCTTAGGACTGAACAACCAATCATGATGATAATATATATTTGATGAAACCAGATCCACCGGAGGAGCAGAAAAGAAAGAGGAGAGTATCCTAGGAGAAGTGTGTCAATTCTCACTTGGCCACATTTTCAAACATCTTCAGGGTCAACCCTATCACATCTCTCCACCACCCTCAACCCTTCATCCAATTCCTTTTCTTTAGAATTTTTCCACCCACTTCACCGTTTCCTTTTCTCCCCATAGTCCCACTCGCGCATTGTATTAGACGCCGAAATGAGAGAGGGGGAGAGAGAGAAAGAAATGGACAGAGAGGGAAAGATGGAAAGACAGATACAGTCCAGGGGAGGAGAGAGAGAGGGCTTTTCCTCCGCAGAGAGAGATGAGATGGCAGAATGGAAATAAAAAGTGGAAGGAAATAGGGCGTACGGACTGCGGCAAGGGAGTCGCGAACAAAATCGTTTTTCGCCAACCTTCCTTTTTTATTAATTTTTTTCCCTGTCCTCCTCCCGAAAGTCTCTTTTTTATGTCCATTCTTTTCCACCTCTACTTTTTCGATCTTATTTTCGGTGCATTTTTTTTCGACGCGAGGAGTAAAAAAAAACTTGTCCCTTTACCCTAGCCTCTTTCCTTTCCTGAGTTGCTTGTTTCAATTCTACCCGCGTTCAGCGCTCCGCGTCCTAGAACCCTAGTCGTCCAAACTCCCTCTCAATCCTGTCAAACGTAAGATGAAGCCCCAGCTAAGCATTTCTTGGTTCATTATTGGAATTTCCTCCTTAACTTCTCGTGCATTTCCTATCAATGAGACAACATTTCGGGATAGTGAACCCATCAGTATACACATTTTAGTTAACTGTACACTTATCTAACACCATAAAGGAAATTATTAAATGCTCAGTTTTACAAGAGCTGTAGCAAAACTTGTGAACACCTTATATTGTTGCTAGCATAGCATAAAAAATAAATATCGGTCCTACCCTTCATTGAGATTGATCCCCGATTCGGGCCTAAACTGGGGTCACAAAAATAGAATTTCCCAGCCATTCAGAATACCATACACCTTACAGTTTGCAGAAATTATAGTATATCTCAATGGATATTAATATCAATAAACTATCTTAAATGAGAGCAAAAAAACAATCTTACTTTCAAATGAGCACCTGTTTTAATATGCTAAATTTCATCCTTCTGAAAGTGTGATTTCCTTGCAGTTAAATATAATTTGAGGATAAAATTTAGTTTATAAAAACAGAAGCTCATATTAATGTAAGATTGATTTTCTCGCTTTCATTTAAGATAGTTTGGTGACATTAATATCCATTGAGATATAGTATAATTTCTGCGAATTGTAAGGTACAAGGTATTCTGAAAGGGTGGGAAATTTATTTTTGTGACCCCAGATTAGGCCCCAATCGGTATTAATATCCTCATTAGTTAATTACGATTCGGGTCTAAGCCGGGGTCACAAAAATAGAAGTTCCCAGCCTTTCAGAATACCATACACCTTACAGTTTGCAGAAATTATAGCATATCTCAATGGATATTAATATCACTAAAATGTCTTAAATGAGAGCACAATAATCAATCTTACTTTCAAAAGAGCACCTGTTTTAATATGCTAAATTTCATTCTTCTGGAATTGTGATTTCCTTGCAAGTACATATAATTTGAGGATATAAGTACTACAAAAGAATTAGCTTTATGATACGATGACATCATTTCTATAAAGTTAAATAAATACAAGAATGTTCCACTTATCAACAAGTTATCGTTAAAAAGTTGCCGTTATCCGGTCTGCAACGGATAATGTCACGCGCAAAACGCACCCAACGTGCTTGAACCCTAGTCGTCCAATCTCCCCCCTCAACCCTGAAGAACGTAAGATGAAGCCCTAGCTAAACATTTTTTGGTGCTTTATTGGAATTTCTTCATTAACGTCTCGTGCATTTTCTATCAGTGAGACAACATTTCGGAATAATGAACTCATCCGTATACACACACACACCGATTACGCCGACAGATTTTTTGCAGTTTCATTTAGGAAATTGTGATAATTCATGAGAAAGAGCGAGATTGTAAACGCTAGAGAAATGTCTCATAAAATGAAACTCTCATGGGAGTAACTATTTGTAAATTGCTCTTTCCTGAGCAAATAACGTTTGCCGCTTTGCAGAGGAAAGCATTCAATAGCAGCTACTTCCAGAAGGAGAGTTCTCGGGCCGTAAAGACGATTAGGGATGCACTAAATTTTCATGAAGGGATTAAAACAAGGAAAGCATATTCTACCTTGGAAAATCCGCGACGAAGAAAGCTACGAGAGCATCATTTGAATACGTACTCTCTCCAAAAAAACAATGAGGTCACAGAATAAAATCTAGTTTCTACTCCGCTCCTGTGCCAAAATATTGATCATCGTCACTATCCACATTGACAAGTCTCAGAAAACAATTACTGGGAGAAGTTTGTAAGGAAATTATTTACCATACACATGACTACTAATTCACCAGGAACTACTGGACTGCAAACGGAGAGTCAAGAAAATATGCTATAAAACTCCAAAGGAGATTTAGTGGTGACATTCACAAACTTTCCTTTCTTCTTGAATCTCTATTTTAATTCTCTTTCAAATTTAACTTTATAATCAAGCGAAGCGCAGAAAGACATCACAGCCAGCTAAATTATCAGTGATGCAATAAAAACTCACTGGTAAATGGAAAATAATTAAAATATTCTAAAAATTTATAACTTTCTGATAATATGGTAGTGAAATTTCTATGTGATTACTTTGATCATGGGGTAAGTTTTTAATTAGTCATAATTTAAAATTGAAATTTTTTTTTATTTAGACAACTCAGACAAGAGACAACTTAGACAAGAGACAACTCAAGATATGGTGTTAACTTAGGGAAACAGAACATAACCCGCTCATCCAAATAAAATGCCAAGTTATCCTGCTGCAACTAGGTTATTATTATTCACGTTTTGGAATAAAAATATTCTTGATAGGAAGGTCCACTCAGAAAAAGAATCAATAGCTCAAACCTTCAATTTTATTTTTGATTCAGAAATGTAATTAAAACAAGTTCATGGAAGCAAAATGCTAATAAAAATCGTAAGATTAGTGCACCGTGTGAGTAACCACTTCAGAGAATAAAGGAAGAAGGTCTGAGAGTCACGTGAAAGAACAGAGCGTAGTTTCACTATACTTTCAGCTGATGCTTGCTCTTTTTGCAAGCAAAAATCTTCCTGTGGCTGCTGACGCCGTCATTACCTCGTATCATATTCAGTAATTTCCCTCGCCCCCCTTGTTACCTCTAGGTCATGAAATCGTCTTCCCATGGAATCTATACATCTCTGAGTCGTCGATCAAAAGTCAATCTTCTCTACCCACCGTTTCGGGATGTTGGTAACCAGATTCTCTCCTTCACTCCTCTTCCAGCGCAGCTGTGCTTCTCTCAGACGTCTGCCTATCCGTCCTTTCTCCCCCAGAGGTAAGCCTCAGTCATCTCATTGGCTTAAGGCTAGGACACATTCAACGTGTACGTGTGACGCGAGACGTTAACGGGACAGCGGGAGACGGGGAACGCAAGTCAGCGGTCACAATCGACGTTAACGAGGCCCGGAGTAACAATTGACTAACGCAGGCGTAGCTAAGAGATCAGGTGTAAACAAGTGTGGAAGTAAATAAGTTGTCTTCGCCAAGAACAATCTTCAACAGTTGGATGTATCTGCCGACAGATGGCTCCAATTCCCGGATTATCAGGGCTATTCTGATTGGTTTTCCGTGTACGGGACACGGGAAGAGATGAAAGTTGCCCATCTCTCGCGTACACGTACTCCCCGTACACGTTGTGTTCGTTCGCTATACCCTCGCGTCAGCCATCTTTTCGCGTATTCCCGTTAACGGCAAACGTTACACGTATACGTTGATTGAGTCCCAGTCTTTACGGTCAAACTTTTTTACCCCTCCTCCAAATCCGTAATTTCCAACACTCATGTTGGAAATTTCCAATACTCATCAGCAACATACACATCACACTAAAGATGTGCCCACTAATATTTTCTTCTGGCTCTTCAGTTAAATCTCTCTCAACACTAATTCAGTTTTGATGCCAACATTCGAGCTGACACGGTTCACTTTCAATGTTTTTAATATTTTTTTTTATAAAGTCGCGCTGAACACACTGCCTACTAGGCAACTGTCACATACGTATGGGCGGAACAGCACCGTCTGTCTCTCTGCAGAGTATTCATCGCTGAATTTTTCAATGTTTTCAAAAGGTATCATCTAACAATTTTATAAAATATAATGGAGTCTACACTGCACGTCGTAAAAAACTGCTAATGTCAATACAAAAAGGCGTCATAGCTAGACATGAAGAGGAGTTTTTGACGATCTCAACTCGACTTAGGAGCACCCCAATGCACGGTAAATTGGACGCATAGGACACTTTTGCACCGCTACTTTCTACATTTCCTCGACAAATCTCACAACGATCCCTTCCACGTTTCTTGTTTTCATGTTATTTTCTGGTTGACCAAAATTTCTCCACATACCAGCCTTCAAAGAGCGAATTATGATTAACTTTGACTTTTTTGGTCAAGAATGACTATCCTTACCTCTCTATATACATCATATCTCACAATCTTAATCAAGTCACAGCTAAAAATCGAACATACTCCTCTGAACTGACGTAGTTTTTACCATAACTTATCATATCCTATTTAAAAACCTGTAATGTGATGGTGGCATTTGACTTCAATTTTCATTCGATTGCAACTTCTACAATCTCGTCCAGTCCATTACAGCGATCTCGTCTTGTGAGAGAGGGTAGTATTCTCTAATCGCGTCTGTTGAGACCGCGCTTGTCCAGCGTCAATGTATGTTTTGTGGAATTAACGTCCGATGAGAATGACTAAACAGCTTTCATTGCTAAAAACAATTATAATACAGGGGCCAGTGGACAATAAATCATTGTTGGATTCAAAACGAAAGCAAAATTTACCATTTCAAATCCCTTTTCCACCATTTACTCAAATCAATCTGAACGTTCTGAGTGTACGATACAATGCACAATGCTGACTCAGGTTGAAAATTTACCAGATCGGACATATACTATCGATTTTAAGCTGTCGATTTTAAAAAAACCTCACCAGAGCTGAAATATAATAAATAAATAATTTTTTCTGCAGTATTACATTTAACGCAATATTAAACAACTCCACATGTTTCGTATACAAAGTATTCAGGCCTGCCGCGATATGGCGTTGAAATACGATGAAATTGCCATGAGAAAAAATCGGTCTCGAGCGATAATGGAACCAAGGACCTTTGACTTTCCAGGCCAATGTGCAGACCACTATGCTACCCTGATCTAAATTGCCATCGGTTTACAAGGGCTTAACATTTGGTTAATACATATCCTTCTAAATTTCTATAATGATTAGGAAGTCTGTTTAGCGTAGTAGTTAGCGCACTTGCCCCAAAAACCAAAGTCCGTGGTTCGATTCCCGGTCGATGCCGATTTTTTTCTCATGGCAATTTCATCGTAGTCCACATGTTTCATTTACCTTTTTGCATTTGTAGCTTCTTCCTTGCACCTTCATTGCACTCTTATCTCTATTTCTTTCTCTCAAAGAACCACGTCACGACTGTCATGGATTATATTTTGTTTCCCATCGGATACCTAAAGAAGACTTCCCAGAAAGCAGTTTCATTTGTGATCGCGATCTGAAATCCCAGACTGGCAGGGAAAGGACACTGACTCAGATGACTACGCAGGTTAAGATGGCCTGACCTTTATCCTTTACCATACGGTGCTGAGCTGCTCAGGTAGACATAAGATTGATTGGCAAATGTAGCTATGGACTACACCGAGAATAAAATGTGGATATCCAGGAGGTGTATAGGTAAGTTATCAACCTACGCCGAGCCATTTTAATTTTAACAGACGCGACAGGGGCCAGAGTAAAGTATACGTTCCGGATTGAAATTCATTTTCATATCTACTTATTCTTCCACAGCTCTACAGCCCGGTGTGGGCCGTGGCTTTCTCAGTTATATGCCTCCATTCAGGTCTCCTATTTACTTTCTCTCTCCATCTTCCAATCCCCATTGTCTTCAGGTCCTCTTCAACATCTTTTCGCCATCTTCTGCGTGATCTTCCTCTCCTTCTACTTCCTTCCATCTTGCTATTAATTAACAATTTTGGCATTCACTACTCTTCCATCCTTTCGACATGGCCCAACCATGACGGTCTCAAAGACTTGGAGAACCTAACAATATCCTTCACTTCCAATATTTCATTTATTTCACAGTTAATTCTTATTTTCCACATTTATCCTTCTTTAACTGGCCCATAGATTCTCCTTATTATTTTCTTTCCAAATCATCTTAGTGTTTCTTCATCTTGTTTGGGTAGGACTCATGTCTCAGCTCCATATGTAACTACTGGTCTCATAAATGTTATAAAAATTTGCAATTCACTTTTCTTGGACAGAAGAGTTGATTTGAGGAGGGGTGAACTGACAAAATAAGCCTTGTAACCTTGCCTTATCCTTGGTTTAACTCCTCAGAATCTTATTTTCATTATTTACCATTACTTCAAGGTAAGTAAATTTTTTGACGCTCTCAAACTTGTTATTCCCTATAGTTAGGTTTCGTAGCCCTTGTTTGTTTTGTGAAGAAGACATTTTCATGTAATTGGTCTTATCTTCTTTTACATTGAGGATCATTCTTCAAGGTCATATCAGCTGATACCATTATGCCTACTTTCTCCATCCCTGATCTCCCAAAACTCAAATGCTCAAAACTGACCCAAGGCTCATCTACAGCATTCTCAACTCAACTACTGACTGTCCTGAACTAATTGATCTCTAGCCTCAGTTTTTGAGTCCTGTGTAGACCCACTTGCATGCATTCTCTACTTTAAACGCCCATTCCCAGATTGTTCTTCATCAAACTCTCCCTTATATTCCACCTCTCCACCCTGATTAATACTCTTCCAGAAAACATGGACCCGTTTTCGCTTTCCTCCGACACGTTCACCCGCCGCGCTCTTTCTCACCTAAGTCTTTATTTTTTTCTTTTTCTCAATACTAGTTGACCCGTACGAATATTTAGCACAGTATGCAGCTTCTTCCTGTTTCTTCTTTCTTTCTTCCTGTTCTTCTACGTGTCGAATATTTCGCACAGTATGCAGCTTCTTCCTGTTTCTTCCTTCTTTCTTCCTGTTCTTTTACCTGTTTCTTTCCATGGACAATTATATGCTATTTATGATTGTGTTAAAGATACATAACGCAAACGTAAACGGTCACACTGATTGCATGTAGAATGTAAACAATCTAACTAAACGATGTGTTAATATATGGCGCCTCCTAGTCTTTTAAGCATGTTACCATAGCCAACATATTAGTTGATTATATTGTCAACAGATGGCACTGCATCATTTTTTTAACAAAAACTTTAATTTTAAATTCTTAAATTCTTAAACAAAAACTTTAATTTTATTTTTTTTGACAAAAACTTTAATTTTAAACATTTGTCTATTTTTCGTCAATTGCAGGGAACAAAATCTTTAAAAAGATGTTCGAATCATTAATGTTGATGAAGAATTATGGGAGTTTTGGCGTTGAGACAAAAAAACACCTTTGAGAAATAATATATACGACGATTGTTATCGCTGTCATTTATGTTTCAATGTATCTGTCTTACCGTTCATGTGTTGTTATATCGTGCCGCTGTAAATTGGCATTTATACTGTATGTGGCAAATTTTTTAAATAAATAAATAAATATGGACTCTTCTATCAATGATGAATCCTTTACACGGATGATTCACCCCACGAGCTCACTTTCAATGTGCTCGGTAGTGCGACTCCACCACAAAAGACCGACGCTCCACAATATATATTGTGCACCGCGACTTCAATTCCGTAAATGTCAGCTTCTAGAAACGGGAGACGTTTCTTCATGACTGCACCAGGAGATCGAACCAACCGCCATCTCCATGGCATATGCGTGTGCAGATTCTATTCCTCCGATGAAAAATATCACTCGAGAGTCGCTCACACAGGAAGCTAAAAATGGGAGAATGCGTCTCGATTTTTTCCCCTTTCAAAGCACGTGATGGACGAAACTGGTGATGTATGATTGGTGCGCGGATGGGACCTTGAGGGACGCCCGTTGAAATTGGAGGGATGGCGATAGAGGAGATGAATCGTACACACCATCACTCGTCTCTCACTTCTCCCATCTCCCCGAGTGATAAAAAGGACGCACTTTCAATAGCGTCGCAGAAATGGGGACAGAGATGAATGCCGTGGACCGGGCAGCCTATCTCTACCCCTCTTTCATTCCACTGGGAGACACGCAAGCATCCCTTCACTGCCTCGCGGGCAATCCATACGAACTCTCACGCACCCCTTTCTCCCTCCCATAAGTCTCCAAGGATACTCGACAAAACCTCCCGCTCACAACTCGCACAGGCAATAAACATGAAGAAATACGCATCACATTTTCCCCGGAGACTTATTCTACCAATCTTTTCCTTCAAAATGGATAAGATTATTAAAAGACTGGCTTACAGAGACCAAAAGACCACGAAAAAGCTGGAAAGTTGGCACAATATTTCACTTATACCACAAGACTTATGTGATTCCAAAGTCGTTTCACATATTAGAATATTGATTAACTTGGCTTACCAACATCGAATGTGCATATGAACATTTCCACCTACATGTAGGACTTGTTCTTCAGATCAATGATGGCCGATATGTCTGATGGATTTGTTTCGCGTTGATTCACTAGCTGCTATAAAAATATCATCGTGAGATATGTCGAAAAACTAGCATGCATATCAATTACGCGAATTATCGGGTAAATTTAGAGAAGGAGATATTGCAATGTTTACATTTAACCTTTGGGGGAGACGCTCTTGATAGATGACTCATAAAGCCTTTAAAACTTTAAATCAAGTTATTAGAAGTATTCTTTACACTATTAATTATTACCTCCAACAGCTTCAAAGTTTACAAATAATTTCTCAAGAGACTACAGCAGACTCTTGCACGTTATTCTCATGAAAATGAAGTAAAATCATGATAGATTTTACTGAGTTATCAGGTCGTCAATTTTCGTTAAGCAAAGCTTTATTCATAATAGCTGAGATCAATTTTTACACAAATGATGGCAGAATTAAAACAAAAAATACCTATCATGTACTCACCACTGAAGGCTGCTGGTCTGTGGTCCAACTTCCACGATAATTTTCAATGAGCAGTGAACATAAACACTAATGACGGACGCTAGAACTAATGATGACTGTATTCCAAGATATGAGGTTGCAATATCCCTGGATAAAATTACTCAAAAGATGGTTCAAGTTCACACTTCAAGCTACATATTCCCGCTGCTCAATTACCACGAAGACTATTCCTTCATCCGACCGACCAGAAGCAACCATACTGGCTATCTGGGCGCCAGTAGTGGTGCAAAGAGAGGTTCAGAGGTAACGAAAACTTAATTAAAACGAAATCGCAAGCAACTATTGTAATAATATATGAATGTGGAGTGAAATTTAAAAATTGATGCTCTCCAGAATTAAGACAAAATAGAAAAAATCCCAGGTCAGCACAAAATAATACTAAAAAACTGCAATATGTGGCTAGTAGACACGGACGAACATGGGGAGTCTGAACTTAAATTAAGGAATGTTTTCAAATTATGTTTCAATGTTAACCATTAACATACCTACCAGACCTACCTACCCCTTTCTAATATATTTCTCTAGTAAAAGACATAGTTCTCTTGTAAAAAAATACTCTACAAGAACGGCCGACTCTACGGTACTGCCACACACATTACATATGCTATATTGAAAAAATACAAAACTAATGTTGAAATCTTTGTTTAAAAAATTTGTATCATTAATTGGCTGCTCACTTCAATGGGAAACTTTAAAGTTAATATTTTGTTGCAACTGGTTTATGCATCTTGTGGTGTTATATATCAGAAAAGATGGCTAAATATATATTTAAGAGTACATTTTTTATACAATGTACATAGCATTATAATATAGTCTAGCCAAATGTTTGTTTTTCATCTATTCTTGATTACATTATAGTTTTGGAAGGTCTTTCTTTCATACTCTACGCAATGGAGACAGAAAAATAAATGTATATTTATAATTACTATCTGGTCAATGCAGACTGGTGTTATGTCCTGGTGATTTTGGCTTGGCCTGCAAATAGCCTCAAGTTATGCAAAACCGTAGCATTTTTGAGCACGTTCATATAATTTGGTAAAGAAAAGCATGACTATACAGACATTTCTGAATCCAGATTTAACCACAGAGCAGAGGAACTAAACATTTAATCATTAGAGCCAACAGCTTTTCCCATTTTCCCACCAGAATCATAAAAATTCACCGCATATAGCTCATTTTCTGCATTCATTAAAATCATAAAAAACATACCAAAAATGTAAAAAAGGCGATAAAATTTATCATCACTATTTTTTGTAGTGAACGACGCTATCATCTCTTGGATTTCATCTTTAATTTGGAAACTAAGAATGTAAGTGAATATATGAATCATCTCACTTACCCGAGTACTATCAAAAAATGAAGTCCACTTCAATTTATATTTTTTTCCAACAGCTGATACCACATTACGCACGCATAAAAATGCGAGTAGTTTCTATAATTAGACACATTTAATGATTATAATAGGTTAACCGATTCCGATCTGAAACTATATTCATTGCATGAATGTACAATAAAATATTTACAAAATGCAAACGGTGACGAAGATTCCAAAAGGACAATTGACGTATTTTTAGTTAAAAAAAAAACAGAAATATCCATTGGAAGACATTAATCACATTCAAAAGTGTCCATCGCTAAGTTGCATGATCGATGTGTCGAATTTTTTCTCAGTATATTGCTTAGAATCAGTAAAAAAAACCGCCATGCATAATCAATAAATTGTTTAGCGAAAAGTTTTCAGAATTTAATAATCTATGACTGGTTATGTAGAATTGATTATGTCGAATTGTACTTTAATTCTTAGTTTTTGGTATTATAATTAAATGAAACATCTGTTTATAAATGCAATACCTAAATCACTTTTCCACTACGTTTTGCAGCTAGAGATTTTACATTAAAAATTAGAGTTATTAAAGCATGAAGTCATAATACCAAACTCCAGCAAGACGCTATGGTGAAAATATGCAAACAATTTTTTTCAAGCAATGTACAGTGGCGGAAAAAATTAACGCAAAACTCATTGGCGTCTGAATGCGGCGTACACGGGAACTAATTGAAATCACTTTTCCTTCGACAACTTGACAACAATGAGACAGCATATGGAAACCGGGAATATTCAAACTCTCTATGAATGGATATCGATTTTACGCGTCATGTAAACAGTCATACTAATAAGGTTTACGTTCGCGAGATCGTCTAGAAGTTATAAACGTGATGAGCTTGCTTCGACCCGCACCCAGTCGAGGTCCCGAAGTCGTAGTTGATTATGTAGAGATGCTTACTATATTTTTTTTAGAGCTTTGGACCGTTTAAAAAAATTTTCTTGATTGAAACTTAAGAAAAAATACGATGAAAGCATTATTTGTTGGGACATAGAATTTTTTTTTCTCCAGATAAAATTCACTTACAATAAAACGTATTTCCGCGTGCAGGGAATAGCTGTGGATGAACAACATTTAAATAGGCCTCAAACTACTTCCGAGAATATCATGCATTACAATTAACATTTTGGCGTAATATCCTGTGAATTTCAAGTTAAAGTATGAGAAATCTGGTAGAATAGAATGGTTTCCATGAGGAGAAAATATTTCTTCACAAGCATTTTCAATACCTAAAAACCCTACGTAAGTTTCCGCCCTCGTGCATACAGGTTGTCTCAAACACTTATATTTCTAAATTCCTCCTAACGTAATATTATTTACTTTCTGAAAACTACTTTCAAAAATCCAGAACATTTTATTTGGTCCAGTTTTTACAGGAAACCTTAGAATTCCCTTTTTTCGTTTTGTAGTAAGAACCACTGGATGCGGAGTCCTCTTGATCGATGAAGTAGCCTAGAGGGATAGCGTTCGTCTGCGGCCAAGAATGCCTGGGGTTCAAATCCTGGCGTGGCCTCTTTTAGTGACTTTATAATTAATCTACGCGATGTGACTTTATTGCAGGAAAAACTTCGCAGGAATCCACGGAAGGCACAGTGAATGGATATTGACCTAAACCATGAGTGTGTGAGTTTTACGCATATTCGGGCTTTGTAAAAGAATCAGAGCGGTCTCCTTAGTCGTCAAATGAGATGTTTACTTCCCATTCTCGGGTACTCGGCCCCACTTGATTTCTACATCCTGCCTGTCGTATGATGTTCATATCCGCTCATTCGCCAATTCACCACTCAATGTAAAGCTATTCATGAAAGAGGGAATAGACCGGATCTCTGATTGTGTCAGTTACTCGATTTAGTAAACTTACGTAATGCTACATTCACCTTTAAATTACTTTGAAATGATTTAGTAAAAAGGGCAATTATTTTTATTAGGAATTAGAGTTTGGTTCCATCTGCCGAACTTGTGAATACCGATTACTTATCTGAGTGAGGGACAAAACAAGTGTGGAATTTTCTTCAAAATATCTTTACAACGTTTTTCGAAGCTTTCCCAGCATTGTTTTCTAGGTTTTCTATGAGCAGCCGTGTAGTTCAACAATTTAACTTATAGGATGGAGGATAATGCTTAGAGGATAAGGTAAATTAATGAATCACTTAAATGCTCATTAATTGCCTTTTGACGTATTCGCAGTGAAAAAGTTTTGGCTAAAATTACGCAGTTAAATTTTATGAGGAGCATTTTTATACCCACGCGTGAGTAATACTCCAGTACGCGTAAGTAAAAACGCATCGCGTATCTTCCCCTGTGAAAGTGATAAAATACTAAAAATCATCTTTTCCATGTAGCGACTAAGCAGTATTGGATTGGATTTTTGGGGAGGCGACCGACGGCTAAGGTCATTTGCGCCATAGGGGAGTGGTAAGGGAGGAAGGGTGGATAGAAACCCGGCGTCGGCATTAGCCTGCTCTTAACGAAAGGCGCCAAGGGGACCACGGCTTAACGTCTCATCCGACAGACGGAGTACTCCACTTGAAGTGCCCTCCACAAGACACTCAAGTAGGGATCGGGTTCCTCTGAAAAACATCCGCCACTGCAGGGATTTGAACCCTGGCCGCCCGTGTGGTAGGCGAGTACTCTAGCCACCACACCAACCCGATCCCCAGTAATTAGATATTTTCCCAAAGGTCAATGTATACTCCTCTTAAATTCGCAGAGTAGTCAATAGAGTGCAAATTAGGAATGTGCACCATCAAAGATTATACGATTGCTACGTTCCTAAAGAATCTATTCCTCTTCAAATGTGTCGTAATATTGTTGCTTCAATGGAAGTTAAAGTTGCGAGTGCTCCCACATGAAGATATTAACAGACCTTTTACAGGGTCGTATATTTCTTCTCTTAGTGGTACTGTATTTTAACGGATGTTGAAAAGGGACACTATAATGCTTTATTTAGAACGAGTGGAAAATGTTAAAATGTATGCGTAATTCTCTCAATTTGAGTTATGTGTGCACATGATCACATCAATTGATCATCGAGAAATATGCTGGTATTTACATAAATAATGTGGATGTTTATTAGCCTTATAATCAATCCATCCCCCTCCATTCTCGATTTCCTGATCAAATCTTTGTGACATGGAGTTGTCCACATTTTGGTATCATCTTACTGGGTTCATTTCCCATTCTCCCTCCACGATTTTCCTCATTGCATCTTAATTTGGGGTTTTTTCGTTTGAGGGGGTCGAAAAACGTTTGTTACCCGTATTGTCCTCATAATGAATGCTGCGCTCCCCGCAGCCCGCTCCATCTATGTTACATGATTTGTTTTGAACCATCTCCTAGAATTTTGACATTTGTGAACTCGCAAGTATTCCTAGTTGCGGAAGAAAAATGAATATTAATAAACATTTGAATAAACATAGTTCTTATTATAGCGGTCATGAATTTAATGAATTTCGTTTGATAGTAGAGAGTAACAGGTTTTTTTTTCTTTTAAACACCAAATAAAAGTTCAGTGGGTGAAAGTCGAAGGCGCAACACCCCTTCGGGTAATTTTTCGACGGATATTTTTGTCTTTTACAAACCTGCTATCCGATTTCTCCATCGGGGAGAAAAATGAGGCATACTTAAAGGCTAATAAGATCTTTTTTTCCTCCAAGCATTTAGGAAGAGGCCGCTAAAACTGTGAACAATATCTCTGCTTGCGCTTTCGGCTCTGCTTGTTCGTCTATCAACGCTCGTCTCAATGAAGTAGTCATCAGTAAACCTTAGCCAAGTTCCGGGTGGTGATGGTCGGGGTGGTTTGTTGTTGTGAATAACGCACAGGTTTCAAACACTTGCTGCAACAGAAAGAAAAGGCTCGTCGTGCTTCGAAAAAATCGGAAGCACCCGTCAAATACTTTAAAGGGCGTAAGAGAGGTCAAATACCACTTCTTTCCTGTGAGGTAAACGACTGGCGTCCGAAACATTATCTATGGCAGAAAAGGTATCGCCCGCAACACAAGGGGAAAGTAAGCTCTTATTAAAGGCATCATATTTCCCAAATCAATATAATGCGCCCTTCATACATTCCGATTTTGAATGGATTAGCATTGGTGGAGCTTTGTATCGACACGGGGAAACCTCTAGGGATCCTCAAGAGTCCTCCAAGACTGCTCGCTGCTTTAACTCAGACTTAAGGTAGCTGGCCTCCAAACCCATGCATGAGGGGAACTAATGGCGTTTGATTGGAATTGTCTGGGCTGATGAGACGAAATCCGAGAACTACTTCTTTCAGTTTGTATTACTGGGAGAGTAGTATGCTTTTTCCTAACCTTATAGCTATTTTAAAAATTCGTAGACAATACCACCACTCATTTTAAAAGTAACTTAGTTCACAGTAACACATACGAACGCAAATAAATTCACCGAAAGGATACGAAACATTATCTTAAATTCGCCTTGACACAAGAAAGCTCAGTAGTTGTTACTGGGTTGCACACCTGAATCGCAATCATGGTTATTCATAATAACATTGTTCGAGTACGCTCATGATTTCGAAAATGTGGTCGTTATCAAGAAAGATCGGGTACTACATAGCAGTGGAGTGCGCTCCCAGGACCTTGAGCATTTCCCTACCAATGCGGCTTGCCTTTTGGATGACGATAACGACCATGAAAAGAAAAGACCGTGATCCCACCCCTGATCGAGACATTTTTGAGTTTTTCATTCAATTTCTGGTCAAGTAAAATGATTTTTCTTCGGCAAATTTTATCTCTTTTGTAATTAAATAAATTCATATTATCAGCCAGTCATTGCAGCCTCACATTATACATTCATTCATATCGCCATTATGAGAAAATTTATATAAAAACTCATTTACGTTCATTTAAAATCGAATTGAACACGGACCACTCTTTAGCGATCCAAATACATCTGACGGCTACAACATTAACCGTTACCTATTAATTTATTTTATAAATGACATTTAATTCCAAACTTAAGTCTTTTAAAAGGCTTTTTTGTTAATTTTATATGTGCGGCGAATTTATAGCTAAGCATATAAGACATTATGCAGTCGGGGGTAAAAGAGTTTTTTATCCATAACTACACCTAATTTGGGTAAACTTTTCTGAATGTTTATTCGTATATCCTGCATTTACTAGATAAAGCTTAACAGTGGACAGCTCGCCACCAAGCTTCTTGTGGTAAGACGAAAGAAATATCGGGAAAATATGCCTAGATTATTCGGTATCGATGCGAGCACATTTATTTTTATTTCATGAAATTATATACCTATTTATGCATGTTATCATAGTTTAATCCCATTCTGACGAACTAAAGACGGATTTATATTGAGTCAAGAACGGTTCATTAATAAATATCAGTTTTGAATTTAATAAATATTCGTTTAAGGAACTTCGTCAATCTACAAATGGAAAATCGTGAAAAATTACATCACGTAGACTATGCTTATTTTAATTAAATCTTTTTGTATCGACATTTGGTGCGGATAAATCTCGATTTATATCATTTCGGTGAAAAAGACACAGTACGCGTCATTCAAAAAGATCCTCGGGAAGTCGACCACAATAAATATCCCTTGGTGGTAGGAGATGAGGATTTCAACATATATACCAAATTGGGTGGGATAGTGAATATTTTTTATAGTCAGTCTTTCTGTATAAATTATATCATTCGACGTAAGAACCATGCTGAAATAAATACAGCGATACACCGCGACTGAATGTGCGAATAATATGAGAAGAAAGCTCGAAAATGAGGCGATTGATGACTAAGTTCTAGGCTCCGGAAAATGTGAGTTCCATTGCGGATTTCAAATATTTGCGGTAGATGACGTTTTCCTCAGTGTTGCCAGTCTTTGGAGTGTGCACTGCTCCTAGAAGTTCCCAAAAATGCCGCATTCTGGCGCGCGAAAAATTTTGCGTTAATTTCTTCCGCCACTGTACATAAATGTTGATAGAGGCCCCAAATTTCCTTTTAAAGCCCATTTCAAAGGTTTACCCTATCATTTCCATTTTTACGTGATGTATGCTTTTGAAAATAATATTTTACACAGTTCATACACATCAAGAGGACTTCTAAGTTAAGAGCATTAACAACAAACATCCTAAGGGAGCTACTTCTGCGATGAGAAAATGATTGTCATGCCTTTAGTTCTATACTGGGGGAAAGAGAAAAAGAATTCAACAGAGACCTCCACATTATCTGCTTTCTACTCAAACGCATACATAATTCAATTCTTCCGCGAGCATTTCAAGAGATTTTATTTTAATCTGTTCACCACAAAAGAAATACAAAAACTCATTATTGCCTCGTTTTTCTTCATCATTTTCTCATCTGGGGTTCATTTTTTTATGCTTTTGATACATTGCCCAGAAAAAGGGAATATATCGTAATAACAACAGAAAAAATTGTCTCAAAAATTAAGTTATACGCATTAACTTTTAGTAAAAACAAACAAAATGTTAAAGCAAAATAAATCAGTCTCTAAGCCAAATGGCTTTCGCGTAAAATAGTTGATACTGCAGATTCTTCATTTAAATGAATTAACGGAGATCTTACGTACAAAAAGTAATAGCAATGCATAGGGAGCCTCATCTTTAAAGCCGTCTTTTACTTTAAGCCTCATTTTCTACAAAGCAGTATTCTTGGCTTGCATAATTCTCTGCCTTAACAGCACAATCCATGATCATCATACCAATATTTCCCAACTATATAAAAGTTGAAAATTTTCAAAATCATTCCTTTAAAGTTGCAAATCATATAGTTCACGATCACATGAGATTCGGATCAATGGATGAATCATAAAAGCACCTTAATTCATCAAGATAGTCTAACAGTTGAGGTAGGTTCAAATGGAGGTCAATTAATTTTATCTAAATATTTTCATCTAAAATATTTTTCCAAGTAGATTTAGTTTTAAAATAACGAAAATCATTTATTTAAAGCTGTTCTGATTATGTAAATACATCTAGATTCCACATCTTCCAGAAGTCCAGGGTTCAATATTGTATATTTCTCTTTCTAAGCAAACGACCCACCCCTCCGTCCACAAAACCTTTGCTCTTACCAAGGAATGAAAATGACCGGGATTCAACCCTGGATATCTGGACCGGCAATTGAGAGACTGCACCCGTGCGAGTGACTTCATACAAAATCATTCGTACATGCAATGATTGGAAAACCTTTTTCCTAACTTACTATTTGTCACTGGCACAGCATTATTCCCTCAATCACTGCCTTAGAAAACCTTCGCCCTTTCTTACCTCTTGCAGCCACTAATTAAGCTTCCCGTTTATCTCAGTCAGAAGCTTGCTTTACCGGCCGGTCATAAGGTTTTCGTCGGATTCAGCGATTAATTTCATCGCACTGGCAAACCAAGGAACCCATACTCGTGGGTTAACATAGTTGGTACGTATTCTGGAAGGAAATCTGTGTATTTTCTTAATGGAAAGGGAAACTTTTCACAAATATGCGTTTATTTGAATTAAAGTTATTCCGTGATGTATGCAAAATTCTTAGGTTGTTCACGTGGTTCTACTTTTGAGCAGAGAAAATAAAGGTTTTTGAAAATTTTCTTCACGATTTGAAAATATTTTTGGGAATTCTCTTTCACTATACAGAGTTTATAGTTTCAGCATTCTCAACAGGGAATTATGTAATATGTGATTACAAAACCAGTCCATTAGAGAAAGGTGGCCAGATAGACGTTGTCAGGCGATAGATAATTTTTTTCAACTCTGCTAGCCTTGCTACTTGAAATAAATCAAGATATAAAAGGGATGAGAAAGGCCCAATAAAAACAATGCAACAATAAAAGCAAGAGCAGCATTCTCTAAAGAGAGCTCTTTCTACTGAATATGGAACAGTACTTCCCACATTTACAGAGGCAACGGAAATTAAAACCAAATCAAACTACGCTGCGAGTGACGAACAAATCTACAATTACATAGTTCATTCTTTAAAAATGTTATTATAATAATTTAAAAATAAACGCGTCAGATGTCACTGGTAGAAGTATGTGACATAAGTACTCATTATGAAGCAAAAAATATGTAACTTCTTTGCATTTTTTGTATTCCTCGACAAGTTAAACGGAAGAGATACAATAAAGCAGCTAAAATATCTGTAGAAAAGTACCAAATTTTCACTTCATGATTGGTTCTTACATCCTAGATCGTTAAGCAACCACTGATAACGCAGCCCAAGCTCAACTATCAGCGCCGAAAAATTACCAGCCCAAAGATGATGTTTACGGAAATAGTGTTGAAATGTTCTTTTCATCCCTTCATTCATGGCAAAGTTTCACTTCAGAGTCTTAAAAATACCTGAAAGTGTAAAAATAGGTTCATTCTTCAAAAATATTATGAGAAAATTGCGACTGGCCATGGTATTATATTTAGGGAGTTTCCCTCAAGTGCAAAATGGACATTACGGGAGACTCCGCAACTAGGGCTGCCCTCTGTTATTGTGACCATTATTTATGTTCAAGAAATTTATGTTAATTTAAATTGAACGGTAATTTATGTATGTTTAAGCATCAAAAAGTGTTCAGAAAGAAAGAATTTATCTAGCCTAGAGAGAATATAACGACATTTACCATTTTTATCGGATAAGAAAGAAAAAACTCTTCTCACCCTTAACAATTGAAAATTTGGCACTCCATCGGCAAGGGTTGATTGGCTCCACATTTGTATGCGTTATTTTTGTATCATAATGGAAAATATTTTAGCGTCAAAACCCTAACATTTTGACACCTTGCAATTTTGGGCCCACTCTAGGGTACGTAAGTGCAAATTTCCATTGAGGAAAAATCATTTGCATCAACCGGGACGAGAGATCCTGGCTCTAATCTTATCACAGAGTGATCGTCGGTGAAATTTCCTACTTATGTACACTTTCAGGTAACTTCGCTGCTGTAATACCGGGGTTGCACCCGGAATCCTTAAAACAAACCAAAAAGATCGAGTACCTTACGAAATTAATGCTCGGATTTAACCTCACGGACCGCGGATAAGCGTTTTTTTGTCATGTTTTGGACGGCTTCCGAACACCATACGTACAGCAGTCATGAGCATCTCGTTCCTTTAAATCCCACAAAAAATCCATATGGAATGACGACTCGGTAGATAGAACTGACTAAAGCGCTCGAGATAGTTTGCCGGTCACGGCGAATGGTTTTTCTTCTGTGGAATTTCGCATATTCTATAAGCTTACGGTAAAAACTTTGATGTCAGCATGCACTATTTTTAAAAAATTTCGATTCCCAATCTATTTTATAAGTAATATCTCAAAACCCTACGGAGAGCTTCATGTTTTTACAATAGCCCTCAAAACACTTCAAAACAAGGATGAGGTTAAACAACATATAACGTCTTGTTGGCCAAATGCACTTTGTAAATCCTTCAGAAAATATTTGCTGCACTCTAAAATCATGCCTTAGACATTCAAAACCCATTGTACAATTCAGGAAATGCGATAGCATTTGTTTCTTTCACATATAAAAAAGGAAATGATAATTCTAAATTAATGAATTCTTAAGTGAAACATACGAGTTAACATATATGACGTTACCGATGGAAACAGATTGAGAAGATCATTCAGCCCCAACGATTGTGAGTGAAAGAGAATATTCTAAAAGGATATAAAATTATATGAGAGCAGGTATTATGATACAAGAAGATGTTAAGGTTACATTTCACAATGAAGACTGTCATACACTGGCGTATGAGAAACTGGAATTTTTGCTAGAGGCTTCATTAGGGAATATAATACATATAAATTTGTTTTCGCAGGACGCGATCGTACTTTTATGCAGCTTTACCCAAAAATCCGAGAGTAAAAGCATTATTAAATTCAAATAACGAAACGAACATGGGGGATTTTGTTCCATTTTTGCAATTTTTTGTGGATAGATGTCGTAAACTCCGTGACTTTCAACGATCCACTTCCTTCTCATTCGCCCCGCGACAACATCAGGGAAAACTAGAGTCATCTCATCCCGAGCAGCCAAAGCCACTTCCTTCCAGAAATGAGACGGTATGGTATAAATAAGTTAAGCTTGATGTAAAAAAAACTACGGGAGCAAGCAAAGACGTATATAATTTCCCCCTCTACTCTTCAGATAAATTTTCTGATCTTCCGAGGATGCCGAGGAAATTGTTCCGTTGATGAACGAAAAGTTATTTGCTCTTTCATTTCATGAATTCAGCATTAGAAGGGCAGAAAATATACAACATTATGCTGAAAAGTGTACGGCACATCTGGGTACATTACAAGGGCGCTTTCTTCAGTGGCCAATGATTGAAGCTGTAAAGTAGGCGTGGCCGGTTTGCCATTTATGTCCCCCCATAGTTCACCTTAGAACTCTATGGATGACACATCTCCTAATATTACGTCTTCCATCGATGGCTTAATTGAAAACAACACGTCTTTACTTTGTTACAGGCGTTATTTAAATGCACTCTTTTTATTAAAAGTACTACTAATATTTCTAATGAAAAACATGCTAAAATCGCGTACAATTAATATCTACGTGTGTATAACATATGCTGAAAAGGATCCTCTTATCTTAAATCTTTAAAATATGGCGACTGTTCTTGCGTTACATCCGTTTATGCATCCACTCCTCCGCGATTAGAAAAATTTGTTCAAAATTAATTCAATGCACAAAAAGTGACTATAATAAAATCGGAGCTAAACTTAAAACACTTCCATAATACACTTCACCTCCGAAAACCTCTATTATTACACCTTTTCACGGATGGGGTCCTAAAACCCCCTGCCACACTCCCATGCGTCGGCTCGCAGGGTAGTACGTAGATAGATATCCAGAAGCAAGCCAGAAGAGAATACGGGAAAGCAATAGGGTGGATATTTCGGTTGTCAGGATAGTTTGATGATGTTGTGCCCTGTCCAGGTACCTTCTTTAATTGCACAGTGCCAACTAATTTAAGACATATAAATACCTCATGTGAACATAAAGCATCAGAGTTAAGATATTTAAAAACCTTTCTTTATATCCCACATGTTTGAATTGTTTAAAAATATCTTTGTTACCAAACTTAACTCATCGTCCAAAGAGTAGCAGCTTCCTGGTTAGCTCAACTAATTTCCGCAATAAGTAAATTGCTGAATAAAATGGGAGCGAATCCTGCTTCTGAACAAGTGCGATGTTAATACTTGTAACCATCAGTTCGGTCAGTAAATTTTGGATAGAAAGAAAGAGCACGCTCTATTTCTGCCTAAGTAAAATCTATCTTAGGAGAAATTCGACGTTAGGTGGCGTTAGTGTGGTGTGTAAAATCACATTGCTGATATTGACTGACAGCAAATCTCCATTTTACCCTTTCCCCGGAATTCTCAATTATAGTATCGTAGCTCTCTACTTTTAAAGGGAAGACTTTTCATCTGGACCTTGTCTTCGTGGGATAGCCACACATGGTCTACTATTCTTCTGTACTTTTCCTCGTATCTGATACAAACCGTTTATTTATTATCAGTATGTGATTTCAATACAAAATTTCCCAAGCTTCCACTTTCCACTCAGCACGCCATTCATTGGCCAATATCTTAGATTTATATGATTCTTCAACAGTCGATTAAATTCAATTGTAGTCCTCTACACTTTCGATGTTCAAGAGAAATTTGATTGATCATCTATGTAACTTAGCTTAATCTTCTCATTAGGGAAGCCACATCGACCAAAAAACATCTGATAGTCGATTTTTCGATGTTTATAAAAGTACTCACCACTCATTCAATTTTCATTTGATTATTTTACTACTCGATGTTTTCGATGTCTCGACAAAAAACATCGAGTAGTCCGATATATCGAAGTCAATGTATCGGACAATGTTCGGTGTAGGGATGCCACATCGAGTAGTAGAATTTTCGATGTTTATAAAAGTACTCATCACTCTCTCAATTATCATCGGATTATTTCACCAATCGATGTTTTCGATGTCTCGGCCAAAAACATCGAGTAGTCCGATATATCAATGTCCATTTGGCATCCCTACTTCTCATATAAAATCGATAAGATCAATTCCTGAGATGTGATTTTATATGGATGCATTGTAATATTGAACGAGATTCTTCATTTTCTATCGTATCGAAGCACTAATACATAAGGTAGGCCATTCAGGTGGACGAAAAAAGGCTCATTCTGTGCATGACGTCACCTGGTGGAAGATCTCGTCAGATGCTTCGCCGGAATGCAGGGTTAACATGGAGAATACGAGTAAATTCTGTAAGGAACTGCACTAATTACTCGATTCGCAACTGTGTTTATGCATATGGTTGACATGAACGAGACATATTTATCCTCTTGTCATAAGAGAAGCATCGTTTACATGGTAATGATGTAACTGAATCGCAATTTCTCACTTCTCCCAAGAAAGAACAGATGGCCATTTCTTTGTTATTGAACGGCGAAAAAGATCTATATTCATTGCCACCGAATTCGACGCAGTAACATCAGTACAAATACTGCCAGGTAAATAAAGCGTTCCTCCTCCGGGATACAATTTCTGTGAATAAAGGTATTTCCTAGTTATGGTTTACTTATAGAAAATTCCACCCCTTAACATTGTTCTTTCGGTCAAGCAAGCAACATTAGCTGGTGAAGTACAAAGACACGAATTGCCGAGTGTTGGGGTAATAACACTATCTCGAGTTTTGGTTGCATATTAATTGTAAGTAACTACTCCGAAGCACCCAGTTTTAGGAATTCTGTTTATGTGGTAGTAAACAACTTCGGGTTTTTCTGACTGCTGGATTACAGCACTTTTGATTGCTACCAAGTTAAGGAACAGTAAAATGAAATTTCTCAGTTAACCTATGAACATTAACCCACGATTGCTTTATTGATATTCAAAAGTGTAGCATTCTTAATTTTTCACTGATATAGCATTGCAAAAAATGAAAAAAACAGCTAAATAAATCATACTTCTGGGATTCAATCGAGTACTTGCAGAATCCTCTCATACTTAGAGGATCGTATTCAGTATAGAAGGTAATTTTCTCTACAATCCAGAGAATTCCTCTCAAAATTTCCTCTACTTTTAAGAGCAATCCTCTCAAAAATTCATTTACTGGAACTAGAACTCAAAAACTGTTGTATATATTTCTGATTTATTCTGTTTTGGGAGCCAAATACAGAGCACGATGCCATTTTGCACGCACAAAATGCCGCTCGCGGCGCTCACCTCATCTCCCCTAGTTACGGTTTAAAAGACTACAGCACTTCCGTTGATTCTGGATGCCAACCCTGTGTTCCTTTCCACTTCATACATGACATCTTACTTTTAATCCTTTTATTCCTCCCAATCGAAGAATAATAGTCTTGTATTGAGAGGAACGTCATCTAGAATGCAAATATAGATCCTATTAAGGGAAGAGGAATATTCCATAACAGGAAATTTTGAGAGGATTTGGAAAGAGGAACTGTCTTCAACATTTTAGAATATTTTTCTTTCGGTCTATGAAGGAACACTAAACCCGTTTACAGGTACGGCTCCATTAGTGATGACATGTTCTCTTATAACAATTAGTAGCCAACGCAAAAAATAAACACCAAAGAAAAATTGGTCGAACACATGAAGAGTTGTCACAAATAGTATTATGGAGCATTTGAACGTACTGCGCTTTGAAGATTCGTATAAGTTAAAGCAAAACATTAGATACTTAAATTTTTTCAGTTATCAGGTTGTGATGATGTAAGAGCCATACAATTATTTGAAGATAAAGTTAAAAAATTCACACACAGAGGGAAAGGAATATGAGAGGCACTAGGAGAGGTGGCTGACGAAGAAGGGTGGTTGACGTGAGCCGTTGACACTGAATAGTTAGGAGGCGTTGAAGTCATTAAGCTCCACGACGCAACAATTTTTCAGCCTTCTCTCTCCCATGCCGCCTTTCATCTCCACGCAAAATCCTCGGAATAAATTGAAGTTGTCAGTGGCGCCTCCTAGCGGGGCCAACCCACCCCAATCCCACCCCCTTGATTCACGGCGAATTTAATTTTTTTTTCCTTATTGGCAAGGGACGTCGGTCGGTCGTGCAGAGGCCAAGATAAACACACACCAGAAACGCGAGACCGGCAGACCAGCTTTGAGTTCTATGGCATGCAAAGAGACATTCACATGAACGAACTTTACAGTATTTTTTCTGCAAGAGACTGCTACTGCGATCATACAAGACACGGGAAATTTGGTGTAGCCGCAAGTAGAAACTGGAAAACACAATGAGCTATATATCTTTAAAAGAGAAAAATATAGACGCAGGTGGAACGAAATTCATTGCTAATGAAGGATCGACGCAGTTTTCAAGGTAAGAGAAAATTATCCTGGCCGCTTCTGATGTATCCGTATCATTATCGAGGAATTGCAACATATAATTTTAAATGGTGACCTCAAGCCCTAAGAAGTGTAAAATATTAGTTTTCTTTAAATTAGAAGAGTCAAAACTATTTCCTCGACTATGATGATGATTCACCACGCCACGCAAGAATTAAAATATCACTTTATGAACTAAAACGACAGAATTGGTGGAAAATTTTGGCATAAACCAGACGGTAGACTCTGTGTTACTGACGTTTGGTTTTTAAATGGCTGGTACGTGAAAAAACCAAGATTTAACCATAAACGTCTTTCTCTGGCTCATATTCCATCAGCATTCCCTACAACACTAAAAACGGTCGGTTGAACGGTAGAGTTCATAGCATAATGAGTTCTATCGGTCTGAAATAACAAATTCTAATACTTAAAAGTTCTAATAAAATCTAATACTTAAAACACTTTATCATATTCTAAGACAATTACAAGAGGTATAATAATATCAACAGAAATGACATGAAAAATCGTTATTACCCAGTTTGTATTTTGTGTGCTTATTAGCCAAGTTTTTATAAGTGTTATGCATCAACATAATAATTATAAGTAATTTACTTCACGCACGATATGTGATTAACGTTCTCAAGGACTGAAGAAGTTCACTTAATTCTCAGGATAAGTGAAACTCACTTATCCAGAGAATCAAGTTTGAATCCGCTTTTTCGTACTTTGATTTTTACCCATATTCCTTCATTTCTCACCTCCCTGTGCTCTCCTCCCCTTTAATGCCCATGGCATTTGAGTCCTAGCCTTAGGAACAGTTCTAAAATTCTATGTGACCTCAATTCTGGATTCTCAGTCTATGTTATTGCACACCTACGTAACCTGTATTCCGATTTTACCCATGTCTCTTCGTACCTCCTGAAACCAGCGTGCCTTGGCTCTCCAATTCTCGAAGAATTATATTCCTCAATCTTCCTTAGTTCAATCGGCAGATATGTTTGAAAACATATCTCTTTTTTTGATCGTGTTAGACATATTTTTCCATCTGTTTTTATAGTTCCTGGTTTCCACGTCATCTATAAGATCCGTCTTCTGATCTTATCTTCCTGAGAATTTTTCACTCCACAAGTTCCAACCGCTTAATCAATATTGCCTTTTTAAGGACAGACATCGGCTGCATACAGATCTTCTGAGCGGATATATGTTAGGCCATCTTAATTTCGAATTAATGGATACATTTTTTCTCATTTTATTGATTCATTGTACGCATGCTCTTCTCACTTTAATGATCCGGGATACTATCGTTTTATTCAGACAGATCACTTGTTATCCACAAACTACAATATTCAAAATTTTCCACTATTGGCTATTCTACTTGAATACTTCCTCATATTAGCACTGTTACATAATATAATTTTTGCCATATTCAGTATTTTCTCAAAGAAAATCTATAAACATGGTTCCCTGACTTGTTTACTACCTTCTTCTATTATTGTTTCTATTTACAGTATGATAAATTTCTCTACAGCCTCCGAAATCTGGTGATAGAGGATGCTGAAGATAAAATGGACGGGCAAAATAAGAAATGATGAAGTGTACAGAAGAATAGATGACCATATGGAACACCATACAGAGAAGAAGAACAAGTTGGATGGGACACACCCTGGGACACAATGGGTTTGTGAAGAACATAATTTAAGGCAAGATAGAGGGAAAAGTCCCCTGAGGAAGACCCAGGAATAAGTTCATGGACCAATTTATGAGGAAGGTACATTAGAAGAGACAACAGGAGGTAAGGGAACTAGCATTATATAGGGGAGGGTGGAGGGCTGCAGTCAACCGATCTCAGGATTGAACAACCAACGATATATTTTTGTGCAGGCTCCTTGACTTAACATCAAAGAGGAAGGTAGTTATTTTATTTCAATTCGTAGTGAATAATATATTGTGATTGGTGATTGCAAAATAAGAATATGAAGATGTAAGCTATCATAATCTCATCGTTATATGGCTAAATCCAGAAGCAGGCATCATTGTTTTGTTTGGAGTGATTTCTTGCTGCTCAAGGTGTTATCGCCTTTGATTGAAAGATCTTTCTACCTAACATTGATAATTTCCATTCCCCTGAACTACTGTGGAGGGTACTTTTAACACCAAAGTCAATAAGCTCCAGTGCAACCTAAGTACTCATAAGAAATATTGAAACAATTACCCCATGGATTGTTCACGAACTCGAGGAATGCTCCGAACGGTATTGTCCCAAGCTGCTTGATGGGATTCATATTGGGTTAAATTTAAAAACCACGTCTGAATTATGTTTAGAAGAGCCAAGATAGAGCAATCAATGATATTTAGAACGATATTTGGAATCATCTTTCACCTATCAATTCCCAACGCCTCATTTGCTTCAAACTCTAGCTTTGAATTTTTCCACACAAAAAAACAAAATATCTGGCTCTTGAGATAAATTATTTTTCCGATGAAATTAAGTCAACAAAGGATGTATACTTGAACACCTGTCTCAGTTTTTCGTAAAAAAAATTTGGTCGAGATATTCTCGTGTTATAAAGTACAACTAAACGAGCTCTGTAAAGGTAAACCAAAACATTACTCCACAAAGTTGATTAGAATTCAGCTGGTATATGCAATGCAAAACTAAATTCATTGACCACAAAAACAAAATGCCACGCTTCTACAGAATTAACAGAAATTAATGTTTGTCACAACATAAAAGGAAAGATATAAACCGAATGTCCGGAAAATATTCGTTAATATGGTGTCCACCGCACAGAGAATTGAAAATCCTTACATAATTTCCATTTTTTTCAGTCCACAACGAAAACTCATCCGCAGTAAATCAATTGGCAGCTTTCCAACTACATAGTTATGATGGTATTCATGCAATTATGTACTCCATCAACAATATTTTTTTCGATATTACTCCCAAATTTTCCTTGATTACAAATACTACCGAGTCTTAACGTACATGATTGAAATCGTTTCAACAGTTTAATGAGAAATAAATCTAAAATAAAAAAGGTATTAGTTTTGAACAAAAAAATTATAAGCATGGATGCGAAAAGTCAATTACTTGAGATAAAAACGGAAACATCGCTCAATCATTCACGGCCAAATTGTTTCATTCGAATTTCAGTCACAGAGGAGGATAGATTCCTGCATTAACCATAATAAAGTAACTTTGATGTATAGAAAAACGAATGACTCTTAACAATCCGTTTCAAAACCCAATGCTATTAACCAACGCGTATTATGAAGGACAGATAACGACCATAAAAGGGACAAATATACGCTTCTGACGGGACGCTTGAGATTTTTGGATCATTCACAAACATTGCCACGGGAATTTATGAGAAATATGCCTACTCTGCGGAGTAAAAGCAAGTTGTTTCAACGATTTGTGACGACGAATTAAAACACTAATACGGCAGCAGAAAGCTATCTTCTGGGTGTGAGGGAAAACCAACAGATGGAGGAGAGGTCGGGAAAATAATGATTTTGAGAGAAGTATGCTTAAAGAAGAGTTGAAGCATATGAGAGAGATGAGAGAGAGAGAGAGAGTGTGTGTCGACGCTGACATTTCCTTCTGCTCGGCAAGGAGACTTTAACGGGAAATGACAGCGCCGTTAATGAATCTCTGACGACCTCTTTCTCCTCCCACGTCTGAAGCAATACCGCTGCGGGTGAAGAGCAGAGGGCGCGCGAACCCAGGCCCCTGTAATCATTCGCCCCATCCTCGCCGCTTCCAAAGCGTCTAACCCCGTCGCCCCTGAGGAAAGTAAGAGACACATGCGAGACACCCGCCTGGGTCGGCAAAGTAGAGAGAAATGTCCCTTCTTTTCCAATTCAATGCGGTCTCTCAACCGTTTAGCGCTTTAACCGCTTAACCTCCTCCAACGCCGCTCTTACATCCGTACACGTTTCTCACCTCGCGTCTCGGTTTACGAAACGGAAAAACATTTTTTTTTAGTGTTTAAATGTTAATGTGGGGAAGTATAGCTCGATTGTTGGCGTTTTTTTATTCATACACCTTCATGTATTTAATCCTCTGTGGACGGAATCATGAAACATCAGCATGAAAAAATATTGCTAGTTTATTATTTTCTTAAAAGTGCTATTTAAGCATTTAAAAAAATGCAATGTATTTATTTTGAAATGTGACGTATTCCTATTGTAAATCTTTAATTTAAAATAATACTCTGCTAAGAAATATTTAAACAAAGTATACTTCAACATTACCTTCATAACGTACCTTTTTTTTAAATTTCCCAATTTTTTCTTCATATGACAGCTGAAAAATTTATTTCAGAGCTCCACCAAGCACGCCGTCGTCATTAAATAGTGTCACACATTCATTCAAATTGTTCGACAATTCGCCGAAAGAAACGCAACTTTCCACACACTTAATCCAAAGCGTTGGAATTCTGTCTCGTGCAGCAACTAAATGGAAAAGCCTCTTAGAAAGCAGATATTTTAATGATTTTGAAACGTAATAAATTTGCCTCGCTCGTCCATAGAGGGTAAAATTAGTAAATAACTAATGTTGCATCATGTAAACTCTCTGTATCCACATAAAAGTTAACGACGTTTCGAGAGGAAACCAAGTATTAGACCTTTTAGCTTTCAGTCGCCCTGATCATTAAGTAATTTTTACGACCTTCAAAACAACAATAGTCCACCGTAAAGCCTAAACGTAAAGTCTACTCATATTTTGTGAAATGAAAAATTCAATTCCATAGAATTTGGAGATACGTTATAAGCTTCCCTCTCAGAATAGATAGGCTCCACAAAAGACGAGAGCAAGGAAGTAATATAGAGATTCTTTTTGGAAATTCTGCAAAAAGGAATCGATGAACGCACGCCTCCGCTTCGGCTGTATGCTGCTGTACTTTATATCCTTGATATTTCTTTTTTAATGTTGCCGGTACCAGTGGCGACGAAGTTAAGTCCTCGCCTTCTAAACCGACCGAGAGTCGTGGGTTACAATCCCCCCTGGGTGGAATTATCACCACTCACGGCATGGGTATTTGTGCTCGCATGTTATCGTTGTTTGCTATTCATCCGACATAAATAGGCCAAATACGCTGTTTTCGGGGTTGCGAAGATAAAATCAAAATAGTTCATTTCATATGTATTTTCTCTGTTTTTTTGGATGGCAAATGGATCGCTGGTCGACTAAACCAACCCCACATCATCAGGCCATCATTTGATGTTGACTGAAGAATAAACAACGAACTTAAGGGCAATGAAGAGTGAATCAGTGACATCTCTCTGCGATCTCAAACGATGGGACTATATTAATGAATCATTAAAACGACTAAATTGGCTCAAAGTAAGCCTAGAACGGCTTTGCTTGTCCCTTATCTTTGCAGAAATATTGAAGAAGGGAGGTCTGTGCACCTATAGGTTGTTTATCTTTTGAAAATAAGACTACAGATGACCTCAAAATATCCCGCCGTTTACGTCTGTTGACCCCTAAGCATTACACAGCCGTAAACCAGGAAATTGTTTACATTCATTGAATCCCGAAGTTGAAATTTATTTCCTGTTGATGTCAAATTCAGCCAAACTGTCACAAATTTCATATCAAATTTATTTAAGACAGTATTTGTTTAATTTTTATGGATATTTCTGTCCCTGGCCATGTAAAAATATTTATGGAATTGCATTATATATAAATTGATAAAATACATGTAATAAGTGTATCCATAGGTCTCCCTCATTAGAATTGAACTTCTAAACCCCGGTATTACAGGCGGCCTTCATAAAGAAAAATGCGGTGCTTAGTTTCCCGCCATCCTTCTATCCTACTTCCAAGTCCCATTCTAATATCTTTCCCCAAGCAGAAATGGGAAACATGCATCATTTAAAAAGCTACCAGTTCGGAAGTGCACGATCATTCATTTACAGGACCATAACTTAGTCAACATGCAACGTTGTTTGGTGAAAAGTTTTCTAGTCAAAGATTAGCTCGGCTCTGAAGCGTTAAAACACAAATTCATCCGTAATTTGGCGTACAACGTCACGAAACGGTATTGCGGGCGGTAAATTCGACACGTTCTCAAGGGAAAATACGATTTTTTAAATAGTCATTTTCTGGAAATAATCGTTATGATTAACTAAGTGAAAGACTTTGTTTCTAAGTATGAACATATTTAGGAACCTTCCGCCGAAATAATCGTGGGGCAGAAATGCTTTACCTTTCAGTTACGTCAGACAACGTGATTTTTTGGAAGTTAAAGGCGCATTTAAAAGGTATTATTAACGCTTACGTTCGGAAACAAATACACATGAATCATGTATTTCGGTTTTTAGGAAAGTTTTCCTTCATGTACACTTCTCAAATATACATCAGAATGGCTTCGGGTTACATAATTTACTGTGGCAAGGATTCAGATTCCATTTCTCATTTCACCAGGAATATTCCACTTCATGATAAAGATGAGTAAAATGAAGCTTTCCCAATTTTCTTGAAGAGTAATGACTTTTTCGGTCCCCGATGCTTCGTACCAAGCATATCCTTCACAATGAGAAGGGGTAGTTAGAAGAAAAATTCTCACTCCACCCCAAATGTATTCTACAAGACATCGTGAAAATTGCCATCCCGTGGATCATAATGATGCTTGCACTTCAAGAGTGTAAGCCAATAAGTATGGTTTGACTTATAACTGTAATACCGGCGATGGGAAGAAAGTGGTTTCTCCCATAACTCATTCTATACGTACTAACAGGAGATCTTGAGAGATAAATTTTCATACTATTGAAGCTGGTTTCTGTTTGACACCAGGATAATTTGCTATTCTTTACGAGATAAGCCTCCTTCCTCACATCTGATACGCACAAAGAGAAACGAAAAAAATAGGGCTGTTTAAATAATACATCAAACAATATCTAGCTTTATACTTTCAACAGATATTGAATCTACTTGATTGGGTTATAAATAAAAAAACTGTCTTCAGCAGTAGTCAATATGCATCGTCACAAATACATGATTCATCCAAGTTGTTCATTGAATAAATAAAGTTTGATCCACAAATTCATGGTGGATGGAAATCGCTATCGATTTATTCAGAGTAATAAACAATTGGACTCTCGGTAAATTTTTTCAACTTTTTATAATTTGCTGATTAAAAATAAAAAAGTAGTTGACGAGTAACCATATAATTACTTGATAGTATTGTTTAGATTTTTTCCAACTAAAAATACCATTGGGAACTTTGGAATAATGTTTTTAAAAACGCATAAATTACATGGATATTTATAAATGGAAATATAGCTCGCAGTTTCTTTCAAATAGCATATGACGGATGGAAAAGATAAAAGTTTCAAATATCGTCATTTACAAATATTACATTTTAAAATATATATAAAAAACCGTTTATGATAGCAATACACTACATTTAGATAAAAGTCGAAAGACTTTTAATAATTTTACCGAGTAAAACACTAATGAACCACAAAAAGGGCCCGGAAAAATTAAATTCAGTAATTAACAAAAATGAGTTTTTATCGACCGTCCATAAATGGAAACCAAACAATTGTGTCAACAATGTACCTTGACTTTGTAAACATGTAAAGCTACACTATTTTTTGTAAAATTAGGCTAAAATGTGTTGGGTTAGTTCAATAGTGCAAGGAATATAACCTATAGCGATAGGCAAAGTATAGTTAACTAACTTTAGGTTGGTATAGAGCAGGGGTGGCCAACCCGCGGCCCGCCTTGAACATTTTTCCTGCCCACGAGATTCATCACATTTTAATACAATAACTATATCACAATAATAATAACTCATTATGATTCAATTTTCACAGCAAAAAATGTCTATAGTGGGTCTAAATCTAATATGGGGAGATATAATTTTATATGCGGCCCACGGAGTTATGATGCATTTCCAAAGTGGCCCGCAAGATCATTTTGGTTGGTCACCCCTGGTATAGAGTATCAACAAATTCGTCCTACATTCTGGAATATTTCCCTTGGTTGCTCACGAAGTAAGAGACGAGCAATAAACAGAATTATACACCCAGAAATAACTTAATTATAACTGTTTTCGGACGAATTCATTTCTCTTTTCAGGCAATTGATACTTTTTCAAACACCGACTCTAGAAACAGAATAAAAGACATAATAATTAGCCATATTATTTATAATTATTTTATAGTACCGGAAGTGAGTTTATGGACAAGGTTTCAGAGCTCTACGTCATCAGAAAGTAGGTTTAATGTCAATTACAAGGTTTGACCCAGAAAAACAGGTGAAACTCAGTAAAACCTTTAAAGAAAAGGAAGTGCCTGATGTAGAATCAACAGTAATTCTCAACGCAGATAGTCTAAGTGTCACGTTCATTGTCAAGGAAACATTTGAATAATTTACATTAACAATGCCTCCGTTAACCCTTTGAGGGCGGCATGACGTCTAACGTCATGTAAAAGCTGGAACACTCAAGGTACCCTAGACGTGATATCACAACATTACCACCAGCGTAAAGACAACCATGACGTCATATCACGTCATGATTAAGAATCTACACCTTAGAAAATACGTACAAATTTATAGCTAAGCATCACGAAATGTCATTAAAAATTGCATCTAATGACTGTTCAATCTTTTTTACTTTTCTGTCTTTGATGAATCATACACCAGTAACCACTTTTGAAAAATTAAGGCGATTTCCAAATTCAAAGTATCATGTTTTCCCAAAGGTTTACCTCGAGACGCAACGTTTTGAGTTCCGTCGCACCGCTTACCCGAATTGCGCAAGTTACCAAGATAAGATAAGATGTCCTACTTTGCGCAGAAGTAATTCTTACCGGGACGCGGAGAGATTCCGAGCCCCAGGCCCCGTTGCTTCCTCCCCAAGAGGGCAGGGAAGCCGCAGTTCTTCCCCGCAGTAATACCAGTAATACACTCCGACATCCGCCCGAGTTGGCACGGCGGCGATCCTCCCGAGGACGAAGGGAAAAGGGATGGGAGAGGAAAGGAAGTCGGTTCCTCGTTCAATTCCAGGAGCAAGCCCCACTTGATCTCCCCGAGGGCACAAAAGACGCCGCCGACGACGAAAACACGGTCGCGAGTTTTCGAAAGTAGGCCGTCTTGTTTCTTTTCGCCACCGTCGTACAGCCTTAACAAAATCTCGTGGCAGAAGCGAGGCGGACGAGTTTGGATTCGGACAGGCCAGCTTACGATTTAACCCTTTCAGTACCAGAGGTACATTTATGTTTTTCTGCGTACCTCAGCCATTCTTTTGTGCATAAAATAAAAATGCATTGATACTTTCCCAGCACAATTTACGAGCTGCCTAGTTAAAAACCTCCAAAAAAGATGTCGCTAGGCGCAAAAATTTCCATTAGATATTTCGAAGCTACTTCAAAAGTTTTGGTTGACAGCAACCCATTTCCAGCAAATTAATGTTGACCTATTATTTAAAGATGTTTTCCTTTTCACATATCATTTATTGTGCATTCATATTTATCATACATTATAAATACAACAAAAAATCACTATGAAGAAATGAGCACCGTTTTGAATGAATGGGATATAAATTTACCGCATTTCCTCATTCAGTTCCTCAATTGCAGGACTTACTTTTGCCTTAGGTGTTTCCACTTCATCATCATCTGCAAACATACACCCATAAATATGAGGAACCAAGTCACAACACTTACGGAATTGACGTTGCACGCAAAAGTCTTCCCTATAATTTGCCCGTATTCTATTCATGAATCATAAAATATTTTCATAAAGATAATGCGATTAAAATAGTAATGAAATGAGAAACACCTTGGCTTATAAATCAATAAGAAAACTTTTGATACCTCTTCGAAAAAGGAATCGGAACGCAGAATCATTGGCCATGAGAGAGCAATTTTGCCAGGGATCAGGGACGGTTTTCCTTCTGTACACTCCCTATCCTACCTATAGAGTCCCACTGAACCCTTGCTCCTAGTATGCTCAACTGTAAGTGCTGGTAAATATCCATGTATTGACAGGTTTGGTTCTTTCATGTGCCGTTCACTCAGTCCTCTCCCTCAACATAAGACTATAATGGTGCACTGGGTCGAATATGCATTTGCGTCCCGTGGAATATCTGTCTAGCGGAGTCATCGTGGGCTAAATGGACGAAGGAGATTGAAGACTCGCCCTTGTTGGAAGTAAATATTATGTCTCCAAGTGGTTTCTTGAGATGAAATCCATACAACTAAAATTCATTATAAAATAATTGAAATCACCGAGCTTGTTTCTTTACCATCTTAGAAAGTAAGTACAATCGATTGTGATTTTTGTCAACCATGTCTTCTTCAGTGTTCAACCCTGGGGTTGGTTTGCAGCAGTACGCCATTCCTCTCTTCTGTCTGCTTATCTCTTCATTTCTGTGCATGTGGTGCAACCCATATCATTCACAATCTGCTGCATGAATGACATCCTTGGTCGTCCCCGGCGATTCCTTCCCTCTATAGCTCCTTCTGCTATTGTTCTAACGATGTTGTCGTGTCTTAGAATGTGCCCTACGAGTCTGTCTCTTCTTGTTTGGATATGCCTCCACAGGGATCTGGTTTCTTGAACTCTTTTCAGTACCTCTTCATTCGTGACTCTATCTTTCCAGCTGAGCTTCAACATCCTTCTGTAGAGCCACATCTCCAGGGGTTCTAGCCGCCTTCTCTCTTGTTTTCTTATTACCCATGTTTCGCTCCCGTATAGGGCCACACTCCAAACAAATGCTTTCATCATCCGTTTCCTTATTTCCAAACTAATGTTCTTGCTGGTGAGTAGGTTCTTTCTAAGATAGAATGCAATAAAACCAACAGCCATGTCAACCTTGTCAACGATGTAGAGAAGTGTAATTGGTTTGAAAATATCAGTAAATTTTTCCGCTGTGAAATACGTAGATATTAATGTTATCCTCACATTTTAGACTGAGCCACAATAACTCCATTCAATGAGAACTTTCGTATATTTCTTTCGTGTACTTAAAGTACCTTGCAGACACCCTTGTTTTGACCCTGTGTCGATGTTCTTCAGTCGTAAAGTCAGCGTTGGAATCGACAGCGGAATTTAGAACTTCTCGCTCATCATTGAATTCTACCTATTCTTATACCATTACATGGCATCCTCCTCGAACATTTTCCCACAATTACTGAAAATGTTGTATCTAGGAAGGCAATAACTCAAGCCAATGGCTTGTAACATCGCACTAGGCAAAAAATGAGAAGAGCTTTTGGCCATTTCTCTAAAGAGGATATATGATCCCTTATCACAAGAATGAAAAGTGCGGTCAGGAATTTAGAATGCCGTGTTAATATTTCAGTATACTATTTATCTAACTTGAACTAAATTTCATACTTTTAATGAAGATTAGATCACTTAAGCTTTCCGTATTAATATATAACGACTCTTACTTATCATGTCATTATCATAGACATAGTGAGCAACAATTTTCATTCCCTTCCTCTCAACTACTTCAGACATATGTTAAATACATACATTTTTTAAATACGCTCTTTCACAACAATATATATTCAAAAACAATTATATTATAGGAAAATCTATATAGATTTATAATTTTGAAGTAGATATAACAATGCTTAAATAATTAATTACGATGGAATAGCCAATCACAAGAAAAATTTATAATCCAATAGGGCTATGAAAGATATGACTTCAAAAAATAAAATTATTTTTTCCGGCATAAATTTCACAGAGTCGAACCATTTGATCTACCTATATAATCAACATATAATTGGAACTCAAGTTAAAATAAGTTGTCGTTAGTTAAAGTTAGTTAAACAGTTGACATTAGTAAGTCATCTTCCTCTTCCTTTTTCCGTAACACACTTTTTTTCTTCTTTCAGCCAGTTTATCTCAATTCCCTAAAATATACAGACCATTCTCCGAAAATTGACGAAAAGAAAAATATGACAATAAAAATAGAAGCTGGAGAACTGTAATGGCAACATTTCTTAAATAAAATGAATTGTCATCAACACTGTCAATGGGCAAGATGACACGCGTGATTTCGCTGTCAATTGAGGAAAATAGAAATTGTGAGATCAGAAAGGGTTTACTCGTCCAAAATTAAATAAATAATCAGCGATCACAGCATGTCAACTCCTTAAATCGTCATTTTCAAAGATATGGAAAACAGTGAAGAGGCTTATATCAAGATGTAAGGAGGCGTTTAGAACGGAGAAACAGGAACGCTGATATCATTCGTAGATTTTTGAAGCTTCTAGAACATTTTAGAGGAACTTTAAACATATTTTCTCATTTTTAAAATATGACTCCATCAATGATGAACCTTATATTTTATAATGTTAAAACACTTCCTTCTACAACTGTTCAAATGCATATACTTTCCACTGGCCTCATCTCTCTATATTGTTTTAGCTTCTGAGCGTGAAACTTAAAAAGTTTAATTTTTGGAGAATGGGGCCTTGGCTCAATTAACTCTGATATGACATCGGAAGGTTTCAGTAATATTTGTCAACCATGTCATTGTGTGCGAAGTAGATTTAAGGTAGTGCGAGCGATATAGTTCCCTAATCATAATAGAGACCATATTCAAATTATACGTTTTCGTTTCACCAGCTGTAAGACACACAAATATAACATTGCATTATTAATGGTGCGATAATATAGTTTTACAAGACAGAAATTTTAGTAGTCAAATGAAAATATCTAAATAAGTCTTTAACTTGACTCGTTTTTTTTTAAGCGGTACGTTTGAAACTCCATCAAAACGGAAGGTTTATTGTGATCCCGAAGAATAAACTGCGGTGACAATATGATTAATTTTCAAAAATAGTTGAGAAAACACACAAATTACACATTATTGATTTTTTGACGGTATCTAGGTGTTATTAATGCCTCATTTGTTACATAAGGTCTCTCTGGAGTGCATACACGTACCATTTCCCAAATAAATGGGCTGGTATTTTTTAGCAAATATCTCGGAAAGTAGTGTGGTAAGGGGTTGAATTTTTGGTGTCGATGGAAGGGTGATATATTTTTCTTTAAAATGAGACCAAATTCATTGATTTCTAGGTAAAATGATATTTTGCTCAATGTTCCTTAGGCTATATTAGACTCAACCACGAGTTCCTATCTATCATACAACTAATAAACCCGCGAGTAGACAACTTAAGATAAGCCTAAAACTTCACAATGGATTGAAGCACAATACAGCGATCGAAATAGGACAGTAAAATCATGAACAAAACTGCATCACGGTATTTGTGGTCATAATATAAACTGAGCCTCACTCAAACACTCCCGTATAAAACGACACCTTTTCACCAGCCAAAACCCCATACTTTACATATTTACAAGTCTAGTGCCCTAACACCCCGTGCCTGTGGCCTATGCTCGCTGGGTAGTAAGTAATGTAGATTTTAAAAAGTCCCACATTTTCACGGGTAACGAGGGAATATGCGATTTCACAATTCTCTCTTGAGCATGGGTCCCAGTAAATATTTAGTTTCATCGGCATTAAACCTGACGGTATGTTGACGCTCTTTTTCCTCGGACACAAACCTCATGAATTTTCTCAGACCCTCCTCACTATTCTTTCCGCTAAAAGGCAGTTCTTCTTAAGATAGTGCGAGCAAGATAGTTCCCTAGTCATAATGGAGACCACATTCGAATTACACGTTCAAATTTCAGTAGCTGCACGATGCATGAATAAATTATTGCACAAATAATGGTGCAATAATATACTTGATTAAGACTGAAATTCTAAGTACCTAACTCAATAAAAATATGCATATCCATGGAATTTGTTGATGCTCTACACCAACCGAAGGTTAGATAACTATACTTTGCCTTTCGTTATATGTTAATATTCCTTGCTCTATTAAACTAACCCAACACATTTTAGCCTTTAACTTGACTCATTTTTTTCACGCGGTACATTTTAAACTCCGGCACAACGGAAGTTTTTTTTGTGTCCTGAAAAAAATGACTGCGATGAAAACATGGTTTATCTTCGAAAATAGTTGGAAAAAACATACAAACTAAACTGTGTCAATATTTTGATTTTAACTTAGTGCTATAAGTTCTTCAATTTTTAAATGATGTCTCTCTCGAGTGGATAAACGTACCGTTTCCCATGTAAACGGGCTGGCGTAATTTATCAAAAATCTCGGAAAGTAGTACGATAAGGAACTGATTGTTTGGTATCTTTTGAAGGGTGAGATACTTTCGTTCAAAAAGAGACCGCACTCATTTCTTTATAAGTAAAATGAAATATAAAATTTTTAATTTTAAACATGTAATCTGCTATGCTCATTTACCGATTAATTTGCTGAATGTAGCCAGATGTATTGTAATAAGACCATTCAAAATTGTTGTCCGATGACATTTGTATTTGTAATTTGACCTTTTTGTATATACCACTTTATTTGCACGATTTGTGGAACCTCCTGACAAGGCTTAGAAGGACCAAGTTAGCATATGAATTGAAGGGAGCATAACATTCGTTGAAAATACCTTAGAAGACTGGCCTATGTCAATCAAATCAAAAACTACATCAGAGTTACACTTATTTGGTTTAAAAATTCTGCTTACGCGGAAGCAATAGTATACCAATCCAAGCCAAAATAAAGATACAACATATACAGATAATACCGCGAATATAATTTTAATTACCACATTTTACAGCCAAAGGAGCCGACCGATACATCATTTGTATGGAACTGCCACATTGGGACTTCAGTTATGGCAGTGATAAATAACACTTACGTACTCCGTGGTTACGTAAGTGTTATTTATCCCATCCCAGAATAACAAAAAAATATTTTAATATGCTCCTGCTTGTACCTTTATAATTGGACTTTCGTATTTGTTTAAATAGAAAAATATTAAATATTTTCCGTATTCATAATGTTTCATATATATGTAAGTCTACGTTCGATAAGCTATACAATAAATATATTTTGAATAAACCATTGCATTGCTATTTTGTTTCATGTCTCAAAGTATTGGACAATACGGCAAAAGTGAGCTTCATCTTTCTATAGCCCAATCATGTAACAAAATTTTACCCGCCCACTGAAGGGTTAAAAAAATCGCTTCAGTACCACACACCCGTGCCCATATACCCTAGGCGAGCCAATATGGCCGACATAGGTATTATTCTACGGGTTTACAGTCTGCGATGGACGAGGTTGCCTCCCGTTGGCACGAATCTTCCCGATACTGACCGCTTCTGATTTGGGTAATGGACTTCGCCGGTTTTCATTAAATGTACGGTAAGTCTTGGCGTAAGCAAGACTGACAGCGACTCGTCCAACGTTGTTGGGGGAACTCAACAGCTACGAGGACTGTGGGGAGGCGGGGGCCCATTGTCGTCCTTTTGACGTCAATCCACCTCATGGTGTCGGCCTCACAGTTGTTGTGCTTCGCTAACCCTTCCCTTTCCTTTACCCTTTTCCAACTACCCCCCATTCTTGGCAATAAGCGAGAGCTTCAGGCCGAGAGGGAGGTTTTTAGCCCACCGGGAGACCCAAAGAACCTAACCGCTTCTGATCCAATATTATGTTTATGTACAGTTTTCAGCATATATCCGTACGGAGAATCAGGTCTGAGCCCTTTCAAACAGAGTAAAGCGCATCCATATTGTAAATGTTTAGGACAATGTCAGATAGTTCCGGTTCATTCTTTCGTATAATAACCATAACTTTTAAGGCCGCTGCGACTTTAGCAAAGTAAATAGGTAACTGGCGTGCAAAACGTTCAATATGTTCTAATTTCACGGTTGGGCAGACAACTACATATTGCCAGGGAGTGGTGATGGTATAGTTGATGTACTGCACTGAGAACATGGAACAATAGCGGGTACGATGGAATATTTCCTCATCCCAGCAACAGTTTAACCAGGAACATGTGGCTGGAGTACTGGCTAACCATACTGGCGGCCAGGGATCAAATCCCTGCAGAGGAGGATTTTTTCAGAGGAAACCAGATCCCTATTTGTGTGACTTGTAGAGGGAACTTTAATTACAGTACTCCGTCTGTCGGGTGAGACGTTAAACCGCAGTCCCCTTGGCGCCTCTCGCTTAGAGTAGGCTAAATCCGACGCCGGGATTCTATACACTCTTCCTTCCTAACCTATCCCCCATGGCATAAATGACCATAGATGACCGGTCGCCACACCAAAATCCATTTCAATCCAACCAGGGATATTGTTTTTGTATACACTGTTAATTAAAAAGTAAGGACGAAATATGTAGCAGATCCTTGAGACGTATCCGGCAACTTACGATACATTAGGAAAGGTTCTAGCGTTCTAGAGACCTCATATCTGTGTCAGTGTTAAAACAAAAGGGTAAGTATGGTAACGGATTAAGCCAGGGTCATCCTCATCCTTCAGTTATGGACTTACGAACGAGCTTTACACACAGGCCAGAGTTGGCCCTTACAGCATTTTCTCATCAGTAAAATTAAAAAATAGGGCGGGAAAAATCTAACGAGAAATGACGCAAATTGAAAATAAAAGGATAGATATATATGGACGAAAACACTGAAAAAAAATATAACGTAGGGTATATTAAAAAAATAAATACGGCGACCTTGGAAGAATGTGAGGAACGGCGAAATTCCGGGGCTCCCACTTCGGCGGTTTCGTCCCGGGTTTTCCAGGAAGAACTCCGGGAGATGGAAGGTATTGAGGCTCGACTGAGCTGACCTCCTCTCCTGTCAGGCAAAGTTATTTCCTTTGCCTTTTGCGACGCTACTTGGAGAACAACATTTTTTTCTAACAGCCTTTCAGAGAAATTTTCATAAAGCCTCGACGCGATGGAATTTTTACCAAGTTAAAAAAAAATAAGCACGGATAAAACAGCCCCACTAGCCGCGTCGGTCGTTGCTCCGGTTTAATTTCGCAGACTTTAAAGCCCTCAACGCGATGAGAATCCATGTAACAAAAATTTAATTTTCGTCTGAACCCAGGCCGTCGACTTTCTTTAATTAATAAACCCACAAATTTAATGATGCACCTCAAAACGACCCTGCAAAATTCAGGAAGCCATTCAACGGACTGCGCACCAGTCCATTTTAACACTCAAATTCTGTAAAGTAATTATTGCCAGGTATTGCTCTCCTCACATTACGCTCTCTCATAATTCAATACAATATAATGAAACTATTGCCAACTACTGGAAGATACTTTAATTAGAGGCTTATTCATTGCCCATTTCACTCGATAAATGGATGAGAAATGGAAATACAGGTTCTTGAGGTCGTGGAAAGAACGCAGACTGAGGGCATGCGGTTTCTCAATATTCTGCTCATTTTCCTAATTATACTGCTGTTCTCAAGGGGACATTTTTCTTAATAGAACCACTGATTCTGAAGAATAAACATGGACTTTTTCCGTACACTATAATTTTGAATTGTATTTAATTATAACCAGAGGTAGTAGAAATATCCGATGAAACGGATTTCATTTGACACCACACCCTGCTTAAAGAAAATAGTGCCTACCACATAAAACATGTTGGGATCTACTCTCTCACGTTTTATTGTTCGTTTGATATGGCCCAATACAACTAGGTACAAGAGTAAACAGTAAAAAGCTAAACACTATGCTTTACTACATAGTATAAAAAAGATAAAAAGTAAACACAATAAAAAAATGTACATATATCAAGCCCTTATGAAGAAAAATAAAAATGTTCACGATAGTCAATATCAATTACCGTGCTATTAATGCTTCAGCTATCCCCTCACGCATGACCAACTGGACGGAAATCTTCGAAATAACCGTCGATCAAGGCGGCCAAGTTTCTTTTTTTAGGACAAGAAAATCGGATCATTTACTCACAAGTTTTAATACGCATCCATAATTTCAATGCAGTGTTGAGTTAAAACGCATGTGCATGGCTTAAGAAAAGGTTATTTGCAAATTCGAAAAAGAATTATTATCCACATCTACCTATAGCGTCAGTTTGACGATAGGAAAGAATAGAAGAATAATATTCGTAAACGGAATATGTTTATGAGCAAATACGTTTATTTTTTAATCTGACGCTCCAAAATAAACTGAAAATTTCAATAACCAGTCATACAAATCAAATTCTACAATAATTCTAGAGGATAACGGAGGTACCGTCAAAAATCAGTCATACATATCAAATTCGACACATATTCAAGAGAATAATGGAGATGATTTTCCACAGGGCACAAACGTCTAAGTGGGTACAACATGGTATGATATTGCAATAAGAAATGATATAAAAAAGCAACAACATTACTTGTATTTAAATTAAACATTGTAATGCACAAGATGACAAATGCAAGCTCTGGTATAAAACCAACCATTAAAAGCAATATGCATATTTTGACTTCTGTCATGATAATAGCGATGAAATTTGTTTCAATTTATCTCATGAAGATGATACAAGAGGAAGAGTAGTCTAATAATTGACATTTTGACAAGCCGGGACCTTCAATTCTCCTTCGCACCCACATTTCAAATGAATTCAGTCTATTGTTGTTCTATTTTCGCTGCATCGTACAGCGCTACGCTCCATTTTAAGTCATCATTAAACTATAGATTACACACATAAACAAGGCACATTAAATAGTAAGTCTATTTATCAAAAATATGATTATCAATGTTTCATTTTCATGTTTATAATGCATACCCCTAGCATTGTAGAAAGCGCGAAGGGAGAAAAAACCTCTGCAGGTGACGCATCTTCCAGGCTTAGAAGGGAAATGACAGGCAGAGGTCAAAGCTCCACTCCACCTTCGCGAAAAAAATAGCTGAATCCCCTCTGGAGCAAACGCTCACATGAGAGGCAAAGTGGTTTCAGGGCGGGCAAGAGACAGAGAAAAAAGCTGAGATTTTTCGGCCGAGACCTTTTATCATTGCCTGGCCTTTCAATCTCTCCCTCCACTACGAAGCAGCGGTTTCTAAATCGGGCCCGTAAATCGGTTCAGCCCGTCAGAAAACACTTCTCCACCCACGAGCCTCGACGTCAGCCTCAGTCAATCCCACATCGGAGGGAAAGGTGGAAGCCGATCGTCAGAAAATAATCGGAAAAAAATATCTTAAAGCGTGAAGCGAATGAACAGTTGACTTTTTTCGGTGGAATGACGCAATCCGTTCATTTTGAGGCCCTCTCTGGGATGTGTGTCGGTTCGAGGTGTCTGGCAGATAAACCAGGAATATTGAGCCCTCCCGAAGCAAGTTAGGCGAAAGAAGTGTTTCCAACAAGTATGTTCACCCTTTCTCTTCCCTCTCTCATGCCATGCTTTGGAAGTAATAACGAACGGAGCATTGATGAGCTCACATACACCGATTCATTTACATCAAAAAAGGTAATTCATAGCAAAAATTATTAGTTACCATACCCACCTTTTCCCGACTTCCATATGCATCGCTACCGTCCACCAGGGGGTCCTCAGAACCCTTCCACCTCAGGGAATGAACCGAAGAACTCCTAAAAAATAAGAAATAATTTCGTAAAAACATGTACATAATTCAAACCCACAATTTTGAGATGTCTTTGAAATAAACAATTGAAATTAATAATTTATTATAAGAAAAATTTTGATATTGAATAATCTCTGCATTACAATTATTCCCAACCATCCTCTCCGGAATTAACTCCCACTTGAGCTGCCGTTAAAGGGGGCTGGTTAGTAGTTATAGTTATACCTCGGCCGAAAATACCGTTTTATCTTGGCTTCGCCTTCCTCTCCATTCCCCGCCCCGACAAACAGCGCCACTGGAGGCACAGTTGAAAATATGTTGCATAGTTGATCACTCCATGTTTTCAAGGATTTCTTCCGCGTCAGTAGTAAATGTCCGTTAATAGCGCATGGAAAAGAGTGATTCACGCCTCAGCCAATTCACAGAGCAACTCCAAGAAAAACGCAGGAAAACGACGACATATAAGCGCGGCAAATATGCGTCGCGACACTGCGACCTAAAGACGCTGGCAGGACAGCCAGCGAAACTGCTGTTTCATAACAAACTGATGCGGAAGAAATCCCGGAAAACATGGAGAGATCAACATTCCAGCTCCGCGGAAACCTGATAACCAACATTTGTTGTATAGGTTCACAAGAATGTTCACTGTGACGTTATAAAACATATTTTTCGACATTTTGATGATCCCCCACAGAGATGAAGAAATACCACGTACAATAAGCGCAAAGAGTTTTAGAAACATACTTCGTACGCCTTATGGTGATCACCAGATCTTTGAAAAATTCACGTTTCTTCCGTGGACGAAATAGATATGCAAAAAGCAAATCGGGAAAAGTTATAACATAAACTGTTTATAATAATCCTTATTCTTGATGCCTGCGTGAACAGATTTGCTTTTAGTTACATAACAGAGCTGTAAAATAAATGCTCGGTTTCGACCACTGTAAACAGCCCCCTTAACTAAAGGCCTCATCCCAGACAGGAAGATAAACAGGGTCACCTTCACACGTGAACTGGGCACCAGCCTATCTTGGGTTAAAATATCCATAGAAAGTGAATTTAGAAGGAGTGCACTCAAGCTAATAGTCACAGCCATTCCAAAAAAATAAAGTAGAATCTGGCAATCAATTGCTCCAGTAGGAATCCCAGGAAAATAAAAGATGTTTATCGTTCAGTGTGTGCGTGATATCCAGCGCTGCGAGGAAATTTGTATGGAGTATCGGGGTTGAATGGTGCTCCCAACGCGACGTCAGGCAGAGAAATACCCACAAAATCTATAATTGTTGAGTTCATCCGCCTGGGACGACTGACTATGATGGACTACTTAAAGCATGTTCATGTAAAAATACTTTCAACTGCAATGTAACCTCTGCATAAGTTTTACATCCACACGGATAGCGTCTGAACGGTCACTCTTGATATCGTGTGTTAACTTCAATAATTTTCGAAACGGCTAAGTTATGTCTCCGATAAGATGGCACCTCCTTCGAATTTTTAAAAGTATGTTTATTCGTATTCTGAAAAAATTATAGATTAATGCGAGATCTTTCAAATATTAAATACAAAATCCAACTTTTCCACGCTTATTTTCTGCAAATTGAATTTGTAATTACAAGTTATTTGATGCAAGAATGGGTGAAAAATTGGTACAAATAATATTTATCAATCAAATATTGTTCACTTAAAACTAACAATTATCAAAGAATATGAGGGACTGTAATAAGAGCGCTGAAAGAAAAACTGACAAAGAAATTTAAATAAAATTTTATAATATTATATCTGTCCCCTCATTACTAAATAGATCAGAGGCTTGGGCACCAGGAAAAAGAAACTACAGTCGGATTGAAGCATAACAAAAATAAAATGAATTAGATCTGTTTTGGTTATACACTTCTAATTCACGCATGGCATAGGAGTGCAACTAGTGACAGATGTGGCAACATATTATAAAGAAAGGTGGAAGGAGCATGCTCAGGGCATGCCTCTAAATAGGATTCCCAAACAGTTTTGGCGTATATATCTTTAGGGAGACCGAGACTACGGTGGTGAAGGCATATAAAGCAGTATGCTAAACCCTTAAGTGGGAGCGTGAAATTTTGTTACATGAGTGGGCGCGCGGGCCACAATTCAATTTTTTTACTGCCTTAGATTTTTCATTTTTTTGTCATAAATTTTTACTGACAGCACATTTACACTAATATCTTGTTTATTTAGGTTTGTGTCACTATGGGACATATTTATCCGTGGCACGAAACCCAAAGTAACTGAAAAATCGCGAAATATTCTGGCATCGAACATCCATTGTGACAAAGCAGGACTCTTGCCAAGGTACCCAAAAAAAAGTAACATAAACGGCCCAAACGGTGTTTGCTCGTCAAATTAGACAAATATCTGACAAAATTTTACTGTACAACTATTAGTGCTGCCGACAGAAAAAGGTTATGCAGTTAGGCGCGAGGGCCACACTCGTGGCCAAGTCACGCCGGCTTCCTTTTGCGCGCTATTTAATCCTAGCCCTGTTACAATTTGTAACAAACGACCATGTGAGGGTTTTGAGGACATAATTATGTGCAGCTACAAAAACTTACGTCCATGTTATGCTATCCTATGAGAAACGGCACTCGAAGTAAACACTAAAGATACAGTTTGCTTTTTGCATTCGCGAAAAATGTTCATGAGAAGCAAATACTCCCAGGGATTGAATATATGCGAAAGGTATGAAGAAATTCATATTAGTACTTGCGTTGTAAGAAAATAGGCTCAGGAAACCAACGAAGCACAATCATTTCATATGTCCTTAACTGGAGCATCTAACCCACACTCATTTATTACCCACTCATTCCTCACCCTATCCATCCTACTTTTGCCACAAATATTCCTCAGATAACTCATACCCATGGCGTTTAGTCTGCTCTTATGTCTATCCTGACATACCCATGTTTCACCACCATACATTGAAGTGGAGAGAAGTACACTTTTGTACACGGCGATTTTCGCTTCCTTAGACAGGCACTCATTCCTTGATATGCTCCACATGCTACCTATCACTTTCCTTCCAGCATTGGCACGTCTCTTTATCTCCTCATCTATCTGTCCATCTTTTGCAAACATCATACCTAAATACGCAAAATCCATTATTTATTTAAATAAATAAACATGTATACGTAAGAAAAGTGCACATTAAATGTAATTGCATGATGATTTCTAGTAAGTTGTCGAGTTAAAGCATCGTAAAACTGAAAAATTAGTACGATATCCGGCAAGCGCAAAAGGAATACCGGGGTTAACAAAGATGGCGAACAGGCTACGCCCACTTTCCGGCTTTTAGCATTGGCCACTATAGCAAGCGTCTTCTCCATCTACCTCAATGGTAACAAGCAATTCATGAGTGGAAGAGAGAGACAGAAGTGGTTTGTAAGGATAGGGAATTATGGAGAAATTATTATAATGGAGAGAGTATTCCAGTGTTAACAGCATCAACTAAATTCCTTGACTTCTCCGTCCCCGAGAGGTAATGGCGCGATATGTATGAATGTATATATATCTTAACATGCGAGGGAAATGAAAATATTGAAAAAATTATTTCTCCAGTTCGTACCAAAGCTCTTATTTGAATATCATCACTATCGCTCTTTCCTTTGCTACACTAGCGCCAAGGTGCACACTTTACGAATTAGAATTAAAGAAGCAACAATATGAGAAATGACGCTCATGTTTAACAATACTTCTAAAGAATCATTTTCCTTGAGTAAATTATTCTCTCTCACCGTTTTCCGCTACTTAACTAATGCATCTAGTTGAGAACATGACAGATTGTGCCAAAATTCCAGCATAGCCTTCTAGCGACTCTTAGCCTTCGAAGTAACTCAGTGACTTAAATGCTATGAGTGCCGTAAGTCACAAACTGACAGGTTCTGACTCCCAATTTGCTTGGCTCGCGAATCGCTAGGCTACGGTATTTCCAGTTGATCATTTTTGTACCGTGAATGCTAGTAAGGCCCCCTATAACTTCGGTGTGAATTGTGAACTAGCAATACTGGGCTATCTTAGCCAATCGCCACGGGCAACAGTACTTCCCCTTTCTTCCCCATCCTCCTCTATCGGACACTTCCCTTACTTTGAGTGTTCAAACCTGCATGGCGAGGAAGCGGCCTCTTAACTTCCGGCGTCGACTTCACAAGAAGGCTCTCTGCATTTTCCCTGGCCACCAAAAGGGGCCTCACTGCTTCTGTCACAAAATGGACTTTGTTCTAGAACGCACCAAAATTTTATCACGGTATTTCACCCAAGGGCATGTTGTAATATTTAATGCAATATCTATGCTCCATTGTGGGAGAAGTTATCCATTTCAAAGGCTGTGTTTGTCTTTCTTTAATTTTTTTCTACCTTGTTTCACCCCAGTCAAGTCAGTTCAATTCAGTGACTGCGAATTAAGTTTCGTGCATCGCAAGATGGCGCAAACAAATGACACCGCCATTTTAGCTTTCGGCCTCTGCACTCTGTGGCCGTGGGCTGAAAAAACACTGGGGCAAACAAACCGATCGACTACCGCTGATTGCTAATTCGACAATTTTTTTTCGATTTGAAATCACTGTGCCCTTTCGCCCTTGGCACTGAGGAACGTCGGGTGAGAAATCCCAATAGACGAACGACGGGGGAGATGGGAGGAAGAGGAAAAACCGGAAAACGAAATGGGGGAAAAGAGTGGTTGCGGGAGATGCAGCGGAGCGAAAATGGAAACTCGGTAAAGCCTCCGTGAAATAGAATCTCCGATTGGGGACTATTCCGGCACATCCTCCCTCCAGCCTTTAAATCCGAACCCTCCCCCTTCCACCTCCCCCCCACCACCCCCTAACACCTACGCCACCCTGAGACTCGAAAATCTTCCGGCGACCCACAACGCTTCTGGGAACCGATGTCCCACGAGCGCCACAACTTCCCGCCGCACAGTGGTCTGAATTCTAAAATATGAGGAAAAAAGTCCTACGTGGCATTAGTTTCAATCGTATGAAAGTAAAAATGTGTATGATAAGTCAACGAAGAAAGCAGAATAATTCTCACTAATTAAAGGTATTAAATGTATATATTCCTTGAAATTAAACTAATATTTAGCTTAAACAAAAATATTATTTTGCCAAAAAGTTTTCTAATCAGAGGTTGATGATGATTTCTTCACCTAAGTGATTAATTTTTGCACTTTCATGCAAGTTTCTTACTTTTGCAGGTAAAGTGGACTGTGGCTTCGATCTAAGTGTTTGCTTGAAGTATATCGATGGATCAGAGGAGTGGAGCAGCCTTCTGAATAAATCGGTCATTGTATCTTTTCAATAAAAGAGACGTAACATTTTACATGGGTATTCTTCATTGTTGGCAGGCAATAATTTAAGTTGTTCATCACGACTTTCAGAAAATAGAGGGTTGGGAAATTCAATTCACTTTAAGCATTTGCTAGTGTGATGCTCCCTATAATATCTAAAAATTTTATTTCGCGCCTCCTGCGCTTCCTAGGAAGTTTGTCTGATCGGTAGCATTGCAGCTGCAGCTGTTTCACTACCGTGTAACAACACGTTATGAACGGAACTGGGAATTTTGTACCATCCGCATAGTCGCAAGGCACCCCTTGTGCCTTATTCTCTCTTCCTTCACAATTTTCGCAGCCGTAAACTTGTGGAAGTGAAGACAAAAACTTAGAATGGAGAAACGACTCGAGAAAGAAGGCTGAACGGAATTGAATGCTGAGGATAGGACACTGAAATAAATGTCCTTACACTGTTTAGTCGACATTTTTTGGCATTCTTATCAAGTTAATAGAACTTCATTATAGAGTTATCCTCGATGATGATTTCGCGTCGAAGCCATGTTCAGTGAGAATCAAAATGTGTTGAATTCACATTTAAATATATCATTTAATGTGGTTTTCTCATGCTGAGACCCTTGGAAATGCTGTCCACAAAAGACTAGAAGCATCTGTAAATGATATCTCACGAAGCATATTCATAATATATCACGAGAATCTTGAATTTAAATAAAATATTTCATTCAGTGGATGTACAAAATTTTTAGAGGTGTACTCAATTATCGTTGGAGATGTCCAATCGAGGTCATTATATGTATGAATTATGAATGAAAATGACAATGTGCAGCGCATACCAAAGTTATGGAATAATAGACTAAAAACGTTTTGGAATCAATGACGGTAGGAGTCAGTATATGGATAAAACCTGTTCCGCATCCCAAAAAACCAAGTATCACTCAGAGTAGTCAAACATAGGCCTGTGAAAACTCGTGCTGGAGGATGCTGAAAATAAAATGGACGGACAAAATAAGAAATGATGAAGTATGCAGGAGAGTAGAAGAGGAAAGGATCATATGAAATACCATAGAGAAAAGAAGAACCAGATGGATTGGACACACACTGAGACATAATGGGTTTGTGAAGAACATCATTGAAGGTAATACAGAGGTAAATGTTCCCAGAGGAAGACCCAGGAATAAGTTCATGAAGCAGATAAAGAGGACAGTACATTCAAAGTGATACTTGGAAGTAAGAGAACTAGCATTAGATATGGAAGGGTGGAGGGCTGCTGTCAACCATCGTAGTTATTTTGGAAACTGTATATTTCATTTTTCTGGTTAAATTCATACCAGCAGTGGTGGTCATCCGATTGGGGAAAATATTTTTATTAGTTGGAGGTATTTCTTTTTGCTTTGTTACTTTTATTTGATTATTTGGTGAAATATATATTTGGTTTTAATTTCTTTATTCTATGGAGTCAACTTTATATACAAGGATAAGATACCCTTTTATACTACGGGTTAATTTTTCTTTCGGGCAGTGTTTGTTCTTGATATCCAAAACATTAGGCGGTATTTTATTCTTTCCACAGGAACCTGTGCTTTAATTAATAGTGCAAAATGTTATTTACCTATTCTTGCGGCCAGTTTTTGTCCTACGTCATAGAAATACTCTTTTTAGTTTGTTTTAAATAACTTTCTTCAGTTCATAAGACGCACTTCAAAGAAGCTATATTTAATTTTCAGAAAGGGGTAAAAAATTTGACGGCCTAACCGACGGACGGATTGCTACGTATTAATTGCTCCTAACACAGCTCCCGAGTAGGGATGGGGATTCCACGAAAAATCTCTACCACTGCTGACATTCTAATTCTTGTGTAGTTCTCAGGATAAAAAGTCAGTAATACAGCAAACACCTCAATTGAATTCTCTTCCCTGATATTCCGCTTCCAGCAATGACGCAGAGACCGGAGTATCGATGCCTGTTGGGCCGAAATCTCTATGAAAATTTACGACCGTACAGCTTTAAACATGAATTTCCAACGCTGAGCACAAACAGTGGTTGGAACTGGCGGCAGGAGGGAAAACAGGATTAAGATAAATTACGATAATCAAAACGGACAAAGACATTGGAGAAAAGCATATATTTTTTCTGTTTACTTAAATCATTTTTCATCTTGATTTTTGAATTTCACTCCATTTAATTAAAAGGAAATAAAATTCTTAACCCAAAAAGGGCAAAATCAATGGTAAGGGGTAGAATTTTGTTCCGTTCGTCAAACAAGAGGGCCATTTGCTTTCTCCAAAACGTTTCCGACTGCTGAAAAAGGCCTCACTGCTATGGGGATTATAATCTCGTTTGAAATCAACAGCTGAATTTTCTCTCATTCACTTTAATTCCTTGAGAAGTAAGCAAAGGGTTAACTTCTGTAATGCTAAAGTAGTAAAGTAAATATCGTGCTTTAGAAATGGAAACGAGTCATTACTGTCCTTACTCACACGTCCTCAAAGGCAGAAATGACTTCAGAACTCGGAAGTCTCTTTAACGTAGTTTGAGCAAAATATTTTCCAAGTCATAATGGAGACTGTTTTCGAATTTATATTTTAGTTTCAGCAGCTTTAAAAGGCATGAAGTAAATATTGGATAACTAATGGCGCCTTAAAATTATTATATACGACCGAAATTCTAAGCAATCAAATAAACATATATGCATAACTTTATAATTGGATGAATTTTTTCACGCGATACTTTTAAGGCACTCCGAGCGAGATAGTTCCCTAGTCAAAATGGAGACCATGTTCGAACTATACGTTTCCATTGCACCAGTTGTAGTATAAAAATTAAATATTGCATTATAAATGGTGCAATAGTATAGTTTAATGACAGAAATGGTAAGTAATTGAATGAAAATAGCTAAATTTAACTTGACTTTTTTTCGCGCGGTGTTTCAAACTCCTTAAAAACGGAAGATTTTTTTGTGATACCCAAGAGCCTATTGCGGTGACAATATGATCAATTTTCAAAAATAGTTGAGAAAACATACAAACTATACGCTGTTAGTTTTTTACGACATCTAAGAGTTAGAAATACCTTATTTTGTAAATAATGTCTCTCTGGAGTGCATACACGTACCATGTCCCATGTAAAAGGACTGGTATATTTTGGCAAAGAACTCCGAAAGTTATAGAGTAAGGGGTTGAATTTTTTGTGTCAATGGAATGGTGAGGTATTTCTCTTTAAAATGACACCAAATTCATTTATTTCTGGGTAAAATTATTTTTGGCTCAAACTACCTTAAAACCCCTTCAAAATGAAAGGTTTTTACTGTGACTGTGAAAATATTACAGCTGTCACACAGCGATTTTTTTTAAATAGTCAATAAATTTTGCAGAATATATTTTATAATTATTTTACAATATCTAGGTCGTAGAAATTCCTCAGTTTTTAATATTTCTCTCTGGAGTGCATATACGTACTATTTTCCATGTAAAATGACTGGTATTTATTGGAAAATATCTCGGAAAAAAGTACGGTAAGGGGTTGGATTTTTGGTACCTTTGGAAGGGTGAGCCATGTTTTTTAATGACACCAAATTAATTGATTTCAAGTCTCCGAGTCTCTAGGGGCTCCCACCTCAATCCCTCTCAAAGTTGTGAGGCACTATATATTCGCTCGTAGCAGTTTTTAACGAATATTGAGATATCTAATATATTTTTTCCGGCATAGATCATCGATAATATAACACGAATATTTAGGCTTCAATTAAAGGCATCCGGTTTTCAAACAAGCATAGAGCCGCCATATTGTGATGAGTGTGCCAACGTTATCAAGGGAATTTTCTGCTGTTTACCTTGTCTACCAAATGTGTTTTTAATGCATATCATAAAAAGGCATTTAATATACAAGATTAAATGTTTTATACATGTAGTTAACTATACCCTTCCCTAAGTTTGTTAAAAAATCATGATATGAGATCCTGTCGAAATAGCAATGGAGGCTGGAGTTAGTATATTTCTGGTTTTCGTAAAGTAGTCAAAGCTTCTGTTTACCACTTTGTCCTAAAAGAGTTTACCCATAGAATAAGTAGTATTTTAATGGTACAGAAAATTTTAAGTATCATAAGAAAATTGTATTTCAAAGTAAATGAGCATTTGTAACGTGCTAATTTGGAGGAATTTGTGTTTTACATAGTGTAACCGTCATGTGCCTTGCTGGGACTAAAGAATGAGACCAATTTAATTGATTTCTAGGTGAAGTTATTTCTCACTCGATCTATCCATAATGACGACACAACCTCTTTTACAGGGTAATCTCAACTTCGCTAACTCCATTCTTCTCTTCCCAAAGGAACCTTAATTTTCGACATGCCCGATAACCTACCATGATTTTTACATTGATGAAAAAGAAAATATTCCACTATCAAATAGTGTAAAAATATTACTACATCATCGGTTCTTTAATGAATATACATTGTCATAATGGCAGTGCGATGTCATCTCTTAATGTAAAATTTTTTATCAACTTCCAACAAAATTTTACCGTTCAAAAACTTGTGTAAATTGTACAAGATATTGAGACGCCTAATATAGTTTTTTCAGAAAAAGTCCTCGATGATACACAACGAGTATTAAGGTTAAAATAATAGACTTCCGGTTTTCGTTGGAGCACACAGCCGACCAAATGTGATGAATGTGACACGGTTGCCAAAGGAAACTCATTTTTCCTTTGGGTATTGTATAATTTTTCAATTTATGTACAAATTATACATATAATATACATTTAAAATGTTTTAAGCCTGAAAATATACATACACCTTCCCTCAGTGAGTTAAAAATCACGACATCAAACCCTGCCCAGATAGCAATGGAGTCAGATTAGTTGCTAGTCTTCGTTGCGTGGTAAAAGCTTCGGTTTTAAAGTAAAGGAGACTTTTTAACGTACTAAAGATACGAGTTTGTTTTTTATATAGAGTAACTTTTATGCCTCTGTTAGACCAAAGAATGGTACCATATTAATTGATATCTGGGTGAAAAGATTTTTTGCTCAAAATACCTTAAGGTGGTTCGAGCGAAATATCATTTTACCTAGAAATCAATGAATTTCGTCTCATTTTAAAGAAAAATATCTTACTCTTCCAAAGGGACCAAATATCAGACCCTTACCGAACTACTTTCCAAGATAATCGACAAATAATACCAGTCCTTTTATATTGGGAAATGATAAGTGTATTTACGCATTCAAGAGAGGCCATATTTAAAATATGAGGCATTTCTAACACATAGATAGGTAAAAGAGTTAGCAGTGTGTAGTTTGCATGTTCTCTCGACTAGTTTTTAAAATAAATCATTTTGCCACCGCAGAATTTTTTTTCAGAAACGTAAAAAAAAACTTCCGTTGTGAATGAGTCTTGACCGATCCGCGCGAAATAATGAGTCAAATCAATGACTTATGTAGATATTTTTATTTGATAAAGTAGAATTTCAGTCATATAAAAGTATATTGATGCACTATAAATAATACACAATTTTATCCATGCCTCTTACAGCTGGTAAAATTAAAATGTATTATTAGAATATGGTCTCCACTATGACTAGGAAACTATCTCGCTCAAACTACCTTGAATTGCCAACCAAACTTTTGGGAACCATTGTTACAGTGGAATCTCAACTTCGCTGACTCCATTCCTCTCTTTAATTCCGAATTTCGATTCAATCCCTTCCCCACACGGAGAGAAGAGAGGCGGAGAGAAGGAAGAAAGAAAGACACTGGCGGACAGGGCGTAAAAAGAAGCTGAATGATGCGACAAGGAGGGAAAAGAGGAAATAAGAGGATGAGTGAGAGTGAACGAGGAAACTTCAGGAGGTTAAGAGTGTCAGAGGTGATGAACGGGAGCTGAGAAGTTCGCTTCTTCGAGAGGGGAATATTGCGCCATTAAAGTGCTGAGGCAAAGAAAATGCTTGCGCACTTCTTTGAAACTTTGGAAACATATTGTCAACCGGACGTTCTAATGATGTATTTTGTAACTTTGGACAGATTTTAAATCGTCTCCTAAAATGTATGATAGTCTCAGAAAAGATCCAATCCTTGGTCGAAACCTGGAAATACATTTTTTTAAACAGTCTAAGGCAATGTTGCAAGAATTATTTTTTTCATGTATTTCAAAGTTATTCTTACTCATATTCACCATCTGCATTACAGAGAATAAAAAATTACTGATTTATATTAAGTTATCTCTCATGTATTTTAAGTATACGAGGTCACTGTTGACCTTAAATTACTTTTTCATCCATATTCCATCATTACGTAACATTAACAATTTCCAGGAAATGACAACAGGCTAATGCCTCATTCCTATGTTACTATAACCCTCGACCGAGGGCTTTATCAAATTTAGTGCGCTAAGAACAGCTTCGTATACCCGAGACCGGAAAGTATTATAATGGACTTCTGAAGTAGGAACATTTTCGTTTAAAGCTGAGTAATCATTATTGTAAGGTAAAAGAATCTTTGCATTCAAACTCTCTACATAATACAAACTTCTACTCTCGGAATCTTACTTAATAATCCATTTCCGTCCAGAAAATCTGCAATGTTGATGAATTTTTGGTATCGTACTCACATGGTGACCTAAAGTACTCATGAAAATTATTATGATGATCGTGACCTTCAACGACACAGTATTGACAAGTTGATTGCGATAGAGTTCGCGGTACCTCCAGCAGAGCGTCATACACTCGGCGCGTCAGGGTGTATCGACATCGCTACGGTGCGGTGGGCGGTAATGAGTTAAGGTGACTCTGACTCCTTTCAATGAATACCTTAACTTAGATATCGACATCTGCAGTATATTTCAACTCCATACTCCCTAGTGCAGAATAGAAGCCTGGAAAATTAATGCTAAAGAGCAAAGGATGCAATTGAAAAAAAGTAGGTACTATTATAGAATAATGAAGACCTATGGAATGGAGAGAACAGCCAACAAAGTCGTTACGAATATATGATGAGAAAAGAACTATAAAGAAAGTTCTGCAAGGAAAGAAGATTGAATAATTACGGCATATTTTGCGGCAGCAATGTCAATTGAAAAGAGCAATTGCAGGAAAAATGAACGGGAAGCATCAAGTAATATTTTAAGAAACTTATAAAAGACGTTCAAGCAAAAACTGATGCGGCAAGTTATGTAATACAGCTGGTAGAGGAAAGAAGAGTGGATTGTTGAGCTACAGGAAGCCAATACTTGGATATTGTCATCTTATAATGACCACGTTCCCTCTTTTTTCCTAGCCGTCACCTTCACATCCAATTCAACATCAAATACGATTTTCAACATCTTTGATTAAAAACCAGCGCAAGCATTGAAGGCATTTGGCATGTGTGACTATGTCTACGTATTTTTTAACCCTTTAGTGGGCGTGTGAAATTTTGTTACAAGATTCGGCGTGGCCCAAAGTCAACTTTTTTTATTGCCAAAAATTTTCAATTTTTTTCAAATAAATTTTAACTGAAAATAGACTAATTTTTATTGTTAAGTTAGGTTTTTGAAACTATGGGACATATTTACAGTTATTCGCGGAACATAACCCAAAGTAATTGAAAAATTGTGAAATATTTTTAGCATCGAACATCCATTGTGACAAAGCAGGGCTCAAAAAGGTAGTAAAATATAAGTCTCGAACAGTGTTTACTCGTCAAAGTAGACAAATATCTGACAAAACTTTGCTCCACAAATATTAGTGATGCCGACAGAAAAAGGTTTCACACTTAGGCGTGTGGGCCACACTTGTGGCCCAGTCACCCCAGCTTTCTTTCGCACGCTAGTTAATACTAGCCCTGCTACATTTGTAACAAACGACCATGTGAGGCTTTTGAGGGCATGGATATGTGCAGCTACTGAAACGTAAGTGTATATAATCCATCGTATGAGAAACGGCACACAAATTAAACATTGTGGGCTACCCCTGCGGCCCATGCGCCTACTGAAAGGTTCAGTATTCTTGCGATATAATGCAGGTTTTGTTAAAAGTCGGAGAATATACTTCTGGTTTTCTACACTTTCAGGGTCCTATCTACCTCAAGTATGCTATTTTTTGTCTCAGAATACAATCTATCTTCCTTCATCACGCCCATAGCAGCTATTCTCTCTCTTCCCCTTCCTCGCTTGCCCAGCATTCTCCCTTCTATCAAATTCTCGAGCAACCCACTTCCCCTTGTTACTTCCTCGAGCCACCCACCCTGCATATTCCAGATTTCTTTCAGGAGTTTCCTTGCCCACCATACCATTACCTTAATCATTAGTCTTTCTTTCCGTACACTACACTTTCTCCATCTTTCCCACACCCACATCTCAAATGACTCTTGTCTATTCTCGTCCTCAATTTCGAGGGTCCACGTTTCTAAACCGTATGATGCTACACTCTTTGTCTATTTATACTGCTCCTAAAAACTGAATAGAAAGGTGATTTAAACACGAGTATTTTAAAGACAAACGGGCATAAAACAATCACAACACTAGATCTGGATATCAGTCATTCAGAAAGATTATCGTGGTGTCGTATTTCTTTTACTCTTTGCGTTTTATGTTTACTTTGCGTTTACTTAAGCGTTTTTGTATATCTTGTGCTCTCACTCTCTTAATCTTAAGTGCCATATTTTAAAGGCTTCCAATCTATTTTGAACTTCCTTCCTCAAAGCTGAAGATTTGCAACCATAAGACCTCATCTCTCATTCTCTTGGATTCTCAAGATCAATCACAGAACTAAGTTTCCAGGGTCTTACAATTACTATTACATGTGCCTAATGCTTCTGCAGCCGATAATTTCCAAGCATTATTTACATTGAACCTGTCACAGCTCATATATTATCACATATTCCACGTGCACCACAAAACAGTGATGAGAATACACTCTCAGTTTTTGATATCCTCGTTGCTTAGATTGTGACAACATAAAATAACATATGAATTTTAACATGGAGTTGTTTTATCTCAGAAATCTAATTAAACTTTAATGTATCAATCAAATTTAAACAGTAACTTAAATAAAACTTTGTATACTCCACTATAGGCCTAATAACACGACCCGGGTTTCGACACTTCGTGTCATCTTCAGGTGCGAATACGACTTCGGGGAGAGGGGGTGTGGTAGGCGGACGTGGGGGGGGGAGGAGGTGGGAAAGGGTCAAGGTTATTAAAAGTTATCCTTTACAGACCTTGGGAAAGGGTTAGTGGGTGGAGAGGGGAAAAAATCAATGTAAATTGTGGTTGACTTTCCCAAAACACAAACTATGATTTTTTTCCCCTCTCCACCCCCTAACCCTTTCCCACCTCCAAGCATTTCACCCCCACCCACACCCCCCCACCCCGATGTTGTATTTTCACCTGAAGATGACACAAAGTGTCGAAACCCGGGTTGCGTTATTAAACCTATAGTGGAGTATACAAAGTTTTATTTAAGTTACTATGAATTACTTCCACAAAGTCAAGCCTGGAACCATTTCCTTTGTCAAATTTATACACTACAGAAAATATGTAGTTAAACATTGCAAAAACATAGAACTTGATCTATTATTATTTCAAGAATTTTTACTACAAACATTCAAACTAAAGGGGTAACACAACATGAAAAGAGCAATTTAAAGTGAGAAAATATTTTTTTAATAAAGACCGAGTCTACACGAACAGGTTTACTGAGTGATTCTGCGTTCAGTAATGTATGTTTAAAAAATAAAACCCTTCAAGGGAAGGGAAGCACGAATCCTATTCTAAATTGGCAGATTAACTGTCAAAGCAAATTGAACCAAACGCGTTAGCAATTACCCACGGAGAATTCCGCAGCGTTCAGTTCATTTGCAACGGACAAAGGGGTCACTTTTGCATTAATTTGATGACAATCCCGAAGCAGACAGGGGTATTCCAACAAAAAAGGGCAAGACAACATCAGACTGCACTGGCCTTGACAGCACTCGCAGGCATTGCAACTTATCCAATTAATATGGCTATGCTGAGACACGTAAATTCCACATTTTTATAAGGACCCATTGATAGCGATACGAGGTCTAAAAACAAAGTTTCTAAAATGTTTCTTTCTTTTCTGAAATTAGAGATTCCAGGCGTAACTTTATGGAATTTTATAATATGATAATGATAACTGGTAACTATATGATTCCAAATATCTTTTTTGAAACGACCCGGGTTTGCGGCCTTCAACGTCATCTACAGATCACCAAGCCTGTGAGAGAAACAAGAAGACAGCATCGCAATTTTCGAAGCGTTAGTTGGAACAAAATCACAATAGTGACGTATAATTTGCAATTTTCACCACCCCCTCCAGTGACGTAATACTGTTATCTGGTAAAATTTTCATTCCATATATCGTTTCAAATAAAGATATGTGGATTAAAAAATTTACGAATTATCATTATCATGATGTTTTTCGACAAAAATTACAATTCCACGTTACTTACCTTCTTTCGAATTATGCGACTGGGAAAGCCACGCTGCAATGGAGAGAATGTTTCAACTCTTCATAACAGAGCAGAAGCTGGGGATACTAATTTTACCTTCAGCTGGTCGCTATCAGCCGTTTTAATATCTTCCAGGCGACTTTTCAAACTAAGAAAGAGAAAAAACGTCTCAAGGATACAATTCGCAGGAATGAGGGGGTTGTGGAATACCAATAATGACACGTTGTGGCAAATGAGGTCCATTTTCTGTCTACTCCAAAAAGTCAAGGCACGTGTCCCACATGCTAGTTCTCTCGTTCCTCCGGAAGTACCTTCCATGCCACCAGTCCAATTACTATTATTTCCACACTTTGCGAATGTTTATCTGCGGGTAAAGATACTCTGAAATTGCCACGAGGAAAATTACCTCAGGTATAGTTCAGTCGTACCCGTCAATATTGCAGCGAGAATTAGGATGTCTGGATAGTGTAGTGGTCTGCGCATTTTTCCGGCAAACCGAAGGTCCGTGGTTCGATTCCCGGTCCAGGCTATGCTATGTTTGAATAATTTCACGTGGGTAAAGAGTTGGTGGGACCAGTCCTGGGATCATGATATTGGAGAACGAGTAACGCTGTAATGTAAGCATCATGTAGATTTCCGATCATGATCTAGTGTGCCATCATGTAAGGGACCTAATGGAACAATATATATCAATCAATGAAAGCAAAAGCGAAAAATTGGCGAAAGTACAGTTGTCCAGTCAGCACAGTCGGACCTTCTGGTTTGGCGTGCCAAAGCGCAGATAACAACACTATCAAGTCTCCCTAATCATGGCAACTTCAAGGGATACAACCAAACTAGATGGTTCATAATCAATGGCTACGCAATGAAGAATTTCGGCTTTTTCTACGTATTTCATCGAGATGTTTTTGGCAGATAGGAATTTCTTTAAGTGCAGCTAAGCAAGGCATAGTGCTGACGCACAATGCACGATAAGGATTGAGCCTCACAGGACTTTCTATTCTACCTGGTGTTACCATCTTTGACGGACCACAAGTGCTCAACATACAAAGTACAGACAGAAAGTAAGTTCCGTTAGTATTTCGTGTCACATCAGCGCTCCGATCGTAGTTTTGCGCATGCGCGGTACGTACCCTGACCTATTGAGAAGGAGTTGACGCCATTATGAGCTAGCTGATTGTTGCGTATGCTTCGTGGTTTTGTTTGAAATGGCGATCAAAATTGAAAATCCCGCCACTGAGGGATGATCACCAATGGTATTGTTTTCACTCGTAACAATGCCTGCCCTCACACTGCGCATGAGTCACAACTACCTTTACAGAACTTAGGTAGGGTATAGCAAAAATTAAAAGATTCTCCAATAGCCGTAAAAATGGCACCACTCGTCAAACATGCAACCACAGAACACGTACTGTGTTGGTTTGCGGGAATGGGGATTCCACAGCAGGGACCAACCACAGCCTCTCTACCAGAATACCCTCCTGTGATGGTTTGCGGGAATGATACTTCCTCGCCAGTGACCACCACAGACACACACACACTCAACCCAGTTGGGATCCTTTTCGAGGGCTAATGGGACCCTACTAAGGATGCCTGGTCATTACCACAATCACACTCACAAGCACTCAAATCACTCACTCACACACACAGACGGGCCCAACTTCTGGGAGAAATCGCTCAAAAAGAGCGTGGTCAAAATATAAACACAGAGGCAAACGAGGGTGAGCGTAGGATACGCGTACTTCGGCCACAAGGTGGCCCTCTTCAGCGAGCTGAAGGGAAAAGCACTTGCAACACGAGGTTGTAAGTGTTGTGTGGTTGCATGTTTGACGAGTGGTGCCATTTTTACGGCAATTGGAGAATCTTATGATTTTTGCTATCCTGAGAGGCCGTAGAGTTCAATTTCCTTTGATTTAGGTTGGATATAATTCATCCACCCTCCATACAGCCCAGACCTCTCTCGTAGTGACTTCCATCTTTTTTTTGCACCTGAAATCAAGCACTGGAGGCAAGAGGTTCAGCAATAATGACAATGACGAGATCAAATAACAAATTGTTACTTGGTTGAATCACATCCGGCACCTTTTTATGGAGACGGAATGGAAAAGGTTGTGCCGCGCTATGACAAGTGCCTACAAAACTGCGGGAGTTAAGTAGAAAAATAGTGTAAGGTTCAAAGATTTTTTTACGATGAATTTTTTTTCTTAATATATATAGTTATTTTCTTCTACCAGTGAAACTGAACTTACTCGCTGGATGTATCTCGTATATCTACATCTAGTAACCTTACATACTCATAAATTACCGTAAAGGATTATGAATTTGGAAGCTTGGGTATAGTGGTAGTCTACGCATTGGCTCGGCGGTTGGACACTTGGGGGGCTGTGATCGAATCGCTCTGAATAATTTCGACCACGTAACTAAGGAGTCACGTGTTACAACAACGACTGGTTCGAGATTAAGGTGTATATGAACCACCTGTAAAAATCTCACGCGCCATCAAGTTTTTCTCGCGGTTTAATTGTTAATGGATAATTATATACCGATTAGAGGCACAATAAACCACGTTCCAGACTCTATCAGATATCCATCCGAGTTATTTAAACTTAGCAAAGTCTCGAACCGTTCGTTGTTGTACCACGTGACTCCTTAGTAACGTAATTAAATTCCAACTCCATGGCACTGAGATGCATAGACATTATCAGTTTTTCGATCGGCGAAAAAATACCCAGGAAAAAGTTTTTTTCCAATAATGCGTAGGAAAAGAGGAAGTGAGAGAGAGGAAGCGAAAAAATGAAACCCCGCATTGGTACAGGAGGGTGGTTATGAGTGATAGAGGACGAAGAGAAGCGACGAGAAGAAGATTGAATGGAAGCCCCAGGCTAAGAGAAAGAAAGATGGGAGAGAACGAAAGGTGAAAATAGGGCGAAAATAACGGAGGATGAGAAGACAAGACGAGAGATGAAAAAAATGATAAATGAGCGGGAAGAAGCAAGACAGGAAAAAATATGAGGAGCTGAGGGTTTACATAACATGAGATACCAAATGATCAGGACGGTCTTTTGGCAGTAGAAGATTTTACAAAGTGATTTTGACCTATACTTGGGCGTTATATAAACAACACTCCAAGTGCAATGTGCTCCGTTTCGACTGAGTATACATTCTGAGGACTCCTTGGCATCCCTCTTCTAGAATTGGCCAAAGTCCAAGCCTGGTTTCTCTATATCCCTTAAGTCCCCACATGAACACCCCAAATAAACCGTAAAATCTATCCTTCATTCATTGGTTGTTCAATCCTAAGATTGGTTGACTGCAGTCCTCCCCCTACCGTAGTTGATGCTAGTTCCCCTATCTCTCTGCTTTTTTCTCTATGTACTATCATCTCTTTTTGGTCCATGCCAAACCCACCCTTAACGGATGCAAATGATGTCAGAAGTCAAGTCACCAGCCAAAGTAACCGATTATTACATTAATTAGTGGTTCAATAACATCGGACAAAGTTAAGGCAGAGCATTGAATGGATATAGAACATAAGATAGACAGGATTAAAATTATCATGATAAATAAATGTGTAAGTGTTCTATTCTAATGAGGGGTACACTACCTTGGGAAAAAAATGTTTGAACCAAGAAAGTATAATGAGCGAAATCTGAAAAAAATTGAGATATTGTTACAACTTTCAAGGCTGTTTCTCACATTCAAAAATTCAAGTAAATCGACCTTTCCTATCTCCATCTCAAAAGTTTTGGAAATTCTTACTCGTCTTAACCACGTTCTGATCAAGGGTCCTTATTTCTTCTTTCATCTAGACAACAGATAAAAGATCAACGACATCAACCTTTTCATCCTCTCACCCTCAATCATTCGAAACACTTTATGGTTAACTATGTGATATAAAAGATTTAATTTTCTCCTGGTGAATAGTATTAATTAACTCTTCTCGGGCTCTGCACCAGGTGATTGGCTTCATGTTTGCCGGCGTTTCGGAAAACGACTTGTTTTCCATTTTCAAGGCGTGTTACTCTATCCGTGTCAGATTGTAAACTACTTTGTCATATTGTTGTCAATTTACAATCTGACACGGACAGAGTAACACGCCTTGAAAATGGAAAACAAGTCGTTTTCCGAAACGTCGGCAAACATGAAGCCAATCACCTGGTGCAGAGCCCGAGAAGAGTTTATGTGATATAAAATGAATTATGTAAGATTTAAGGAATAATCTGTATATTTTGTACATTTATAGCGGTTTTTATTGGGAAATTAACCAGAAAAGTAGGATTTTTAAAACGTAACTAACATAAACCGAAATTTTGTTGGACTGAATCGTAGCTAGGTAACCTTCAATTCCATATAAAATCCGACGATTCTTGCGAAATTGTGTGGAACTTATGCATGATGCATAAATAAAAAACTTTGCAATTTTTCACTATATAAATTTTACTACGACCCAGTTTTCATTGTTTTCACATCATCATCAGGTGTATAATCATCACCTAATGATGATGTTAAAACATCGAAACATGGGTCGTAGTAAAATTTATAATGTGGAAAATTGCTAAGTTTTTCATTCATGAAATTTCAATTCCATTTACTTTCTCAGATGTTGGGTTAAGTGCTTTTTCGCTGTATGAAAATAATTCAGAATAGATTGGATTAGTAAGACTATTGATGAAACCAGAATCATCGAGGAGAAACAAAAGGAAAGAACGAGAAACAAAAGAGCGGGAGATGAGAGAGCCGTGCGAGGATGGCATTGAGGAAGAGAGAGGGACGAAACGTTCGCCTGGGGATTGAAGGCACCAGAGTATAGTTTCCCGTGGATGGTCTGCCTTTGAGGGAACCAAAGGAGGCAGACAGGCGATGGAAAAGCGAGCTCGCTGGGGGGGGGGGGGAGGATGGGGGTTGAAGGAAGGGATAGGGGTGGAACACTGGGCTGTCTTTTCAGAACGGAATCAATCCAACCCCCACGGACGTGGATTTTCGCTTCGGATCCACGGGAGGTGGGAGGCGAATGCGATCGCTTCCGGAGATTTTCGCAGGTCGCCGAACAAGTCGGAAAAGGGATACGGAAAGAGAGACGGTGGGAAAAATAAACGCGGGGAATCATGGGAAGGGAATGACAACGGGATGGCAGACAGAGGGAATATGGGAAGAAAGGATTGAAGGAGAGAATTTCAGAATCACCCCGATGAAGAATCGAGTTTTCAAAAAACACACACACACATATATATGTGGGGAAAAAATAATAAAAGAAACGAGAACTGGCAAGAGCAATCGATTCCCGCATAGTTTCCGAAAAGCGAGTCTCCCGATATCGAAAACGACAGCGAATGCGGCAAATATCGATCCTCCCACATGGTCGAGTACCTTGAATCCGTTACGAGCACGATTTCCACTTTTTTCACCGCGATCCGTTTTTCTTTTTTATTCCTTTTACGCGTTCGCTTCCCCTAATAACGGATTTTTATTTTACGGGACTTAGCGGCTTGACTATCCCTCCACTACCCTCGGCCCTGGCGTTTTAATCCCTTCCGCATATACTCTTGGCCTGATTCGTTTTCAATCCGCGGCGGTGCATTCGATATTCCCGAAAGCGGGAGTGCGGGGATATCTATCTATTCCGGTCGAGAAATTTCAATGGGGGGATGAAATAAAGGGACGAACGGCTGGGAAAAAATGCTTCGTCTTCCGCCATCTGAGGACCATTCCCACCGCTTATCATTCACAGTTATCTCCACTGCTTCAGCCTACCTTTTCTCATCAGTCTCTGACGACGCATATCCACGATGTTCGACCCAAAACCGTTTGAATCCACCTGTAGACCTTGCAGATCATTCTCCTCTAAGATAATTCATCAGCTTGGCTGCAGCAATCTACTATATGCAGGAATGCGGAACGCGCTGGCGTGGTCTCTGTTTCCGACATTCGAAATCTATCCCCAAAGATGGTGTCGGAATCCCTGCAGTAACGAAGTCTTAAAAAAATTAACACCATTTTGTAGAAACAAGCACAAAAAGGAATTATGCGTTATCTAAAAATATTTGTCATGTTGAACACAAATACGAGCCTCGTTCTACAGCGAATTGCGCTATTTATAATATTAACGTAATTAAAGCTGATAATATAAGTGGTAAAAATTAATTAATATTATCTCTGATTCCGAAATTGAATTCCTATTATCACGTATTTAGTTGGAATCTCTGCAGAAACGAAGACTTCAAAAAATCAACACTCCTTTGGTAGAAACAAGCAAATAAAAGGAACTTTTTTTATCTTAAAAAATATTCGACGTGCTGAACACAAATATGAGCGTCGTTCTTCAGTAACTTGCACTATTCCTAAGACGAACCTAATTTATGTTGAAGATAACAGTTTCAAAATTGAATATATAAAATAAACATAAAGAAATATTATCTCAGGTGTAAGATATTTTGCAAGTGTATGAAGATCAGATTAATGATCGGCAAATCAAGTACGTCACGAAAATAATGATTACATTTCATTTGAATATTTTTATCAGGACATCATTCACAGTTATGTCCAATCCTTAAATAAGTTAGGTGAGGGTAGAACTCCCAAGCAAATACTTTTCGAAATGAGACATCGAACACTGGACCGCTTAACGCCTTTCGTTGACAGTAAGCTGATACCCATGCTCATGCTAAAGTTCTCTTTATAATTCCCCGTTCCCCACATAATCTTTCAATTGTCACTTAAACAACCAATACTAAATGACGTTACGACATCAGAGTCCGACGCCATCCATAGCTATCCTTCCGACCACTAAAATTGAAGTTTAGAAGTTAAGCTTCAAATAAACATTTATTTCATAGCATCAGTATGAATAGGCATTCTATCCACTAATAACATTCATTTTATTTATTATTCAGCTAGTAGTTCATCCTTCACTTATCAAGACGTTTTCTGCAGCTCAGACTTTTACAAAAGGCCTTTTATTACCTACACATCGGTATGCCTTTCCGATTTGTGTCTACTTTCGTTAGATGCAAGAAAAAATTTTCGGCTAAACTATATAGGGAATGTTAATTCTTCATGTTGCAGCCTTATAGAGCAAACTCTCAGCTTTTATTTAGAGCGATATTAGGACTATGATATTCTCTCTTTAACATTTTATGCTTTTACAAGTATTTATTTATATACGTAATTATATTTCAGGATTGGCCTAAGTTGCAAAGATGAATTTAAACACCTCTTTCCGCCAATTTCACATTCTGAGCAATTGTGTATGCGTATGAAGTGGTCCCAATCAACCTAAATTAACTACATAAACATAAAGACCCATACCCGGAGAGGAAGGAAACCCTGCCGTCAACTTAGCAGACGATGATTCTCACCGGTCACCACCGAGGTTAGCAAGTTATGGGATGTTGCTTTGAAAAATACGGCGAGTATTCGTCAAATTATTTCTAAATGAATTTTTAAAAACAAAAATATTTTCTCTCCATCTTGCTAAACCGATGGCAACGAACTGGCGGAACACTTTCAAACTAAAAACCTCTTGCTCATCCGATCGGACTCATCTAAACGCTTGTTTCTAATTGTAAAACACTGTCCACGTCGTCAATAGATATAAGGGGGATATGGCGATGGTAAATTCGTGTGGAGCGTAGCACTCAATGGATTGGAAGCACGGACCATTGGAAAAGCTGACCAGAACAGACGAGAAGCCTTTGAAACCTGGTGCTAGAGGAGGATGCTTAAGAAAAAATTGACGGAAAAAAATAAGCAAATAATGAAGTGTGCAGGAGAGTAGAAGATGAAAGGACCAAATGGAACAGCAAACAGAAAAGAAGAACAAGATGGATTGGACACACTCTGAGACACAATGGGTTTATGAAGAACATAACTGAAAGCAAAATAGAGGGAAAAGTCCATAGGGGAAGACCGAGGAAAAAGTTCACAGACCAAATAAAAAGGAAAGTACATAGTAAGAGATACCAGGATGTAAGGGAACTAGCAGTCAACCAATCTTAGGATTGAACGACCAATGAGAGAGAGCATTCGTAGACAGATATAAATACAACGGGAAGAGTAGTGGTCAGGGAGAATACCCGTGGCGACAGTCCCAGGATGGTTAAGTCGTGGAGGAAGGATGAGAATGGAAGGGCATGAGGCACGAAAGGATGAATGGGGGGAGACGCATAAAGGTTGCAGGAATGAGAAACGAAAGAACGACCTTTCCCCCTTCAATTCCCAACCCGGACCAAATAAAACCTCCCGCCCAAGAAAAAAATCTCGTCTCAACCACATTTTGAGCAAAATGTTCCGCTACTCCTCGAAACAATGGCCTACCCGCATAGCATGCCAATTCGAAAGCTCCTTGAACTTCAATGAAAGTCAATAAAATTATATTCTATAAATTCAAAACTCGAGTAAAACTGGAGAGAGATAACCTGGGGTCCAAATGAACCCTCTGGCACTAATAGGTCGAAGATCATTAACATTAAGGACAACTGCTGAAATGAGGTTCTAAATTTCGCTATGTATTCTTTTCCAAAGTTTCATCTAATGTTTTCCATACATCTTGTTAGATAAAACAAAAGCAATTTCAACATTTTTCATACCATCGCACTTTTCGCAACATTTTTATATCGCATTTTTTCGCATCGAAGCATTTTTTGTACAACAGAAAGTCGCATCGATCGGTTGATTCGCTTCCCCTCAGTACTCGCGCGTCGTTAAAAGAAAACTCGAGAAACAATCAGTGTTCGCAGACACTCTAATGGCTGGTTGAGAACTTTTACTCAGTCGACCTCCGAAATGGCACATTCGATTCGTTTTGACGAAATATTTCTGGAAATGTGGTATTGGAAAGAGAATACTTCTAAAGGTATTTTTTTCCGAGATGATCTTTTGAACCTGGTCGTCATTGAAGTGACGATGATTCAGAGGAATAGGAGCTTGCATCTTCAAATGAAGTCTATTATTCACATTGAATTCTACCACAGCGACAGTTTCCCTTAACACTAGAAGTATCGCAGGGATCATTTTGACCCCTTTTCATTATTGACAATCCCTTAATTTTGACTGAATCATCCCATCTCTTGTATATTTATTGACTTTCAATTTTTTATCAGGAGGATAATATTGAAATTAATCTCATCATGTCAGCACTAGTTTTTACTGCAAATTACCTTCTACCTATTTGTGCCAGAGGGGGTCATTTTGAGTCCAGGCTCTCTCCCCCCAGATATACTCCAATTTTCTCATTATATAGCACAGTTTTACTGTTATTCATTGACGTATTATATCAGTTCGGCATACGGACGTGAATACCCAAGGATGAATCACCAAACGAAGACCTGACAGACTCCGACTGCGTATGAGTCCTTGGACCCGAGGCAGTCGCCCCGGGTCCAAGCCCTCATGCACCACAAACCTATATGTTCTAATTGATAATTATAGTGAGCTGATATAAACTTTTATTCTGGCATAATGATTTACAACATTAATTAAAGGTATTTTTGAGACTACTGGCACTTTATTTATACGGAAAACGTCAAAATTCCTTAAGAAAACGAATTGACCCCTGTCGGTCCTAATACATATGCCACAAAGTCCGGTACTTCTAGTGATAATAGACCGCATATTACCCCTCCAGTAAGGAAAGTTCCGTCAAAAATCCTCTAGATGGCGACAATAGTACCCGAACGATGCATTTTTACCTCGGGAACCTCTCACTCCTGGATGACTCTCGCCCAAGGCATTAGTCCCATGAAAGTTGGCCTTATCGGCCTATATCGCTAACATCACTTTTATGAAAGATACTCGAACACATTGCGTTACCAATTTTATGAATTTCTGGATAATCGTAACTTCTTACATAGCAGTCAGCACGGATTCCGTAAGGGCAGGTACTGCGAAACACAGCTTGTACTCTTCCTTCATGGTATCCTAAAATCAGGTAAATCGATTAAGCAAGTCGACGCAATATTCCTTGATTTCAAGAAGGCATTCGACAAGGTTCCTAACAAAAAACTAATGTATAAATTGCAATCATGCGGAGTTAATAGAAAAATAGTGAATTGGATAAGTGACTTTCTCAGTGATCGAAAACAAAAAGTAGTTATTGATGGTTTCAGCTCTGATATGATCTAAGTCACATCGGGTGTTCCTCGAGGAAGCGTTATCGGCCCTCTTTTATTCATTATTTATATTTATGACCAAAGTTCTAAAGTTAGCAGTAAATTTAGATTATTTTCAGGCGATAGAGTAATCTACCCTAAAATGAGTGAAGACGCGGACTTTGAAGCTCTGTCAACGGACTTTAACAACGTTTAATCGTGGTGCCAGGAGTGGGGGGGTTAGAATTAAATATCTGTGAATGCACCACAGTTCACTTCCTGCGAAAGTCATCACAAAAATGCCATACCTATACTGTGGGTGCAGTTAACATAAAATCTTCAGATACAGTAAAATATCTTGGAATTACCTTAACTTCTGATATATCGTGGGGATTACGCATACAGAACATATGTGGCACAGCATTATAGAAACTAGGCTTTGTTAAACGCATAATAGAAAGGTCCTTGGATGAAAAAGTCAAAGAGAGATACTACTTCGCTCTGGTTTGGCCACATCTTGAATACGCCGCGAGCATTTGAGACCCTGGTCAAAGAGATTTAAACAAAAGAAAAATTAATAAAATACAAAGGAAACCAGCGCGCTTCGTTAAAAACTGCTACGGGCGTACATATAGTGTCTCACAACTTATAGAGGGATTCAGGTGGGAGCCTCTAGAGACTAGGAGGCTACACGATAGGCTTAGGTTGCTTGATAAATTCAGAGTTGATATTTTTCAGAGCGACAGAGAATATTATCATGACGCCTCACTACATTTCTAGGTCTGACAGATGCGATAAAATAAGAGAGATACACCGCCGAACAGATAGGTACAAAAACTCGTTCTTTCCGCGAACAATAAGCGACCACGATAAAAATTGAGTTCCATTACATACACTCCTATAATACATGCCACCATTTCATCTCCAAAAACTTACATCTTTACACGGCTGGTGATCTAACACCCCCGACACACGCTCATGCGGTGTCTCGCGGGGTATAATGTAATAGCCTCCCTGAAATTGAAAAAGTAGCAGACAATTTCAATAGAGATGATGGGCATAGACTGAACATCGCTTGGAAAAGACTCATACGCAAAAGCGCGCCAAATTCGGGGTCCTCGACGCTGATTGGTCGCGCCACTGGTAGGCCTACCTGAGGATGGTATATATATAGGGCCATTTCCATCTGTCGGCACTCAGACCTGATCTGAAGATGTGGCCAGCATAGGCCACGAAACGTCATCTGAATAAAACTTGACGCAGCTAACCCGAAAACAATGGAGAGAACTGCAATCCAGCGCTGCGAAAGCCTCAAACAGAAATATTAATGTTATGTTACAGAGATTTAAAGTAAAGTATATTATTAAACCAAAAAATATTAGATTGTTTATTTCAAGCATCTCATAGCTACTGAAATAAAAAATGAAATCCGCATATGATCTCTGTTATGATTAGAGAAATATTTCGCAAAAACTACCTTCAACGATGTTCTACTGCATTACTCAAGTCAAGCATAACTGCTTCTCTCTATTCTTATTACTGAATAAGACGGAATTGCAAATCCTTGGGCTTGAATGTTTGCTACCTCTCCTTTTACCATTGCACAATATGTCACTTTATAACTAAATCTTCTTTTTCCCACCAGGATTAGGTACTATTCCTATTTCGGCTTCACTTTCATCATCTGGTACATTGCGTCCCAGTTTATTTCTTTTCTAATGGCTTATACTCTAAGGCTTTCTTTAGAATTCCTTTCATTGGAATCCGCATAGCATATTCTTTCCTACTTGCTTGGGATTCTTTCTTTAATTCATGGGTAGTGAGCTAATTACCTAGCTCCCTTCGTATACCTGAATTCCTCAGATTATTTGCCACATAGACTTTTAATAGTCGGAGGATTTTAATTCCGATATCTCTATTTCTTTCTGGTCCATTCGTCCCATTATCCTGTATCCAGATTCATTGAGCATAGTGGCAAGTGACCTACCCTTAAAAATTTGTTCTCGAGTTTCTCTTCTTTTATGAGTTAAAAATCTTCTTCTTTGGTCAATTATTGTTCAATCCTAAGACTTTGACCGAAGCCCTTCACCCATCACTATCTATCGCTAGTTCCTTTACTTCCTGGCATATTTCCTCTTCATTTGGCCCATGAACTAATTCCTGAGCCTTTTCCGGCAACAAACCCCTCCATTTTTCTTCAATTATGTTCTTCGCAAACCCATTGATCTTCAAGGAGTGTCCAATCCATCTGGTTCTACTTTTCTGTATAACGTTCCATATGGTCCTTTTCTCTTCTACTCTTCTGTAAACTTTATCATTTCTTACTTAGTCCATCCATTTGATTTCCAGCATCCTCCTCCAGCATCAGGTTCCTAAGGCCTGTTTTACTCTGCTTTTCCAATGTCAATGTCTCCGATCCTTAGAGTGCCGCGCTTCAATAGAATATTTTGACATACTTTTTCCTCGTTTGTAGTCTTATCTTTCACACGCAGTCGTCTTTTAACAGTGAACGCTTTCTTAGCTTGGGCTATTCTTTGCTTGATGGCAGTTTTACTTCTTCCGTCTCACGAGATGGTACTTCTTTCTTATTGCTCTTATAGATTCTAGAAAACGTAACACTTATCCTACTAATATATATAAATCTAGTGGTGTCTGTCTGGCTGTCTGTTACTCAATCACCCATAAACCACTGAATCGATTGAAACAAAATTTGGCAGGAAGATACTTGATATATCTGGTTCCCACATACGCTATAGAACAAGGGCCTTGGGGCCCTATAAGGCTCTCAAGTGGGCCCTTTCATCGCCAAAAATTGGCCCTGGAAGATAATTCTGGCCTGTATTAGAAACAAGTAAAATATACCTATAATGAATGTACAACAATCATGGAGTAGTAAGTCACGCTGGGGCCCCAGAGGGCCCAAGGTTCCAAAAGAATGCTTTCTTAAAAGCCTCATAAGTATTGAACGAGTGAACCGATTTTAGTGAAATGTTCACACTTGGGATAGGTAAAGCTTTTTTAAGAAAATTAGGACTATAAGGAAAGCCCCTGGGCCCCCAAGGGCAGCGTATTGAAATTCTCATTCTCTACTTTCTGCAATAACCCGGTAATCTGCGAATTACATAGTGTATAAATTCTTCGATGGTCCCAAGTTTATGGCCGGTGCTGTGTGGGCTTCCTTCCATTTCCTCTAATCTGTAGAGAGATTAAAACAATGTAATTGCACTACTGCATCCTTATATTTTTATTTATTACTGCAAATTTAATTCTGGATCAATCAATAGCTTCTAGATCTATAAATAATAGTTTAAACTACTCAATTCTACGTTCCAATTTGTCGGCTGCACTTCTCGGGCTTGAAGTGCTACGGGCCGATAATACCGGGTCATGCATTTACATTTGAACTGCCGTCTTTCATCACTAGGCGGCGACACAATCCAAAAGTTTGTTTGTTTACAAAATTCTAGACAACAGTTTTTGGCGACGAGTCAACAATCCATAGTGTATATTCATGGTTTACACTTTCAATTTACTAATACAGAGTGTCCCATAAATGTCACGCCACAGAGACACTGGAGCTAGGGCAGCCTAAGAGGAACCGAACCAGCCTAATATGACCTCAGTAAACGGCTCAGTGACGGTTTTCGAGATATTGCCAAATTAAAACTTTTTCAAAAATTTCACTTTTTTTACATTTCTAGTCCCAGACTTCAATCGGATAATTTAACGTTCTCATTAGGGCCGCTCTTTTAATCTTCCAACAGTGACTCATGTGCCGACTTCTACCTGGAACAGAGGCCCGAGAGGGAGGGGGGCGACGGGGTCCGAACAAACAAAAGAAACGCGAAAGCCGCTATACCTGTCTAACTTTATCGGCTTTCAAAAAATGGGATGAATAGAGTACTTTGTTTGTTAATTCGTGGTAGTAGCCCCATCAGAGAGCCAAATTGAGAGCTATTAGGCAATATCTCGAAAACCGTGCAACTTTTACTGAGGTCATATTAGGCTGGTTCGGTTCCACTTAGGCTGACCTAGCTCCAGTGTCACTGTGGCGTGAAATTTATGGGACACCCTGTATATAACTAATAAATTACCAGCATAGTTGTTTGGTTACAATTGGTCACCTGCAATTACAACTCCAGTGGTTTTTCTTACTTTCTTTCTTGTTGTGATTATGAACTCATTGTTTTTTTTTCATTAAACTTCATTCCGTACATTCCGGCCACCTCAGTCCACGCATCCAATTGTGCCTGTACTTCTTCCTCCGTATTGCCCCAAATCATCAGGTCATCTGCGAAGACCATCTCTCTCATCCTTTCTTCCCCTATTCTTTCAACCACCACCCTCACCATCTCATCCATCTTAACAACAAGTACCGGTGTAGTAGACGGCGACAAGGTACATAGGTTGTAAAGTCACCGCTTGCAAACGTGGGTTCAAATCCCTTTTGGGTGGAATTATCACCACTCAGGGCATGAGATTTCGTGTTCGTCTGTTGTTATTCACACGACATAATTTGGCCAAATGCGCTGTATTCTGGGTAGTAAAGTCAAGATAAATAAATTATTGAATAAATTGCACTTCCTTGCTCTGTTATGGGATATCTTTGCTCCATGAAGAGGTGGACTACAATAAGTGTTAATTTGGCCAATGTCAACCACGTGCCCCAACCTTCTGGAGTAAAATCTGAATAAGCAAACTTTGTGATAGTTATACGATTAAATGAGGAAAATGACGGCATGCGGAACCGAGGTGCGATGAAATCTAGAGAGCGTTTATTACGCAATCGATAAAGGCCCCTTCCCTGAGATTTTCCATACCTCCCATCACTTCCAGGACGAATGATGTGAGCGTGCCAAAAATCTCAGTCCTTCAGAACATCCGGTGCAAGCGATGGCCCATGAGGTTGGCCAACCGATAAGGAAATATTGGTCATGAGAAAGATTTATCACGTCCAGATTTGGCGATATCGGTGCGTGACCTAGAAGGAGTACCAACTGAAAATTTTGCTATACAAGAGTACCAACTGTACAAGGAGCTGACCTTTTCAATGATCATACTCACTAAAAAAAACAACGAGGGCGTTAAAGGTGAAGGTATACGATAAACGGTCATTTGAAAGGTTATACACATACGAAAGTCTACATATAACCCGTTCAGCAATGACGGCTCGGCAATCAGCACTTTTTATCCGAAGAACCAAGGAGTGGGGACAAATGAAAAGCATCTGTTAAGCGAATTTAGCTTTAGAAGACAGTTGATAGTGAAGGATGAGTGAAACTTTAACATGAACGATACCTATCCCATTAAGGTCAAGGGTCTCGATCGTGAGTGATAACTATACACAAGTTATGTTTTGTAGGCAGACAAAAAAACGACCTAAAATCTGAAGAAGTTGGGTATTCATACCGTAATATCAACAATCTGAGGCTCTGGCTCTTGCTGTGTCACTCAGCTCATATTATGGTGTCATAGGTGTATTTGACGGTGTCATCATAAATTCCTCTCTTTGAAAAATATCGCTATTCATATTTTTAGCAAAATAAGTTGAGACATATTGGGGCAATAAGGGATTTATAAAAACTGTTATAATCATACCATATCATAAAAATGTACCCTGACTGCGGAACCTTCACTGTATCCAATGGGCAGTCGCCAATCTTGCCTTCTATGTAGTGGCTCATATAATATAGATTATAATTGCCAAAGTTTTAGCTAAGGAAAATGTCTATTTGCCTACTTAGTGAGCCATAGAAGTCGCAAAGAAAAAGAAGGGAATTCAACCGAGAAGATGACCACAGATTGGCCATTGATTGGAGACGCCGATGAATTGAGGTAGATGGAGAGGGGGTATGCTATCGTAAACAAGGCTAATTTCTATCAAATAGGCGTGGCCTGTCCGCTGTTTTTGTTAACCCCGATTATCTTAGAGCGTTCATGAGCTAACGTGCTAATTTGGCAATTCTACAATATTTTTTACCCATACCGTATTTGAAATCGGCATGAATTTATTTCTCTAATATGCATTATCCTTGCATATATTATTCATTTAATTTAATTCTCAATTATTATCATTAAAATTCCCGTTTCCGATAAAAAACTTAAGTAAAAGTGAATAAAATCCGTAGCCTTTAGTAACCAATGTATGTTTCAATAATTTATTGCCCTAACTTACAGAGAAATCGAGGATGTTCTGGCTTTTCATCTGCAAATTCGTTCATTTCGTCGTGCTAGCCGAATGCTCTAATTACATTACTAGATTTATAACCAGATTAACTCTAGTCCTAGAAATTTTCGTTGTGTTGACGCAGGTTGAGGCTGGTTCCCATCGTTTTTAACGAGCACAAACGCAGGTTATTTGAATAGGAGTTAAGTGATCCAGTCCACATGTAACTTTTATTTGAAGCCTACAATTTTAGAATTTAGAAAACAAAAGAGAAAACAAAATCTTCTCATATTCCATATCCATGCATCAGTGTCAAGTTGCTTGATGTATTGAAATGCATGAGTGAATGATGAACTGTAACTGTACTGAACTTGGGAGAAAAAGTCGTTTATTCCGCTGTATATATTGAGGTAAGGACTCGAAATGGAAGTTATTTATAATTCTTGCATGTCAAGATAATATCTTGAATTGTTTCTATCTATCACATAAGAGTAAAAAAGACAATAGCGTAATATTCTCGGGGTATCATTATGGTAAAGTATAGCATAGTGACTTGTCGTTCTACTAAGGAAATTTATTCTCTCAATTTTCATCTTTCGATGTATAAAGTAATGTTTAGACATGAAATGATATGTATGACATGAACTGATGAGATGGCGGAATTTAAGAATACAACATAATTTCACACAATTCATCCAGATCCGTTTATCAGTCAATTTTTTTTCCACTTCAAGTGCATTGCTTAGCAATAGGATTTTCCAGAGATCCACTGATGAAAAAAGTCCAAAAAGCAAATAATTAGGCTCGCACACCACGACTTTCGTACAAGTTGAAAACCCTTGTATTCCGGGGTGATCGTCAGAATAGGTTCCTTTACTGACCAATTTAAAAAAAATGCTAATAACCATTGCCCATTTGAAAGTGTAAGCCAACCCATCTATTCAAATTGGCGAATATTGAATTTTAGTACCCTCGTACCCTAGACACCTGCATGGAAGATCGCAGGACTCGCAAGACTCGCAGGACTTGCAGGTCTTATGCAGAAGGCGGAAACTCAGTTGTGACAAAAATATCAAAACTGCACAGTGCGCTTGGAAAGATTGGATAAAAACTAACGCAGGAATGTGTCACATTTAAAATTTCTGCGAACACATGCACGACATTGGAGTGCCTTAGTGACGTCGTGCGTGAGGAAACGTTTGGAACCGCACAACCCTCATGCAAACGTGTTGACAATTAACCGTAAAACAAACCCGAATATAGGAAAACTTCATGACCTGTGAGAACGAATACACTAAAATTAATGAGTGAAATCCACAGAGGGAAAATCATTCACCAAGGGAATTGTAATCGAAACCGCTCAGAATGATTCCGAGCACGTTACTAAGGAGTCACGAGGTAAAATCACGAAGGGTTTGAGATTTCGATGTATTCAAACCACACGTAAAAATCGCACCCAACCTTCCCTCCGAGATTTTCTAGCGGTATTACTGTAAATGGTGTGAAATATACATCTAAGGTACACCGGGGAAAGTGTAAATTTGGGGGAAGTGGAACCTATGGCTATCGTCGCATAAATAATAAATATGAAGTGGCGCTCCTAGTGAGATTTTCATCACACTACTTTTCATAATACGCAGGAATCGCTACCTACCCAAAACTCACGGTAGAGGAGCTGAAATACACTATTCTTTGGAAGCGCGTCATATCTGCTCATAGAGTGACCAAGTGCAGCACATCATTTTACGATTACCACACCAAGAATTGTAGAGATTTCATTGAAGTTAAAGCAGTAATTATAAGTCATAGAATATCTTAACATGCCGTAATAGTGTGATAGATGCAATTTTGTTACTATGAGTGAAATCAGTATAGGTTCCTCTTGCCCCAGATTATATTGTCCCTGGGGCAAGTGGAACCCATTAGGTTCCACTTCCCCCATCAAGTAAGTAATCAAATAATTTGATCCAGAAATGGTACGTACGTACGTTCGGAAAACTCAATCTTCATCCTACTCCAAGGACAAGTTGAAGATTGCTGTAAACTGTGTTAAAAGTGGACAATCAACATTATATAGGGCTGCAAAAACGTAAAAAATCCCTAAATCAACATTATTTAAGCATGTTAAAGGAAAAGAGTTAAAAGTGTGATGAAGAAGATAATTTAACAAGTGTAATGCAGAGAGGTTTATCAACAGTGCAGGTGGGTGACTGGATTCTTGCAAAATTTTGTCATAAGAAGAAAATAAAAATGTATGTTGGACAACTGATGGAAAAAGATGATTGTCTGGAAGTGAAATTTGCTCGAAGAATCCATTCAACCTCAACATTTCATTGGCCTGACATTGAGGACAAGAGTATAATTCAACCTGAAGAAATTTTTCAACATCTACTGCCACCAGCATTTGAGAAGCGAGGCACATTCAAATTTGACATCTCATTTGATTCCTATAATGTAGGTTAAATGTATGAAAAGTAAGGAGAAATTACATTTCCATTGGTATAGTCTGTCATTGAATTATTTTTACTTACCCAAATGATATTTCTTTGCTATATAATAAATGAACAGGCCTTAGGTTACACTTACCCCAATCATCGGGGCAAGTGTAAATGCTGACTTCGATTCATATTCTGTGTTCCAGAAGGGAAACCATTGAAATATGTCTGCATTATAATTCATTTTTAGTTAGAGCATATATAATGTTAATAAAATTAATTTATATTAATTAAAATTGATTAATTAATTGAAATTAACAATTTTCAAAATTAAAAAAAAAAACAGAACATAGAATGTTAATAAAATTGAATGTCAATTCAATGTACAGTAGCAAATGAAATGTCAACTAAGTAAATATGCGGTTCGACATACCCCGGTGTACCTTACATTTAGATCTACATACTACCCCGCGAGCCGCCGCATGGGCGTACGGCAGGGGGTGTTAGGTCACCAGCCGTGTAAAGATGTAAGTTTTTGGGAGATGAAATGGTGACATGTATTATAGGAGTGTATTTAGTGGAGCTCAATTTTTATTGCGGTCGCTTATTGTGCGCGGAAAGAACGAGTTTTTGTACCTATCTGTTCGACAGTGTATCTCTCTTATTTTGCCGCATCTGTCAGATCTAGAGACGAAGTTAGGAGTCATAATAATGTTCTCTGCGTCGCTCTGAAAAATATCAGTTCTAAATTTCTCAAGCAACCTAAGCCTATCGTGTAGCCTACGAGTCTCTAGGGGCTCCCACCTTAGTCCCTCTAAAATGGTGAGACACCATATGTACGTTCGTAACAGTTTTGAACGAAACGCGCTGCTTTCCTTTGAATTTCATTAATATTTTTGGTTAAATCTTTATGACCAGGGTTCCAAATGCTCGCGGCGTACATATAGTGATTAAAGTTACTGTAAAAAATACATCAATACATAAGTTTTTCATTCGTGTGGGTAAAACTCGCCAAAATCTCCAACCATTCGTTGTTGTACCACGCGACTCCATAGTTACGTACTCGGTTTCATTTTGAGCGATTTCAAACACACAGCCCCCGAACTCGGATACGGACCCATGCCCCTCGATTTCGCGCTGATTGCTCTGATTGGATGGGTCGTTACTCCATTTTTCTCGAAGCTAAATGCAATACCCGAAAAATATGTTCCATCCACGAGAACGTCACAGATATAATTTTATTCTAATTCGGATAATATCCTCTGCGAGAATCTTTAACTCCAAGTTTCTAAATTTCGAAATAAAACACCTTAGTTGTCATTTACTTTATTACCATTAAAGCGACCATATATTTGTGTAAGAGGATATCAAATACTATTAAAAATGGCAGACAAGACTAGGTATAGCAGTTTTATGCCCCTTGGGAGATTGGGGGGGTGGGGCAAAATGCCCCCTATGGGTCCGGAAAAGGAGACAAATACAGCTCAATCAAGCGATTGTGTAACTCCTCGTTCACCTGACCAGCGATGCTCACCCAGGCGTCCTCTTCCGCTATGAATTCACAGCAAAAGAGGACGCTTGGGTAACTTAATTGGTTCGATCACCCTAATGATATTTCCACTGTGAATTTCGCACAATTGAGCGACCACCAGCGGTTGACGATGCTTAAGTTACCGCGCCGCCAGTTCCGCAGTTCTTTGAATATGAACGGACGATTCTTTTAATCCGACAGCGGACAGGCAGACATTTGGGGTGCGGTACGTGCACCCTGAATTTAAACGTATGAAGAACATAATTGAAGGCAAAATAGAGGCAAAAGCCCCGAGAGGAAGACCCAGAAAGACGTTCACGGACCTAATAAAGAGAAAAGTACATAGAAAGAGATACCAGGAGGTAATGGAACTAGTATTAGATAGGGAAAGGTGGAGGGTTGCAATCAACCAATCCTAGGATTAAACAACCGATTAACAAATTGTGGACACGATCAAATATCGCAATAGCGATATCGATATTCATTCTTGCATTGACGCATTACGGTGGCCACTCGTTCAGTGAAGTCTGATTAACAATTATCCCCGTATTATAAAGTTGATATTTGGAATTTTCAATATTTTATTCTTGGAGTTATATACTATCGTTCAAAATCATATTCACACAATCCTCTTCAACATATTTTTGAAAATAACTCATTCACGGTACAATAGTGCACCATTTTTAAAATGTAAGATGATATTTTACAACTTTATTGAATTTGGTATGCATTATCAACCTAGTAAAGACATGTTTTTATTGTCCACTTGATGACATAGCGATTGAAAGAATAATTTTTGTGTGAGGATAAGTTTCTTCTTCAGCGCAAAATGCCAATTCCGGCTAAAGGGGATTTCGTTTAAAAGTCTTATTAACCGTTAAAAGGATTATTCCCATATTTTAGGGCTGATATTTGGAATTTTCAATTTTTTCTAAGAGTAAAATACAATGTTGTTGAAAATCATCTTCTCTCAATTTTTTTCATCACATTTGAATGAAATTTACTCATTTACTTTACAATAATGCACCATTTTTTTTAAATAAAAGGGTTTATATTACGAACTCCAACATACTACGGTATATCTTATCATGTGAATAAAATATGGAAACCGATTGTAGAACAGAAAGTTTTCAAATGTCGTTTTCCACGAGATCAATTACACTGTTCTGCAAAAAAAAAGTTCAAAAAATGCTCGGCTACAATTTAGGGTGTTTCTGGCTAATTTTGGGTCGCTGAATCCGAAAATGACCTCCGTTTTTTTCTATCACCCTCCATTTTTACGAACAACCCCTAAATTGGGGAAACCAACCCCGTATCTAAACTTATCGCTTTTTAAGGGACTTTTACTAATGTTATCTGCTTCTGATTCAAAAAACTGATGTATTGAGGCTATCAGGGTCATGAAAGAGACAAACTTGACTGGGGTTGAAAATATTTAGGAGGTGAAAATCGAAAAAAACCTTTAAAAACCATTGAAATAACCATTTTTCTTTGCTTTTTATTGCATATGATATGGTAGCTAATACAAAAGTTTTTAAGGGATGAATACACTGTTCACCCACCCCCCCCTTTTATAAAGGATTAATATTACATAAAATATAAGAGGGGAAGGGGGGTATAGGAGGTGGTATAAAGAGCTGCCACAAAAATCTGGACACAAATCAGATTTGTCAAAATATTATTGTAACAGCGTTTGGGGGCTCATGATTTGACTTCGTTGTCCTCCTTACTTTTAAAGTAAGAGCTGAGACCTTTCCATTTAATACATTGGGAAACGTTTGTAAATACATTGTAAATACATTGTAAATACATTGTAAATACATTGTAAATACGTTGGGAAACATTGGGAAATACATTGTAAAAGTTACTCACCACATGTTTTGATACGCTTGGACACGTTGTAACGTGTCTTCATGTGTCTTGGCAGTCGCACTTGCTGATGTTCATCTATGAAATAAACAAGTGGTCTATTCAGTACGTCATTCTCTTTCGTGCGTGTCGGGTTATAATCTTCCAAGTTCTTTCTTTATTTTTCTAGTGGTGTGTTCGATTTAGCGTGTTATTGTGCGAGCGATAAAGTGTTTTCTCGCGATCATGCCGCGATCTTGCAAAAATCATCCCAATTCATTTTGTTACATTTGTGGGGATTTAACGTTTAAAGACCAAAGGAAAGCGATGACTGCAATTGTGCGGAAATCTTATGAACTTTATTTCGGGTGTAAAATTGGTGACCAAGACAAATCGTGGGCCCCTAAATTCTGTTGCAGTGGTTGTCATAGAAGTCTTTGTGAATGGTTAAACGGGGGAAATCGTTCCCTAAATTTGGGAGTGCCAATGGTTTGGCGTGAAACCACTTGCCATTTAAGGGATTGCTATTTTTGCCAAACCGACACTATGGGGTTTTCAAAAAAAAAAACAAAGATCAAATGATTTATCCGAATGTACCGTCAGCAATGCGCCCGGTGAAGCATAGTGATGCTCTTCCTATCCCTAAAGCTACAGCTACTTACACCCTCGATGATTCTGATGTCTTAATGAACGAAGCTACACCGGAAGTGGAAGCAGGTCCTAGCCGCCGAGATGAAGATTACAGCCCTGATGTGGAAGAACCCCAGACTAGTCAAAAAAGGGCACCTCATCCAATAACACAAGAGGAGCTAAGTGATCTAATACGAGATTTAGATTTACCAAAGTGTAAAGCACAACTTCTTGGCTCGCGTTTACAGCAGTGGAATCTTTTGGCCGATGGTGTGAATGTTTCTTATTACAGAAGCAGACAGTCAACCCTCACTACATTTTTTTCAACGGATAGTGAAAATGATGATCTGATTTACTGCACTGATATTGAAGGACAGATGAGAGAATTAGCAATTACGTACTATCCAGACCAATGGAGGCTATTCATCGACTCGTCGAAGACAAGTTTAAAGGTTGTTTTACTGAACAACGGCCACGATTTACCTTCGGTTCCTGTTGGATATGCCACTGTTTTAAAGGAAACCTACGAAAATTTGGAAAGAGCTCTGGAAAAAATCAATTACGTAAGGCACCAATGGTATATTTGTGCAGATTTGAAAGTTGTAGCTATTATTGCAGGATTACAAGGAGGCTATACAAAACATCCCTATTTTATTTGCGAATGGGACAGCAGAGCATACGCGAAACATTACAAGCAAAAAGACTGGCCCTTACGTCAAAGTCATGTGATCGGGGAAAAAAATATCTCTAAAAAGGCTTTAGTGGATCCAAGTAAAATCCTTATTCCTCCCCTCCATCTAAAATTAGGCCTCTTTAAGCAATTTGTGAAAGCTATGAATAAAGAAGGGGAAGGATTTGAATACTTGAAAACGAAATTTCCGATGATCAGTGACGCGAAATTGAAAGGTGTATTCGTGGGACCTCAAATCAAAAAATTCTTTAACGACGAAACCTTTGTTCAAAGTCTAGGTAGAAAAGAAAAAAGAGCATGGCTGGCATTCTCCAACGTGTCACAATTTTTTGGGTAACAACAGATCAGCCGACTATCGAAAACAAGTTCAAAAACTTGTCTTCATATGAGTGACTTGGATGTAATATGTCACTGAAGGTCCACTTCATGCACTCTCATTTAGACTACTTTCCAGCAAACTGTGGCAAAGTGTCAGACGAGCAGGGGGAACGCTTCCATCATGAAATCACGAACATGGAAAAAAGGTACGCTGGCAAATGGACACCGAGTATGTTGGGAGATTTCTGTTGGGCACGCATCATCAGAGAAGTTCCAGAGGAGCAGTACAAAAGGAAACGAATAACCCATTAGGTAAAATTATACAGCTTCACTATTTTTTTCACATTGCTTTAAGGATTTTTACTTGGAAAAAATCACTGAATTGTTTTCTTACTTCACAAGTATGTAATCTATAAACAAATTTAATTTTTGTATCCAGATTTTTGAGGCAGCTCTTTATACCACCTCCTATACCCCCCTTCCCCTCTTATATTTTATGTAATATTAATCCTTTATAAAAGGGGGGGAGTGAACAGTGTATTCATCCCTTAAAAATTTTTGTATTAGCTACCATATCATATGCAATAAAAAGCGAAGAAAAATGGTTATTTCAAAGGTTTTTTAAGGTTATTTTCGATTTTCACCTCCTAAATATATTCAACCCCAGTCAAGTTTGTCTCTTTCATGACCCTGATAGCCTCAAAACATCAGTTTTTTGAATCAGAAGCAGATAACATTAGTAAAAGTCCCTTAAAAAGCGATAAGTTTAGATACGGGGTTGGTTTCCCCAATTTAGGGGTTGCTCGTAAAAATGGAGGGTGATAGAAAAAAACGGAGGTCATTTTCGGATTCAGCGACCCAAAATTAGCCAGAAAGTTTTCAAATGTCGTTTTCCACGAGATCAATTATAGACCAAAATGGCTGCTATGAAGGAGACTTTGAAGTAGTTTGGTTGACAGGTGGTGTAGCTGATTAATTCATATACACTCTGATGCATACTCTAAATCAGCCGAATAATGCTAAGACCATGTTTTGCAAGTTCCCTGCATAACTCTTGTGCCACGTTTTTATAGTTACATTATGCATTGTTTTAGCAGTTTTTGTAGCATCTGCAGTATACCGATAGTGAGGTGCTTGTTGACAAAAGTAAATTTCTTCACTGAAGTTCGTGTTGGTGATAACTCACCTCCAGCCAAACACCCTTCATCTACATCTACATACTACCCCGCAAGCCGCCTCAAAAGGCGTGTGGCGGGGGGTGTTAGGACACCAGCCGTCAACCAAAAGCGTCGTCGGCAAATAAACGTATTTTACTGCTAATTTGGGCCTTGTGGCGGCTTGCAAGGTAGTAAGTAGGTATAGATGTGAGAATTTACAATGTTTTCGAATTTGGTATTTGTTATCAATTCAGTAAATATTTTATTTAAAATCCAGTACAAACTTAGTGATTGAAATAATACTTTTGGTACAAGCATATGTTTCTTCTTGAGTGCCAAACGCCCTACTAAAGGTGCTTTCATTTAATACCAAAGTTTCGGTCCTTTAAATTACACCCTTTTATACTAATCATGTTTGCACGCAAGGAACACTTTTACCCTCTCAGAAAATTAATGTTTAGGGATACACTAATCATGACAAGGATTTCCAACCGCAGATCCTCATTGTATAAGATTACTTATATACCCCGTAATGGTCATGGGAAATCACCCATTTCCCGGCTCTACGCGACTGACTAATGGCTACGGCACTAGCTTCCTGAATGGCATCTCAGTGGATGTGACGCATTCTCGGTTGACGCAGACGTTCAGCTCCATTACCCAAGTTTCCGGGATACCAGCCATAACAAGGCGATCGCATATTTTCCTACCCTCCCCAGATCCATATGGCCTACATACAGGGGGAAAAAATAAGTTGACCAGAGGTCCGGACTTCAGTGGCCTTCCTCCTCGAGAACTCGACAAGGAGGTAGAAAATAGAGGGAAAAAACTAACGGAAAAGGTCCAAGATCTGGCCAGACTCTCTATATCCTCTCCTTGAGAGCATCCACGTCGGATCAAGGGAAAAATTCGACACTCCCAAAGAAGCGAAAAGATTATACATTATTTTTTTTCCTCTGCCTCCCTCTCTCCGGCGTGTTTACAGCCAAAAGGCATACACCCCACACCCGAGGGAGATAGAAGGCCTTCCGTTGCCACTCACACTGATCCCCGTCACCTGCGACCGGCCTCGTCGTGATGGGAACGGGGCCAAAAGCCGGTCTCTCTCCATCAGAACGCGTGGAGAGATGGGGTGGGTGGGATAAAAAAAAGGTTTGCAGTGGCACTCGGGGGCATCTTCCCTTCCGATCATCTGTCAACTTCTTCATCCCCACGCGTCATCAATCACCGCGGCCGTCTCCTCTCTCTTTCTCCTTGTGGGAAGGCTAGACGGACTCTGTCTGAGCCCCCTCCCATCCAACCACTCTCCGTATAAAATGTACCCTTTCACTCACGCCTCAACCCTCCCCCCACACCGACTACCAAAGCCTGAGAAATTCGGCGACGTCTCACGACAGCCGCGTGAGCGATACTGGCGATGCAATGCATTCAATGAGGTGCGTGCCGTCGAGATTAGCGATACATATTTTTTCCGATAGTCATTGTCAGATTCGGGTAATGACAGCTGCAGAGCAAAACAGATAGGGAAGCGATGAAAGCGTTCGAAGAATTACCCGTAACCGCAGACTTGTGACGCTAACTCAGTCCAAACTAACACTCTCAAAGACCACTTGTCTTTATTTCATAATATTTCGCAAAATAAATACATTTCATAGATTAACATTACTTAATTGTTTGAATTAATCTCACAATTGCCATATTGCAAAGTTTGTATGAAATATGATAAGATAAAACAAAGCTATTTTTATATCAAAATATGTCATGTAGCTTACCAAATGTGAACTCACATGCATATAAAGTTGAAAGAAATGTTATGATTACAGGAAATGTTCATCTATTATCTTAGTGTTTAAATAAAAATGGAGATCTAATTAAACAGGGAGAAGAAGAAATATTTTAGTATATTTTTTAATATGTAAATGGAATGGGATAAAAAATATTCACGTTATCTAAGGCATGCGGTCTAAAAGACCCCGAAGGAAGCATTAAAATACTCTAAAAAATAGTAGAAATATATTTTGGACATATTACAGTTATTGAGACTGAAGAGTCTCATGCAAACAATATTAGAGGGAGAAATGGATGAAAAGTACTATTGGAGTCGATGAAAAACGCAATACGTCATCAAACTGAAGCTTGACAACCGAAATAACAACCATTTAGTTATCCCTTCTCTTTCCTTACTTTTCTTTAAAAATTAAGATGGACGAACAGTCGGATGAAAAGCAAGAATATCCACCATCTATGGATTCTATTTAATTTTACCATAGTATTCACCGGGAATGAGAATTATTACACAAAGCCACAAAGTTTGCCAAGGCATTGTTTTATTCAAAATGGCTGTTAACCGCGTGTATTTCGCGTTATTTTGAGCGGATGTTATCCAAAGTTTCATCACTGTTGCTGGCAACGCTTTCGAGGGACTAAGCCAGCAGTTGACTTTTTTTTTCAAATTCCAAACTCTTCTCCTCCCGTTCCTCAATTAGCTACTCTCTTGTTCCCAAAGCCCAAACGAACAATCTAAAAATCCAGCACCTCACTTATTCCCTAGATCAGCATTTCCCAAACTGTACTCAGTGGAGACCTCAGAGTCCACGGCACTTAGAAGGATGTCACGAATCACAAAAGTTGTATTGCTTCTTCCATATGCTGTTTTTTAATTTTGTTTTCTTCTAAAATTTACATATCTCATTATTCGCTGTTCCGGTTACGTACAGAGTATAATATTCCTCATGTAAAATAGTAGGGACTAAACACAAAACATCCATCTGGACTCCACTAATCGTCCTTAAAAACGCGGGTATCGTTTTAGTTGTATTTATATAGTGCAGTTGAAGTTACTGAGATTACCTTCCGTATTTTGTCTGTTTTTAAAGAACCTAATCAGCATTGATGTGACTGGTAATAGTACTCCTGTAAAAAGAGGTGTGTTACGTGATTCATTTTTAATTGAATGAAACTACTAAAATAGCAGTTTAAAGCTAGTACTTTGAAATACCTGATTTAACGGTAAATTTTACCACGGCACATAATTTCACTTAAAACACGGCCCGGGTGCCAATGCGTAAGCTTCATCTTCAGACAATAATGAACCTGAAAATGATGCTCAACGATAGACATCCGGGCAATGCTCTAGTTGTATTTACGTGTTTATTACCTATATTTATGTACTAATCATTTTTGTAAAATATTTACTTTTGCTTTAAAGAGGCCTCCGTGACGGTAAAAGTTTGGGAACTGCTGTCCAGGATAACGTAACCTGCAACGGCCACGATATTTCGGGTAGTATTTGCTCAACATTGCGTGAGATACACTTGATTAAATCTCCAACTACCGAGTCTCAAATTCAATTTAGTTCGTGGAACAATGTGCATTTTAGCGGATTCATGATTTAAAAAAAAATTACAACTATCACACCCAGAATTATCATACCTATATGATTGAAAATAAAGTTCCTCACTCAAAAAATGAAGTTCCTTATTACTAATTGGCACATAAAAAAGTTCAATACAAAATAAATCAACGTAGAGAAGTACTTAAATTAACTTTTTGATCAAGAATCGTGGAAAAATTTTGGACACTGAAAACTAGAAGCGGAAACCATTTCGAGGAACACTGAGCATTTTAGCGCATTTCAGGATTTTAAAAAAAATAAAACTATTACGTCCGCAATTACCATACCTATACAATTGAAAAGTAAAGTTCCTTGCTCAAAAATTGCCCATAAATAAAAAACATATAATATGAAATAAAGCGACGTGCAGAAGCATTAAAAATTGAATTTTAGATCAATAATTGTTGAAAAATTTTGGAAACTGAAAACTTTATGAGCGTTACTTCATTCAGTCATTTTTTGAAATACATCAATATCAGTCGAGTTTTGCAATGAGAGTGCTGATATATATTATTCGCCATAATGACCCGCGAAAGCTGCAATGTATAAGAGAACGTGAACAAACTAAATGAAAAAACTTTCACGTTTTCGCTGCCCTACTGTGTATAGTCTCGTGCGTGCGTCGTAGAGAATGAATATATAAGCCACGAACGTATCCGTATAAAGATTTACGCAGAGCATTTCATTCCCCTAAGCACGTCCCCCTCGGACCCCAAAAGACCGAAGTCGGTGGGCAGAGGGAGAGAGTGACAAGGCTGCAAATTGGTCAGTATAGTAGGAGGCGAAAGGGGACAAGACTTCATTTGTTCGCCATAGATTGAGAGCTCTGTCAAGTCAATCGTGGATTGGCCTCTACAATTACCAATTTTGCCCGTATATTTTCGATGAAAAAATTCATCGAAACACTCCGGTTTCGATGACAGTCACTGATCAACGGATAGGCGGAGTACGATGATCAATGATCAAGAATATAGACGTTCGGTGACAATGTTTGGCAGTTTATTTTGGCTATAAATCACTCATTGGTTACAACGGATCAAACCAATTATTTAAATATAATAAAGGTCTCCTTCTTAAATGGAGCGAAACAAAATCCAAATCGAACACTGCAACGATCGATTGCACCTGCACCTTGCACTCATTTCAAGGAGGTGTATGGTATTAGTTTATCATCTTTCATCTAAATTAAGAGAACCAAATGCAGAACGAAATTGAAAATGTTACATTTCCAGGTCTCGATAATTTTTTATTGTCTACGGTGCTGATGAAGACTCCTGAAAAATGCGAATCAACTCATCGGAAACGATGAATTCATCGACTTCTCGCGTCGATGTCATTCATCGTCATCAACGCGGTTCATTGCATTGCAACACAGTCGTCGGCGATTTCGATTAATCGACTCATCGCAGAAGCCTAGGGTGGAGTGTCACGATAGCGATTCGAGAGCACGCCCTGTGCGGCGTGATTCCACCTTTCTCCCTCACGTCACTCATATCGAGTCTACGCAGGCGATGGTGGGCCAGCTAAGATGTGAGAATCGTGAACCAATGAGTGCACATATTAGTAAATTTTCAAGCTCGATGAAAAAATTCTTGGACCACACTTCACTTAGTGTATTTTGAGCGAGATAGTTCCCATGTCATTACGGAGATGATTTTAGAAGTAGACGTTTTGATTTCAGCAGCTGTAGAGGTAGCTGTAGAAGTAGAGGTAATGAAATAAATATTCCACAATAAATAGTGCAATTTAATAATTATATATCACTGAAATTCTGAATAATTAAATGAAAATATGTTTATAAACCTTTAAACTGACTCATGTTTTTCATATGATTGGTTTTCACGTCCAATACAACGGAAGGTTTTTTGTAATCCTAAAAAAAACATTTTACAGTGACGATGCGATTTATTTTCAAAAATAGCTGAGAAAACATACAAACAACACACTGTTCACTTTTAGACGAGATCAAAGGGTTATAAACTTCTTATTTCGTATATTAGGTCTCTCTAAGTGCATCCACGTACCATTTTCCATGTAGAACGGCTGGTATTTTTAGTCAAAAATCTCGGAAAGTAGTTCAGTGAGGGAATGATATTTTTGTAACTCTGGAAGGTAGACATTTTTTTTCAAATAGAAAAAATTCATTGGTTTCCAGGTGAAATGATATTTACAATATGAATTATGATTTTTTTATGAAATGATATCTACTATAAATAAATTCTAAAATTTTTGCCTCAGTTAAAGTATTGCTGTGACGGGTTTACGCCGCAAAATTCGAAATTTAAGCAAAGATTGCATGCAAAGACGCGTTAATTTACCTGGTATGCCACCTCTATGTTTAATAGGAACCAATATAATAATATTAAAGGTATGTCATCGCGTTCAGTAGTAAATCTGCACATATGTCATCGAATTATTTCGAAATATATGACAAATTGCATAAGGCCGCGTGTTACAATAACACAAATTTCCCAAGGAACCAAATATGTAAATTGCAATTTCTTTATTTTTTTAATTGACATATTACATATGGTTATGCGAATGAAAAGTTTCACACAAATATGTGCTTAAACGAAAATCACTCAAACCACCTCAAAGATCTGGAAGCGAGTTTTATCTATGTACGACTCTGCGTACATTTCTGAATGCGCGTAGTTCTTGATAATATGCACATATGAAATGAAATGAAAACCCAAGTTATGAATTATGTTTCCAGTCAAATTAATGCCATTTAAACATGTAGCCTTACGTAACGGGAAGTATATTTCGGAATAATTCGACTGCATATACACAGATTATCCCCTTAATTCAAAATAATGCGTTTCATAATATCATAATGGTGGTAGAATCCATATTGAAAATATATTTCCTATTTATTCTCAATTATTTTCAATATTTCAAACTTTCAATTTCCCACATATTTTTAATGTGGATTTTGACATAAAATACTTCCATGAAGTAACGCCTGAAGGTGAAAAGTTTACTCATAATGGTGGTTTATAAATTTCAAGACACCATGTCGTGTAAAAAAAACGTATTTACAAGTGATTTTCGCTGGAATTCGGATTCCGTGGCGTAAATCTAAGACAAAGTAATGATTTGATTAAGGTGAACATTTTGAAATATAATTTGTTTATCGCTATAATACTACACAAATAGTGATTTACTTGAGTGGTTTTTTTTTCGCCAAAAGAATTTTTTCACCGCACCAGAAATGTTATAAAAAAGTGCACTCAATTAATCACCATTACCACTCCAGCCACCTGGAAAATGGTGGTGATGGGAGGCACTCTGATTATTCCGTCGCCATGCTTGACTGTTCAACGAGACAAGAAGCCTGCATCTCGTTAATTCTACATCCTTATCTTGTCAAGGATAAAGAGAAATCCTAGTGCCAGTAATACCAGGCACGTTGATGCACATCATTTGGATCTAATTCCGTGACGTAAGTAGTATAGATCTATTTAAGACCTAGTTACGTAAGGAGAGCAGATAGAGTATATGATATCTGCGTGGTAATTGTATACAACGGCAAGGCATGGACAAATATGAGGAGAAGGTTTTTTTAGACATTCCGCGTATTTTCACTAGTAAATCGCATGCAGGTTTTTCCGGATATGAGACAACTTGAAATGTTGAAAATAGTAACAGCTTCAACTTTCGTTCGTGAAAAAATTGTTGTAACGGTTATTACCACCGTCAAAATGATTTATTCTCAAACCAAAAATGTCCTGATGAGAACCGATCAGTGTTGCTCAAAAAGAGCAAAGGTTTCCTTTAATATAAAGAATAAAACATCTTAACGCCCAACATTATCGATACATATTGACGCGGAAAAACATAGTTCACACCTTTTGTGTGGAGTGTTGTCGTATGACAGCGAGACATGGACTGCGGTAAAAACGGAGAAGAAACATCTAGAGGCTTTTGAGACGTGGTGTTACAAAATTATGTGTAAGATATGCTGGACAGGGCGAGGGACGAACCAAGAGGTACGGAAAAATGTGAAGGAAGAACGAAGCATTTGGGGAAAAGTCAACAGGAGACGGGATATAAATTACACTGGGTATAAATTCTATTCAAGTAATCTTCTGAATTTTGGAAAATTAAACCATGATGAAGACACATGTAATGAACTAAATTAGAACAATGAATTAGGAAAGGTATAAACAGAGAAAAGAATGATGCAAAAGATGGAATCACGTATAAATTCACTGAGGACCATTTAACCCTCTACTGCCCACATGGATGAATTCGTCCACTAATACGAACATGCTTCTATATTGGACACTCCAAGTTTACTCCAATAGGTCGCAAACAATTGAAAAACGGTAAATGCCGTCAGACGCAGGTAGAATACAACTATCAGACGAAATCATCCGTTTGGGAATTGAAAGACGCGTGTCCAATATAGAAGCATGTTCGTATTAGTGGACGAATTCATCCATGTGGGCAGTAGAGGGTTAATACCATTGCAAAGTACGCGTCCCGATAAAATGATTCACAATAAATTATTATACACTATATCCGTACTTCACGCGTTATGTACAAGCCTTCGAATGCGGAAAGATCAATATTAGAGAACGTCAGGTAATGCACTGCGTAAGGGCTCAATTTTAATATAGAGGTGAATGAATTATTTGAAAAATTCCAACTTCTGGACAAATTCTAAGGACTAATTTACAAAATATTTTCCCATCTTCATAGATTTTACATTTTAAAACCTCCACATTTTTTTGAAGTTTTTTTATTACTTGGTAGCGGATTGATATTAGAATTGAATAAAGCGGCAAAGTGGAGAAAAATGGTCGTTTTTATCTTAGCGCCCAATAAGGTTAGTACATAGTCTACCAAAATGTATTCTTTTGGCTGTGTTACTAATGTTAGCCCGTCTAATAATTACATAGCATTAAACAAGCAATGAACTTTCTATGCGAGTTATTGCTATTAAAAAGTCAATAAAGACAAAATACCAATATTATTTAACATTTGCAGTTGCTATATCATAAATCGTATTTTTTCAAGTATTTAATTTCAGTGTTAATATTAATTTAAAGGAACACAAATCATTATTTAGAAACAAATCGCACTTCATAATTAACCTACCAGAAATTTTTACGCCTTTGTCGCCATAGTTTCACTTGGCTCCCACTGTTTCCAGCAGTTATTCAAGGGACGATTGCTAGGATATAATGGATGCGCGTTCATGGTGAAGAAATAGGTAAACGCAATTTACATATCCAAAAAATATCATTAACTCTTTTGAATTCGTAACAGCTTCTGCTTTTGCTTGATTGAGCTTATTTCCCAAGCGCAAAAAATATTTCTTTAACGATTTTTATCAAATGTTTTTAAGGCAATTAGCAGGGTAAACAGTGCTAATGGTATCAAAACAAAATTTGATTACATTCACAAAGTCATTTTATCAGACCAATTATTCCAAAGGGTGGATTGTTGATTTTCCCACAGCTGAATTTATGTAACTGGCGGAAATCCACAAACGCAAAATTCATTTGTGCAGGCATAACAACAGAAACCTCCACAATTTTTCTGTCCACTTCTAGCTTCATTCCAGCGAAAATCAATACAATGATGGCAGTGAAGCCTGTAAGGGCTCTTTTCCGCGTTTTTCCATTGTCGTAGACAACAGCTTCGACAGCATTCCAGCTCTCTTCTTCAGGTCAGAAGTAAAGATGCATGTGAACGTGTCCGTCTTATATAGGGGCCGTTTTGTTTTAAGAAGAGAGTAACCAATGACAGCGCACTTGACTGAATTGGTGCAATAAACGGCCCCTACATTACGGACACAATCATTAGCATCTTCACTTCTGACCTTAAGAAGACACTTTATTCTTGAAGGCGTAACTTTGTGGAATGACTCTACCGACATGACTAAAAAGAGAGAACTCTTAGTATTTTCCACACTTAAAACTTTAATTCCCGACCCAGGTTTCGACTGCCTTGCAATCATTTTCAAGGTCATAGAACACAAGGTAGCTTCCCATCAAATACCTTCAATGACATGTGCGAGCAAATACCATTGAATAAACGCAAATGATCTTGCGTTCATAATTTTTACATAACTATACTAGCTAAACCCACAAACTGCCCACGTGAAGGCATTCATCGACAATGTCGCAATGGCTTATCCATCATATTTATCAGGATCTATTCTCGAATGAATCATCTTTCCCGGTTAAAAAAATCTAAAAAGTTGGAAAAAATGTTGAACAATGGCTGTCATATTTATAGGCGGAATAAATTGAAAAAAATCATTATTAATCCCACTGGAAACACACTGGTTCGGTTAGGCTTATCTGCAGGAGATGATTAAGTCATTATTCTTCATACGTCCCACATTTCTACGTTTCTCAATTTTAGTTTTCGTCCACTTCCTCAAACTTTTTTTCTTAAGTCCCTTTATATAAACTCTATTCTATTTCTTTTCAAGTTTCATCATTCATGTATTTCACTTATGCCATATAAATGCCTCAGGTAATCTCAGTCTATTTCGACCGCATGTATAATATTAGTGAGGGTTTTTTATCTTTGGCTTGCCGAACGACATTTATAATTGTTCCGCTTGCGGTCAAGTTTTGTCTCGATGATTCGAAAGCGGATCTAACTTTTCCTTGCATTAACCCACGTCGAACGGTTTCCAACCCACGAGTTTCTCATTTTTCATCCATATCTCTCTGCTCGTCTTCCCTCAGCCTGAAGTTCTATTAGTTTTCCTTCGTCATCCTCATTTCCTCGGTTCACGAACGTATAACTCTTTTATCAGGGGTCGGAACTCCATTTGTGAGCCGCGGTTTCCATTGCAGTTGGATCGTAACGCCGGAGGTTCACCTTATCCCCCCACCTCCTGGGGCAGACAATTTTCCTCTCCCTCCATATTTTCCCAACTGTTTCCCATCGACCATGAGTAGCTGCGATCTCTCCGTCTTTTTCCAGGAGTCCAATGGAATGCCACTCTCGGTTCAATTTCCCTCGATATTTCGACTCGACGTAGGCTGGGTATTGCTTTTTCAGCTTCTCGTATTGATTGCTTTTCATCATGACAAAACTGTGGTGTATCTATTTCCAATATCTTCCGTAGCACCTCATTTGTCCACTGCTCTCTCAAAGTTTAAAAAAAATTGGTGAAAATTTCTCATTTTTGAAAATCTCTTTTTAAAAAAATTGGCTATGTGACTAGCATACCTACACTCATTGCGCTAAAAATGTATATATAACTATAACTTGTTACAAATAAAGAAAAACTACTCAACTCACTCAAAAAGTATTAAATTATTATTAATTAAAATTATTATGAAATAATTCGATTAATTACGGCTATTGGAGAAATGTTTTACCTAAATTTGTTACATTACGACGCTGTAGAGCTAAAGTTTCCTTGATTTTAAGTTTCCCAGAAAAAAAATGTTTAAAGCCGACTATTTTAGGCATCTTCGTTTCCCTAATTAAATAATCATACGCGATAAGAATAAATTTCGGCTGAAAAGTGAGATAAAAATCACAAAAACGATTTAACTAGGATTCGGGGGTGGTACGGGGTGTCAATTGCCCCCTCCCTTAATATTTTGAATTAAATTTATTTCGTAATGTTTCAAACCTTGGAATACAAAGTTTATAATGATATTTCTCGTTACCCGGCCTAATCTATCTCGATAAAGGATCTAAAACGATTACATAGAACATTAATGGGAAAATAGACAATATTAGGAGAGCTTTCGCAGTTGTAAAGTGCTTTCAAGAGGCTTAAAAATCCACCTATCTACGTGGGCTCCCCGATAATATCTGCTCCCTTACAAATTGCTCAAATAATTTCCATGGCCTGAAGATAAAGGATTATCTATCATAAAACCTTTAGAGGCAATCAAGGTGATCGTTACCAAGAGATTCAATGAAGATTGCAAATGTTCACAAAAATGACCGGCACGTAGCTATGGACATTTTAATAAGCCGTTAGTTAGCCGTTTCCTAAGTTCCAAGAATCTCCACTTTGCGGGGTGAAGACGGTATAACTGGAACTCTTTTTTCCTGAGCTTATTGTGGTTAAATTGCTACAATGCAAACGTGAAACGATTAGTATATTGATCAAGTTTCCTCGGTGGAAATTTCACTGAAAAAGAGACACAGGTTAGCACAGGAGACGTAAAAAACCTCGAAATCTCTTCCACCTATCGAACAAATTCGTCGCCACTGAACGTTACTATGCACTTCCTTCTGCAGTCGTCAAATTTTTACAAGAAGGTATTCCGTAAAAAAATATTGACCTAGCAACAAAATAAGATTTGTTTTACTATTATATTTATACTCTCTGGACTTAGAATTTTCTCCTGCAGCAAATCATATCCAATCCAACCATACGCATTTCTCATGACAAACAGATCGAAGTCAATTTGCATTCCAATCTCTTGGACAACTGAATGATACACATGACAGTGGCATTTCACCATAGTACTCAGCAAGTAAGTCATTAGAGTATCATTCTAATTTTATCGAACTGCTACCAATACCCATATTACATCCAAAAGATGGGAGAACATTCGTGTGGAGTGTAGCACTCTATAGATCGGAAGCATGGACCATTGGAAAAACTGTCCAGAGCAGACTAGAAGCCTTCAAAACTTTATGCTGGAGGAGGATGCTGAAGATAAAATGGACGGATAAAATAAGAAATGACGAAGCGTACAGAAGAATAGAAGAGGTTAGCACCATTTGGAACACCATGCTGAAAAGAAGAACAAGATGAATTGGACACGCCTTGAGACACAATGGGTTTGTGAAGAACATAATTGAAGACAAAACAGAGGGAAAAGTCCCCAGAGGAAGACCCAGGAATAAGTTTATGGACCAAATTAAAAGCGAAGTACATAGGAAGAGGTACCAGTAGGTAAGGGAACTAGAATTAGATAGGGAAGGGTGGAGGGCTGCAGTCAAAGAATTGCAGAATTGAACGACCAATGAATGAATGAATGCTGTAAAAAGTTTGTTGTTAGGGTACCATTCAAATTTTATCGGACTGCCGCAACTACCCACATTATATCCAAAAAATCTCACCGAGACTGGAATAAACCAAACCTTAATAGGCAATCATAGAATCAATTCTGCATTACAACCCTTCTCCCATCGGAATAACCGTATGTATCTTGATATACACCGTATGCGCTACGAACACTAACAACGATGATTGATTAGTAGAATGTATGGTTCGCACATTCCAGAACAAGAACTAATTATCTCTCTGCTCCGACATGAATGTGCTTGTCTGTACAAGGAAGCTGATGAATGCGGGAATGCTTCATTGAATACTCCGTTGTGCGAAATTTCCGCACGAATGCAAGCGTACTACATTACTCAACAGTCTCCACAGGTGCAAGAGGAAAGATCACAAGGTCATGAGCCATAACACATTTAAGGGAATTCCAACGGACAAACACTCTGACACTTAATGATTGCATAAAATTACTTTGTGCTTTTTCACAGTGTTTTATTTTTAGTCGACCAGTTGCGTCGCATAATAATATAAGAATAAAACACCTATGAAGAATGTTGCCAAAAAAAGAAACCACTTGACTAAGAATAAACACTGAAAAAGTACCAAGTAATTTTGAAATTAATGTAGAATGGATTTTCACAAAAGGATGCCTGTCAATATCGAAATTATAACTTAATGATTGATTATTAAGGAGTAAACTTACGGAATATAAAATAATTTGCGATACAAGTGATTGCGATGTATTCTTCCTTCCATTTTTTTAAGAAAGTCAATAGCCAACTTCACCTCTCTGTACATTCCTAAATTTTACGACGTTTTTCGCTCGGCTTCTGCGCTAAATATCTTAACATCATTATTAGCTACTATACATGCATGCATTTTCCGGCATGATAGAGTTCTTGCATGATTTAGTACCTTGTAGAGCTATTTATCCGTCGCAGTAATTATAACCTGAGGTCGTATCTTAGGTAGTGTACTGCATGGTAGCAAGTTCGTCCACGTAGCACTCTCCTAGTTTCTGGACTGACCGCGCACAGTTATCCTGACTGCTTTTTGCATACGCCTGGCATTTCGGATGGAACGTACGCGGTTCAGATTTCAGCTGGGATGAGGGCTTCACGCCAGGTGTAGAATCACTCCGTGCCAAATACCCTAGTGATGGCTTGCACGATATTTCGTAGATGTAGATGTATATTAACGGCTCATTCATGCATTTGTCATTAAATTCTTAGATTGTAGACAAAATTCTTTCGATTCAATAGGGAGACTATTATAGTGGTTTTCCGTTACTTTACACGCATTGGCTAGACCTGAAATACCCTTACAATCTTAATCTTTCATTTTAATTTCTGACGCAGGATGTTTCAAGAGTTCCCAACTTTTTTAAGATCAGCCAGAGAACAGCCACTTCCTTAATCCTAGGGGCCAGAGGCATTTCAAGGCCTGGGCCTCTCCGGCAATAATAACTAAGTCATCATGATCTCTTACGTACATTCTTCATCTTCTCATTCTCATCTTTATTAGATTATCTTCTACATCATCTAATAATCATTTCCGATGCCTTCCTCTCAATCTTCTACTTCAGGCATTCTCTCTACGTACCCTTACAATCTCAATATTTGACTTTTAATTTCTGACGCAGGATGTTTAAAGAGTTCCCCAGCTCTCTACTCCTCTGTAGTCTCCACTGTCTACCTTCCTTTGCTACACCAAATACCTATCTAAGTACTGCAAGAAGAGTAACTAGCGCAAAAAAATTTACGTTACATTAAATGGAGATCATTTTAAACTAGATCACGGTCATTATTTACAGTTAACAAAGAGCATTTCGGTCGCGTTTGACTATTTAAGTCGACGATATACAATTAAGGCTCAAGCTAACTTGCTCTTAACTGTTCACCAACCGAATGTTAGAGACTATTACCTTATACCAAACCGATTGTACTATTTATTATGAAATAAATTGTAACAAATTTTTGTTTTACATGAATGTAATTGCTGCTTAATTTGTTACTATTTATATGATTTTCTGTGCAATACATTGTCATATTTTGTTGTAAATTGATATACGTAAACAAATTTCTTAAGTTGAACGAAAGCGTACATGTTGTCCTCTATGTAATCATTTGTAAGTTACTTCTGTTTTACATGAATGAACTATATCGGCTCGATGTATTATCATTTTCATACATTGCATTCCATTTTTCATAATGTGGGAAAAACTGACATGTTGCAATTAATTGTTTTTTATGCTTTGGAAAATCGTGATTATTAAATTCCGGCAATGCTATTTTTTTAAGGAAGGTAGTCTCCATACAGGTGACACCTTTGAGTCTACCTAAAGCTCCTATTAATTGTAAAAAAAGGTATGTATGAAACGGTGTAGTAAATTATATTATATTATTATATATTACACTAGCACTTAGGACAGAAGGCTATTTCAACATATGAGTATCCAGACGTAGTGAACACCAATGGTCCTGGCTATTGGACGGCAAAATCGAGCGAAAGAACTAGTCCCGACGGGAGAAACCTTCCATCTTGAATGGAGAATAAAGAAAAACCAGTAGAACCTAAACTTAAAACTTTTATTTCATTTTTGTGAAGGCTTTCGCGGAGTCTTTGTGATGAAGAGGGTGGTTTTCGGGAGATTCTTCCACGTTCATCGATTTTAAGGCAATATTTCGAGGATCAAGAACCGCCTCCCGGAAGACATTCGGAGGTATATGCGAAATAAAGTGCAGTTGCGTCCACTCCTACATCGGCGAGACCTCAAGAGCACTGAAATTCCGGCTTCAAGAGCATAGGAGGGCCGTGAAAAATCGACAACTCCGCCAGTCGGCGGTCGCAGAACATCAGTGGAGCCCAGACACAACATTTACTTTGATCACACCACACTATTGAAAAATGAAGCCCTCTATTTACCGAGAATCATACGTGAAGCAATAGGAATAGCGAAAACGCCAAAAAAAAAGTCAACCAAGCGGACGGCTACACTCTCGCCACCGCGTGAAAACGACTCTTCAGTAGAATGGACCAATCACAACATACCTGTACCCGAAGGCGCAAAAACGGAGTAACATAAAAAGGACGGACCAAACACTGCATCGGCACTTCAGCGAATCTGAAGATGCCAGCTAGAACGCTGGCAAAATATTGTCCACAAAAATTGATCAGCGCGGAAAACAATTCTCCTCTTTTTACATTATTTCCCCAAAGCCTGGAATGAGAAATTACGATTCGCATACAACGAGGTGGACTCAGGTCACACAAATCTTCCATTTCTGAATATTTTGAGGGGATTCTTCCCCTGGAATCGATAAATTCACTCACTGGAGCACACCTCACCAGTGCTCTATAGAATGGGCGTAGTCCATGCGATTGACTATTGATGTTAGATCTACGAAACTGACTCCATTTCATTTTATGTTTTACTTATCTAAGTAGCATAACTGTAATGCTTAAATTACATACACCCAGTGCGTCAATGTGCGCTCTATTGTACTTTAAATTCCATAGTACCCGAGCACGGGACAAAGGTTATATTGGGTGAAGTAAATGCTCTCAAATTGCGATAGCTACAATTATGGTATTGAAACATTCGAATGTATGGAGACTTACGAGTCTCTGAGCCGTAATTGCAACTGCCGCTTTCCGAGAGCAATCATATCACCTTGGATTACGTCAATAATTCGCTCGACTGCTCAAGGGTTAAGACTCTTCACTTTCCTCCTCTTATGGTGGTTAAAGGGAGATTGTTCTCTAGTCACAATGTAGACTCATATTCGAAGTATAAATTTTAATTTCAGCAGCTGTAGAAATCATTAAGTAAATATTTCATTTTTAATAGTGCAATTTAATACTTTTATATTACTGATATTCTAAATAATTAAATTAAAATCTCTTTGTAAGTCTTTAACTTGGCTAATTTTTTCACGCCCTACGCATAGAACTTCTTCACAATAAAAGGTTGGTGAATGAATGTATCATGTCTTTTCAAAAATAGTTAAGGAAGCATGCAAACTAGATACAGTTATTTTTGACGAGGTCATTGTGTTAGAAAGGCCACTCAGGAGGTCATACGCGAACCACTTCCCATGTCAAAGGGCTGTTATTTTTCATAAAAAAATCTCCGATAGTAGTTCAGTAAGGGGGCTGGTAATTTTATATTTTTTGTAGAGTGAGATATTCTTTCTCAAAATGAGACCACATTCATTGATTCTAAGGTGAAACGACGTTTTGCTCAAACTGCCTTAACCTCCGGATTAGCTATCGAAAAATTAAAATGGATGAGGAACTCAAAGACCGAACGAAAGCCCCATTGGGATTGCTTAAAACAGTAGAAGGAATTGAATGTGTTTAAAGACTAAAAGAAAGAACGCAAGACAACCTCACAAGAGTGTTCATAACATTTGCTGTATGGATAAATATTGCTAAAACTACCTCTTCCATCTGATGGCTCTCAACTTATGATTTCCGAGGTTCAATGGGCTTACGGCCAGTTGAAAGAACATTTACTAATGGAATCAATAGTTATGAGATCCACAAAGTCATAGGTTTCATAAAAAATATTTGGTTTGCAGGAGCACATCCACAAGTTACATAGCTTATTTATCCAAAAGTTAATAGCTTGGAATATTTGACCTAATCTTCTACCACCGGATAAAATGTATGCAACGTTAGCCGATGAATAATTGCTATTGCACATAAAATAAGTTATTAAGAGTAAATTATCTGGTCAGTTGTCTCAAAACAACTCATTAATCTAGTGATTTAGTCTCCAAGCAGTTAAATGCACATCCGCCATCTTAGCTGATTATGGAACTCATAACTTCATACCATAAGTTATGAAAACAATAAATTTAATGAATGTTTCTGCAACACTTATTGAATGGGTCCCATTACATTATATATTACATATGTACCGTTTCTGCGACTGAGCATTGGTGAGACGAATACCACCAATTTCTACTTTATCTTTTACGTAATTCTAAAAAACTACTGAACTATTGCTTTCAAGGATGACAAACGATTAGTATTATCAAGAAATTAGAATACACAGTGAACGCATCATTCGACGGGTATAATGTTATGAGCACCCCTGCAGCAGTTGGAGGTGACTTTAGGGTCACTTCTCATTTTTACAAAATTTTATTCCCAAATGAAGGTACAAAGTCAATCGTACGGGAGTACTTACATAAAGTGATGAAATTCAATGAGTAAAAATCATTTGAATTGACGGAGATTCGAACCCAAATCTCCGATTTGTTTGCTCACCGGTCGTGCTCGTTAGCATGTTACACCTCCAAGTACCAATCATCAAGGCGAAATATTGCTTGATGAAGGTAGTTGGCCTTAAAGGAAGATGACTCACTGGCCTAACACACCTGACCGGAGATCGGGAAATCCGGGTTCGAGTTTCAGTCGAGAAATTCAAATGATCTTTCAATGGCGAATTCTATGTCTTGGTGCATATGTACCGCTGCAAATGACTTCGTGCCGTCATTTGTAAATGCGATCCCGGAGAACTGTCATGTTCGTCGACGAATAACGGTAATGCTGGGTTTATCACCGCGACAGTAGCTTAATATGCACGAATATCGTCTCCTGTGCCACAATGTGGACTTGAGACGCGAACGCCTTGTTCGTTGAAACCCCTGTCAAAATTAGAACCGAAGAAAGATGGCTCAGTGGTGTTACTGTTCAACACACCTGACCGGCTATTGAGAGATCTTAGTGCGAATACCGGTCAAAGTTCATCCCTTGGTCGTATCTCATCCCTCGTGGTGCCAGGAGTGGGGGCTAGAATTCAATCTTAGTTAATGCACCACAGTTCACTTATTGCGAAAGTCATCACACATATGCCATAAGTACTCTGTGAATGGAGTCAACATAAAATGTTCAGATACAGTTAAATATATTGGAATTACCTTTACTTCTGATATATCGTGGGGAACTCACATACAAAACATATGCGGCACAGAATTTAAGAAACTAGATTTTATTAAGCGAATAATAGGAATGTCCTCGGATGAAAAAGATAAAGACAGATGCTATTTCACTCTGGTTAGGCCACATCTCGAATACGCCGCGAGCATTTGGGACTCTGGTCTTAAAGATTTAGCCAAAGAAATTAACAAATTAAAAAGAAGAGCATCACGCTTCGTTAAAAACTGCTACGAACGAACACATAGTGTTACACATCTATTAGAGGGATTAAGGTGGGAGCCCGTAAAGACTCGGAAGCTGCACACTAGGCTTCGGCTGCTTGATAAATTCAGAACTGATATTTTTCAGAACGACACAGAGAATATTATCATGACGCCTCACTGCATTTCTAGGTCTGACAGATGCGATAAAATAAGAGAAATACTCTGCCAAACAGATAGGTACAAAAACTCGTTCTTTCCGCGCACAATAAGCGACCACAATAGAAACTGAATCCCCCTGAATACACTCCCATAATGCACGTCACCATTTCATCTTCGAAAAATCTTATCCCTTACAAATCTACACGGCTGGTATCCTAACACCCCCTGCCACATGCGCATGTGGCGGTTCACAGGGATGTATGTAGATGTAGAAAAGTTCGTTTACCCATTCGTTGATTCTCTACACGATCGTTCTATTGTTTTCAGTTCTAATTCAGTCAATTAAGGTATTCCCCGTGATTTTTCTTAGGATGGCATTGTGCATAATGTATTAGAATATTTTGCTAGGAATCTGAAACACATCTGAGGAAAACTTTCAGCATTGGCCACAAATTTCCGACTCCACACAAATCGACCCGTACACGGCCATTACTGAAAATGGGCGTAAACTAACGTAAAACTCCCTGTTCCCACGAGGATGAAAACGCAATCAAGAGGACAAAAGCGTCCCCATAGATGCCACGGAGCCCCTGGTCCACTTTCACCTCGAGCGGACCCTGTGACCTTCATACAAATTGCTCGTTGAGCTCTTTCTCCTTCGTCATTAGGGGTAGGGTAATGAAGAGATTGGTCACGGTCACACTAATCGTCCAAGCCGTTTATGGAGGGATTTTTTTCATCGACATAGATACTTATTTATTTATACTGGAAAATGTATTCGCTACAATGGAAAGCGAAACATGATGACAGGTTCTCAGGAAATTGGTGGAGGGACTATTAATCCCATGGGGACTTACTCCATACGAGAGCGTCAGGTAGCCTCCGCTTTCGGTTACTAACATTTCCAAGGTCGCAAACCCCCATACCAATCTACATAATACCTCGTTCAGACTACCATCGTATAGACCAGCATGCGTAAAGCTTTAGTTTACACGGGGCAAGAGTTAGCCTCACCAGGGCATTGCAAAGAAAAACAGCAAGCGAACGAAATAAGTAATACCTTATTCCAGTGGCGTTTTTAGCATTTCAAAGTATTTTTTAAGGCAAGAACACATTTCTTTGATTATTCATAAATATATTAGTATTTTCTTTACATAAAATATCTATTTTTTCGATATCGTTGAGGTTCTTTAGGATGAAGACAGCGAGGATGGTCATTAAAGGCGGAGGATACAAACTCGAACAAGTCAAACATTTGAATTACTTTGGCAGAACGCTAGAAGAAAATGGGCATAGTAGCAAAGATATTAAGAGGAGAAAAGTGTTCACTAAGGAGGCGTTTTGTAAAAGATGGGAGCTAATGACAAGGACCTTGGACAAGGATGTGAAGAAGAGGCTGGTGAAGATCTTGATATGTAGCGTTTTGTTGTATGGAGCAGAAACGTGGACCCTCAGAAAGGAGGGCGAAAATAGGCTGAAGACATTGGAGATGTGGATGTGGAGAAGGTGAGGTGAACGGAGAGTAAGACTAACGAGGAAAAGCTTGAGATGATGGGCGAGGAAAGGAAACTTTTGAATAAAAAAGCATAAATTCCATATAAATGATAAGTCCTTGACAATAACACTAAGTGTCGACATCACGGTCCGTTTTATTAAAGAATGGGTCATGAAATTACTACTATATTTTTATTCTTACCATCATGAAATACATATTATTTTTCTAAGCCAGATAACAGTAACTACAGATCATTCTCCCAGAAAATCTCAATACTTTTGTTTCCATATCATTTATCTTCATTCCGCGCTGATAATTTAAGCATCAACTAAATTGAAATCTCTTAGTAGATAGACCAGATGAAGAATCAAAGACTCGAAAGGGAAAAATTAAGCATGCAATGACTCAGAACCAACAATGATGCAGTTCCTGTTTTTTAGATTAGCTGGGCAGAATAGGTTTAAAAAAATGCTAGCATATTCCGATTTACCTTTATTTGGATCGTAAAAATATGCCTTAAAAACACTATTGAACTTTCCCGTATTTAAGTTAAACGTGTTAATGTAGTAAACGTTTCCTACCATGGTCTCTTCCCTCACAAGACCCCTCCTAGATGTCACGCTTCTCCTAAGCTACTGCCTCCAAGATTGACTACCACTACACTTTACACTTTACACACAATTTGTTGAGATTGCCTGACAACATCACGAATTGACGACGATTGGCAAACAGAATACAACAGGACCTTGGGAGAATAGTTGTAAGAAAAGTTGAAGCGAGAGAGAATTTTTTATAAGCTAATTTTTAGTAGTTCGAGTTTGCCTTTCACACGGTGCAACCGTTTCGCCCATTGATGTTGTCAACGAAGTAACGTGAAAATACTATTTTTTATGGTCCGCAGATTCTAAAATAAAGGGCATGCGTTAAAGCATTTAAATCTAGGGTTCTCATTTCTTTCTTAAGAAAAGAAAAAATACCTAAAGTAATAATTGAAAGTGATAAAACAAAAGGATCATGGATACAATAAGTATAGATAAACTCGTTGGCAACCAATTCTGAAAAGCATGACATCAGAGAGAGGAACAAGTGAATGAGAGATGGGACATAAAGTGGCCGAGGGTCACTGAAGAAATCCAAATCTGAGCCTTTTCGCACCTTTAACAATTCATCGACGCTTGACTCACCTTCAGTGACGTAAGATCTCCAGTGCCAACAAATTTCGCTAAACAAATATCCGAGGAAAACTTTCTCCTTCGCCCGCGAGCGTAATACTAATCAACTGATCAAGGGTACCCTGGAGAACAAGGTAAATTATTCTTACTGAGAGCCATAAGGAACGTCATCGCCGTAGGAATCGGAAAGCGATCGAACACACAATCAATACCTAGAGGGGCCAGCCCCTTTCATCTCGAGTGGAGAGGATAAAACGGATAAGGAACAACTCTCTCTGAAAAACTCGTGTCGCATCCCTTCCCTTTAGTCAACAGGGTACAGTGAGCGGGAGATGCAATGAGCGAAAAGGGTATCAGGTCATATTAACGATCCATATCTGCGAGGTCGGCGGGATTTGCTCATTTTTATTTGACTTCGTTTAACCTTAGTTCGCCAGTCATTGAGAGTAGGTAGACTTGGGCTCGAATAAAACGAGCGAAAAATATATGAGAGCAGGGGTGGGAAAGAAAAACATAAGAGTTAATTCGCAAGAACATAGAATAGAGATTAAGAAAAAATTTCTAACCTCATCTCTCTCATCACTACTGTTAGGAAAAAGAAGGTGATGGAAGAATGTGAACGGGTAATTCGGGAACAGAGATTATTGAAAAAAGAGTAGGCTTCGATAGTTCGGTCATGTCAATAAAATGGATGGGAATCGAATAACTAAGCAGATTTGAGATAGAGCAATAAATGGTGTGAGAGCAATGGTTAGGCCTAGAAAGTTACCAGCAAATGTGGTTAAAGATACTCCAAATGCAAAGAAAAGAAAAAAATAAGTCTCAAAAACGCGAGCGATTACATGAATCAATTTATGAAGCTGAATATAGCAGGTATGTAAGGATAGGGTAGCATGAAGGAAAAAATTTAAGTAGTGATAGCTTCACGGGCCCTTCACCGAGAGTTATTCATTTATAGACTGTGCCGACCCCATAATGGCTCGCCGTGATGTGCGTAAGTATGAACCCCGGTAGTACACATTAATGAACTATATTGGTGCTTCGACTAAACTTTCGTATTGAACAAAGTATAAGTGACATGAATAAGATAGGAAGCTCATTCAAAAGAATTTTGGACGAAATAATATAAAAAATAAGATATTAGGCTTTTCCAATATGTGACGCTTGGCATTTCTATTCGGGAAGTCCGCTGGGTAAGAGATTCTAAGGTTACTAACGTTTCGATCGCAGAGTCATTCATTGAAACTTCAGAGGAAAGAAGTCATGTATAAGAAGAAGCATTCTGCCCTAAAGATAATGGACAACTCGTCCATCAAAACATCGACAACCATGGAACCTCTTGCAACACAAGCCACTGAAACTTGACGTCGCGATGGAATTGACTGCGATTGGTGGGCGGAAACGAGAGAAAAATGACAACAACTTTAGCCAGTTTGATTAACTTCAAGTAACAGCATTTATATAAGCACAATTATTACAATATAAAACAAGCCCGTAGGCTAAATACCGTTAACTTGATCTATACAAGATGAACACAAGTCGCAACTGGAACCAAGCAGATACGTCCTTCCCCGGTGACAGTCAGATGCCAAGAGGGCGAGCGCCGCGCTGTGTCGATGCGGCTGGCGATTGAGGGGAGTCAGCTGACCGATGCAGGAGTTGGGGGCAGTGGGGGAAATCCTTGTCCATGTTGATTGGTGGAGGGAATGGAGCTAGCGTTGATTCGCTCGATATAGAGTGCACCACTGCGTTTTTCAGTATAAAAGTGAGTTGATTGTCTGATCGCGAACAACGAAAGCGAAACAGCGATACGCGAGACATCAATTCGCGGGAGGATATTCGCGCCGGCGTTTGCGAGTTTTTGTCGTTCGCGAGTTTTTTGGCGATGGGTGGTTTTTCTGGCAGAGTGGTTTCTTCTGTCTGAGTGGGAGGGGGGAAATTTTGGCACAATCTTACCCGGTGGACTTCCTGAACAGAACTACTGAGCAAAAGTAAAAATTTCCAGCCGCGACCAAGGGGAAAATATGATAAAAATAGTTGAAAATCCTCATGGGATACCTCAGGAGTCTTTGAAGTAATTGATAGAGGGGAATGGTTCAATATACAGAAGGACCAGGACATAATACTTAAAGGTCTAAGACTCCATACGGGCTTTGGTGCCAAGATAGATGATGAGGAGGAAATTTTAACTTGCATATGCACTTGATACATCAGACACTAAAGGTACTGAGGTCCATTGAAACTAGACACAAGTGGGAGAGCAATCAAGAAAAAAATTATAAGAATAACATGTTTTATTTAAACCCAAAATTGGGAAAAACTAAGTTTCCCCTTGACCCAGTAGCCCTCTTCTACTGGTAATAAGTAGGCCTTTTACTGAAAAAATGTCGTTGACAGGGTTAAATTAGCTAAGCAAATGGCCTAAAGGAGCGCTATTCACTCTTGAATATATAAAAATCGAGCAGACGATCAAGTCCCTGAAGGACCAAGTCCTTGCCATCAATGGGTCAGGAGAGGCTTGAATAACAGGAAACTTAGACAAACACTTGCATCAAACTAAACAAGGGTTAGAACTCAGTAATTGGCGATTTCTCAGGGGTTGAAGGGGATGTCTTTATTTTCCTTGAATTTTTTAAAATCTTAGTAAAGATCGTGGTCGTTACACTAGACAAATATGTCACTTTCAGAAAAAATCACATTTAAATGTGACTTTTTCTATTGAAGCCTTACGAACAATCGAAAGGACGTATGCTAAAAAGTGTTCTTTGATAGTTTGCCCGTGTTGAGAAAATAGATGAGGGTTGATTAAATAAAAAGATATATAACTGACAAATAACTGACAAATCACAAAACGAGCAATTTTCATGAGTACAAATTTATTACAAAACCTATCTTTCGCCTTTTATTCATTCATCGGGTATCAGATTCAGACAGATATCAGATTCATCAGGTATCGGCATCAAACGAATGTAATGTATGCCGTTCGTTAATGTATGCTACGCGCATAAATGAATGAATCATTGGGAAAATTACTCCCTAGGTCATCAAAGTGCAGCACGATAAGTTGAAGGTGAAGCACTATCTGTGGGCTGAACTATTTTATGACCTGATGATGCCGTAAAAGGCGAAACCTAGGTCATGCAATAAATCTGTCAAGGGAAATGGTTGCTGGCTTTAATTTGTGGAGGTTATCTATTATGGTCCAAATAAAAATGACTTTTTAAACCCCACTTGAGGTCGATGAGTTTAACTCCACTCCACTTAACTCCACAACTACCTCAAGTGGAGTTAACTAAGTCTAATTTATTTGGTTCGTAATAAATTTGTATCACATTGATGCACGCACACTAATGCCACGACTCTTACCTTGAAAAATCCACAAAATTATGGAATTCTCTCCCCATAGACTACAGAACAGTAAAAACAGGCATTCATTCAAAACAAAACTTCATTCTTACCTATTATACAAAAAAAATAATCTCTGATTCGCATTTTTTTATCTATATCACCAGCTGCTTTTAGTTAGTTCTGGTCCAATCTTCATTAAAATGCCTTTTATTGTTAGTTTTTTGTTATTTTGAGATATGAATATGTTTTTTGAATATGAATTTTTGAATTTATGTTTGTATTGCTACGCTTCAGGTATGTTTAAACTCATTGTTCTTGTTTAATACTTTGTTAGCTATTTAAGCCCACCACAATTTTAATTGTAATAATGGTGCTCTACGGGGTATTGTACCTAGAGCTAATAAATATTTGTTATTAATAAATTTGTACTTGTGATATTTGCTCGTTTTGCGATTTGTCAGTTATGCTGCGGTTCCACAGAATATCGCCGGAATTTTCAAAATATGTAAAAAGATACATAGCATAGTGGAGAAAATGGCATGAAAGGGAAGGGTACACGGATAAAGTCTTGGGAAGAAGACACCATAAGAGGAGGAATTATAGGAATCTAATGAATCGGAGAGCTAACGCGCAGCAATGTATAAATACGGCACTAGCATGTGAGGTACCCAAGGGTAGAACATCTAGAAGGAACTTGCTACAATTGAGGCCATTTTCCTAGGTAAAGCGCCAACCCTGAAAAAGAACGTTTGACGGACAATTTTTGTGCGTAAATACGATCGAAGAAAAATTCCTCTTTTTCTCTCTACACCTTTGCCGAATACGAATCGACCGTAAGTCTAGCCTTATGCACACGCACGTGGAAAGTAACTGTACGCACAGCCAAATGGGAACGATATCTCCGCGCCATAGATCAATCAACTAGATGAATACTTCCCATGAGATGCCTGGGAGGAAAAAAAACCCTTTTATCTCAAGTGATGAGAGAAAGAGAGAGAGAGAGGGTTGAAAGCTCTGCACAAAACTTCAGTCACATCCATTCCCGTTAAGCGGGAGGGGAAGGGTAAAGAGAGGAAAAGAAGTAAGATAGAGTCAGGTCACGAATATCACCCACAACCGTATTATTGGATGATAACCTTACTGTAGAATTGAGTTTTGCAAACAATATATAGAGAGAAAGATACACTATACAGTAATGCGTCTGTGCCCGCCTTCTTCTTCATTAAGTGTTCAATCCTAAGATTGGTTATCTGCAGCCCTCCACCCTTCCCTATCCAATGCTAGTTCCTGTGCCTCATGGTATCTCTTCCAATGTACTTGTCTCTTTATTTGGTCCATGAACTTATTCCTGGGTCTTCCTCTAGGGACTTTTCCCTCTATTTTGCCTTAAATTATGTTCTTCACAAACCCATTGTGCCTCAGGGTGTGTCTAATCCATCCTGTTCTTGATTTCCATATGGTGATCCAGGGTGTGTCTAATCCATCTTTTTCTTCTTTTCTGTATGGTGATTCTGTATGGTGTTTCATATGGTCCTTTCGTCTACTACTCTTCAGTACACTTTTCTTCATCATCATTTCTTATTTTTCCCGTCCGTTTTATCTTCAGCATCCTCCTCCAGCGCCAGGTTTCGATGGCTTATATTCTTTTCTGGTCAACTTTTCCAATGGTCAATGCTTCCGATCCGTAGAGTGCTACGATCCACACGAATGTTTTCACATAATGTTTCCTGGTTTGTAGTCCTATCTTTTATGAGTACAGTAGTTGTATTTTTCCCCTAAACGCCTACTTAGCTTGGGCTATTCTCCGGTTGATGCCCGTTGCACTTCTTCCGTACCACGTGGTGGTACTTCCAATATAGGTGAAGGAATCCACTACCTCTAAATTCTCTCCTCTCAGAGTGACTTCTACATTCAGTTTCTCTCTTCCGCAAACTATGATTTTAGTCCTCGTTTTATTTTTTTTCATGTTGTATTCTTGAATAACTTGGTCCATAGCGTTTTGTGACCTTTGTGCCCACATTAAGGGCGTGTATACCTCGGCCGAAAACTCCCTTTTAGCTCTGGCCTCTACCGCAGCCGAAGAGAGATCTTCGTCTTCCCCTCCATTATCCGCCCCGACCAACTAGTGCGCCCCTCATGGCACAGTGTGAAATGCATTGCATGGGTTCACATGAATATTTTCTGCGAAGTTATAAAACACAATTTCCAACATTTTGATGATCCTCCATGGAGATGAAGTAATTCCACTTACAATAAACGCATAAGCATTTAGAAACATGCGCCGAACACGTCTTGGTGATTACCTGATTTTTGATAAATTCACGTTTATTTCCTGGTCGAAACAGTTATGCAAAGATCAAATATGGAAATGTTACAACACTTATTGATGTATTAACGTCAATCATAATTCATGAGCCCTGTTCAAATATATTTACTTCAAGTACCATAACCGAGAGGTAAAAATCACGGCTGCAGTAGGAGTGTCGAGAAGTACTCAACACGAGAGGCAAATGCGAAAAAGTAGAACTTTTCTGTGTACCTGGCCACGTAGGTTAATCGGACACAAGAAGACTGACGGAATAGCAAAAGCAGGATCAAACAGCAACTCGATTGGCCCTGAACCAATCTTACCCATCGGGCCATCAGTAGGGAGATCAAAACATGGAGTCTAGTTCAGAACTCCGAGATCCGGCGAACAACATCGAAGCTACGGGAGGCCAAACTACATGTAAAGGGACCTAGGCCTAGCTTCATATGGAAGATTCTCCTACTGAATCGGAGTCAAATACAAACGGTAATGGGATTCCTCAGAGAAAATTATCAACTGATGAGACATCACATATGAATATTACAGACTCTCCCTTATGCAGGTGGTGAGAGAAAGTGGATGAAACCACGTACCATATTCTCTGTAAATGTCCAGCCATACCTTGAACTCTAAACAGGTATCTGGGCTCACCACATCTGGATTTCAACGAAGTAGAAGAAATTCCTGTAGGGGACCTGCTCGCCTCCGGCAAGGCCCTCGGACTCCACAGATAACCACCGATGGAGGGCTGGCACAATGGACCAATCCGGTCTAATTGCCTGAGGGACTCTCAGGGGTAACTCCACCAAAATGTTATCTATTATAATCTAACCTAACCGAGCCGTAAAATAAAAGCGCGAAGACGTCTGGATAAGGGTTTTTGGCTACAGTCACCTTAAATAGGCATGTCAGATCCGATCGTCGGATAAAGAATCAAAATTGAGAAAAGGAATGAATTAGGATTAAGAGTATTTTTAATTTTTTTTCAATTAAAACACCTGATTTGAGTCAAAGAAAGCGTTTTTATTGGCCAACAGACCCTTTGCGAAAACTCAATCGGTCCAGAAAGGCTCATTTCGACATGGAAGAGTAAATAAACCAAGAGAATAACCAAAAGGAACGCTAGTCCCACGAGGACGGCGACGCGACTGAGCGGATGATCCAGTTCCGGAGGCAATAAACCCGTTCATCTCGAGTAGAGAGTGTTAAGGAAAGGGAAAAAAGGGAAAACTTTACATAGAGCTCTTGTCGCATCCATTCCGTTCCCTTAGTCAGACGAGGGAAAAGATATATATAAGTGAGAGGGGGGAAAAGAGCGAGAGAGATATAGGGTCAGGTCACACAAATCGACCGACCCTTCTCCCACACTCTCCCCGCTCACTGTCTTCCCTCAGCGCACCCAATCCATTCCCGGCATTCCCTTCGCACACCGCGCACCCCTCCCCCCTCTCCGTATGTTCCGACATTCCCTGAGAGCTTCCATCTTTTTTTCCCAGGGAACCTCCATTTGCCACGCTCCCAAAGTCCAATTCCGACCTCTCCCTATACCTTTTAACCTCCCTTCCTCTCCTCCGTATCCTTTCTACCCCTCCACACCCTCCACCAAACCTTTCCGCATCGCGAAAAATCCGTCTTACTTCGTTTGTTTTTGCTTAGTTTCCATATTTTCATTATTTTCCCTCAACTCCCCGCCTACGGCTCATTTTCTCTTTAGTGACTCGCTTTCTTTTTTCCTCCTCTCATACTTCTTTCTCTCTCTTCCCGTCTCGTTTCTCTCGTTTATACGAAAATGCCTGCCGGTGCTCCTTCGCCCTTCCCCCTTTCCATCGCTTATATTTTGATAACCAAGGCGGATTTCGTGTGTAACCTTATTTATTTTTTCTTAACAAAAAAGTATTACTCGAGGGGAAAGGCGATGGATATGTTCAGAGAAAACTTTTGCAAACACGCCAGAGGGAAACATTCAAGGAGCCCGAAGTTACGTAGGCGGCCATACAGAATGGTTTATTGTTTTTTAAATACATACATCCGCAGCTGCGAGGTGATATAGTACTTCGGTAAAAAAAACTGCCGATTTTAATAATTCATTCCACAAACCAAGCAACTATAACAGTTTCAATTTCACAATATTGAATAAAATTAATGGTTGAAGGCGTAACATTGTGGAAGGTTTTCGCAGACATGACGACAACATTTCTTTAAAAAATTCCACATAAAATTTTATTTCCAACCTAGATTTCGACTACATATCAATCATTTTCCTTTTCAAAGACCTTGAAAATAGTTTCTGGGCAGTCAAAACCTAGGTCGGAAATAAAATTTTAAGTATAGAGTTTAATAAGAAATTTTGTCGCCATGTTCACATTATTGCCCAATCGATGGCAACGTTCGTACTCTGAACCAATGAATTTTGTAAATTGTGCTACAGATATTGAAATCAGGTGATTAATTACATAATTTATGAACTTTACAAATGTTTTTTTTTGTGTTTTACGACGCAAATTAAGCAGTTTGTGGAGTTTCACGTTCAATTCATGGACCAAACTATGGCATAGGTAATTCATTGTACCAGCGTACGCTGTGAGTTAAGCTGGAAACGTTGTAATAGATAGGATGATCACAGGTAATGAAATGAAAAAATGTTCCTTTCAAAAGAATCAATTGGCACAGTTTTAATATTACATAATTGCATAACCGATGGCCACGTTTGTACACTGAACCAATGTATTTGGAAAATTGTGCCACAGATCCCGAAATCAATTGGTCATTTACGCAAGTTTGGAACTGTACAAATGTTTACTGTGTTATGACGCAAATTAGGCAGTAATTGGAGTTTTAAATTCATTGCATAGACGAAACGAAGCCAAAGGTTTTTCCCAGGGAACCTCCATTTGCCACGCTCCCAAAGTCCAATTCCGACCTCTTCCTATACCTTTTAACCTCCCTTCCTCTCCTCCGTATCCTTGCTACCCCTCCACATCCTCCACCAAACCTTTCCGCATCGCGAAAAATCCGTCTTACTTCGTTTGTTTTTGCTTAGTTTCCATATTTTCATTATTTTCCCTCAATTCCCAACCTACGTTGCTTGCCTGTAAGCCTGCGTTGTGAGTTAAGTTGCAAACGCTGAAATTGATTTCATGAAAACATAAGTATTGAATTGAACAAATGGTTCCTTTACCATCATGAAAAACGTCATTACATTTCAGTAAATAACTTTCGAATCAAACCATATTCTCCATAAATGTCTATTTTAGCTCCAAATATAATATTTGAAGGTTTATTTCACAAGCTAATCACAAAGTAAACATGATGATAAAGGCATGCAGGAAACCTATTGCACGTACGTTCAAACGAATCCTTTATCCAATGTGGTGTTAATTCTATATCAGTATTATTTGCCTTTCAGATAAACTTATAATGACCGAAGACTCCGTTCCTCTATGGGAAGCATATCTACTTTTATAAAATCACGCACCGAAGTACATCCAAGACTGAGTTAAAAGCCTTTAGAGACCTTATTATCTTTCAGAGTGTACCTCCAATGTAGGAAAAGCTTTATGTCCTAAATGAGGTTCCTATATTTTATTTCTACATTCTCATTTTTATTCCAGCAGGAAATTCTAGCATATCCATGTCCCTCCGAAAATAAGCAATTTAAAAGAAATGAGTAGCTAGGTATTCAAAGTGGAATGAGAGAATGGACGTAATATGATATAATATTAATACACAAAATGATAATAGAAATATAATTTCGGTGCGAGCAACAACCTCTAAAAGGAAAGGAGAGTAAGTAAGAGTCAATAAGAAGATCTTCCATTAAGTTTCAAGATATCATAAGGAATACTCAGTAAAATAAACCCACGATAAAGATAAATTCATGACTAAATCACCAAAACTAACATATTCATGCATTATTGCATATTATATTTGTATGAAAGAGCCAAAATAAATCATATCAACGACAAAAATACTGGCCAATAAAATATCAAAAATGCCGACCCATCATTAAACTATCATTTCCGCAGGAGGTACAACATACATTGCTTCAATTAAGTTCATGTCCTCAATCAAAAACGTTTAATAAACTGTAATACTTAGCTGTAAACTTAAATATCAAGTAATCTTCAAGTTTCAAAATATATGAGTTAAATTCTTCATTCGTGCGTTGGCTATCTTAGGTGGTTCTGATACTTGTTGATGTAGAAAAGAAAAGGCAGGAGAGAAAGATAAAAATCTCTAGATACACAACTGGCTAAATGTATTAATAATATGCAAATATCACACTCTAATGATTATAGACCACTGATTAATTCATGATTTCGGATATCAAATGTAGGTTATGTCCCAATATAGTTATGTAGTAAGTTTAGTAATCCGTGTCAGTTTCTGTGCATAGCAATCATATTGCACTCCTGATATAGGTATTACAACATATGTTTTTATGATATGAGTTTGCACGAATTGATCTTTTTGCTCTGGCAAATTCCTCGCTTAGCTCCCGTCGTGCACGTTTCATATGCCACAGAAATCAATATCCATGGGATCCCACTGCACTACCCCTAGTCCAATGATTTGTAATAGTAAGGTCAATGCCACCAAATGTCGGCCAATTTCCCACCAAACCTCCACCCGAGAGGCAGCAGTGGATTCAATTTAGTCGCACCAACTGCAATTTCCGTCGCCGAAGCGTACGAGAGGAACGTGACTTTACCATCTGTCAGTTCCTAGAAGACGCAATCAATTTCAAGTAGTGGCCATGCAAATCGAAATAAAGATTATTTGCACACTGAGCGTAGTTGAAATAAAAATGCATTCATCTTAGCAAAAGTGACAGAATGTTTTTTTCATTCATCTCTACAATATGAATGTACCGGTCTAGAATCATGTATTGAGGCTCCTCTGAGAATCCGGGAATTTTGAATCAACCAGGGTAACCGCAATATTTTCATTTTCAAAAATAAATTATTGTGGAAGTTCTTCGAGAGGAAAAACTTCATTATTAAAGGACACTTAGCAAAGTGACGTTACATTTAACATTTATAAACAACTTTCTCACCCATCCCAAACAGGGCCATGGTGTCCAACGAAATTACAATATCAGACGGAGTATAAATGATTAAAAAGTGAAGAAAGTATTACGGAAAATCTGCAATAGAAAAACTGTCCGCAGGTTTTAGACTAAAGACTAGACACGGGTAACGACACAATCACGGAGATCACCAGTGCAACAACCTCTGCATTAAGAAATGGGGATGATTTGGAGAATATTTAACAACAAAGTAGCCCTTCTTAGGCGTTGGGGGGGGGAAATTAAATCACAGCGTAATGAGAACTCAATACGTTGAAATGTACGTGGAAATGAAAAATATCATACTATTTCCAAATAAAATGAAACTAATGTAATATAGGTATGGAAGTGAAACAAAGTTATGGTGTGCATTTGAAAAGTTGATGCTGCCAAAAACTTATTCCAGGAGTTTTGAACTTATTCCAGTATTTTGACTCTTCTAAATTTGCAGTTATGAATACAAACCAGGAAACAATAAGTGAAAACATTCGCGTGAAGCGTAGCAATTCGTGGATAGGAAGCATGGGCCATTGGAAAAGCTGACCAGAAAAGACTAGAAGCCTAGAATATGAAATGGACGGATAGAATAAGAAATGATGAAGTGTACAGAAGATTAGAAGAGGAAAGGACAATAAGGAACACCATGCAGAAAAGAACAAGATGGATTGGGCACACCCTGAGACACAATGGGTTTGTGAAGAACATAATTGAAGGGAAAATAGAGGCAAAAGTTTCCAGAAGAAGATAGGAATAAGATCCAGAAAAAAATTAAGAGGAAAGTGCATAGGAAGAGATACCTAGAGGTAAGGGAACTAGAATCAGACAGGGATGGATGGAGGGCTGCAGTCAATTAATCTCAGGATTGAACGACCAATGAGATGAAATTTTCAGTAAACTTACTCCAAGCCTTACTTCCATTGCCACTCAAACCCTATGAGGTTTTTGAGTGGCCATGGAGGTAAGGTAAGGAGTAATTTTTAATTAAAATTTCATTTATTAATCCATACCCAACGAAAACAAGGAAGAGTCAAAGGAATTTTCTTACATTACGTAAAAAAACGAGGAATATCCTGAATTTTGACGACTAGATAGTATTGAAGAGGAGTTATTAAAGGAGGTGTACTCATCCGCGTAAACTCAACCACTTCGGCTACTGGGACACTTGATGAGGAAACTTAAGTGGATTTCCAGGCGCCGCCAGAAATTACGCGAGGAGTTAGGAGTAAAGGAGTAAGAGGAGGAATAGTAAGTTAGGAAAGGTAACGAGAAGAAAACATAAAATAGCACAAACCCCGATACGAATGCTCTTTGACTTTAAAATCGATTTTTAAAGCCCAATTTTTCCCTAAATAAATTTTCACCGGCATGCTATTTCCACCTAGCGGTCCGGAAAATATAAGCAGATTGGTAATGCCCCAATTACATGGCTAGGATTATAATGAAAGATAATATGGCAGCTTAACTAACTTGCGTTTACACGGCATTCCATGACCCTAGATAAGATACTGGTGGCCTCTGGTTGAGAATTAAGGTGATGTAACTCAGCCCAACAAGCATCGCAAGTCGCCTTTCATTTGCTTCCAGGGCTGAGGGCTAAATTCTTGAGACTTGTATGGGCAAGAAAAAGGATTAAATACGCAAATTTTTCGCATAGTTACGCTTCTCATTTATTATTATTCAACCATATACTTATCACTTCATGTCTAGAAATTACTTGATGCATCATAAGATGAAAATTGAGAAGATAAGTTTCCATAATAGAACGACATCTCACTTTGCTATATTTTACCATTAACATGCCCCGAGAATATTACGTTATTATGTCGTTGGGACTCTTTTATCATCGGTAAAAACAATTCGACGTGTTATCTTGAATTGCAATATTTATAAATAACTTCCATGTTGAGTCCTTGTCTCAATATAAACAGCGGAATAAATGATTTATTCTTCAAGTGTTGCCTATGACCCGTCCTCGCTTGCGCATTTAAGGAAAATTTTGGACTTAAATTACAGTTAATCCACTCATGCATTTAACCGCATCAAGTGACTTGGCACCAATGCTTGGATACGGAAGATAACAAGAGAAACTTTCGTAATTTATTGTAGGCTTCAAATAAAAGCTGCATGTGGACTGGATCATTTAACTACTTTTCTAACTAACCAGCGTTTACACGCATTAAAAATGATAATAAACAGCTCCAACCCTAGTAACTTCAGGGTGGTTAAAAAGTTAACAAGGGTTAGCGCCAACCTGCGTTTACACGACGAACTTTTGCTAGGGTTTGAGTTAACCTGGTAAGAAAACTAGTAATGTAAAAAGAGCATTAAACGTAGTATTAGCGTTCACTTTAAGATAAATATTTGGCAGCGCGTTTACTTAATGAAAAATTAAGACTCCTATGCTCTGTATATCCTTTCGTCACTCAATCGTAGTTCGTAGAAAATATCTTGAAATATCGAATCCTATGATATTTTTAGAAGAACAATTACCTTCGTATGAAGTGGCAGGGGCGATATAAAACAAAAACCTTTTTTTGCGAAAACAGCAAAATATTCGTCTGACTTTGTTATTGCTCCGCATAACCGATGTTTTGGTCGTCGTATTATTCCATCGAATCTCAATTACCTGGCCGAATCATAGATCGTTCAGCAATATTTTCCAACAACCTGGGATCAGTAAACGCTGATACAAAAAATTCAACGAAATTTGTTTCGAAAGTTTTGCATGCTTGCATGTTGAAAACATTTTATTAAATTTTCACCGCTAACTTTCACAGCCTATCCTAAATTATTTCAACTAGAGTACGCCACAGAAAATAAAAACATTACATATTCATCGCCAAAAACTATAAATGCTGAAGTATTTCTGTAGCGCTCCTTGTTCAGATGGAAAGGAGTAATATTGAAATTGGGAGCCCTATTCCGATAAAATGGAAACGATTGATAACCGAGATTTACAGCAAGCAATTTATACCAATTTTAATAGGGCATCAACTAAAACTCCACGAAAATATAAAAAGTAAATGTTTGGCGGCATATGTAATTTTGTGTCCCAATATTCCAGTTAAGTATGCATAGGTGTAGGAATCCACTAGCTCTAGATTCTCTTCTCTCAGGGTGACTTCTGCATTCAGCTTCTTTCTTCCTCATGCTAGGATTATAGTCTTGGTCTTAAAGAATATAAGAATAAAATAAAGAATAGAAGAAAGAGAAGTAAGAATAGAACCATTCGAAATCTGGTGCTGGAAGAGGATTCTGAAGATAAAATGGACGGACAAAATACGAAATGTAGAAGTGTATAGAAGAGTGTAAGAGGAATGTACCATAAGGGACACCATGCATAAAAGAAGAACAAGATGAGTTGGACACACCCTGAGACACAATGGGTTCGTAAAAAAATAATTTAAGGTTAAATAGAGGGAAAAGTCCCCAGAGGAAAAGATACCAGGAGGTAAGGGAACTGGCATCAGTTAGGAAAGTGCGGAGGGCTGCAGTCAACCAATCTTAGGATTGAACGGCCAATGATGAATTAAACGTAGCTCCAACATGACTTCATATTATGGTCCGCAAACTATCAGCAGCGTACAGCAGCTTGCTGAAGACGTCTCCTGTCCGAGTAACCGAGGAAACTGTTATTACTGAAACGCTGACACAAGCGGCTTGACTGGAATATGCAATACAAGACATTAAGTATCTTCGAAAGCCTTCGCTCCAACAATTAAATATTTTTTCTTAGCATAAAAAGGTATCGGTAACTTTTGTTCCTCAACTCAAGTTTATTAAATGACTATAGTTCACTAAAATCGATGGAATTATGATATCACTCACTATTTTGCCTCTCTTGGCCGAGCTCTGTTTACAGATGAATTGTCCTTCTTAATACTTAAACATAATTTTATTCTCTCACAAAAATACTATCTTCTGTTTACACTAAACAACGAGTTTATGAGTAACTTGGAGAGTACACAGAAAAGAAATGTCCAAAACTTAATACCTGTAGTAGTTAAATACGCATTTAGGACGCAAAGTGAAAACAAATATTTCTGCAGTTAAATATTCTTCAAATATTAAATGCATGGGAACACAGAGGGGCATTCAAAGCGAGATTCATTCTCTTAAGCAGGAGGATTTAATGTTTTCCACGTTCCCAGTTTAAGCTACCGGCGTTGGCAGAGGGTATCATCCCCTTCATTTAATCCAACACAAAAAGACTGTTGACTTCAGATGTCTCCTTAAAGTTGTCCCTCTGTAATGATGAATCCCTTGAATCCATTTCGAGTTAAAGCTCTAGAACCCGGCCAATTTCATGTGATATCCCATTATCTTTAAAAAGGTTTTCATTTCAATTCAAATTATTGGACAATCGATAAAGTTGAAGATAGTAGACTAAGATTTAAAGAACTTGACTGAAAAACTCGGAAAACCTTACGAGTCCAAATTTTGAGTTTTCTCTTTAATTAAGTCTCCATTAACCGAGAAACTAGCTTGATTTTAAACATTTCGGGACATTCATTCATATAATTGCCATAAGACTGAATACTGTTGCGGCGTTACAAAATTACCCTTTGGTGATATAAAACATACAGCAGAAACATTACGCTCATTGAAAAACTTTTGCTTCACCTTGAACGTAAACTGCAAGAATAAAGGAATTTTGCACTGATCACACCACTTATTAAATTAGACTGCTTATCACAGAGTGATTAGAGACTAATTTTGCACATAGAGGCGACTCAAACCCATGACAAATACAATTGGCGACTGATTAAATCACATCTCACCCCGAATTAAGGCTAGACTTTTCATCACTAATCACTAGGGGCAATCGTAAATATTTGCATCCTTCCGCTCCTTATTCTAATTTTTTCCATAATTGCGGTCACCTAAAACCTTAACTTAAAAAATGCATGCCACATTGTCGGTCAAAAACAGGTAAAATTTAAAAATATATATCACTTGGCATCGAAGTATCTTTGAAGCTGCAGATTTGAAAACCATAAATCATTGTACCTTGATTATAGTGCTAATATTTCACGAGTACATGGTAAAATACAAAGCTAATGGATAATTTGCTTCGTTAACAAGCAGTTCAAATATGCATTATCTTTGACAGTAAAATTATTTGCGATTTCGAGTGCACAGCATGGTGAAAACTGTAAATAATCTATATATATATATATATAAAGTAGAATGTTTGTCTGTTTGTCTGTCTGTCTTTAATACAAATCTACAGTTTTAATCCTGTCTTGCTGAAATTTTGCAGAGTAATATTTCAAGACAGGAGGAAATTTATAGACTACTTCAAAAAGATCTCAGGGCCCATAAAGGTCCCAAAAAGGGGCCTTTTAGTGGTTCAAGGTACGTATTGGGTTGTGTGCAGTGGTTTCTTTTTTTGCTTTTTAAAATTACTTTCACTCAAGATAGAGAGTTGGAATTTTTTTATTATATGTCTGAAAGAATGAAGTTTTCAATTCTTTCAATCAATTATCCTTTTCAATTCATAATGACTGAAAATTACGTTTTTATCTGCAAAAACGCATATTTTTCTGTGAAATCAACAATACCATATTCGCTTGACAATAAGATTTCGGTCTTAACTGCTGATGGAATTCATATTGCTTAGTCAAGCCGATTGGGGTTTGTGCAGGTAATAATTCTTTCGCTTTTTAAAACGACTTTAACTAAAGATAGAGAGTTGAAATTCATTTGATCAGATACCCGAAAGCATGATACTACTAATATTAGTAGTACTATTAGTAGTATTACTAATACTACTAATATTAGTAGTATCATGCCCGAAAGAATGAAGTTTCTCACTTTTTCAATCGATTTTCTTTTACGCATTTTTCTTGACAACCAAATAAACAAAAAAAAATAAACATAGTAACCATTATTTGTCTCCTAAATGGAATAAACATAATAATTCTTGGGCATATACAAATGCACTCCGGGCTACAAGTTCATTTTGGTTGTGATCATCATTTAATCAAATCTTAATTAACGAAAATGAAATTCAGAATAGCTACTCAACAAGTAAGTACTCGAATTATGTACTAAAATATAATGTTCTTTTAGCCTAGCTGTGCTTTTCGTGGTGATTCCTAGGGATTTATCCGTATTGTATGTACAGTAATGATTTCTCGCCATTCAATACATATAAGAGTTCCAGAGATACTATCTCTATCCTTAATTTAAGCTTTTTATTTTAAGGATTTCAGTTTCTTCTTTGTCTGTGTCTGTATTTTATGCCAATCTACAGTTTCAATCTCATCGTACTGAAATTTTGGGTCTAATAGTTCAAGGCAGGAGAAAAATTGAAGGCTATTTTAAAAAGATCTCAGGGCCCTAAAAGGTCCCAAAAAGGACCCTTCGGTGGTCTACACTACGTATTGGCTTTTGTGCAGTGGTTTCATTTTTTGCTTTTTAATATTGCTTTCGCTCAAGATAGAGGGTTAAAATTTCTTTAAAAAATGGCTGAATGAATATAATTTTGAATTTTTTCAATCAAATATCTTTTCCACCACGTAATCGCCTAAAAATCATGTTTTTATCTGAAAAACTCACATTTTCTCTAACATCAGCAAATAAACTTTCTTCTTGACAACCAGAGATTTGATTTTCAAAGAATATTCTCTAACATTTAAACATTACGTCTTCCTGCAGGCCCATAATAGCACGTAGAGAGAAAATTTGTATGAGAAGGGCCCAGAACCCAATGGCACCATGATAGATTGCTTCGGGGGGTTCAAAACGGTCAGCGTGTCTACTACAACGAACACAACGTACAAGATAGGTTACGAACTCCTCAAGTGACCACAGTGACAGTATTCTTCATGCTTTTTGGTTTTCTTATCAAGTCAGTGCAATGTTGTCACACCCGTTGAATTTCAAAAGATACCCTCCGCTAGTGATTAAATAAATTCAATTCGTCAGTTTGACAAAGTTGAAATAATGCATGAACGGGTAAAAGATGGGAAGGAAAGAGGTAGACAGCAATGATAATGGGCGAATGTGGTTGAAAAAACTCCCCAGAAGAAAAATAACAGGATTTTTTTAGAACAAGAAAGCGTGTGTGACTGTAACAGTATAGAAATAAGAACTTGTAACGTTGTAATTATAGCCAAGGTCGTAAACAATATCGGCATGGGGGGCCGTCGCTAGGGACGCCAATTGGATATAATAAACAGGTAACAATAAGTAACGGGGGACGCCTAGGGAGTTAATAGTGAAGAGTCGGCAGAGATAAGTGGAGGTATAGTGGAGGAGTAAAGATTTAAAGGACGCGAAGTGGGGAAAAAGTTCGAAAGTCGGAGAATAAAAACGGCAGGGAGCGGATGCAAAGCGGCATAGAGGCGACGAAAGAGAAACCAGGGATTTATAAAGAGGCCAGGGAGGAAACCCAAGATAGAAACCGTACGGCCCAGAATTCTAGAAATAAGGAAGACCGCGAAACCATACCCGCAGCCACATAGGAGAGACGAGAAGCCCCAGCGTCTGATAAGTCTAACTTTAAGGATAATGAAGCCAAGAAAAACAATAACCTCCATTTATAAAAATATTGCTGTCTAAAATAACGTAAATGTATAAAATTGGAGCATAAAAGAGTAACATTGTAAATTGGATCCAATATATTTTCAACAGCTCTAAATATTGATGTTGTTATAACCAAATCAATTATTTTCCTTAAAAGAAAGTATTATACTATTTAATTAATTGAGCAAAGTGTTTTTATTAATATGTTGTATAATTTTAACCATTAATCCCTTCAGCAAGGAGGTAAGATTTTAAGTGTTTGAGTAATTGCGAAGGTTGATCGAATCGGTTTCAATAGGAAAGAAAACGTGACCGGGTGAGGTTACAAACTCAAGGATATGGCAGCACGAAGAACGCTACTGAAATAAGCAGTTGCTCTGACTTAACCCTGATAAACAAGCTCTTGTGATTGTGCCTGCCGCGGCAGAGATCAGGGAGATTGGTTTGCATATACGTATGAAATAATGAAGGTGGTAACAAATTATTTTAAAAAAACAACTTTTATGAAGGGCCGATTTGGGATGTGCCAAATGTATTCATTCACGGGTAATAGAGTACCCAAATGAAACATGGGTACCCGGACTAGTACAGGGACAAGTACTCTGATGAATCCGTGGTCATATGAATACGTGGATACCTAGTCGATTTCCATGTCCAATGGCGAGGTACTCGGTTCTCGCTTGCGTATTCCATTTGGGTACTCGTATTCGGTGGTATTCACCCAGGTACTCAATTCTTCATCGCGGTACTCAGGTACTCAAATAAGTACCCAACTATTCATCCGAGTACTCATGTACTCGTCCGGGTACGCAAGTATTTATTCAGGTACTCAATTACCAGTGAATGAACACATTTGGCCCATCCCTAGGGCGCACGAGTCAATTGTTCACCAGAATAAATTTTCACTAGCTCGTAAATACACATTTCTCCAAATAGGATTCCTCCTAAAAATCTGTGCCCACGATTCTCAAAGTTTCTCCAAGGTTTTTTATAACTGCTGTCCACAATTATTATTCAGACTATTATCACAAAGATATACATATTTTTTCCTCTAAAAAGTAAAGTCAGTTTGCAGAGTGAGAAAATGGTCAACTTAGGGCACAGAAACTAAGGCTATGGGCGAAAATATAATTTCAGCTCGCTGCGAGAAACGCTAATGTGATTAATGGCAGCTGTCCGGAGGAGAGAAGAACTCCCATAGGACAGGCTATGCTATCGTGTATTCTTTCAGCCGGCATACGTTCTCATCAGCAAACATTTCCATTCCAATTAAGTCGACGGGTTGCTGCTTATTTGGGTAACGGAGGAGTAAAAAGGGCTATCTAAAAAACACGTTTCTTAATCCGTTTGCACAACGTGACCCGCGATTCAGTGCGAAAGCTCACGTAAAATATGATGTGTTTTATAGGGTTTTCACTCCATTTTACTACGAACTTTTCATGTAATAATCTTTTTTTACAATGAGTCTCGCCAGGGTAGCAAATGTCTGATTATTTACACGGGGATAGACGGGTAAGGCCCTACGATCCAACTGAAAAACAACAAATTAATACAGAATACCTAGATAATTTCTGTGCTAATAGATGATGATACACGTTACTAAGGACACTAAACTACCCAAGTAAGCAGTTAAAGTCAAAAAATGGTTCACTCAAGCTGAGTTCTCTTAAAGACAAACACAATATCAATTTGAGCCAATCAATTATTTGAAGGATTGATTAAATATATAATTTATTAATCAAAATCATTAATGGTCTCTTTTGGCATGTTAACAAACTGTATGCATAAAATTTATTTCTAAATGAGAAATAAGGATATTATTTTTACTAGTCACCAGAGGGACCAAGGAATGGGAAGGTAAATCTACCATAGGGGGAAATTGAATCGTTTTGACTGATAGCAAGACAGACAGAAATTACTTGGTAATATGCCATTTAGTTCTATATTTAACCTATCGATGTCATCTTTGAGAGTTGTAGGCGCAAAAACCGTTTAAACTAATCAGCAAAATAAAGTAATTAATAAAACACTCTGAGCTCAACATCTGATTACATATTGCCATGCTCAACGTCGTAAAATTCCACAAACTGTCACCTGCTTCCATCAAATTAAATCACCTTGACTAAGAGACTCAAGGTTCCTCTCAATGCAGGAAGTAAAATATTTTTGAACTTAAGGCGGTTAAAACGAAATGTCAATTGGGAAAAAATGACGATTTTGGGCGCTTATCGCTGCTTATAATGCATCTTTATTATCGAATATCTTATTGTACATAATATATCTTTTCATCGAAACAAAATATTTGCTACTTATCATTATGCTGCCCGAGAGCTTAGTCAGAAATACGAGCCCCTTTTCATAGGAAATTGTACGGACATGCTTTGCATGGAGAGTCTACTTACGAGTCAAAAACTGAGGAAGCTGAAACACAGAGGTAAAGTTTGAAAAACAACACTGCATATTTTGTACGCTTTCTCAACAACTAATTATACGCCAAATTTTCACCAAGGTATTTTTTAATTTTCATTTAGCGATACATCAAGGTAAACATATTAGAAATATAAAGACGTGATTGACGACCGACGCGCTGAACTAAGAAAAATATAGAAATTATGCCAATTAAACATAATATTGCCACACATTACCAAAAGAGTTAAGGACAGGTGATAGACAAGGGGTAAGATTTCATTTTAGTATTACCCTAATACTAACAAAGAGACATACTTCTAACGAAGGAGAATGAAACAGGCAAAAAAAAAGAAATTACATCGTGATAAAAAACAGAAACCGAGCAGAACCAGCCCTAAATTTTCATTAAATACCTATTTAATTACTTAAAATTTGCTCTATTTCGTCTATTTTAAATTACCTACGATTAAACTTGATGGAAAGGGTCCAAGCACATTGCTAAGCATCTGGTTTCAGTGAACGGTACTATTTTGTATACAATTTTATCTTTGCAAATTTTATTGAGGTATCAAAGTTATCTCGATTAATTCTGGCTTAACTTTGTGACAATCCATTCTAAAGAATTCAAATGCGATATGGTAATTTTTCACAGTTTTTTATTTCAGGTCGACCGGTTTCGTCACATAGGCGACATCATCAGGTACATAAGTTTAGAATGCTGCAGAATTTATACAAAAATTTGGAAGGGGAGGGGGGGCAAGAGGCAGAAAAAGGGAGACGGGAAGGGGGGGGGGGGGGAAGAAGGTAAGTTATCCTTAAATACATAGTCCTTTAGATATTTCATCAAGATAAGAATAATAGAACTGTCTTAAAAAATTTAAAAATCGTGAGGCGATATCGATGGATCCGGGTTCGAGTTCTAGTCACGGAGACTGATTATTTTCTCTACTGAATTTCGTACTCATGTACACTATAACAGGAGACTCCATAAATCCACGGAGCTGGTCCCGATAACCTCAAAAGTAAGTCAAACTAAAAATATTTGAAACAATGCGAAGAAAGGACAACAAATATGATAGCGAATAACGATCGAGATATTAAATCTTCTTCAATTTCAAGTTTGACCTACAGTGGACCGCGGGAACCAATACAATTCATTCTTTCTTTTTCTTTTCTTAGGGAACATGCAAAACATGGTGCTAGCACTACTTATCAGATTTATGAACATGCATTAGGGAACATACGAATAAATCTATTAATTAATTAATTAAATTAAATATAAAATAAATACACTATCTGTCAACTAACCTACATCAAAGTCTTAACGTAGCCACTATGGTCTCCTATCATTCGCGGGAAAAACGACATTTTAAACCTTTCTGTTCAACAATCCATTTCCCTTATTTTAGTATGTTGGCAGTTCGTAAAATATTGATAAATTGGTGAGAAAATAATTTGGATTTAAATTTACATGAAAGATTGCGTATATTTTTCAATCGACGGTCTGAAAGCGATTCCCATTCAAGTCATTGCAAGAGGTCAGTAACACTAACTGATAACTAAGTGACACAGTAGAACATACTCATTCACCACATCAATTTTTCCTTCGAATGGTAACATAACAGTAAACTCACTAGATAAGGACGGTGAAACACGGGCTCTGGATTGGCCGAAGCCTTCGAGACACCGGTGTGTTTACCCAACGCAGTGTATTGGTGGAACGCTTGGTATTTTCAGATCACGTACGGATTGGGTGAGGGAACTCATTAAAATTCGAGACACCATGGATGCTTGAGATATTCAGAGGCGGCACAGAGGCGTTCTTGGCTGGGCGACTCGAATTTCGATCCCAGCTTAACGTCGCTCGCGTAAAAAACACCGCCATCCAAGCCTGTACACATGTCATGGGCTCGTATCAATTCAATTAGTAGGGATGATAATTTTTTACCGCAAAAAAAATAAGCGTTTTCTGTGTCCTCGTCATGCATAATATTTAACGCCACTCCTGACTCGTATTAAAAGTTTTAAAAAAAGTAGATATTTTTAATATTTTCAAAAGAAATGGATATTGGCACGTAACAATATTGATTTTTTTATACTCGATCTGTAATGTACGTACATGTAACCAAGGATGTCCCACTTTACATCTGTGTCTGAAAGTCATGGGCCTTATGATCTCAGATGGTGACATTTGATGAGAAAATGAGGTGTACAAAAAATTTCTGAAATCGGATTATATTTAGGGGTCGCGCACACAGCATTTCGTTTAACATGGGAGCTCCCGTAAGCGCGCGCCACCCGTATGAAAAGCCCGCGCTCCCGGGACTCTGCGCCACCCCCCACCATTTCTTCCCCTACCTATCGAAGGATCTGATATGTGGGCTTAAATTGGTTACCAATCTGATAGGGGAGTGAGACTGGTATGCAAAGAGCAAATCCTTTTATTTAGAACAATTACTAATATTATGGAAATAGGAAGCTCCATGGTCGGGACGAGAACTGAATTCTGATATCACTCTTTTTGAGAGTTTAGATTACATTTTTGTTCACAAAATATTTGCATTTAAGGCTTTGTGTGCTTTTTTGGTCATCTTTGGCATAACTTATCGGTGCCTGGAGAAAATTTGAAGTTAATGCTGCATTTACCACTCATCCTTGGTCAATCCCGCATGAGAATACTCCTTTGATGACGGCAACTCGGTGAGGTCGTTAACGACCCCCCTTCCAAAGTGGTAACCAATTTAACCCTATACAGAACCCTGTATATCAGAACCTTCGAAAGTTGGGGAAAGAAATGGTAGGGAGCGACGCGGAGGCCCGAGAGCGCGGCCTTTTCAAACGGGTGGCGCGCGTCTATGGGAGCCCCCATGTTAAACGAAATACTTCGTGCGCGACCCCTAAATATAATCCGATTTCAGAAATATTTTGAACACCTCATTTTCTGATCAACTGTCACCCACTGAGACCCTAATACCCAAGACTTTCAGACTTCGATGCAAAATGGGACACCCTAAAGTACCCTATGTTATAACTTGCTATAATTTTTGTCATAGAGGAATGTAAGCCAGATGAATTATTTTTATTATTGTATTTGCTTTCCTTTTACACAATTTGGTAGAAATTATATCGATTTTTGTTTTTATTTTATATGCTTTTGAAAGCATTTTTGTTTTATACCAGCAATGCATTTCATTTGTGAAAGGCGCTCTCCACACAGGTCGGTGACCTTTGAGGCTGCTTGAAGCTCCTTGATATTTGTACGCATAACTGTACCAAAACTGGTGAATAAAAAGCCTTCAGCAACGCAACAAGGGTAGGGCGTGGCAATTACATATTGTCAGAGGTACGAGTAAAACCATCACTGTCACTGGCAGAAATTTGGTCATTATCAACTTACTTGAAAACATGAAGTACGAAAAGTTAGAGACATCATGGTAAGGTATACAAAAAAAGTACAAGTTTAACGAGTCTGGCGATATCCAGTGGATATGGAATCTGGATAACGTAATCTATAAATAACAGAGACTTTGTTGAAATTCCACGCAATTTTTATTTAAACAAACCGACCTAGATTTTGAGATAACTAATGTAATGACACGAATCAATATGCTGCCAGCATTTGGGACCCTAGACAGAAATATTTAACCACAAAATCAATAAATACGAAGAAATTTTGAGCGCTTCGTTAGACACTTCTACGAACAAACATACATTGTTTGAAAGATTTTTGAGGGATTAAGTAGGGGGTTCCTACACACCCGGAAGCTAAACGCTAGGCTTGGTTTGCTTGAGAAATTCATAATTATTGTGCTTCAGAGTGACAAAAAGAATATCATTTTGACAAGAGTGATACATTGGAAAACAGATAAATGCAAAAATTTGTTACTTCCACGCACAATAAGTGAATATAATAAAAATTGAGCTCCACTCAAACTCTCCAATTATACACTCCACCATACTACCTCCCAAAGCCTTTCCCTTAACACTTTTACGCGGCTGCTGTCGTAACTAACTCTCTTTGCCACACGCCAATGTGGTGGCTGGGCTTCCGGTAGCGCGGCCAATTAGCGTCGAGATTTTTGTATCGGCAGTGCTCGCGGAAGGCCAGGGACGACATGAGATTCAGTTTCTTCTTGCGAAGATCCTCGAGATTCCTGGAGATGTAGATGCCATTCTCAAGGTAACACTTAGTTACATCTCCACTCCTTGTTAATTCAACACACCGATCTAGGTTTTGAACGAATCCTGTAGGATTGGATTGGATTTTGAGGAGGCGACCGACAGCTAAGGTCATTTGCGCCATAGGGGATAGGTAAGGGAGAAAGGGTGGAGAGAATCCCGGCGTCAGCATTAGCCTGCTCTTAACGAAAGGCGCCAACGGGACACGGTTTAACGTCTCATCCAACAGACGGAGTACTGTACTTAAAGTGCCCACCACAAGACACTCAAGTAGGGATGGGATTTCCTCTGAAAAACATCTGTGACGTCGGGATCTCTCAAATAATAACAAATTCCCTTGGAATATTAATTTGGCATTGCCCCACTTTAATACACGTCTCTCCACTTCAACGTTCTTTTTTTTAACAATCCTCCCTTCTCTTAATCAACAACAACAATCAACCTTTTACACAAACAATAAACAATATAAAACATCAACGTAGATAAACATACATTAACATATAAATTAATTCCAGCAAAACCCAAATAACGAACGAAAATTAAATAAATAAAATAAAAATAAATAAAAATGGACTTAAACAAAGGCAGGCACGACGTTACATATCCTCCTCTGCCGGGATTTGAACCCTGGCCGTCCGTAGGCTTAGCCAGTACTCTAGTCACCACACCAACCCGATCCCTAGCAACTCCTGTAAATCTCACGGTAAGACTTGAGAAACCTAGCTCTAGCTTGCTGGTAATTCCATGGTTTCCGGGTTGCACTGCGTTGCGTTATCTTGTATATGACGTTTCCTGGCCAACGCTGGCTACATCTTCAGATCTACATGTACACACCACCCTGTGAGCCACACGTGGGCGTGTGGTAGGGAGTGTTAGGGCACCAGCCGTATAAATATGGAAGGGATAAGGTTTTTGGAGGTGAAATGGTGTCGTGTATTATGGGAATGTATTTAGTGGAGCTCAGTTTTCATAGTGGTCGCATATTGTGCACGGAAAGAACGAGTTTTTGTACCAATTAGTTCGGCAATGTGTCTCTTATTTTATCGCTTCCATCATACCTTGGCATTCAGTTATGCACCATGATAATATTCTGTGTCGCTCTGAAACACGCCAGTTCTGAATTTCTCAAGCAAGCTAAGCCTAGCGTGTAGCCCCCAAAACTCCAGGTGCTCTCACTTCAATCCCTCTAAAAGTTGTGAGACATCATATGTTCGCTTGTAGTATTTTTTTAAGGAAGCATGCTGCTCTTCTTTGTATTTTATTATTTTTGTTAAATCTCTGTGACCAGAATCCCAAATGCTCCGCGCGTATTGGAGGTGTGGCCTAACCAGAGCGAAGAAGCATCTCTAATTTACTTTTTCAACCGAAGACCTTCCTATTATAAGCTTAACAAAACGCAGTTTCTTTAAAGGTTTACCGCATATGTTTTGTATGTGTGCTCCCCACGATATATGAGATCAGAATGCCGACCGGTGGAAATGGGCATGCATATATACTGGTCTCAGGGTGGTCTTCCGGTAGCATGGCCAATCAGCGTCGAGATTTTTGTCACGGAAGTGCTTGAGGAAGGCCAGGGATGAGATTAGTTTGAGTTTCCTCTTGCCAAGATCCTCGAGTTTCCTAGTGAGTGCTGAAGTTCTGTCCCCGTAAAGGCGCTTAAATTTCTGCTTAAGGCTTTTGCAGCGCTGTAGTGCACGTAATTCCATTTTTTACGGGATTCGGTGCGTTGCGTTACCATGTAGATGATGTTTCTTTCTCTAACTCCTCGGCACTACAGCCAATTGAAGGTCTTGGTCTCTCCGACAATGTTAGTCCAGTCATCACGATCTAAAGAATGCGTTATTCATTTTCTTATTCTCATCTTTTTCATATCCTCCCCTATATCATACAACTATCTTTTCCAGGGGTTCCTCTCAGTCATTCCCCACCTGGGTAGAAGGCTGAGAGGAGGAAGAGGGGAAAAAGAGGGGGGGAAAAGAGGGGAGAAAAAGCTAGGTGTGTTGAAATAAAAATGTTTGTGGATACTTAAGACAATCTCTGTTATTTTGAGATCATGTAAACTTAGAAAAAAATATTGTCCACAGCACAATAATAGAATATAAACAAGAAAATGACATTGACCGATTAATTTCCACTTAAAAGTTTTATGTGTAATTCATGCAAAATCCAACAATGTAGACAAATCTGTACAAGGATCATCCTGCTCAACATTAATGGTTGATAATCGATTAAACATTATCAAGTGAATTTTCTCACTTTTCTAAGATCCGAGTAATCAAGTGAGCAAGATATCTTAACAACGTTCCGACGTCCTCTTCACATTGAGAGGAGTTTGGTTGGGAGGATTAATAGATGTTCCTACCATAACAAAACAATTAGAAAAAGTATTAATAATAGATATGTTTTCTATAGTTAAAGTTCACAGACGGAATAGCAAATAATCAAATATATAAAACGCAGGGTAATACCAATCATCTATCGGGTTTATAACTATGGCAATAAAATGCATTTATTACAGGTGTCTTGCCTTTACTTCTATACACACCTCACGAATCCACATTTCGCAGGACTGGCATATTAATCAGTCGTCCTTTTGTTCATATAAGCGTCATTTCGGCCCGGTATAATAAACTCTGGTAACATATGACAGAGGATATTCATTTGTGAACATCAACATTAGATCAATGCGTAAGCATTGGGATGAATTTTTGATTATATTCAATCGAATTAATTACAGATGTAACACCGCAGTAATTCTGCTAACTGAAGTCAACATAAAAAAATGATGAAATTGGCCTCTACAATATAATTGGTTATGATAAATATTATTCTCTGAATCAAAATAGGAGAGGTGGAGGCATTGTAATTTTTATAACTGAATCACTAAGGTTTTCACCAATTAACCATGTATTCGAATCTTTTGAGTGTATTCTGGGTATATTACATGCATGCAACGTTGATGTTAATTTATGGGTATTTACCGACCGCCAAATCTAAGGCCAGTGGATTTTATAAATGAATTAGATGAAATCCTTAACTTCTCTACTCTGAAGACACAAAATACTGTTATTATACTTGGAGATATAAATATTGATTTTAAAGGAAAAAGCTCCTTGATGTCAGAGTATTAGGATACTTTAAGTTCTCTTGGTTTTATCAATGTAATCAAAGGATACACTAGAGAAGAGTTTATGGGTGAATCTCTCACGAAACCTTATATAGATCACATACTTTACAGGGGTTACACAAAATTAGTCTTAATTTATTGTTAAATCAAAATTGGCTGACCATTATGTCACCGGTGTGTCAATAGATCTTCAACATTGTAATTACCTCCCTTTCAAGGATCAGTCTGAGAGTGTGAGCAGAACTACTACTGATGAAAATAAAATACATTCTTTGCTTCTAAAAGAAGATATGGACAACATTCTATCCGAAAAAGAACCAAGTAAACAGCTTCTTTTGATAAATGGTTTCTTTAGTACATTATACTTAAAGGCTACCTCAGTTTCAAATAATTTAAATGTTAGATTAAGAAATTATGGATGTCAAAGAGACTATATAACATGATTGATGTAAGAGACAAGCTATTTAAAACTTTCAAAAGATGCCCCTAAAATATTTTACACAACAAAATATACCCGTTATCCAAATCGTACAAATAATGAAATCTGGAAAGCTACCTCAGAAGTAGATAAAATTAAATATAATTGCTCGGTTAAACTATATCTTGGGTCCAATTTATGTACTCCCTCTCTTGATAGTGTTTACATCCCTGAGGCCACTAACCAGGATGAGGGATGTACTATCAAGTCGCCCAATAAAAGGCCCAGGTTATGAAAAAAAATCCTACTTTCAATGTAAAAATCTTAACTAACTTCATCAATAATAGTCTCAGAGAAGGGTTTGTACCTAAAGATTGGAAACTTGCTACCATTATACCTCTTTATAAAGGTTAAAACAAAACTGACATCAATAATTATAGGCCAATTTCCATATTTAGTTCTGTTGAGAAAATCTTGGAAAAATATGTTTATAATTACCTTGTACGGTTCTTGAATGCTAAAAATATATTTTCTATGCATCAGTATGGGTTTCCTAAATCTAAGGAAACAAAAGATGCCCTTGAACATTTCGCTAACCCATTAATGAAAATTTAGGTAAAAATTTTTCTGTACTAGCGCTTTTCATCGATTTCCAGAAAGCTTTCCACACCATAGATATCAATATTTTCTTATGTAAATTGGGGAGGATGGGCGTAAGGGGTCATATCTTATTATGGTTTTAAAGTTATCTATGCAATAGAAGGATGAGAATTAAAATAAACAATAATAATAGTGACAAAGGGATTATAAAACATTGGGCTCCTGAAGGCTCCATTCTGGGCTCTCTCTTGTTTTTGGTATACATAAATGATATATCTTCAGCAGCTCATTTAAAGTGCCCATTTTATTTCTGCACTACGCAAAAATTCCACTCAATTTCGCAGGAATCTTCGGATTTTATACGACTGATTTAACTTCATGGTTACTCCAGCAGGATTCCAGATTTACCCAAGGCTAAACACCCAAGTGCTTGTGAGTATTTTAACCTCGTAGCTGGTTAGATTCCCGGTCCAGGCCGAATTTTTCTCATGGCAATTTATTCAAATAATTCACCCGCCATGTTTGAATACTTTTACAGGTTTCAATGTTTAAACATCATTATCAGGTATAATGATGATGCATAAACATTAATGAGGATTTGATGGTGATATATAGACATTGAAACCCGGCTCAAAGTAAATTTTATCTCCGAGGCTCATTTAAAGTGCCCATTTTATTTCTGCACTACGCAAAAATTCCACTCAATTTCGCAGGAATCTTCGGATTTTATACGCTTGATTTAACTTCATGGTTACTCCAGCAGGATTCCAGATTTATCCAAGACAAAACACCCAAGTGCTTATGAGTATTTTAACCTCGTAGCTAGTTATGTCGAGTGGAGAGTAGGGCGGCTTAGTATCGCATCCACAGAATCGCTTAAATGCACCTCAGTTCCTTAAAGCCTCAACGATGTTAGCAGTGAACAGCGACGCCTAGGTAGCTTGAATGGAATTACCTTGAGCAAAATACCCGCCCGTATCGGTTAGAGTTTTACCAAAGGCTGACCAAGATGGGATGTAAAAGGCATGCATTTTTCAATTGTGGAGGGATCGTGAAAAAGATCAGCAGAAAATTTAGGAAATTGTTTTGGTTCATAGCTTAAAGAGGTTCTGCCATTGATACTCTTACTTTAAACGCATGTAACTGGAAAAGCAAAAAAGTCATTTAAAAAAGTTCAGCTCCCACTTCGCTCTTTTGCTTTCATAGGTTTTTTATCTTCAAGACTTTTTTTAAAGAAGGCTTCAAAATAAGAGGATTATTTTCGTCATATTTTTGGCTCTATTCCGAACATAAATCACGTAGAACATAAAAATTCGCTGGGATTAATTGGCACCGTTATTTTTGAAATTATTTATTATTATTTGAAGATATTTTGGTTCTGCAATCTTACTCTTAACTGCATATAATACTCTTAACTGCATAAATACCTAGAAAAGCATAAAAAAGTCCTTCAGAATGTTTCCCACATTTTCCCACTCTACCAACTAACAGATACTGTAAAAATCTCGTGTTGAACCGAAACAAAGATTTTCTTCTGCAACATGGGCTCCTTTGCTCACAAAAAATTTTCCCGTCACCATATTTCAGCAATAAATGGTTAACAATGGCATAGGATAATTCATTCAACAACTCGACGCATGCATTTTTATGAAACAACCTCCGTGCTGCGCGCCACCAACATACGATTTATTTCAAATCCGGTAATACCTTCACCGTTTCTGAAGGCTGCAGAGAAAATTTCATTTTGAGCAATTTGCAGCCCTAAATATAGCTGGAGCGCTAATCATGAGTCGTTGAGTACACATTAAATAACTTTTCAAGTGCGCAGAAAAATTGCTGGACCACACTTCACTAAATCTACTAATACGCTGTAAATAACCATACGTTTAGTATTATAAGAGATGAATGGGTTGTAGTCCAAAAATGTCGTAAAATTGAAGGATTTTAATTATATGGGTTTCTGGTGAAATTCAAAATTTAAGCGACAATGTATGTCATATTCTCCGAGTCGTCAACATACAGCTGAACATAATAGTTCAACACGGAAAAGGTAAGGCTCTTGTTTAGGTGAAGTATGGACCGTGAGTTATTATGTAAACATTTTATTAACTTCAAAGAAAGTAACATCTAGGACCATACTTCGCCGAGGTATATCAATATATAGGTTGGAAGTAGCCATGCATGTTGTAAATGGCGCATGATTTGTGTTTCAAAATTTTTGTCTTGATTTAAGCATTGCTACGACTTGATTGACAGCGCTAATTAGACATTTAATTTACACTTTGCTTGAAAATACGTGTTTTTGACTTGGTATGATACCTTGATATTTTTAACCGAACATATTAAACCAGACATTTTAATGATGAGAAATGCACTATTCCACGTTTAGGAAAAATCTGTCCATAATTAATCTAATAATTTGGAAATATACAAAAGCAAGAGTTGTTCAAAAAATGACGGGAAATTATGTAAAAGAAATACTTAAGGATACTAATCCCTAATTGGTCCTTATATCCTATGAGTACTCTCATTATCTAGAGATGCATTCATTCCCGGGGTGTTTCCACTTCGCCATACAGGCCTGGAGTGCTTCTATTGGTATCACCTCCCTTTCCCATGGCAAATTCTCTTTAATGTCGTCAATGGCGTCAAAAAACTTCATTGAAGCACTGATTTTACTGGCAAAAATTGAAAAAAAAGTCACAAGGAGATACGCCCGGTGAGTGGGGAGGCTGAGACCGTACAGTCATTTCATTTTTCGCACATATCTCACGACATTTAAAGGCTAATTAGCGGGCGCGATGTAGTGATCGAGAAAGGTTGTTCTGCTCGGCTGCTATCAAATGAGGAACAAACTGTGCTGCAACTCGGTGCATGTTCAATTTTTCGGTAAAAATGTAATGATGTACCCGATCAAATTTAAAACTTTCCAGCAAGTTTTCAGACACTCCGACGACTGTTGGCGCACAACAGATCCTCGATTTTCAGAGTGATACCGCCATCAGTTGACCTCGGAGGTCGTCCTGTTCGAGGATCGTCTTGAACTAACTGACGACCAATTAGGTACGAATCAGATAAACCATTCATGGCACTGTGTATAACACGAGCAATGATTTTGTAAGGCTTCTTAAAAATTTCTAAGGTTTACGAAAGCCTTCTTGAGTAGCATGCAAAATTTCATGTTTCAACGTTGATCCCCAAAAATCGGTCATTGAAAAAATCGCCATGGCGCCTAAAACAGCCTCTACTAATGGAGATATATGATGGATACTAAACAAGATTTTAATATATGGAAAACAATAGCTACTCGGGAGGAAGCGGAAAAACAGCGCTGCCAACCATTCGTCGCTAGAACTATCCGTTGCCTCACAAAATAAAAATGACCATTATTTTTTTAACGGTCCAGGTATAACACACGCAAATACAGTATGAAAGTGTCGGGAAACCAAATATGTAGTATCGGTAATTTTTTCGTTATTTTCTATACATATTATTCATAAGTACACCGATGCATAGTTTTATAGAAATCTGAAGACAAACTATAATCCCTTCAACCACCATTTCGCGCACCAATTATTCGCAGCAAGGAGAATGGAAAAAGTGAACGAAACGAGAAAGGCCTCAGAGGAGGAAGAGAGACCCAAAGATAACTGCTAGGGAGAGCAAGAGCTGAGAAATTATTCGGAGGGCTCGAAGCAGCAGGAGCCCAGGCTGCTGCCGCAGACATATTGCCGCCCGAAGCGAGGAAGCGCGACCTCCCCCGACTCTATTTTATGCATTGCTCTTCCATCCGCGCACACCGAGTCCACAGCAATTTATGCACTGACATCCAGTCCGGGCGATCCTGTGCGAAAGCGAATCCCCCCAACCTCCCTGCGGTAACTTCCAGCCCTTCGGCGACGTCACAGCAAAAGGCGGCAACACGGAACGAATTTCCAGCGCTGTGCCCCACTCCTCCCCCCGTGACGCAGATATTTGAAGAGCGGTTCCATCACCGGTCCGACGAAATTCTATTTCCTCCGAGGGATTTTACAAGGCATTGGTGGTTGGAGCGATATATATTTTGGAACAGATTTGCGTGTAACTTTATATATGTGTTCTAATTGTTGAATGTCCACTACCTATGTAAGGACAAGGCATAAAAAAGTTCAATCCCTCAAATTTATGTTATTTGGCAATTCCATGCTGTTTCAATACGCAGACTGTTGGTACATGCAATGCGTGCATGTAATCATTCATTCAATTACACAGGCCGCTCAGAGGCGTAAATGTAAACGATTTTTCGTTCATACAGGAGTTTACCAAAGTGGAAAGGTTAATGGGGTAAATGTTCATGAAACAGGACCATCGATTTTCTTCCATAACTCGCTCCTTATACGTTATAAGGACGAAATTTATTTCTTGATTTAAACTTTAAACTTTTCATTTCTTTTACTCGCAGTGCTTCTACAATTATAGTGTTCCAAACCGTGTGAAAATCATGTATTTTTTTCTCATGTTTCATCTGCGCTTCGACGTCATCCTGCCGAGTTTCAACACACTCCACCAGAGAGATACATCCGTACTAATGTAATTACTCTTCCGTAATAATGGCTAAAAAAAACCGGTTGGGTTGGGTTAGGAAGTGGGAAGAGCGGCAGCGGAAGGGTAATTTTTAAAGGGAAAAGATTCACATCGCCCACCACCTCAAAATCTCGGGAAAAATGAAAAAAATATCGCGTTAACATGTTATTTCCGTTTAACGATTAGATAAGGAATTCACTCTACTACTCCGCCACCTGGGGTCGGTATCCATTAGTCAACCAAAAATTCAAGATTAACGTCTCCGAAAACCACGTTTCCGGTATGTAACTCTTTCAAATATCCGTCATTTCTAAGTTGGTTTAGGATTTCGGTTACATAAATAATATGCATTTTGTGCACATTACCTCAATTCGTTTCTTCATTACTTCGTTCAATTTTAGTCGAATAACAACAATGTTTATGGATGCGATGAAGTTTTTAACGATGGACCTGTTTCGCGAACATTTATCCATAAATGGACAAAAACAATGGTGTTGTGAATGGAGAACGAAAGCAGATTTCAGGTGTGATAAATTCGACTACACTGGGAGCAAACCAACTGGCCTTGCGAAATCTTACCCTCTCTATATGTAAAATTGGAAAAATGCGATTAGATGCGAAGAGATTTTCTTCTATACGCCAAAAAAATCCAATTACGGCAAAAACCGTCGCGTCGCTAAAAAATATCAAGGTGTCACGCAGAATCTTTTTTTTCGAAAACATCAAGCAAATTCCTATTTAATTTCATCTAAGTTTCGAAAACCGTGCTGGAAAATCCGGCCATAGCACGCTTTTATTTTCAAAAATAGTTAAAATTATAATTATTGTATCATATCCACTACATCTTGTAAAGAGTTTGAAAGCATAAATCTAAGTGAGGTCCAAGAATTTTTTAAACTTCAAAAATGTCCTCTCAATGACACACGATTGCCGCTCCAGACTCCTTATCGACAAATGAACATGAGTCCATGCAAAATTAAATGTATGCAATATATAGGGGGAAAAATACTCGGTTCAGTTCCTTTGGGGTAGTTTAAATATTCCACTGATTTTCTGGCCGCAAGTAGACTGCGACGGGTGCCGCCGTAACATTCGGAAAAACATTTTTTAATCGTAAATTTATTAACCCGTGCGATTTTAAACGAAATGGATATGGTGTATAAAGCATGTAACATTTTCTCTTAAAAAGGAATTAATTGGAACTTTATTTTTACCCAGAAAATTCTTGGAGTACATTTAATGTGTATGTACCCCCGTTTCAGTGGTTCATGTGCTAAGCACGACTGAACTTGTCACGGCGTGATTTCCCCATCATACTCTAAGCACCAGTCACATTGCTCTGTTGCGCCTTAATGAGATAAATTGGGATTTCAAAATAAATTCTATACTGAGCCTACAGGTATACAGTAGAGGAGGAATCCCTTCCTCTAGAGGGCAGCTATTCTAATAGTGGTTCCTCTTTCCAAAAACCACAATAATTTTCATGATGTGATATGATAATATATAAAATCGAGTGGTTTCCATCTGTCTGTATGTTTGTCGCTTCTCTCCGACAATACTACTTAAAATATTGAGCTGAAATTTTGTGCGATTCCACTTAATATACTGCGGAGTACTCATGAACTAATGGCGTTCCAATATTAGGAACCATTCACCCCAAAAATCATAAGTATCTATTAAGCATGCATCGTGATATCGCATTGATTACTAATACTTCCCATTTTTAAACCGGGCTTCAAATTGATCATTTAAACTAAAATATTTATAAAAACTAATTGTAAAACGGAAATTTAAAGGATCAAAAATAATAATTTGATCAATCAGCTTAAATGGCGACTTGAAAAAAGATGGCGACCATTTTTAGAGACAAGAACAGCAAATGCTCGCGTCAGACGTCACGCATGGGAAAGTTCCCGTTCAAATCGCATTAAGAAGTCACACTGAGCTGAATTATTTATTTCTCCATGCAATTGATCTCGGCACTAATAATTAATGACCAAAATTAACGATGATAAAATATTAAATTCATTAAGAGTTGAAATGCTGCAAAGTTTTGCATTTGATCAAATTGTAGGTTCATTAATGAGTTTAGAAGATATGCTTATGGAAAAAATCTGATTTCACAATGGATTATAAAATAATTACCAGAGCAGCTACTAAGATCACTGATTAATAATAACTAAAGTGATCTGCATTGAAGATTAAGTTCTATATTGAGCGTAAAATAAGCAATGCATCCAAAAATTCCCTTAAATAAATAAAATATTTTTTCACCTTATCACATTAAGAGCCATATGAATGATATATAATACTGAATCCCATTATTGAGTCGAGATTTAGAGCATAAAAAGTCATTAAGACTCTTCATGTCCACCGTATGAGATTAAGCGGAGCGGTTAATTGACAAAAACAAACAAAAATGACCAATAACTATGTCAAATGTACATTGGGAGTGTATAAAAAAATCATATTAATGTGGGCGCTATAAAATATTATGAAGAATAATAAATGCAGAGGGAACAGAGAGCAGAACGAAGATTTCGGGGAAAATAGTGAGGGAGCTCTTTCTATGGAGAGAGGGTTTGGATGAATTGGGAAAAAGAAAAGATAGCAGAAGTCGGACTATTCGTTCTCTCAGTCTAGAGCGTTAAGCCGGTGGATTTATTTATGACCTGAATATATTTTTGCTCTCCGAGAGGGTTAGACGGTCAAATGTAAGCCAAAGGCGGCTCGGTGGAAAATTTGCCTTCAGCGCCCGGCGCAGTTCTCGTCCTGAAAGCGATCTCCTCCGTGAAATTTAGCAAAAGAATTATAAAAAAAGAAAAGGCATTGATTCATATCCTTTTTTTATCGAAAACGATTGGACAAAGGCAAGTGGATGAGTGAAAAAATGAAAAAAATGGGAATGACGTGAGAATTATATCGTTGATGAACGAATATCTGAGTGAAATAGATTGGGTTTCGCCGTTTTTTATTCCTTCAAAGGTTAACAGCGACATCAGTGACTGGTAGACTAGCTAAACCTCTTTAACAGATAAACTTCGTCAGCATATAATCTACCGAAAACTGTAAATGCTGCAAAAAAACCAACGTCAAAGAGCAAAACGTGCTTTTCCAATAACGTATAATGAACCCAGTTTATTACTGATTATAAATTCGTTAGCTAATTAGCACAAATATATATGCATATTTAAAATGAGTGCAGGTATTAATTTCAATTATTAAAATACATTGGTTTGAACATAATTACCATAAAATACTCATAACTATTAAATTATAAGTTTAATTATAGAAATAATAAATGGCTTCGGTACACAAATTCAAAATAATAAAAAATACTACAATGCAATAATAAAATATTCCCTTTGTGCACGAAAAATTCAAGCAGGCAGCTGTATGTTCATCATTTTAGATAAACAATCAATTAGATGATAATTTGTGTGAAAATCAAATCAGTAGCACTTGATAACCCTGATTTGCTATTATATATTCAAATTCCCACACATTACGAATACAATGGTCCCCATCTTACCATTCCGTGAAATATATAGACTTTTAAGATTCCGTTTTCGCATTAAGCTTCTTGCGGGTCAAAAGTTGAAACTTTTAGCGTAGGAGTACCTTTTAATTATTCGGGAAATACAAAATCGAATTTTTTCAACTTTATTACTTTCTTTGCACACGCACATCGTAATTGATACCGTTATTTGATTAAAGACAACGGAAACGAGAATTTTCGAAAATATAACACACCACTCTCCTTTTCTGCATTCCTCCGCCGATGCGAAAATTGGATTTCTATTGAAAATCCCCGGATCTAAACATGGGCGGAGAGCGGATTTCCTCTCTTCGGGGAAGAATTAGTCTGGCTAGCATCACCCGGCGCATCGATAAGGAGTTGGAGGCGGACTAAAGGTCTAACGAAGGAACTCGGCACGTAATGGTGGTATGGGGGCTAAAAGCATTTCCCCCCAAAAACAAGAGAATCGGCATCTAAAGAGAGAAATCGATCGCACCGGAGAAACGTGATTTCAACGTTTACTTCAATTTGGTTAATTGTTTTCCTTCCGGAGATTACTGATTTTACATTATACGGAGATTACATTTGGTGGCTGGGTGAGTAACCGTGAGTCACTGAGCGCACATTTTTGGAGCTGTTCGATTCAGTAAAAAAACAAATTCTAGGGCCAAATTTCACATAATTCTTAAGATTCTGTCCTATTACCCATGATAAATTCATATCTGCCGAAACTAGGGCGACTAAATACGAAGAAATGTCCATGAGAAAAATCAGTCTAGTTCCCGAATCGAACCACGGACTTTTGGCTTACTATTGTCCATCCGCAGAAAAACACGCCTCATAGACTCAAGTAACTCAAGGAGAACGCTTCCTTAAGGTAGTTTCAGCGGTGATCTGGGGTTATTGGGTGCGTATTTAAATAACTTTCCAAGAATGTAGAAAAAAATTCTCAGATCACACCCCACTCAAGTACGTCTATTTATGAGGAGGAAATATCCAGGCATGTAACAATATAATTGATGCCAAAATTAAAGTTGAAAAAAATCTTCTTAATTTTAGCCATGTTATGACCTTGATTTACGGCGAGGAATACAAACTGCTATACAAAGTTTCAGGCAATATCTGCACATGAAAATAAATCGCTCAAGCCACCTAAAATGAAGTTCCTTCGGCTCTTTTGGGGATAAAACGTGATAATCGGAATAAAACTATTTCGCTCACACCCAAACAATTTTGACGACCCCACTTCATGCATATTTCCGTGACTAGCAATCACAACGAAAGCAAGTAAGCATTCTTGAAATACATATTCAAAACGGTTACCAGCCATTCCTTTAGTAAATTTATGGAAAAATATCACAATTTAATAACTAACTAAATATATAATATTAGTAATATAAACTTATCATTGTAATTATAATTAAAATTTGGGAAGACAATGCCATAGTTAGCGTAACGTGGCATAATGGTACGTGATAATTCTGCGAGAAGAGTTAAAGAATTATATTAAGGATGGGAATGAATCAATGTCCATCACTTTAAACAACCGTAAAAAATAACCATAAAAACTGAATATCTGTTTGTTTGATCGCTACAGACTTTCAAACCATCAGATAGATTCGAACAACGTTTGTCACTACGCTTTTTGGGAACTAGAATTATTATTAGGCTTTCTTAGAAAGAAAGACCTCACACGGAAAATGTGGCGGGAATTATTCAAATTAGAGGAATCAATTCTTTCCACTTTTGAACGTATAAAACTATTCATTAAAAAGTATTAAAAAAGAAGAATTCTTCTAAAACAATTCTTTCAATGAATTATTAAGGACCAAGGATACCTTGAGCCCCTATGTTGGCCTTTACATTGAATAAACTCCATCAGAAAAAACATTGTGTTCACTGCAAGAATATATTATTTTATTCCTTGCACTCATGATATGGGTTTAAGATTTTTACTATCAAATGCCTTAGAAGCAACATAACTTGTATTAGATTTGCGAATGTGCTTTAGTAATACCTTAACATTGACTTTGTACTTCCAAAATCGTCATTTTTCACACTGATTTGTCAGGAGTAATTTTTAAAGGAATTTTGAATCATTGGTCAAATTTTGGAATATTGGTCAAATACTTCCATTGGTTAAATATTTTATGTCATACCATTGATAGCAGATTAATCATCTACAGTAAGATCAAGAGGGTGAGAAAACTATCAATTGTCTTCATTAGGTCCATGCTAAGTCATTTTTTCCAGTAGGTATAATTTGAATGAATTTTTTATATATTTTTTCTTTTGTAAAAATGCATCATTAATATATATTTCTCACTGTTGAGATTATTTATGAAAAGGATTCTATGCCTATGAATATATAACTAATTGAGGGTGGTAAAGGTTTTGAAACTTCGTTTTCCACATTGGTATCCTAAAATATTAAGGGAAGGATCAAATGGGAAATAGAAAGGGGTGGAGGGAAACCCGGTGTCCAAATTAGCTTACTCTCAATGATTCTTAATGATTCAACCCGCTGAACGGAATAAAGGTTTCATTACAGGATGGATCTCCTAGATTCCAGCCCCTGCATCAGCCATGTGCCCTCCAGTTAATTACCTGGAGGGCAGAGCACGTTCCTACGGCTGAAAATAAAACTCACACGATTTTTACAAAGCCCTTGTCCCACGGTAATTTTTTTCTTAAATGTATTCATGAAATTAGTTCGTGTGAAACGAGTTTAATGAATGCGCGGGCTTCAAAACCACACCTGGAGAAAGCATTCATGAATTCGGGGCCGACGGCCGGAACGAGAATTTTTTGTTGGAAATTTTCATAAATACAAAAAGCCAAGTTTTTCTCTTCGTCCATCTGCATATCCGTCCCTTCCCATAAGATAATACAAGTATTGATTTTAAAATATTCACTAGCAGTATTTTTTTCTGAAGCACATAACAATTGTAAATACTGGTCCTGTAAAGTGGAAACAAATGCCAAACGTAAGTAAATATGTAAAAGATTCTTATTCTCTATTTAAATATGCTAAAATAAGAAGTGATGAAGTGTACAGAAGAGTAGAAGAGGAAAGGACCGTGAGGAACACCATACAGGCAAGAAGAACAAGATGGATTGGACACACCCTGAGACACAATGGATAAGTAAAGAACATAATCGAAGGCAAAATAGAGGGAAACACCCCAGAGGAAGACCAAGGAATACTCGTAAGTTCGTGGACCAAATAAAGAGGAAAATTGCATAGGTAGTGATAACAGGAGGTAAAGGAACTAGCATCAGATAGGAAAGGGTGGAGGGCTGCAGTCAACCAAACCTAGGATTGAAGGACCAATGAAATTAAAATAAGCGTTAAATTTCGCAAAATAATGCGTTTTTGGTAAACCGTCCCTTGGAAAACAGACAGTATTGCTGACATATAACGGCCCGAGCGGGTGTGCTCGGCAATACGGCACCATTTTGCCGCCAAACAGGATCACTCACTCCGATCACCGTAAATACCACTTGATATACATTTATCACATTTATTGATACATACATCACAAATAATTTATGTACAGAGAGGGAAAAATTCTGGGTAGCCCTTTAAGTGGCTCAATTTTAATCATAATGATACCATTTCAATTTTCAGCAGTGACATAAAAATCAAATAAACGGGCATAAAGACTAAAAATAACTTTGATGCTGGAGGCTACAGCGATGCTAGTGAACTAAACAATGTAATATTTTAAAGAAATATAAAAAATGAAATCACCAAGCCCGTCAGAAGAACTGAGTGCTGTGAAGTGCGTGCAAAAGTGGATAGCATCTTATCTGATCCACCAAAGGCGATGAACATGATTCCAGGGGTGCAGGACGGAAGGCGGCCCCTGGAATAGGATAACTAGGACTTGATGTGAGAGCGTAAGAATGGAGGATTAAGCGCTAGTATTATGATGCTTCGTATTCCTTTATTTAAAACTCCTGAACTCGTTTGCCTTGAACCAACATTAAACTATGGTATGTATATCCAAAATAATAGGCGCATATGTAAAACCTACGAGAGAAACATATTTATTAAAGTGATATGTCAAATTCCTTAAAGGAAAAATTCGATTCTTCACCAAAAATCCTTAAAACTCAATTTCCGAAATATAGCAATGGACAACGACACCATTGGCTGAAGATGTAACCTAAAAAAGTGGTACTTTAAACTGTAGTTCAGGTTTAAACCGAATAAATTAATACTTTTCGGGGAAAATTGGCTGGCGATAGACGAGATTTTAGCATTTATTTCTCTCCCAACAAGGGTAGGAAAGGGGTCTGTGGTAAAAGCGTGCGTAAAATATTTGGCAATTTATTTCCCTCGTCTCAGTAATGGAGGAGTAAGGGCCGGGGAACTTAAACCCTAAGGCTATATGCTCAATTTCCACCACGGTAAGTTCATCTATGACAAGTGAGAGGTATTGCCAAAGGTTTCTTTTGGAGAATATATTTTCAGAGATTTAAACACCAAATAAAATGAAAATATACAAATTACTTATCAGTATCATTGCAAAGGTAAAGACTATAGATATTGAAGGAAAAAGGCGAATGTTTGCCTTGTTCAAATCGTGTCCTTGGCTCAATATTTTATAAACGGATACTAGTCATTCCAAAAAAACTTCGACTCTTCCCACTGATGGCGTCAGAGTAAGTGACCATGATTTGTAATATCATAAATTTTGCCCCTCTTAAATGTACCCTCTCTTACCACTAACAGTTACGTTTTAAGCATTTAATGAATTCTTAGCTTTTCATTAAGTTCTTTGCATTTAAATTATACATAGCTGACTGAAAGTTATATATCGCACCGGAGGTAGAAATCACAAATTTCCTTTGATCAACAGAGTTGTTTTCACCTACGATTCGACATATTATGACATCATCAGATCTCTAATTGACCTTCAAATGATGTTGGACAAAACATATAGGTACAAAACATCTAATAACCACTTACAAAATGAGATTTTGGTATAAAACACGTTAAAATCCCACCAAACCACGCCATACACTTCTCTTTTTGTAGCTTATCGATGATTAACGAGCCACTAATTGGAGAGGCGGCTGATCTCATTGCAAAATCACAAAGTAAAAGGCATCAAAACACCTCTTAGGATTATAGAATACTCATAGCATGTAATTATACACCGCCTAGTCCGCTTCGGATTAAGGAAACCATTTTTAATAACGCGATGGTTATACGAACTTCGCCTTAAAGAGTGTGTACGTATGAGTAATTTCAAAAGGCTCACGTCTGCCGCTATCATCTTTGCCGTTCACTCGAGGATGATACACAAACTTTTGGGGAAAGGAAAGGTTGAAGAGCGCCTAAAGGGTGGCGAGAGTCACGAGAAACGTGAGATGACGGGGGATCGGGGGTAGGAGGGCTCCAGATGAAAGGCACGTAGGAATCCACAGTTTGTCGTCTCCTCCAAAAAGGTCCATGTACTGCTGAGCTTAAATAGTTCAACACGGGAAAAGGGAAGGGCTCTTGTTAAGGAAGGAAAAAAAATTCAACAGCAGCCTCGTATGAAGACTCCCGGAGGATGATCACGAATTCTCAAAGCGTTGGCAAACTTTACTCAAACTTTATCAAAAATACTGTCCCGGTGGCGGATCACGTACTTGCCGCAATAGAATATCATTAAGTCGGTAACATTGGTGTAGAAGGAGAGGTATTATGTCATCAAACTACGGCCTGACAGCCTAAATAAAAACCATATTACGAACAAACAAAACTGTTTCAGGCGTTACTTTGTGGAAGTTTTGGATATTCATGATGAAAGGAAACACTTGGTTGTACAAAATTTTAATATGCCTTGCAAATGGCACCTAGTAGCTGAAACCCGGGTCGCTTTTAATTTTATAAATTAGTGTGGAATTAACCAAGTTGTATCTTTTCATCATGAAAAACCATATTGGTAATATGGTTTTAAATTTGAACTCAAGAACCTGCTGCTACACGAGTGCTATTTCAATATGGCTGAATTTATGAGTGATAATTTTTAATTTGCTTTTTTATCAGAGTTTTATTTGCACTATGTAAGGGTATCAATTTACTTGTTATCTTTGACCATGTTCTAAGTCTCTTTCAAGGCCAACAGAACAATGAAAAATTATTATTGTTATATGAGTTGAATTAATGCAATACAAAATAATTTACTAAAAACTATTAACTATGGCAATGTTCAAACCGATATACGGGCCTTGTGTATAAATTTTAACGTTCCAGGTACCTGAATATCTACTTTACTTTATCTTACTTTGTAAGTACAAGGACAAGGAAGACTACTTAACTACCTTAAATAATGTAATTACAAGATGAACTTTTTTGTTGTGCCTAAAATAAATAATAAATATGACGAAAGTGATAGGCAGTATATTCTCCTGAAATTATTAAATACATATTTTGAAGAGATGGAGAAAGAAAAGAAAGAAAATGTGATTAGTTTTGAAAAATATTGTAAAAAGAGTTCTACAGAGACAAATATTGATGAAATTGTAAAATACTATTTTTTATCAAGGTGCATTTCTGTTGATGTTTTCTTAAGTATATGAGCCAGAACTGCTATAGTTTTTTGGTAAAAGAACTAGCTCTCACCACCACCCTGCCCAGATAAACGCTGTCATGAACACTTTGATTGAACGATCTATTCGGCTGAGCGACACCAAGAATTTCCCTGCAGAGAAAGAACAATTGAAAACCATTCTTTGCCTTAACGGGTACGACTATCTCCCGACATTTTAAATAGAAAATAAGGAAAAAGGACTATGGAAATCCATCCGAAGCCATGGACGTCAACAGCCAGAAGAAAGCATTCCTCCCCTACATAAAAGGCACCACCCACAAGATAAGCAATGTCCTTCGAAAATAAGAGTTCAAAGCAATCTTTAAACCACATATTCAAGTAAAACACCTAATTGGAAATGTGAAGGACAGGACACCGCTCCAAGTCGAAGGGGTTTACGGAATTCCCCGCGGAACATGTGGCAGAAAATACACCGGACGCTCAGTCAAAACAAGACTGGAAGAACACAGACGGGTCATTCGACTGGGGCAATCAACCAAGTCTGCGGTTACCGAACACGAATCCTAGGGACACACGATCGATTTTGAAAAATCCAAAGTCGTCACCAAAGTCGAAAGATTTAAGCCACGACTCATCCGGGAGGCCATCGAAATAAGGAAAAATAAGCAGAATTTCAATAGACATGGTGGCTTAAAAATCAGCAACACTTGGAACCCAATCATACATCGAAATTCTCCTCCTCCGCTTTCCTCCCCCTGTCCTAACCTCCATCCCCCTTCCACCTCTTCCACTTAATATAAAAAGATAAGCAGCAATAGGGAATCAATTCCCATGAATAAGTGACCACCAGTAGGTCACGAAACGTTGGGCCAAAACCTGATTTCATACGCGACATATACCCGAAACAATTATTACATTAATTTACATGAGCCGCGACAGCTTTAATCAAGAAAGACTATATTCTGCTAATGCTATTAAAGAAAACATCATTTCTTATTAGGTCTTTTTGCTTTCTTCACATACTACAGTTATATCTGCTTCTTCTTCTGATTCACAGGCTTCGTCTTCTTTTAAACTATATGTCAGGGAGCCATCTTCACTCCTTTGCAATTCCGCTTAACTCAGGTTCACGTGCCAGGGAATGGATTACGTTTCCGCGTTTAATAGTTTCCGATTAACAAGGGATACCAATGCATACAAAACGCTATTACGATGGCAGGGACCAACTTTTTCCCGCATAAGACAAGTTTCCATTTGATTCAGGTTCCGCTTAAGTCAGGTTTCACTGTGTATTTAATAAGAAAATGCATGCTGATTTCTAGTAAGTCGATGGAAAAGATCAACAAATTGCAAAATGAGTGCGTTAACTTGCAATCGCTGTAGAAATATCGGGGTTAACAAAGATGGCTGACGGGACAAGCCCACGTTAGTTCTTATAGCATTGGCCAACACAGCAAGAGCCCGCTCCATCCATCTCAATGGCAGTTAAGCACGTAGAGCGAAAAATGACGCACGTTACACGCATGAATAAGCGGAGCAACGAGAAAAAAACGAGTAATAATTTAATTCAAAAGACAGGAGAGATGAAAGAACGAAGCTACAATCTGAAATTAAAGTTATATTTCCAATATAGTAGTCGTGACCGATGTCATAAATGCTCTCAAAGCACTATAGGAAACAAACCTGGCATAATATTCAGAGAGAATTTTTTAGTTCTACAGATTACGTAGAATGATAAATTTCTCACCCGGTAAAACACGCGGAAGTTATAGAATTAGAACTCAAGACAAAAAAATTGAGTTATTACTTATAAAAGCTGAAAATCACAAATCATCCATAGCAACACATAGCGTATATCAGTAGCTGGGAAATCAACCAATCTTTTAATGAATTAACGGCTATATCTATTGGCACATTGGGGAATAAATTTGTAATATCAAATGATACCATTATTTTTCCCTCAGTAAACATATAGTCTTCAATTTTGTTTACAAAGTCCAAGTTATTCTTAAGAGAATGGAGGCTTTGAAATTGTAATTGATTTACGAGCCATTTTGACAAGAGGTAAGTTGGGTAGTCTATTCCGGAAACTATACTAAAATATTGAATTTGGTCTTCTTATCAATGAGGACAGGACAATCATTAATCACATTCTTAAATTGAGTGATCAATTTGTTGAGAGGATTCTTTCTTATATTAATGTATGGCCCGGATGATAACAAGGAACTTACTTTAATGTAATAATCCTTTTTGTCCATAATAACACAAAGGATGCCTTCGTCGACTTTCATATAAAAACAATTCTTGGATTTTAGAGACTGTACAACTTTGTTATAATTTGATATCCTAAACTGTGATGGGGTCTTAGAATGCCTGAGGTTATTTATAATTTGCTTTTCACATGCTTTCTTCAGAAAACCTTTGGTGGCAATATCATAAGGTCTGAGAGATCCTTCTATATGGGCAACTAAATATTCAATAGGGGTTGACTTAGGTTGAATACTAAAATTTAATCCATAATTGAGCAATCTTAATTCTTGGGTTGAGAAATTCTCATTAGAGAGATTGCAGACATTACTAATATCACTATCAATAGTAACGGAAGGATTGGACTCACCGATCAGTTTGTTTTGATATTTAGTTTTCGTTTGTTATTTCCTCACCCCCCTCCCCAATTTCAACTGTCAGTTTGACTCCCCCCCCCTATTACAATGGCCACTTGCGTTCACTCGCCACCAGCCCCCATTCTTTCTTCCCCCTCCCTCCACTTCTCTTCACCACCCTCCCCCTTCTCCGCTATCCACCAATGCTTTTTGCTCTCTTCAACACCCATTGGTCATTGGTTCCCCGTCTCCCTCCTCCCTTTTGTCCCTTCAGTATTTATTCCAGGCTGTCCTCCCATTTTGTGCACTTACAACCTCGTGTTGCAAGTGCTTTTCCCTTTAGCTCGCAGAAGAGGGCAAACTTGTGGCCGAAATACGCGTATCCGACGCTCACCGTCGTTTGTCTCTGTGTTTATATTTTGACAACACTCTTTTTGAGCGATTTCTCCCAGAAGTTGGGCCCGTCTGTGTGTGTGAGTGAGTGATTTGAGTGCTTGTGAGTGTGATTGTGGTAATGACCAGGCATCCTTAGTAGGGTCCCATTAGCCCTATGAAGGATCTCAGGTTATAACCCAGGATTCCTTATCAGGGTCCCATTAGCCCTCGAAAAGGATCCCAACTGGGATGAGTGTGTGTGTGTGTGTCTGTGGTGGTCACTGGCGAGGAAGTAACATTCCCGTAAACCATCACAGGAGGGTATTCTGGTAGAGAGGCTGTGGTTGGTCCCTGCTGTGGAATCCCCATTCCCGCAAACCAACACAGTACGTGTTCTGTGGTTAAATGTTTGACGAGTGGTGCCATTTTTCACGGCCATTGGAGACTCATTAAATTTTGCTATCTTGAGAGGCCGGAGAGCTCAATTTCCCTTGATTTAATTCAATTCCTTAATGTAAATATAATTTCCCACACAGAACTGAAAAAAACAGCGACTGAGAACTGGAAAAATATGTATGCTTGTCTTAAAATTGTTTGTCCAAGAGATAAATTTTTCAGAGAAAAGTTTTAGATAATAATTCAAAGCTGGTTAAATATTTATATAGCACACACGAAAACGGCCTTTTGCAGCGGCTATGATACTGGACAAATACAATGTCTCATTTTATGGGATTGATTTATGGGTGCCGCTAATAAGCTTCACCACAATTCCAAATTTCTCGGGCGAATTAAACTATTTTTTGAGAAATATCGTTTCGATCACGATGATAAAGAGAATATTTACGAAATCATGCCATTTTTTCAGGAAAATACCAATGTAATTTTGTAATTTGCTGTAATGAGGTGTTTTATAATGAACTCAATACTATTCTTTCGCGTCATAATTCGACGAATTAAAAGTTGCGAAGACTTTTTGATATAATATTCGTTATTTAGTTCTATTGGGGTAGATGAAGAGGGCGCTTGCCATTGTGGCCAATGCTAGAACGTGTAACGTGGGCGGGACTAGTCCGCCATCTTCGCTAACCCCGGTTTTCTTTAATAGATTACGGTGTGAGGCATTAATTAATCAATTTCACTATCTTTTCCATCGACAACTTTCCAGCAATCAGCATTTATTAATAAAATTAATAGTTAATTTTTCCAGGAGATATGTTGGTATACTTATATACAAGACCCATCAAAAAGTAATGCACATTAAAATAATACTAATGTCAGTCTTTGCCTTTTTTTATTTCTAAGGGCAAATTATTAAACAGTTTGCAACTCAAGTTCACTGGCCCTTTGCTGTACAAAACAAGATTATGAGCAATAATTGTAAAATGGCATTTATTTCCAGTTGGGAAATTATGTATATCTTTATTGGTCCTAAAGTTTAGATTACCTCTAACATTTTTATGAACATAATTGCTTAGTACATACAAACACAACATAGGGGCATAATCTGTAGGTTTTGAACAGATTTCGACAACTGTCTTGTTGTCTTGCCTTTCACATAAATATTCTAATTGCCCATCTCTGTAGTTTAAAAATTTGTTCAGATTTAGAGTAATTTCCCCATCCCACATTACCATACTTTATTCTGCTGTAAATGTGCGCACAATATACGCTAATGGCTGTGTCCATAGCTTGATCATCCTTCCAACTTCTACATTTACTTCTATATAATGCTAATTCTAATATAATCTCCATACATCAGTTTATCCCTTATTTAAATGAATAATAATCCGCAATCATGGTGAAAAGTAGACTAAAATTGAGAAGTATCTATACAACAAAGTTGCCAATATACAGTTCAAGAGTTACTTGCCTTTAATTTTAAACAGATGCAGGATATTCTAGCTTTACTATAATTAATTTGTCGTTTCCGTGATGCTGTACAAAGTTATGTGAGGAAAGAGCCAGGTCATCCAATATGTTTGTTATTTTGGTTGTCAGGCACCCGTTTGATGATGCAATGACCTCTCCATCTACCTCTATGCTTGGTTCCCGTAAGAGGCTAATATCACTTTAAAACGAGCCGAAGTACGACCGCATTCGATTAACAATGAAACACTGCCTAAGAGTACTTGTTGAAGGGCGGAAAATATGGAAGGCACACACAGTAGCAAAATTACTTTCGAAAAACGAGGCCATCCCTTCTTCTTCTATAAAGTTTATATCCAGCCCGCTGCGTTTGCCCGGAATTCTCAATTTTATGCTCACAAAGCCTCAGGGTTCAAGTAATCAAAACGAAACAACGCCGATCGATACGTACGAGGATCTCATAAGTCTAAGCTTATTAAAATCCGAATCCTATCACCATAGCCCAAAGATATCCTCACCGGAATTTCAATTCCAAGCACCAGCATATGCTGGGAACAAGGAGAGCGTACGAGGAATAGTGTAAACACATAATTAAAATTCACCACAGGTAGGGTACATCCAGCGTATCTTCGAGGATAATATAATTTTTTTCATAACTTCGTGCACACATTTTTGATGAGGACTTATGTATTATGTGACGCGGATTGATGCCCGGCGATAATAAAACAAGTGTATAAAAACCACGTGCAACACATTTTTTATGAGGATTTGTGTATTTTTTTACGATAACAGATGCCCTGCGATTAAGAAGTGTATAAAAACCATGATACTTAAACGAACAGGCGCTCTGATGCTTGGGAATGGAATACATAGGGACAAGATCTCTAAAATCCTTTACTGCTCCATGAGCAGTGGCAAAAAATATATAACATAGACGGAAAGGAACTATTTTGTGTGAATCGCCTAAGCAGAGTTGAGAGGACTGCATACCCCTTTCATAAAATAATGCTGAATCATTCCAGAATGTAAAGAGGGGATATTCAAGGTATTCTTAAGAGAAAAGATACATTCCCCAAATGTCTCTCCCGCTAATGGTGACTGAAAATAATCAGAGATAAAGCCATACGGAAAAAAATGACACTGAATCATTATCATATAGGTAAAACTTCCTCACATTTAAGATACATAAATTTAAGAGTGTTTTCCATACTTTTGAAGTCTCGGTCACCAGTAGAGAAATAAATACAAGCAATATATGATAAATTGAACAATGGATATTAAAAGTGAATAAAAGGAAAACGAAAGAAATGGTAGTACAAAAAATATGGAGGAAATAAAAACCAATATAAAAATGGAAGGCACGAGAATTGATCAGGTGGAACAATATTGTTATCTTTCCAGTATAATCACTCAGGACAATAGACGCTTAATGGAAGATAAGAGACGGATTGCTTTGGCAAAACAGGCATTTGTGACTAAGAAAAATATTATAACCAGCAAACACATGAATATAAACATCAGGAAATCCTTGGCAAAAACATTTATATGGAGTACACTGCTGTATGGAGGTAAAAGTTGGACTGTGGGCAAATTAGAAAGGAGTAGACTTGAAGCTGCTGAAATGTGGATTTTGCGGAAGATGACAAGAACAAGCTGAAACGTAAGGAAAACAAACCTGGAAGTTTTAAGGAAAGTACAAGAAGAGATAAGGCTATTAACGGAAATGGAGAAGAGAAAAGTAAAATTTATAGGACATGTAATCAGACACAATGCATTCTTAACCAATAGTCTTGAAGGCAAAGTGCAAGGAAAGAAAGGAAGAGGACGGCCAAGGAAGAAGTATTGGGACGAGATTCAGAAGAATTTAGGATGCAGCAACTACGTGGCATTGAAATTAACAGCAAGTGACAGAGAAGAGTGGTTGACAAGGCATCAGCCCTTAGGAAATATACATAAGTGATAAATAAACGTTACCAATCGCATCGTGAGAACTCACGTCAGGGTTGGAGAAATGATTTAATCACAGCAACTGACCTATTCTGGGTAATTATATTATCAAACGCATTACAGAAAAGTTCTCAGATGAAACAATAAAATAGAGGTGATGCTTCGTTCGGGTTAGGCCACACCTTGAATACACCGCGAGTATTTAGGACAGTGGACAGAAATACTTCACCAAAAAAATACAAAGGAAAGCTGCGTGCTTCGTTAAAACTGCTATGAAATAACATATAGTACTTCACAGCTATCAGAGGGATTAGGTTTGGAGCCGCTGGAGACTCGGAGGCTGCCACTCTAGGTTTAGTTTGCTAGAGAAAGTTCAGAACTGGTTGTGTTTCTGAGCGACACTTAGAATATCGTTTTGACGACACATTACATTTCTGGGTTTGACAGAAGTGATAAAATAAGAGAGGAATATTGCCATTCAGATTGGTACATAAAACTCGTTCTTTTGACGTACATTTAGTGACCTTAATAAAATATGAGCTCCACTGCAACATCCCATAGTACACTTCAACATTTTATCTCCCGAAACCTAATCCTTAACACCTTTACCCGGCTGGCATTCTCAGCTCCCCGCTACACGCCCATGAGGCGGCTCACAGGGTAGCATGCAAGCGAAGACGACTTCATACGACCAGTACAGGAACAATGATGCAGACATCGAAAATTTTGCTTTTCATGATAACTCAAAAAATTTCAATGTTAAATTCTAACAGAACCTACAACCTCTAAATGTTGTGGTTCGTATGCGATACAACTTCTTCTTCCTCCTAGCGTAATTCCCGCGTGATAGCAGGGTCCGCTTTTCGTCACTCTCGTCTCCATTTGGCTCCGTTGAAGGCGTCCATTGGGGTAACGTTGACCTTGCGCATATCTTCGGCTATTCGATCCATCCACCGTTTCTTTGGTCTCCCTCTTGGTCGGCGTCCTCAAGGACTCAGCCTCATCGCCGTTCTTGCGATCGAGTGCTCGGCGCTTCTGACGACGTGACCATACCATCTATCGGCGGATATTTTCGTTCGGGACCGGATCGAGCCTCGTAACTCCAAGGCACCACCTCAGCATCCTCATTTCCATGACGTGGAGGGCTTGCTCGCGCTTGATTGATGCGGGCAAACACTCCGACCCATACAAGGCGACGGGACGGACTACAGTCTTGTACACCTTGGCCTTGAGTCGAATAGGCATTCGGCGATCGCAGAGGACGCCAGTGACTTCGCGTCACTTGGCCCACGCCGCGCTCACTCTGGTCTTGGCAACTGGAAGGGTATCACCGTCGCTGCTGATGACGGGGCCGAGGTATTTGAATTGCGTCACTTTCTTGAGTTTCTTGCGATACAACATTTAAGATTATCTTATTTTTGAAATAAATATTTAGTTATCAAGGAAAGATCATTCACCTGGCACTATAAGTAATTACTCGTAAATGCACAACCCTCACACGAGATAAAAATAATTATAAAAGATACAAATCAAAGACTCTACGAAAAAAATATAAGCTAAAAAATATTTTAATTCTAGCAATTAAAAATAAAAATAGAGCACGTTCCAAGCTTCTATCGAAAGCTTGGTGTAAAAAACATTTACGTTTAGCGTTTCTCAAACGGCTGATGTAGGGAGATGGAAATTTTTGCATCACCTCCCGAGTTCGGAATTCATGGGGGGTGTTTTACATAATGCAGAGGAGTGACGGTTGAACTACCGCTACGCTTTGCCTGTTTGCGTGGGACATGCTCAGATCATGCAGTCGATTTAAACAGACCTCATTAAAATTTGGACCGGTTCCTGCGGAAAAACGTGCATGCATGAGCGTGCATACAAATGGGCGTGCCTACTTATGCGAGGAGCGTTTTCTAGGGCACTCATCCCTTTATTTTTTTCATGCTACGATCTCCGGAACGCAAGAGATATCCTCAAAAGTGCATTGCTATCCCACCCTCTGCTACGTCTGTGTACTTCAACGATATCGTTTACCACCCATAAAAGTAATACATTACACCGATCAGTTCTAAATAAAAACAAAACAAAAAATGCAAAATACATTTCGAAAAATAAGCTACTTCCATGATACTGGGTAATTTTTTCATTGTAAGAATGTAAGCCAAGGTTCTAGCTGATACTTTCCTTGAATCCAAACATATGTTAAGTAAGTTAATCACTACCTAAAAATCGTTTCGCACTAAATTCAGGGGGTAAGAAAATTAATATTATATAAATAAAAATATTCATAGTTACATCACTACGAAAATTCAACAAATATTAAGTTCAGTATTAACAATTGTTATTTTCTAGATGATCAATACTAATTGATTAAGGTAGTTTGAGCGAGATAGTTCCCTAGTCATAACCGAGACCGTATTATAACTTTACGTTTTAATTTCAGCAGCTGTAGGAAATATGAAGTAAACTTTGTACTATCAATAGTGAAATAATATACATTTACATGACTGAAATTCTACATAATTAAATAAAATGTCCACCCCAACCTACCCCATCTTTAACTGGATTGGATTGGATTTTTGGGGAGGCGACCGACAGCTGAGGTCATTTGCGCCATTGGGTACAGCTCAGGGAGGAAGGGTAGATAGAAACCCGGCGTCGGCATTAGCCTGATCTTAACAAAAGGCGCCAAGGGAGCCACGGTTTAACGTCTCATCCGACAAACGGAATACTTGTACTTGAAGTGCCCTCCATAAGGCACTCCAGTAGGGATCGGGTTTCCTCTGAAAAACATCTTCCCCTGAGGGGATTTGAACCCTGACCGCCCGTTAGGTTAGCCAGTACTCTAGCCACCACACAAACCCGATCCCCCCCATCTGTAACTTGACTAATTTTTTTGCTCGGTACGTTTCATACTTCCTCACAGCGGAAGGTTTGCTTACGGTTCAGAAAAAAATTATTGCAATGACATCATAATTTATTTTCAATAAAAGCTGAGGAAACATTAACACTAAAAACTGTTAATTTTTTACGATATCTAGGTGTAAGAAATTTCTCATTTAAAAAAAATAAATTCTCTCTAGATTGCATACACGTACCATTACACAAGTAAAGGAGCTGGGAGTTTTCGTCAAAAATCTCGGAAAGTAGATCAGTCACCATTGGTTGTTCAATCCAAAGATTGGTTGACTGAAGTCCTCCACCCTTCCCCATATAATGCTAGTTTCCTTACTTCCTGGCACATCTTCTGATTTTTTTCCTCTTTATTTGGACCATTAACTTGTTCAGTGGTCTTTTTTTGGGAACTTTTCCCTCTATTTTGCCGTCAATTATGTTTTTCACTAACCCATTGTGCCACAGGGCTGTCCATTCCATCTGGTTCTTCTTTTCTCTATGGTGTTCCATTTGGTGTAGTTCGGTAAGGGACTGGTATTTTGGTTTCTTTGGAAGGGTAAAATTTTTTTCTTTAAAATGAGACCAAATTCTTTGATTTCTATGGTACATTGTTTTCCTCTTCAACCACCATAAAAGCGTAGCATGACAACTTATTCAAAAACGTTCCAGAAAGTCGTGATGCTACGATGAGGCAAAATTGAGTACAGCGTTTCAAGATGGAGCCGCTGAATATGTTGTAGAACTTTCCTTAGTAAAATTGGGTGTATGTTGCCTGCCAATCGACACTCTTACCTTGAGTGAGGAGAGAAGGATTTGAATCAGGAGTACGATATCGGAAGTAATGTACAGAACCGCATGGATGATCAAATTAGACTCTCATTTTCAAAAACATAATAGCGCTAAAAGTAACATAACAGAGCGCGCATAGGAAACTATTCCTTTCTTTTCATTTTCAATTTGCGTACACTTTTAAGTCAAATATGCCAAAAGAAGTATTTTGTAAGTCCAGGCCTTTATTTCTTGCTTCAGCGAGCCAGTTGCTCTTAAGGCTGATCACCCTTCCCTTGCCTCTACAAACTTTAAACTCCTTGCTGTTGCCTTCCCTTCCCTGTTTCTTTGAGTAAGGGTAAACTTAATCCGATTGTGTACACTGACGAAATTGATTTTTGAACTCAAAGAAATGCAGAACTCTCCGCACAATATCTTTAAGGAAGATGGAAGATCTTCGGTTTCCCCGGTGTATCTCCTGGATAGATGTTTCTCGGGACGTCTAGAAACGTCGGGACTCATGGACCTGCTTACCCGGTGGAATACCCGAGAAACATTTATCCACTTTAAGATAGTGCGAGCGAAATAGTTCCCTAATCATGATAGAGACCATAATCGATATATACGATTTAATTTTACCAACTGTGAGAGCCATGAATTAAATATGGCATTATTAATGGTGCAATAAAATAGTAATACGTGATAGAAATTGTAAGTAATTAAATGAAAATATCTATCTAATTAAATCTTTAACTTGACTCTTTTTTTCACGTGGTCCGTTTGAAACACTATCAAAACGGAAGGTTTTTTGTGATCCCGAAGAAGAATTAACTGCGGTGACAATATGATTAATTTTCAAAAATAGTTGAAAAATGACACAAACTACACACTGTTCATATATTTTTATGAGATAAAGGTGTTATTACTTCCTAATTTGTTAAATAAGGTTTCTCTGGAGTACATACGCGTACCATTTCCCATGTAACTGGTCTGGTAAATATCTCGGAAAGTAATGTGGTGAGGGGTTAAATTTTTTGTGTCAATGGAAGGGAAATACATTTTTCTTTAAAATGAACCCAATTCATTGATTTCTAGGTAAAATGATATTTCTTTCAAACTTCCTTAAGGAGGAATCTGCGCTTCGAAGTACTGTTTTCTTAAGATTTATAGAATTAGCTGCAACGAAGATTGCAACTTCGTACGACCTTTGATAGTTTTAAAATTTCATGCAAATACTCTTTCTGGTTAAAAAGGACAAAGCGTCAAACCTAAGCTTTTACCACCTAAAAAAAACTTGTATTTATACTTGACTCCAGCTTTCATTGCTATTCTGGCAGGATCTTGATGTTTATACGAACTGAGTGAAGAATATAGTTACCTTAAGGTAGTTTGAGCGAAATATCATTTCACCTAGAAATCAATAAATTCGGTCTCACTTTAAATAAAAATATATCACACTTCCATTGACACCAAAAATTCAACGACTTACCACATTAATTTCCGAGATATTTTCCAGGAAATACCAGCCATTTTATATGGGAAACGGCACGCGTATGCACTCCAAAGAGACCTTATTTACAAAATGAGTAATTTCTAGCACCTAGATCTTGTCAAAAAATCAAGTGTGTATTTTTTATGTTTTCTCAACTATTTTTGAAAATTAATCATACTGTCACCGCAATAAATTCTTCGGGATTATAATAGACCTTCCATTTTGATAAGAGTTTCAAACGTACCACGCGAAAATAATGAGCCAAGTTAAAGATTTAATTATGCAATATTTAATTCGTGTGCCATACGCCTGGTACATCGCATATATCCGGCTATATGGGCATAGTGCCACTGTCTGCGGGTTAAAACCAGCAGTAGCAATATCTGTGTTAGCTGTTAGTTACTTAGCTAGCGATTTTTAAAATTTATTTATCATTTATTGGTTACTAGCGAAAGGTACCCGTTGAAACTCAACGGGTGAGAAAAAAACTGAATGTATTATATACGAAAGCCACAAAACCTGAAAAATACTAAGCGGTCTTCTTTGAGTCGTCTTCTGAGTGAATGAACTTAATCGCTTCCCTTGTGTACATACATATATTTGCATTCAATGACTTATTTCAGTTGCGATATTCATTTTTGATATGGGCGGTGAGTATCTTCAAACAGGATTGGAGAGTAGGGGTACAATCCAGCGGTTGAAATTGTCAAACAGATCATTTGCAGCAGCAGCCATGTTTATTTGACCAATTAATCCTCCGCTACCTGGACTGCGTCTTGGGCGTAAAGGGTAGCCATAATCATTGGTTTCGGTTTTTAATTCAAAAATATATATATGTTGATTCTTAGGGCAATTGTCGATTTTCATGCATGGATGGCGTTATTTGAGCAGAAGCTGCAGCAGAGTTCTCCTTACGGTTAAGATGAATGTAGTGACGTTATTACAGTTTCCACCATATTAAAACAGATTGAAGTATCGAAACAGACGGGTCAACATTTGAACCAGATTTATAGCTGGGTACACTTCCGTGTTTGGGTTAGGATGAGATTTGTGCAGTTCTTAGTGTAACCCGAGAAACACCACAGGAAGGTTTAGTTTCCCATTTTTCTTGATATAGGTATCCTTTTTTGATATTTTTGTGTTGGATTTTTTATTTAATTTTTCGTTTAATGCTTATAAACGCTGGTCATCATTAAAGTATCGGTATGAGCTCATTACAAAATAAGCATAAACATTATATTTACGGCTTTCTCCCAGGAGTGTTGAATGTATACTTATTGTAAATATGCATCGAATTTATCGATAACTCACCTAAGCAATCCATCATGTGACTCTGGACTTAGGACTCTGGGCCCATTAGGGCCCATAGAACTCTAGGCCCTTCTTATACAGATATTCTCTCAACATGATATCATGGGCTAGCGGCGTAAATATATTTTGAAGATCAAATCTTTGGTTGCCAAGGAAATATGATATTGTTGATTTCGGAGAAAATGTGAGATTTTTCAGCTAAAAATGACTTTTACACGAATATGAAACGCAATAGAAAATCAATTGAAAGAATTAAAAATTTCATTTATTCAACCATCTGATAAAGAGATTCCAGCCCTCTATCCTGATTGAAAGTACTATTAAAAAGCAAAAAATAAAACCACTGCACCAGACCCAATGATTAGCATGAACCACCAGAGGGGCCTTTGAGGGGCTTTAGGGGACCCTAAGAGCTTGTTAATGTAGCCTATATTACCCACAGATATACATTCTATCTCGTGAAGAAGTAGTTAGTTAGCTGTTAGTCACTGTCCGCGGGTTAAAACCAACAGTAGCAATATCTGTGTTAGCTGTTACTAAATTCGAGGTTCAAACATTTCATCCAAAACATTTTTACAATACCACGTAAATAAATAAAAATAACTAGTAATTAAATTATCATCGGCCTTGCCGGATCTTAAAAACCCAACACCACTTTCAGTTTTGAGTATGAAAACTTTGGAGGTTATCGATAGAAATAAAATTTATCCAAAAGGCCACTTTGTATGGGAGGTAGGCGTAGTTTGCACCCGACCGTGTCCATTTTCTCAGAAATGTATGTTTACCTTAACATACTATTATATATCGAATTTCAGATCGATTATGAGAAAACTTTTTAGGTTGTGAAGGAAACTTCTTTCACTTCCAAAAAGCCACTTTGTATGGGAGGTGGAGGCGTGGTTTTGATCGTATCCAACCCATTTGAAAACTGTTTTGTCTATGGACTACTAGAGGCTTATGACCCAAATTTCAGTGCGATATCTCAATTTTTACGGCAGTTATCGTGCAAAGAGACAGAGAGACGGAAATAGCTAGATTGACTCGTGAGGTGATGCTGATCATTTCTGTACATACTTTTCCATACCTGCCACGCCTCCTTCAATGCGTTCCATTTCTGCTGTGAATTAAATCAATATACCCTACCCATGTTGTGGCGTAGGGTATAATAAAGCTCTGTTTAATTTTATCTTATTTGTATAAATTACATTCATGAATATATATTATGGATTCGGATGTTTGACATTGTTGCTTAGGCTACGTGTTGCCTGAATTTCCACTTTTAGTTCACCCAGTCCTTGGTGCCACTTGAGCCAATAGGGTATGCGTCTATGAGGGCCCAAAATAGGAGACTTGGATTGAAAAATAAGAATCTGTTCAAGGCGGCGGTAAGTGCATTCCTTTCTAAAAATAGAAGCCAGTCTATTTTATTTGAAAGTGCTAACCACTGTGGAGAGGGCGCTTGCTATGCTGGCCAATGCTAGAAGCTGAAGCCAGTCCGCCATCTTCGTTGATCCTCATTTTCCCATAGCCCTTCCGGACTATTACACTAAATTTACAATTTTTCGATATTTTCCATCGATAACTTACTAGAAATCAGCATGCTTTTACTTTTTTAATAAGTATTCTCTGTGACTACATTATTTATTTATTAAAATTAATAAAAATCCGCATTCTTGGTTTAAACTATTGTAAAATTGAGTAGAATTCGTAGCACTGAGTTGCCAACATGTTTCAAGAGTTACAAAACTTAAATTTAAAACAGAAGGTTGATATTCTTGCTTTAGATCCGTTAATTCGTCCATTCCGTCGCGATTATCCTTAAGGGTGTAAGGAATGAGCAGGAATAAACAATATGGTTGTTATTTCGGTTGTCAGGCTTCAGTTTGATGAAGTAGTGCCCTCTCCATACACCTCAATGGGTTGAAAACTACCACAATCGACCCCTACTACCATGGAAGTCCATATCGAACATCAAAATATCGATTATAAGCATAATTATCGATTATCTATACAAGGCAACTATCATGGGACTTCCAATTGGTTAACCCGCCATAACATAGCTAGTTCAATAATGCAGTGAGCAAACGTGCGACGAGAATTCGATTTTCTCGTGACTTTCCAACCGGCTGAGATCGCTGCCAAATTGAATTACAAGTGTCAAGCAGGGATTGTTTGGGATTCGGAGTCGATCTGACTCAAGTTCCGACTGCGTCCTATCTCAAGTCCGCCAACCCCTGAGAGATTCCGGTTCAAAGATGTTTCTGTGGCTCCGGGCGTTCCCTCAAAGTTCTCCGAAGTTCGCGATGAACGTCTAAAGGGATTGGTTTCGCGGTTTCGGAACCATCGACTTGGAGCAAAGAGAGGCGCTGTGCCCCGAAGGCATTCAGTCGTCCCTGCTTCATCAAATGTCTTCCCTCTTGCCAATTTTCCCAGCTCACGGGGAGCTGCAAGGTACACAAGGGAATAGATTTTATATACCTCTGATGATCCCTTTGATTCACTTCGCCGGAGGAGGGAACTTTGATTATGGGAGAAATTTCCAAACTTCTGCCGGGCTTACTCCGTCTTCAGTCGCGAAGGCCGTCTCCCTTCGGACTGAATTTTATAATAGGTTCGGATGATGATTTCAAAGCAAACGAAACTGGAGTATTGCTCGTATTCCAAGACTTATCGGATGCATATCCATATCACCGATTTTCATCAGTTAACCTCCTCAGTCCCACTGTACCCGTTAGGGCACATTTAAAAAAAATGTTCATTTTTCTTATCCCAGGATATCAATCCATTATTTGTATCACGCATCCTAGTATAAATATATAGGTACACTAGCGGACCCGACAGACGTTTCCCTGCCCAAGCGTTGGCTTGCCAGCTATTAGGGGGTTCAGCAAACGTTATTTCGATATTCAAATTTTTGATAAACTACATAGACACCAGGGTTGCAATTCGCTATGAAAAAATCATTTGACTTGACCGGGATACGAACCCGGATATCCCAATTGCCGGTCAGGTGTGTTAGCCAGTTATACAGTCAAGTCAAATGATTTTTTCATAGCGAATTTCAACCCTGGTGTATATGCACCCGTGCGAGTGACTTCGTACCATATCATTTGTTAAATGCAATATTTGAAAAACTACATACACGTGAGATTTGACATTGAGTTTGACATATCAATCTATTCGTTTCGTCAAAACAACACCAAGCTACGACGCAAGAGCGAAGACTTGCGCATGTATTGATGTGTATGTCAAATAGCAGAATTCGACATCAGCGCCACCTATGGTACACAAATATAACTATAAATTATTCTCAGATGGTCAATTGTTCATAAACTTATGATTGTTTTCCTTTTTAAAATATTGGGGGATAGGGTGGGGATGAAATTTTGGGGTTATGATACCAACACCATCTACCACCTCGAGAGGACGATGGGCTTCTCGATTTTGACTACCGACGATCGCGCGACCGGGAACGATGACCTTGTGAAACCGACAGCTCCGCGACTTTTCTTGACAAACCCTCGATGGCTAGTACAGCTTATCATCCGTCGATATGTTGTTGGGAGAAACGGCATGGACGGCCATATGAGGAATTGACACCTCGATGATCTTGCCAGCGAGCTCCGACAGCTTGTCTAGGGGTAACTCCGCCTGGGTAGTCAGGATTCCTTGGGTGCGGGGGCAATCGCCTCAGCCACAGTTGCCGGAAGAGGTTATCCGGAAGAACGGTCGTTCCGTCGAGGGAGCAAAGATGCCGCAAAAATTGGGAAGACTTGCGATCGCCGAGGTCCTCGTCCGACAGTAACTGGCGAACGCGCTGCTCCTCAGAGGCTGACAGACGTTCTATAAGCTTCGATCGTAGAGTCGAATAAGGATTCTGAGACGGAGGATTGGTGATTATGTCCTCAACCTCACGGACCACGCGAGAATCTAAATGTGAAGGAACGGAATGAAACTTCGTTACCTTGCTGGTGATCTCCGACAGCACGAACTAAGATTCCGCCTGTGAAAACCAAAGACTCTTTTTCTCGGGCCAAAATGGTGGTAGTTTCACGGCGACGTGACGAACCTAGGGCGGGTTCTGCTCGGTGTCTGTGTGGCTGCGTCTTGAATCAGAATCATTTAGTTGCTGATGGAGCTGGGCATTTTCTTCACGTAAGCGTTGAAGCTCGTCGTCACGCGGCAAAACCATTTTCATCAAATGCTGACTATTTATTCTCCTTGTCATGTTCACCAATGTAGAGATGGGTAAGTGAGGAGATCTTCACGTTTATCAAATCAATTTATTAGAGCCTTTATCAATGTCCACTACAATCTCAGTACTCTGACTTAGTTACATAAACATTAGCAAATCAGCAAGGCCTCCTTGGCAACAATATAGAAGATGATGGCACCATATACGGTCGCCACAAAAACGTCGTCCAAAATATTTCATAGAACCCGATCGCAGCGCCACCTACCGGGTCCATTTGTGAATCTAAACCATCCAGGGACCCACTCAAATGCACACAACAAAGTTCATCAAAATAGGTCCAGTCGTATGGGAGGAGTTCAGTGACATACACACGTACAGAAGAATTATATATATAAAAAGATGTTGAAAAATCATTAATGAGCACACTCAGTGTTTAATGTGCTGTGATGGTAGTTAACTTTGCTGATTCCAAATTAATTTTCATTCAAAAATGTTTTCCTAAAGATCTAAAAATATTTTTTTTAACCAATAAAAAATCTTTCTTCCTCTCCGATCAGCTGGAATATTTTTTTTACCTCAACTCTCAATACGTGATCCGATGCAATTCACATCGTGCCATAATTAATTGTAATAAAGGATATACTGACCAGTAAAATAAAGACGAGATATTTGATCACTAATAACACATAAAATGATTCTCTTCACTTGTCGCGATTGCATTATCCCTTCTGCTGTATGCTCGGATGATAATTTCAAATCAAACCAAACTGGAGTAATGCACGTACTCCATGACTCATTTAAACCGCACCCATATCTTCGATTTTCACCGGTTAAGAAAGGCAATTTAAAATCTTTCTTATTCTCACATCAGCTGGATTTTTTTTTCACTTCAATAACCCTTCAATAACTCATACAATGATTCACTTCAATACTTTACTATTCAATTATAACTTTCTCGACCAAATTCAATATAGATTACAACAAGATTCTTGAACATGTGGTCATATTTACGCACTTCCTCACAGCCAACGTTTCACCAATGTTTTTACCTCCTCAGGGCATTGAGCTTATGAATATTGAGCATAAACAAACAGTCAAAAATGACCACATATTCAAGAATCTTGTTGTTATCTAGTTTTTCACGTCGGAACAAACTACTTTCCTTTACTATCACCGTTAAAAAATTGTAAAACTCGACAAAAAGCATTTAAGTACATTGAAATGTTTAGTGTTTTACTCAAAAATGTCCAAACATTGAGGGTGCAACAGAAAATAATGCAACTTACCGACTTCAGGAAACCATTTTCACCCAGAAGTGCAGCCAAGTTCCACTTTGCCCGAGCAGACTATCATTCTGTGAGGATAAATTTTTGGAAAATCATTCAGGATATAATATTGGAATTTTTAATTTGAGCGAGAACATAAACTTATTTTTCATTATCCATTGATAAAGTAAAGGCAGTTCTACTGGGTTATAGATAGGCAATACTCGCGATTAGTTTCGAATTGAAGACGTAGTAAAAGACGTAGTGAATTATGAAGCTGATTGCATTACAATTTCCGGGAAAACCAGCACAGCAGGAATGAAAGGTATTGTTTCCCGCGAAATAAACACTCGCTGAGATTCTAAGCATGGAAAAAAATGCCTAAAAGTTATGGGAATCACGATATCAGGAATAAGTCATGGGAATAACGTAAGTTCATCCGTCTATACGAGATAGAAAAATGAGTGTCATATCATTCTTGGAGATAGCGAGCCCTTTGGGCAACTTAAACTTATTTTTTCTTACAGTACTATTTACAAGGCACCCCTCCTATCTTCAACTTAAAACAAATTTTAGCCTCCGTCAAGCCGTACTAAAAACATTACCTCCTTAGGCCCTTGATTACCCAATACCCGATATTTGTCCGTTCATGCCCAATATTTTCCCTCCGATCGCAGCCTCCAACATCCTAATAGACATGGATGGCTTGAGGTTGCGTCGATTCTGATGGCCACCAAGTAACCCGTCTTGGGGAGGGAAGCCAAATTTAAGACGTAAGAAAGTAGCCTTCTTACGAAGAAGGAAGCATTTCCCACAGCAAGGCTCTAGAACAAAAGGTTCAAGAGCCATCATAGGGCCAACTGGAAGCCAATGAAAACTCAGCATATCATTCCATGTGTATCACCACTTCTTCCTTGTCACTTTCATTGACTTAATGGCATAGTGTACGTTGAAAATTTTGAAAAGAAAAAACTCTAAAAAGAGTAAAATGATTTAATAAAGCCTTGGCAAGAACATCAAGCATGTCAGCTAGCAATGAAACGAGCAACCTTGATGAATAAATTTTCCTCAGCTGCAAATTTGGTGGTCTATATACAGATTATCTAGGTCGTTTTTAAAAGTATTTGTATGACAAACATTTTTGTTCATAATTAATGTATGATAGCAATGCGACTTGTAACATATAATGTGGTGTCCGTTGAAACGGGAAGAAGAAAAATTAATTTTTTGCATAAATTGAAATAAATCCTCCCAATATGGCCTAGTACTTTTGATCTCATGATTGACATGGCATTCGTTACAAACGGAGGAATTAGGGTGAAAAAAATCCTCATCTTAAAAAAATCTCATCGTGATTCGGCCGCGTTGATCATTTAACGTAAGTCAAAAACAAATCGGATATAAGTTGTAATGGTTCCAATTCCTAGTCTATGCTGCGGTATTGAAGTACATAAAAATTTCAATGGTTGAATTAGTGAAAGTATTTACAATTTAGGGCTATAAACTCAATTGCTGGACAATGTAAAGCGAATGCAAGAATCGAATTGAGGAATAAAAAACGTACTTAAAATCATCTTGTAATAACAAATCCAAGCCTTCATCATGAACGTAAGTAAATTTAAAAAAAATAAGAAATAAACACTAGCACTGGAGCCAATGCTTTTCTAATGAGAATAAATTTTACTAGAAAAAAATGGCTCACAATTCGGGCCACAAGGGCCTTTGGGCCTATTTAATAGATCCAATTTTTGGGTCAAAAGTTTTATTTGAATCCACAAGTTTTATTTAAGTTTTTCTCTCGCATATTATTCAATTTCGAGTTTTATTCAAATTCATCGATTGGGTTATGGGAACCTCTTGCCTTCTAACAAACGGAATTTTAGTTTACTAGATATCAATAACCATTTATGTTTAACTAGAGAGCTTCGTAGGAAAATTATCAATTTGAGATCCGCATTAGAGACAGTGATTTATGTAGCCTAGAGAACGAAGAAAGATGACAGCCAGAGGTATTGCTCCACATCGGATAGGCAACTCCTCCAGTACGCCACGAGCATTGGGAGCCCACGAAAATATCTGCTCACTTTTCCAGCTATCTCGGAGCCCGCAAAAATGGTTTACCAAGCGAAATTAGAAAAATATAAGGGCAAGCTACACACTTTATTCAAACAATTCTTTGGGAAAGAGTAATACAGCTGATGAAAGGGTGAAGTCGAGACACGTTACTTGTCATATCTAGATAATATCCACTAGGAATATTTCACGCGTTAAATTCAGATCTTGAGAGTTTACATCTACATACTACCATGCGAGCCATTGCATGGCAGTATGTAGATGATCATATATATATAGTCATATATTTATGATCATCATCATATATAATCATAGCATATGGCAGGGGGTGTTAGGACACCAACCGTGTAAAGATGTAAGGGAAAAGGTTTCAAGGGGAGAAATTGTGACGTGCAATGTAGCAGTGTATTTAGTGGAGCTCAGTTTTTGTTATGGTCGCTTATTGTGTGCGGAAAGAAAGCTTCTGTATCTATCTGTTCGGCAATGTATCTCTCTTACTTTATCGCCTCTGTCAGACCTAGCGATGTAGTGAGGCGTCATGATAATATTCTCTGTTTCGCTCTGAAAAAAGCTTGAGTATAGCTCTGAGGCAATCATGTGAGCCACAAATTACCTCTTTTAACTCAATTAAGTGAGCAAAATAAGATAGATACCTAGCCCAACTGCTATTAGACTAAATATTTTCTTTCATGCATCATTAGTGATTAATAAGAAAGTGAGTAACAAGAACGAAGCAAGACGTTATTATACCCCGTTTACGCACGGTTCTCTTTTTGTACTTTCCCTCGGCCAGTTCATGTTTTTCTGATATCGTCCTTTTTTTAAGTTAGTGTCCTAAAAATCTCCAAAGTATGCACCAACAGAATTGGGGGGAGGAATATGCATGGTGATGAAGGAAGTGACAGGAAACTCCTTTATTATATTTACCTTATTTAAAGGAGAGATGTGTTTTTGATCCGCCGATGTAGCTAAACTCGCTATCGACAACCCTCGTCTATGTTTCCTAAAGTTGAATACGTCCAACTTTTTGTTCAAATTTTCCCCGAACCAGCTTCATCCTCCTCACGGCTCATACCTCAATAACCTACACTTTTGATTATTTGCTTTCCTCAACCTCCAAGTCCCTATGAACTATGAAACATCAAGGTCCAAATAATAAAATTATCGCGCTATCTTTGTGCTTAAAGCTTCCTAATGAAATGGATGAAACTCTATGGCCTTTGAATAACAGAGTATAAAAATAAAAACCAAATGGCCGTTAAGTGTTGGAATCTCACGCGGGTCTTCTCATATTTACCCCTCTCCCTTGCCTCGAGTGTTTCGTGTGTATGCCTGAGTTCCCCACAGTTAATCTCCCCTGATCTCCATAAAAAGGGGATCGGGTTGGTGTGGTGGCTAGAGTACTCGCCTACCACACAGGCGGCCAGGGTTCAAATCCCTGCAGAGGAGGATGTTTTTAAGAGGAAACCCGATCCCTACTTGAGTGTATTGTGGAGGGCACTTCAAGTGCAGTACTGCGTCTGTCGGATGAAACGTTAAACTTTGGTCCCTATGGCGCCTATCGTTAAGAGCAGGCTAATGCTGACGCCCGGTTTCTATCCACCCTTCCTCCCTCACCTATCCCCTTTGGCGAAAATGATCTCAGCTGTCGGTCGCCTCCCAAAATATCCAATCCAATCCATTAAAAAAGCTCCTTGGGCCAAACGTTTTCTCCCCCTTCTCTCGAGTGTATCGTGCCAGTGTGTTCACGTCGGTACACCTCTACCGGATCCCAAACATCTCCGGTATAGAACTCCAAAGATGTGCGCTGTCCATCTTGATGTGGAGGCCTGATGCGGAAAAACTCTCGGTGAGTGGATGTCTCTCCCCGCGTGAGGTGCCAATACTCTATGGCTATTTGGTGTCATTTTTTATCTATTGTCAAAACTTACTACTTAAATCCCCTATTTTAGTAAACGCATCGTCTATTAGCGTACTTTTAACTAAAGTTTTCTCGCTTCCCCAATCTTATTACACAAAATACAATTAGTAAACTACGTCTAATTTTAAAAGCCATAAATGATAGACTAAAATACTAGCTGTTTCCCAAGTCTACATTAGGTCCTACAGGAATGGCAAACCATTCCGCCTCCTTAAAATCCTTTTCGTTACTCTTCTTTCAAGTCCCACTATAACCGCCCCATTGTTACCGAATTTCACACACCCATTACTACTCTGGCGGCTCGGACGTTTCCTGGAATTGTATTATTATAAACACCTAAATAAGAAAGTGACAACATAGATCTTGAACACTAGCTAATCTTACGGCAAAATATATTTTTTTTAGTAATCTGCTTGCTTTCAATAACAACAACTTGAAACGTTGAATTTACATTTCACCCACAAGAAAGCTAGGTTGCCTCTAAGGAATATGTACCTGCGTTGAGTCAACTCTCATCAAAAACACATACATTGCCAGAATATAATATGATAATGTTCATAATATTTCACATAATTGTCTGATACATCATAAAAAGTAATATAATTAATAATACAGTGGAACAAAGTTCTCTGATACATGTAAGTTGATTTCAAGTCATAGTTAATTGAAACGGCTAAGACTATGATAAAACAAGGACATTAGTTAATATACGTAAGTTTGTATCATTGAAAATCTGCACAAATAGAGATCGTGTCATTGAAAAAATCCTGAAAATATATTAAAAACACAAACAACGATTTAGAGGGGTGATATGTACCCCATTTTTTTAAACTCATGCTCTCATAAGAAAAGCAATGAACTCGGAGCAGGAGTGTAATTTTACATTTTAATAATTACTTACATTCATAATTCACTGGAATTAAAATGACATTGTTGGATGGCTAAAAGTATAGTTTTACACCCTATCAAAATGAATTACCAGAAATTAAAACCAGTATTGTTTTTTTTTAAATAGCTGTCGAGTGTGAAACCAACCCGCTTTAGACGTTTTGCTCTTCTTGAAGCCTAGGATTATAAATATATTTTTTTCTCAACGAATTTAATGACATTTTATTGACAACTACGCAGGCAAGAGGCGGTACCCAGACATGCGTAGATTAACGATCGCCAATGAAAAGAAAGACAGGCTTCTTCAACGGACGCATGCCAAAATGAACGCCATGAAAACATCTTAGCACGAGACCAGCAGGCAACAAAGGACGTCATTTTCTTTTTTAAAAGAAAGAAAGATTGCGCCGGGTGAAATGGCAGTCTTGATGCCTACCGAACACATCCCTTACACAACTATCTTAATACGCCCCAGCTCTGCATGCCCGAATGGAGCCATATCACCGACAGTGTCACTCAAGTCAGAGGGGAACATCCATCTTCCGTCAACCTTCTCTTCCCTTCCCAGGGCCTCTCCGTTAAGTCCTCCGCATCCTCCTCACCCACTTCCCTGCCTCGTAACCCTCCCATTTTCCCTCGGCACCCCTCGCCGGAGCTCTCACGACCGACGCGCACGCTTCAGAAAATCGCTGAAAGCTGAAAATCCCCTCACAAACCTTACCCTCCTCCACCACCCTCCTCCGACACTCCATAAATTTCTGCGCGCACAAGCCGCGAGTCTCTCCGACGGCAGACGCACACACTAAAACAACAATCCATCCCTCTCCCATCCCCTCCTCTCCCTCTATCCATTCCTCCTCCTCGTTCATTTTTTCCCAACCACCCCAAACACTACTAATACCCTGTGCTTTCTGGGGTTCTCCGAACAGTAATTTCGCGGAGGATCCGAAGTGACCATGTCTCATCTGTTCTCATTAGCCACGAACGTCGACACAGGTGTGAGCTAAGAAATTGATCTGAAGGGGGTGACCGTGGAATGAGCGTAACTGCGGTAATTTCGAAACTGATTTGCGATTTGCCGAGATTTTTGAGATTTTTTCCCAAGATTTTCCGATTGTATTAAAAATTCAATGTCATTTACCAGGTTTACCATTTACTTTACTATTAATAATTTCTCACCGAAATTACAAAAACCTTGTCATGTTTGTTACTTCGGTGTTATAATTTTCTGTTTTCCTAGATTTTGGTGATTTTTTCCTAAGATTTCGTAATTATTTTAACACTAGGACTGTTCGACATCATTCAACACCCAAAGCGGGTCATTTTGACCCACAACAATTGATGAATCAATTCTTCACTTTCCACTTTCGAGCTTACATTTTTTTTGTTTTTTTCTACAAACCACCACTCTTTTCCTTTGCATTCGTTGATTTTATTCACCACATTACCTTCATTATTTTGTCAATATCAATGATTTATGGGTATATAAACTTACGGCAATTCACGGCATTTGTACCTTTTTTTCATTGTTTTCAACTTTATTTTATTTTTCTAACCTAAAATGAAATAGCTCAATAAACTACAAAGAGCTTTTACATTATTGTGTATTTGTCTTTAATTTTTCAAATTTCCATCGCACTTTACAGCCTCGTATTATTTTTTGTGGGCCAAAGTACGAATTTACTGGAAAATCAAAAGCAATTTTCATAGGGTTTTTTATAGTTGTAATGGAACACATTTATGAATGTGATATGTTCTATATAGAAATAAATTGTAATACTTATTGTTTATAATACTTCCTATATTTTTACTATTTTTTTGGTGATGATACATCATGAAAATGCACCACTGGGTCAAAATGACCCGCTTAGGCGTTCAAGGTAAATTCTAAAAAATCTAAATTATGGATAATCCCAGGAAGGTGAAACATTTTGGACTTGAACGTGTGTAAAAATAAATAAAAGTCACGGGAGGAAATTCTGCTCTCAATCCAAATGAAATAAAAAAATGAATTTAAAATCACGTTTAGATCAAAATGATCCGCCTGGGCGTTCTAGTGTTAAAGACTCACCAACACCATTCACCAATACCATTTCACTATTTATCGATTTAGCCACCTTCGACCAGAACTTCATGCATCTCGTAACGTTAGTTGCTTTGGTGTTATGCTTTGTATTTTGCCAAGATTTGTATGATTTTTTTTCCCTTAGATTTCCTGACTGTTTTATAAATAAACACGTCATTCGACAATACCATTTTACTATTTATTACCGGAGTCATCTCTCATCTAAATTACAAGAGCCTTGTAACGTCTGTTGCTTCGATACAATAATTTGCAAATAATGAAGATGTGTGTGGTTTTTTTTCCAAAGATTTCCTGACTGTTTTAAAAACTGAACGTTATTTACAGATTTAATTTCTGTTAATCATTTGTGTCACATACCACCGGATTTTCAAGCATCTTGAAACGTTTGTTGCTTCGGTGTTTTTATTTGCAATTCACCAAGGTTTGTGCGATTTTTTCCTAATATTTCCTGACTGTTTTTAAAAACTATATGTCATTTAGCAATATCATTTTACCATTTTTGATTTGAGTCAACCCCACCAGAATTGCAAGCGTCTCGAACGTTTGTTACTCCAGTATTATGACTTGTATTTAGCCAAGATTTGTGTGATTTTTCCTAATATTTCCTAACAGTTTTAAAAATTCAACGTCATTCACCAATACCATTTAACTACTTATTATTGGAGTCATCTCTCACAAAAATTACAAGAGCGTTGTAACGTCCGATGCTTCGGTGTAATGATTTGCAAATCGTGGAGATGTGTGTCACTTTTTCCAAAGATTTTCTCACTGTTTAAACAACTGAATGTTATTTACCAATACCATTTTACTATCTCTTATTTTTTCCCATCGAAATTGCTAATATCTCCAAACGTTTGTTGCTTCGGTATTGTGATTTAAAATCTTCCAATATTTGTGCGATTTTTTTCTAATATTTCCTGATTGTTTTTAATTTAAGCTTTATTTACCAATACTATTATACTATTTATCATTGGATTTGTCTCCCACAGGAATTTAAAGCTTCTCCTAACGTCTGTGATGCGATGCGTAACGTATGATTAATATCATCTTTTCCTTAGAATTATTTTTTTTAAATAAACGTCATTTACCATGACCTATAATTTTTCTATTTCACATTAGAGCCATTTCTCACCGGAAAAGAATTTTTTTGGACTTGTTCTCCTTATTCATTTTTACATTTTCATTACTTCAAAAGAGTTATAGTTTTCTTAATTTTAGATAAGTTTTATTACGGCTGGTAGGTAGTGAAAAGCTTTTAAACGGAAGAGAGAAGAAGTAATTGAGGAGACGATGGTTGGTAGTAAGATGGGATTTGCTACATACTCCAGCAAGAAAGTCGCTTTCCATTGCAAAGAACATAAAGAAACGGCGGGTTTGTGGACTGAAAGATTCATTGAAAGTGATCCGACTACCGTTACATATGGGTCCAAAAAGGAATAGCAGCCTGTAATATGTTATTTATACAAATCAATCTTGGCTGGGGTTGATAGGCAAAGGGGAGCCTCATCCAACCCAGTATAAACAAAATGAAAGTCAAGTCAATGATTTGGATTGGAGAAAGCAGCTTTATATACAATTCGCAGAGATAGGGGTGGGGTAGAGGTGAGGGTGGGGTGGGGTGGGGTGAGGAAGGAGTGGAAGGGTCGAGGTTTCAGGGTGGGAGAGAGAGTAAGGGAGAATAAATAATTTTTCAATTCTATGTTATTCATTAGATTGGTTCCTCTTTTCCTTCTATGGACTCTCGGAAGCGATAAAATAACAGAGAAATAGGTTCTGATCTGGATCTGAAACAGGTTCTGAAACAGGTTCTAATGACGTTATCGTTAGCGCGACAACTTCGGAGCGCGCATCTCGTACGCGCCTCGGGCAATTCCTTCGGCTAAGTCCACAGAGGGGAAACTGTCCAAAGAAGAGGGTAAAATTGAACAAAAAAGTAGGGGTATGCTAAAAAGAATGGCACACTTACATCGCCAAGCCTGAGCCACATTAAATCGGAATCATGATGAGTGTGAGCCTAAAGTCGTCTTATGCCCTTTGTGCATTCGCCATTCGATATAAATTTAAAAAATGACGATTTTGTCAAGAACTAAGTAGCCTTCTGTCCTCAATCCGAAAGAGAATGCTATATGCCGAATTGTTGCTTCTGACTATTTGACCTGGTTCTAAGGAGAAATCTTTCTGGCAAAATTAGCATATACGAATAAAAGACTTACATAGGGTTTGAGAATATATTTCCAATCACTGCATAAACAAATGATGTGGTACGAAGCCACTTGCACGGGTGCGTATAAACCAGGGTTGAAATTCGCCATGAAAAAATCATTTGACTTGACCGGGATCCCGGTCAATGGCCACCAGAGATCAATGCGTGGCTTTCTATTAACTATGTCTGGAGTTTCTATTAAATCTGTCGGAAGTTTTTCCGTTTTGTGCCATTGCTTTTTTGTGTCATGAGCGATGAATCAGTACCTCAAGTGCTACGATAGAGAGAGCGTCTCGACCACAACCCATTCGATTACGACGAAGCAGAGAAGATGACTAAGAAGGTAAGTCACGCACTGCACGAAGCCAAAAATCAATTTAAATACAGTCCTCTATTTTTACTTCAGGCGATTATTAATCTCTCCTATGTTTCGGCCAATTGAAGGCGGAAAGAGAGAACAGAACTATTCATTAATTTTAGAGCAAACATTAGATCTCAAGTCAATGTTGTTATTCGCATGTCCTCCCTTAGAGACATCAATTCAAAACACGTTTCACAGAGTTAGGGCCTTTTTTGGTAGTCTAATAAAAATATTTTTCATTTGCCATGGAGATACCATGCAAATATAAAAATTATCAAACAAAATTAGACACGAGATACGCCAGACCATGCTTTTTAGAGAAAATAGAATAAATAGTCATAAAATGGCTCTTTAAATGCCAAAAAGAGAACTGGAGTCAATTATTTCCTAATTGCCCGCAATAAATGCCATTATTATCCACTTCCGACGTCATCAACGAGTAACATTTCCCCTTTTAAACAGGGAACCCTCCAAAATAGGCGCTCCCACTCAGCTCTCTCCTTCTCCAAGGCAGAAAATCGCCAATGGTTGATGACCGCGGAGATGCAGTCGTCAAAGTTTTACCGAAGAGATTTACTTTACGAGCACTTTACTCTCTGAACATTTGCAGTTGAGATGATTGCACACTACAATTCACGTGAGTAAGAATAAACTCACTCTTACTCCCATAGCCATCTATTGCCAGGCAGGGATTTGGCCTCACCCACAAGTGACCTCCATCTTTCACTGTCAGCAGCCACGCCCACTCTTCCCCAGCTTGTTGATGTCTGAATTGACTCCATCCCACCATCTTCGTATCGGCCTTCCAAGAGGTCTTCTTCCGTCTGGTCCTCCCAGGCCCACCTCCTTCAGTAGTGTACTCAGCTCTCCTCGCATCGCGTGGCCAGCTCATTTTTCTCGTTCGTTCGCATGCCAAAAGTCATAGTTCTAGTAAATATCTCTTATTTTCTCGCCGTGCTTTATTCTCCACATCCCGTTTTCATTTGGAGGGGTCAGAGACTTTTCTGATGAATTAGTTTTCAAAATCTTTAAGTTTCCTTTCAACTTTCTTGTTTATTATCCATATTTCTGCACCGCACAGGACCACAGATCAAGTTATTGTATTGTTGGACCACAGATCAAGTTATTAACTGGAATATTCTTATTTTGGTCTTCTTATAGGTATGTTACCTTTGAGGTTGGTATCTTTTTGTACACATACAAACTTTTACTGGCAAAATTTACTGATGTATTGCATAGGCTATTTCAGGTTCATAACTATTTTCGTTTAATATTAATACTCTGAGGTATTTAAGTTGTTCCACTTACTCAATACTGTGCCCATTTACATTGATTATACCATCTTGGTGTAATTCTTTTCCTGTAAATTGTATTTATTTCGTCTCCTATCACTTATTTTCAATTCCATGATTTCCATCTTGTAGAGGAAAATTCTTATCCGTCCTTTAGCTCTTCTTTGCTTACAGTCAGGAGAATTAAGTTGCTCAAAAAGAAGAGTACGTTATCTTAAGCTCCAATTCGTATCCCTAGGTTCGATTTTCGAATATTTTGAGAGGCATCTTCCAATGCTATGAAAAAAGTAAAAGCAGGCAACCTATAAAAATGAAAAAGATTACGCCTTAAAGTAGTTTGAGCGAAATATCATATCGCCAAGAAATAAATGAATAAGGTCTCATTTGAAAGAGAAATATCTCATCCTTCCAAAGATGTCACAATAAAAGCCCTTATTGTACTAATTTCTGAGATTTTTGACGAAAAATACCCACCGTTATAGATGGTAAATAGTACGTCTATGTGCTCCATGTAGAGATATTATTTCAAAAGTGAGAAAGTGTTTTAAAAATAAATCATTGAGTCACTGCCGAAATTTTTTTTTAGAATCGCAACATCCTTTCCGTTTAGGTGTTTTAAACGAACCGCATGAAAAAATGACTCATATTAAAGACTGTAACGGGTAGGGTGCACCTTTTCTGGCCCCTCATGTCTTGGGGCTTACATTCGACATCGCCGTGAGAGGTCAACCCGGAGAAGAAAAAGAAAGGGATAGCCTTGCCGAGGAGGGGAAGAGGAGTAGTCAGGCAGTCGGCAGTCGGGACTGAACTGAACTGAGTGAAACAGAGAAACCGGACCTCGAGGATTTCCGTGGAGGCAGAGGCAAAGACGGTGTCTACGAACTTGCAGATAATTCACACCCTATTCTGAAAGTGCATCGAAATTTCTTTGGTGATAAACAAATTACGTTTACGTTGCAAAACTATGGGTATATGTTTCTTTAATTACATATAATTTGAATCGAATAAAAGTTCATTATTGCATCATTAATAATGCAATATTTAACTCGTTTCCTACAGCTGCTAGAATTAAAGAATGTAATTCAAATATGGTCTCTATTACGGCCAAGGAAACAATTCACTCAAACTACCTTAATCTTCTTATTTCCGAGGTGAACCGGAGCTAATTCCAAGAAATGGATGCTGGGACGGATGCTGCGAAAGGAGTCAAGTGCGACGCGAGCTAAGATGCGTGAGCGGAGGAGACATTTCCATTTCAAAATCAGAATTGGCGAGACAATTGCTCACCCGCACACTCTCTCCCTACCTCTCTTCTTGGAAGGGTAAAGAGACCCCATCGTTCACTCTAGGAGGGAACACTATTCGGTTGACAGTTTTTGGGGAGGGTGTGCGGGAAAGCTTGTACACGCGAGAGGTTAGGCGAGAGTCAGCGATGAATGGTAATGAATGGGGGGGATTGGGTGGGGGGCACGACGCTTAAAGAGGGGCTGAGATGTCAGAAGGGTTGGGTTGGAGACCGTATCAATTAATTTGGGCCTCCCTTTTTGCGTTGATGAGGGTGGTATCTTCCGTCGGCGATGACTAATACCGCACGCCTTGAGGTCGGAAAATGGCGGTCTTATGTCTTGTTTCTCCGCAACTGATATAGAAAGTGAGCCACGATTGACACTGAAGCACACACAGCCTCGTTATTCAGAAAAGTTGCTGATTTTGCGGAAAAATTGTATCATGTACACATTTCAACAGTTGTCACCAATCTATATGCTGGTAATGTTCATATTTTTACACTCCATTCTTCTAATATATAACAGTTTCCAACTCCAGCGAAAATAAAACCACGACTATAGAAATGACTAAATCTCTCGGGTGTTCAGCGGGTCGTCGTTTGTGTGAAATTAACAGTGGAAAAGTCATTCGCCTGGACTGGGATTGGAACCAAGATCCCTCGATTTCGCGCCGAGTGCTCTAACCAGTTAAGGTAGTGCGAGCAAGATAGTTCCCTAGTCAAAAAAGAGACTATATTCGAAGTATTCGTTTTAATTTTACTAGCTGTGAAACACGAATTAAACTTTGCATTACTAATGGTGCTATAATATACTTTTATATGACATAAATTGTAAGTAATGAAATGAAAATATCCTAATAATACTTTAACTTGACTCATTTTTTTCACGCGGTACGTTTGAAATACGCGGGCCTCTCTGGAGTGCACACACGTAGCATTTACCATGTAAAATGGCTGTTATATTTCGTCTAAAATCTCGGTAAGGAGTCCGGTAAAGGGCTAATATTTTGATATCTTTGGAAGGGTGGAATTATTTCTTTTAAATGAGACCAAATTCATTGATTTCTAGGTAAAATGATATTTCGCTCAAACTACCTTAACTGGTTAGAGCACTCGGCGCGAAATCAAGGGACCTGGGTTCCATTCCCATCCCAGGTGAATGATTTTTCCACTGTTAATTTCACACAATTGTGTGATCACTAGCGGGTGACTCCGTTTAACTTACTGCACGGCTTTTTTCGTAGTTCTTTGTAAAAAAAAGGGTCGTCGTTTATTTAAATAACAGTGCCGTACGCGTTCCAAAAATTATATTCACGTCAAGGCGCTAAAGTTGGTTTGATTGGCAACCATTAATACTAAAGTCACTAAAGAAGCAAGCCTCTCTATTCAGTGAAGCTGCTGATTATCGAGGAAAAATTATATCATGCAGGGATTTGGCTTCGCATATTAGCAGTTTTCACCAATCTATAAGCTGATTTTATTCCTCTTCTCACCGGCCACTTCTCCATCAACTTCAGCACAAATAAAAACCACGAGTATTGAAACGACTACATCTCTCGGGTGTTTAGCGGGTCGTCGTCTATTAAAATAACAGTTTCGCTTGAGTTCTAAAAAGTGTATTCAGGACGAAGAGCTAAAGCCAGTTTGATTGACAACCACAATTACAAAAATCACTAAACAAGTAAGCCTCGTTATTCAGAAAAATTTCAGAAGAAAGAAAGAAATTTCAGAAAAAAGAAAGTTTCACTCATAAATACATATTTGTACACTTAACTCTGCTTCAATAATATCCTCCATAATGACCTATCCATGCAAACCTCTTTTGCTTCATTTACCCCCATACGCTGCTTCATGCACGCCCTCCTATATTTTAAGACTCCTAATATTCCTCATCCTATGAATTTCCTCAACCACATTCAACCACAACTTTCTCGGCAAACCTCTCTCTACCTCTCGCACCATTCATTTCACTCTTATGTATCTGTTTCGTCATTCGACTCTCATCCATTCTCTGAACATGGCTGAAACTTTCGGCATGATACACTATCCTTACCTTATCTATTATCAAGGTATTATGATATATTATATTATTAAAATTTGTCGTGCTATTCATCAGTTATTAATGAAACTAATCAGTAGTAGTATCTTGAGTAGTATTTCGTAAATCGCACGTTTGCGGGGTTCGACTGGCAGCCACTGGGGGGTGCAGGTTGAATGGTAAAATGTGCACACAGAAAATGTAGTTTGTTAGCGGCAGTGACTGCTGTAAGCCGCTCGTGGCCGTGCATAGTGAGAGGATTTTGGACCTTGCCGCCCAGACACTATGGGAACGCCCAGCCCAGTAGTGTATTGCATTGTAGCATGTGCGTTAACGTAGCACTCTCCTAGTTTCTTATCTGACCGCACATTTTTTTCCTGACTGCTTTCGGCCTCCGCCGGACATCCAGATGAACATATGCATGATTTAAGCTGGGATGATTGGTGCGTGCCTGGTGTGGAATCACCCCGTCCCACACACCCCAGTGGTGGCTTGCACGGAATTTCGTAGATTTAGATCTAGATATAAAACAGTCCCGTCTCCTCTCGTGCGGCCATTGCTACGTACATGGGAAGATGGTGCATCTAAACAACTTATTGTTAGTCATAGCACTTCCCACATTTTACTCATTTCATGGCCACGTCCTCTGCCCCACAAATGGGGGAAATATATTTCGCCTACTGAGGGAACATACATCGCGGCCCATCTTTCCTTAACAGAGCCTATATATATGACCCAGAAGCAAAACATGCATGCGATAGTTATACGTTTCATTTCTCACTAATTTCTAAAAGCATATTTCATTCTTTCAGCACACGTTTCAAGTTTCCCGCGAGCTTTATCAGTTAAATCAAAAGTTCTCTCAAAAGCTACCAAACTTAGGTGGATTTATATATCTTACCAAGCCCAAGCGAATGTTTAGCCAATAATGCTTAGGAGAAGATAGTGCGTTTTGCAAGGATACTAGCAGAGGAGCTCAATAATTGTGCTACAGACAATAAAATGTAATAAAGATTGAAAAATCACCCTCTCGGAACTCGCGTTGTGTTCATATAAAAAATAACTTTAAGGTACTATTACAAAAGGATAAAGTACAGATTTCACAAAAATATCACGTATTTTTAAGGCAAAGGCAACGAGAACTATAATGTTATTTTTGGAGTAATTTATGTACACCATATTACTATTAAAACTTCCTTTTCGTACAAGAAAAAACTGGGCAGACTTTATTCCTTTTAGTAACAATTCAACTTACATTACATTAGTTCTCTTCCAGGAGTTAAAATAAGTAAAGATCCCCTACTGGGCTTAGTTGAACTTACTAACTCTGAACTCTCTGTGATGAAGAGTACATTTTGGCAAAAGCCCTTAAGAAAACTAAATTGAGCAGGAAGGTTGAAGGTGATGGGGGTTATTTTGAATCACCCTTACTGGAAATTCCAAGTGAAATAGAATGTAATGGCGACTCTTTGCTCACTTCGTCCTCATCTGAAATCTCAGTGTGTGATGTGCTCGAGGTCTCTACTAACGCCCTTAGTTACTTAGGTGGATGGATAGCCAAAAAATTCATGGTAACGCATACTAATCCTGAAACTTGTACACATGAAATATCTGGTAGCCTGCAAGCAACGCCTTGTCTGCTACCATGGGTAATTCATTTATCATATGGTGGTCTAGTGCAGCCATCTGATGAGTTCATCTCAGAATTCGGTGTTTTGGAGGGTGCATTTAATATGCTTAATATGCTTTCAAAGGATGGTTTGCCAAAAGGTAGGGGGCTTGTCCAAAAAATAGTTGAGCATTTATGCAGATACTCACAAATAGACAAGACATTTTTTAAAGCTTTTGTTCAGCAGAGGATATTTATGCGGATTAAGTATTTAATTTTAATAGTAATTCAAAGTAAGTATGAGAGGTTCATAACAGAAAAAAACAAAGCACCAAGACGTTCCTCTAACAAAATGAGAAAAATTGTTAAATAAAAGGCATTTTACTGGTTAACTGCATGTCACTCATTCAATTTTTTTCTAGGAACTTGAAAGAAGGAAATCATCTTTAGCTGTTGAACCAGAACCTGTCGATTATGTTTCAATGAAACATTTATTTCTATACAAATATTTTATTTACACATATGTAGTCCAATTTAGTTCAGTTTCTTGTTAATGGCGATCACCTGGGCCCATAACCTATTAAAACTTCCTTTTCGTACAAGAAAAAACTGGGCAGCCTTTATTCCCTTTAAGTAACAATTCAACTTACATTTTCCGTAATTAGATACCAAAAAACAAGGGTTTTAAAAGATCGCGCCAAAAACAAAGGAACGACGATATTGCCTTAGCGTATGTCGCGTATGTGAACTTGCTTACGCTATTCATTACGTACGTTTCAACAATTACTTCATTATGGAGGGGATAACGCGGAAATTGGACTCTTAAATGTTTTTTGCAAAATCTACAGGTCGATGAAAAGTGGGAAAGTTGGAACACAATTTTTCTTCAGGAGTTAAATTGGTTTTACCCATCCCCTTTGTTCGTCAAACAAGAGGTTTTAGAAAATCAATTAGTTCCCCGATTACAACAGTTATCATCAACAGCAAACACACCTATCCTATCGCAACTTCTGTTGCTATTCACAAAGATAAATCAAATCCAAGTTGACTCCAACATTACTTCCAAATATGATACCTTTCCTCTCCAGCTATGATTTAAGAAGCAAGGCCAAGCGCATCTACTATTTGTATGAAGTGTAGATTTTTTTCTATCTTCCTATAAATGGGATTGGAGAGTCCATGCACGGAGCTTAAGAGCTCGATTTTGCATAAAAAATAACTTTAAGCTGCGATTACTAAAAAGATAGCATACAATATTTACAAAATTGCACGTTTATAAAGACTAGAATCATGGTCAGCTTAAATTCACTTTTTCTATTTCTGACGAACATTATTTTACTCCATTATGGAGGGGGCAATGCGGAAATTGGGCTCTTAAATGGTTATTATCTTTCTTTTTCTGCTATCTTTCGTAAGTTTTTTTATTTTGGATTCTTTATTCAGCTTAGTATTAATTAGCAATAAGGCTAACACGTTACGTATTAAAACAGCTGGTGCCTCTTATAAAATATATGGGGCCCATTAGAAAAAGATAAAGTTCTAATAACTACTTGATAAATCGTGTAGATTAGAGCACTAATAAATCCTGTGGGGTTTTCTCCGACTCCCTTGCGGTCCAGACATGGAGACCCAAGGTATCTCGTGCATGTTTTTCAATTTATACGGAATGGACTGGTCGTAAATGTTTACGATCCATTCTCTAATACTTAAAGGTCCTTCAAAAAAAGACTGAAATGATAAATAATTGTTGTTAATTTTATCTTTATAAAATATAAGCGTGGGTTCTAAAAGATGACGCCACTGCGTTGAAGCCAGTCGTACCTTAAAAATAAATTGGTAGAATCAAACACAGTTTTCTTTTTCATAATCTATGGATGTTTTACTGCACCATTCGATGTATTCATATACGTTATTACCTGACCACGTGGTCAACTTGCAACTGGTATTTTCTAATTAATTCTAAATTGGACGACCTGTATCCTCATTTTATATCCTAGGGTCATTTAGAGCTCTCCGGTTTTATTAGTGGATCGTGTACGCACTTTCATGAATTTCATTCACCAGTGAAAAAAGCAGGGTGGCTAGGAAATACATAAACTGCATTATTTACCACGTTTCATGGGAGTCACATAAATGCTATTTATTGTTATAAGTGAACCAAGTGTCATTAAACACATTCTCATCATATCATTTTGCCATAAATTAGCCATTAATACCATGATATCAGTTATAATTATTTTTTTATTTTATCACCGATTTAAATAAGTCCATAAAAATATTTTTATATTACCTTCTTCAGTCCTAGACACTAAAATAATACTTTTGAATCACATACATACGATAATGTTTAAGGGGCAATTAAACCCTTAATTTATACCTTACTCTATAGGTCGACGTATTAAATTACTATAACTCCCTTTAGCACTCTTTAGTTTACGCTTTGAGCTATATAAAAAACAGCTCAGAAACTAAGACATACGGCTAAGAAACTTTGACTTTAAGAAAAGCAGAACATAACAGATTGGAAGTGTTTAAAATGTGTTGCTGGATAAGAATGTTAAAGATTCCATGGGCAGAGAGAGCTACAAACCTCGAGGGTCTGGAAAGAGTTGGGGAGAAGCGAATACTGGTAGGTTCAATCTCAATTAGGAGAGTAGGATGGGTTGGACTTGTGTCGCGGCACTCTAACTGGATGAATGCCTTGATGGAGGGAATGGTGGAGGGACGTGCAGGAAGATGAAGACCTAGGCAGGAATTCCTGAATGGGATTGGAAGAGGAATGAGATATGCAGAAATAAAGAAATTTGCTCTGGAAAGAAAGATTTAAATACCCACCAACCTCAGGGTTGAATGGAAGAATAAATACATGTTTACGCTTGAATTATGTAAAAAAAAAAGATTAGAATGGACATGAATGGTAAAAATGTAAAGGAACGAGATATTTTAACACGTCAAGCATATGTAGATCGAAAGTTTGAATAAAGCTTGCTCTGGGATGTTTCCGCAATTGGGAGCAATGAATATGATAACCGGTCCTCGGGCGACGACCGAGTCTCGTCCAGAAATACGGCGCTGTCAACCGTCCGAATACCTCATTTCCATACGCTCCTCATCGTTGCCTAATCGGAGTCAAAACAACTACAAGCATGAATCCCATTCGGGAACTAAAATAGAACGCAGGGACCCTAAGAGGAGTTTGCACTAGAGGAGGGAGAAAAGCAGACGTTTTTCGTGTTTAAATAAACAATAACCAGCCAGCCCTAAACAAAAGATTATACGGCAATAGTACGTCACATAGAAATCAGGTTTACCACTGGCATGTCCTAGTTGGAAATAAAATACAAATTTCTAGGTAATTATTAGGTTAAATTAAATTATGAGGTATGTTCTATCCGTGTAGGAAGTAAAGAGATTCCTCCAGATTTTTCCGGAGAATGCCCTTAAATCTACTCATAGTTTCTTGCTAATTCAACAGAGTCAAGCCCAAACTTTTAAAATCTTATCATCATTCATTGTTACAATACAAAATTTAACCAAAAATATCGACGACATATTTACTACAAGTCTGGCAATGTCCATAGTTGGGTGACAACGATCTTTTGTTTAAACAGTCAGTGATATTATAACAAGTTTTAATTTTTAGTGTATTAGTCTTTTTCTTTAACTACCCACTCCGTCTTTCAACCAAATGAATTTATTTTTAGTCCCAGAGGAACTTTCCTCTACATAGCTTCTGCAATGTTATTACTGGAAGAATAAACCATTATATGAAGAACAAAGTTCTGCTTTACTATTATTTCCAGGGTATGATATGTGCTTCTTTCTGATACCAAGAATAATTATTTCTGGCACTTATTCGTTTCACTTTGGGATGTTGTCTCTAGGAGTCAGCGGTGCCCTCTATAATTAAGAGTATCATTATAAATTCAGAGATACGAACGCATTTATCCTCAGCAACACATGCATTTTCAGTTACTAATGTTGCACTTATGTTTAGTCATCGCTGTTAATCTACTCATATAATATGAGTAGACTTTCAACAGTGTTGCGCTTAATAAACCCAATATAATAAATTTATTGATTTATAATTTTTTATACTATAAAATTTATAAATGTATCACATAGTTAACATTTATAAACCCAATAATATATAAAGTTAGAATAATTATAACCGGTATTAGCGTATACAGCAAGGTTGAATGAGCTTCGATATTTGAGCACAATGAGGTCACTTTTCACTTTCAAGTGTAACCAACGCAAAACCCTGAAAGAACAGTTGGAAGGCGAATCCGTCGTAATTTTGTGTTCTACCAATCGATAACGCTCGAGGAATCTTGATAGAAGTGTTTAAAACGTCAATTCCCCAGCAATTTCTGAAGTAAGTCACTATACAAGCCAGAAACGTTTTGCGTCTATACCTATCAATAGATATCTAATGTACATTAATAAAATTCAACTCAGAGGTAGGTAGCGTAGCATAATATTCATTGCCTTCTTATAAATATTTTCAACCCAATACCTTTACGTTAGCGAAAAAGTAATAGGCAGATTACTTCATCACGTTAATTTTATTTTATGTACAAAATCATGCTCCGAAGGATGCGGTGAGTCTGCTGTAAACAATTTTAATAGAAATGAGTGTGACCAATTCGCTCAACCTGGATTCTGCAGAGAATTGGAAAGTATTGGAGAAACTAAAAGAAGAGATCTCTTCAGGGCGCATATCATTTTAGTTTCGTCATCATTTAGGTCTAGTTTAACACGCACTGAACTCTGCCAAGTAATCTAACAAAGAGTTAACCTCCAATTCATAAATGGAATGAGTCTCAAATTAGTTCATTAGGACCATAATTGGCAACATATTTAATTTAATTCATTCTCCTGTATTTATCTAAGGTCGGTGTTGCAATTATATTTGAAAATTATGTTATCTAAATTGATTTTATGGTGACATATAGGCTTGTTATACCAATTCATTATGTTTATATTTTGACATATGACACCATTGCTGCACCCTTACTTGTGAATCGTCAAATCGTCTGTGATTCTTCAAGATAGCAAGTTATGAAGAGAAATTGATGGACCTTTTTCACGATCATTTACATCTCCTGCAGTCATTCATATAAAAATCCTTAATGCTTAATGTTTTTCGCAACATTCCCCGCCCACTGAATTTCCGAAACCATGTCACGGCCGTCAACATCAATATAATTCATTCACTTATCCTGTCTTATTCGAATTTCTTTCAACGCCGTCATTTCTCTGTGGCATATCTAGCGGATCTATCTGTCTTTCATTTTATCTCATCTACTCCGAGAAAGTGTAGTTCCCAACTCTCAAAGATAAGAGGAGGAATGTAAAAATGCAACGATAGTACGCCAAATTGTGAAAAAAAAATCATTTTTAATTAAATGATTGTGTGCAAAAGATCTTTCAAAATAAAGTTTCTGTCCCCTCAAAATTATGATAACACCTCAAGCTAGTTTGTTTTCGAAAATAAAGGATAAATGTTGACGACTATACTTGAGATACACATGGTTATTCATGTAAAATTTAGTTCTATTATATATCATATATATTCATGTAAAATTAGTCTATTATATCCTGTAAAAAAAGGGAAATCACTCTTGTCCAATTTTCCTCTAAAATCAAGAATTAATACTCAGGGTCACATCATAAGAGGTTGATCCTTTCCGGCTAAGGGATCCAACTTAATTTCAGGAGGAGTGTATTTCGGTGTGCCTATTCTCATCCTACCAAAAGAGTCTAAACTTTTGCTTACCCTTTCCCCGCTTACTTTACAAACACCCTATCACAACCTTTAGCAGCCCTTTTGCCTCTCTTAACCGACCACTTATCCAGCCTCTTATTAATTTCCCCGAGGAAATTCCTCTCCTGGCCCACAGCACCAAGCACGTCCCTCCCTACTTTCATTTTCTTCCAGCCGCAATTTCTTCATTCTCCTCCAATGTTTTTTGGAAGTCTTCATAGAAAATAATCGGAACTGATCATTAGCATTAGCAATAGGCAACCCATTATCGAATGACCCTTCCTCAGGAGATTGCACCCCGACGGTGTAGGTCAAAACAGAAACTTAACTCCATCTTTTTCTTCGTTCCGTATAAAATACCCCGCTTTCCCTTATTTATGCAAGTTATCCGATGCATAATTACTTTAATCGCCACCTATTTCCAGCTACTGATGCCGACCGTAGCGTCACTTCATTTCAACAGTTTTTACTTCATTACTGGAGTAATTAGCTTGTAACTTGCAATCAAGACCGTTAAGAACCCAAATTTCATTAATATTTTATTTAATTGGAAGTTTATGCGGTCATCAAGAGTTTTTCGCGAAAAAATTACGCATATTGGATGTAACAGTTCTATATTTCTGCGTGTCACCAATTCTTGCGTTTAGTAATAGCCATGTAACTTCAAGCTTTCTTGCAATGTAAAAAGGATGGGAAAGCGAATCTTTGCTTTTTGCATAAAAAAGGCACTTTTTTAGAGGTGCAATGATTACTTTTAAAGTGATAGCTCATTTTAGAGCGATAAAAATTTTTCAAGTAATATTCTAGCCATTTTTATGGGACATCCAGCTTGATGATTCCCTTAAAGATTCTAACACAAAGTTTCCAACTAATTACAAATGCATGCTAGAACGCACTCATAACCACATATTACACAATCGGACACTGCAGTCTAATAAAAGGATACTTTGCGTGAAATCCTTTCCGATATATCGTGGGGATTACACATACACAACAAACGTGGCGCAGCATTGAAGAAACTAGGTTTTGTTAAGCGTATAATAGGAAGGTCCTCGGATGAAAAAGTCAAAGAGAGATGATACTTCGTTCTGGTTAGGCCACACCTCAAATAAGCCGCGACAATATGGGACCTTGATCAAATAGATTTAACCTAAAAAATTAATAAAATACAAAGGAAAGCAGCGCGATTCGTTAAAAACCGCTACGAGCGTACATATAGTGTCTCACAACTTTTAGAGGGATTAAGGTGGGAGCTTCTAGAGACTCGGAGGCTACACGCTAGGCTTAGCATACTTAGGAAACTCAGAACTGATATATTTCAGAGCGACATAAAGAGTATCATTATGACTCCTCACTACATCTTTAGGTCTGTTAGATGCGAGAAAATAAGAAAGATACACTGCCGAACAGATAGGTACAAAAACTCGTTCTTTCCGCGAACAATAAGCGACCACAATAAAAATTGAGCTCCACTAAATACACTCCTATAATTCATGTCGCCATTTCATCTCCAAAATATTTACACTTTTACACGGCTAGTGACATAACACCCCCTGCCACAAGCCCATGTGGCGGCATGTTATGCGGGGTGTTCGCGGGGTGTTATGTAGATGTAGATGAAAATATTGGGAAGAGCAACCGTGGAAAAAACAAGGATGGAACACAGCAGGAAAAGTTTGACCGATAAACATTAGAGACTAATAAAAAGATGCCGAATGCGAGGAAAGTGAAGTAGAAAGCTGCTGTAATCTGGGAATTAAGGATGGCTCCAACCTCATGAAAACTTATCCCAGTTATTTTAAATACTTGAACAAAGCGTCTTTAAAGTGCGTTTTATAAACTGAGATGTAAATATAATAGAATTTCAGGGCTAGTTCTACCATACCTCATGCTTGAGTAGATAGTAGAGAATTTAACATGGGCTCTTATGGAGATTGCACGGATTACAGCAGAAAAACATTGAACATTTGAACGAGAGAACATGTTTAATCTTTTAATTGAAACCATTTACAAGAAGGAAAAAGTACTAGGAAATCGAATAAAAATAAAACATACGCATATTACCGCCTATTTTAAAAACTATTAGCGAATTACTGCCGAAATTGAAGTTAAAATGAGGTAGTTCCACGAAAATGGCGCTGCAATCGGCTGCTATGGCTCGTCATTAGAGGTAGTTAAAAGTGAAATTCGTGGATTAGTCCTCAACTTTGGTATCTTAATAATGGTTTTTCATTTGTAACCATTTTATCAGCGAAAGTAGGATTTTTTTGACTGAATACATAAAAAAAATTGTGCAACTTAGTAAATATTTGTCATGACTCATGTAGCGAAGCCAGAGTCATCTTAAGGACAATCGGTAATTACTCATATTGTAAGCGAAAAAAAATGTTTACCGTCATTACCGCCGTCTTCTCTTGAAACAGAGATTTTATACATGCTCAACAGAAATATCGTAAAATTTTATTCACCACATCCCGAACAATGTCACACATCAGTATTTTTTTAGTTTGATAGATCCGGTGTACCTTGAGAGGACAGCATCATCCCCATCAAATTTTATTACTTAATAACTTTCGAGAGACGTTTTACTGAAATGTTATCACTGTTATAACTCTGGTTTAAACCGCAAAAACTTGATGGTAATAAATTCCTATGAAATTCCGATTTTATTGATGGTGACTGCTACGGGCGCGAGAAACACTGATCAAATGGAATAAACAACCTCAATTTCAATTCTTCAGATATAGTGCGTAACAACTTTGTGCTTTCAAAAAAAAAAAAAGAACTTCGAAAGCTTTTATCGGTAAATTAACCACGCACGCAATATTGAATTCGGGAAAAAAATAAAAAGGATTTCGTAAAATAAACTTCACTCCGTCGGAAAGAATGGGCTGCGTCCGAATAAACCGTGAAGATGGGGTAGGGAGAAAAAGAGGTCGAAAAACTTTAAAACAAAAGCCTCTCTCAGTGCGCCCGGCCTAATAATTCTTTTGGACGAAATAACGCCACGATTCTCACAGTTTTGCATCGGAAACGTTCTTTTCTCTTTTATTTTTCTTTTCACTCGCCGGGCCAATTAAAAGCACTAAGTAAGGGGAACGCGGAACGAAATAAATTTTATGGAATCCAGATTTACGGCGACCTTTATTCATGGCATTTTCGGATTCACCGTAGGCTCTATACATTATTTTTTTCCTCGGCGGCGCCAACGTGGGGCTCCCAGCGGCACCACAGACTGGGCAATGAATCAATTTTACCAAATTGGCGACCGCGGGGATCACAACTTCCCTTCATTTAGCCTCAAATAATATGTTATCACCAATCGTGACCACTATCCTTTATCCCCCGTGTAGCCTGCGTAGCTATAGGGCTGTAGGATATTTGGAAATAAAAACAAATCTACTTGTCTTTATAGAACTAGGATCTGAAATGATCGATAGAGAATTTTGAGGTTTTCTTAAAGATAGTCAAGTAGACGGGAAAGGAAATCGAGGATCATAAAAAAAGAAAGGTTATTTTCCCCAAAGAAAGATTATCATAATTGGTCACTCTACCCTAATATTGGTTGAATGTAGCCCTCAACCCGATACTATCTAATGCTAAGTTCCTTACTTTCTGGTGGCTTTTCCTATATATCTACTCTTCTCCTTATTTGGTGCATGAACTTATTCTTGGGTCTTCCTCTTGGGACTTTCCCTCTATTTTACCTTCAATTATGTTCATCACAAACCCAATGTGTCTCAGGGTGTGTCCAATTCATCTTGTTCTTCTTCTCTGTATGGTGTTCCATATGGTCCATTCCTCTTCTACTCTTCTATACACTTCTACATTTCGTATACTGTCCGTCCATTTTATCTTCAGAATCCTCCTCCAGCACTAGATTTAAAATGTTTCTATTCTTACTTCTCTTTCTTCTATACTTTTATTTATTTCTTATATTCTTTAAGACGAAGACTAAAATCCTAGTATGCGGAAGAGAGAAGCTGAATGCAGAAGTCACCCTGAGAGAATAGAATCCATGGCAAGTGGATTCCTTCACCTATGAATACTTAATAACTGGAAAATTGCCCCCCTCTGCCGCCTCCCGGCCAATCCCCCGCTGCCGAGGCCATTGCCTCCTCCCACGACGCCCTATCCAGCGTCCGCTTCCCGGATTATGTCCAATACCCTAGCTCCTCACCCCTCCCCATCCAATCAAACATAGAGCCTCCCACCCCCACCAATCCAACCCAACCCAAACCTTTCCAACGCTTTACCTGTGACTTCCACCCCCCCTCCCTCCCCTTCACCCGCCCCCTCTCCTCTCCTTCACCCATAGAATTTCATATGTATATACAGAGTGGAAAATATGTCTGTGTACCAGATGATGCTGCGCTGCGGCGAAACCGGTCGTAAATAAATCTTTCACAATATGGAATTGAAAACTTAATCCTTCTATCCCCGGAAAATTGGGACGAAATCACATATGCCGCCAAACGTTTACTTGATAGATTTTCGTGGAATTTTAGCTACTGCCCTATTAAAATTGATTTAAATTACTTGATCTTAATATCGGTTATCAATAGTTTCCGTATGGCGTTCCATATGGTATTTTTCTCCATTACTCTTATTTGCACTTAAACATTTCTTATTTTTTCCCTCCAAATCCAGAGAAATATTACCGAACGACAAGCTGTACAAACGAGCAGATAGCGTAGAAGTAGCAAAGAAAGTCAGAGAGGAATTAGGGAGAATGTGGAACTGCCATTCACCAATCTCGGGATTCAGAGACTAATTGTAATTATCTGAAAAGAGTGCAGAATAGGACAAGTCAGATGGTATTTTTTGACGAATTGCAATAGCAAAAAAAAGAATTTATGACTTTATACAATTCTTAAACTCAGTGGACCTAGTAATATCAAAATAAAACGTTAATATTACCAAGTATACAATTAAAATCCTAGCAAGAGGTAGAGAAAAGATAAAGACGGATACCTGACTTCGAGTTAGGGTACCATAACAGGTGGAAACCTTCGCTTACGATGGAAGACATAGCCATGCTACGGTAGAGTTTCAGCAGGAATAAAGCGAGGAATATCTACATCTACATAATACCATGCGAGCCGCCGCATGGGCGTGTGGTAGGAGGTGTTAGGTCACCAGCCGTGTAAAGGTGTAAGTTTTTTGGAGTTGCAATGGTGACATGTATTATAGGAGTGTATTTAGTGGAGCTCAGTCTTTTCTGTGGCCGCTTATTGTTCGCGGAAAGAACAAGTTTTTGTACCTATCTGTTCGGCAGTGTATCTCTTTTATTTTATGGCATCTGTCAGACATAGAGATGTAGTGAGGAGTCATGATAATATTCTCTATGTCGCTCTAAAAAATATCAGTTCTGAATTTATCAAGCAATCTAAGCCTAGCGTATAGCCTGCGAGTCTCTAGAGGCTCCCAACTCAATCCCTCTAAAAGTTGTCTCTAATGTCTAGTGCCCCTAAAAAGACACTATACGTACACTCGTAGCAGTTTTTAACGAAGCGCGCTGCTTTCCTTAGTATTTCATTATTTTTTTAGTTAAATCTTTTTACCAGCGTCCCAAATGTTCGCGGCGTATTCGAGGTATGACCTAACCAGAGCGAAGTAGCGTCTTTCTATGACTTTTTCATCCAAGGAACATGAAACCATGAGCCACTCAGCGCGAAAAGTCACGCAAAACCGCGTAAGGAACCAGCACATTGGAATAGCCTGGTGAATTGTTAAGCTTTTTCAATTAGATTTATGGCCCCTTGAGGAAACGGATCAATGGAGAATGGAAGCTTTCGAAACAAAGCGTTTAAGGTGGATGCTGTGTAGAAGAAACGGAGTGTTGAAAAGAGGATCGAGTAAGCGTACAGAGTTATAGAATAGCAATGAACTAATTGGCGAAAACAAAGAAAAAACGATGTCGAGAAACTGATGCATTGGAAAATGAGCTCTTGTGGGGCAAGACAAAAAAGTAGAAGAAGAAAGGACCCAACGGAACACGATATAGAAAAGAAGAAGCAGAAGGATTGGGGCTCACCTTGAGGCACAATGGGTTTAATAGTAGAAAAAGTCCCAAAATAAGGACAAGGGTGAAATACACAAGACAAATGAACAAGAGAGCAAATAAGGAAACCTACCAGGTCGATTTCGACCAGAGATTTTGAATCGATTAAGTAAAGAAGGTAAATTTTTCCAGGTCATTAAACATTTGATGTGGGACAAAGTGATACCGCAAAAAACAAAATCGCTTATAAATAAACTTTTCTCGGGCTCTGCACCAGGTGATTTTCTTCATGTTTGCCGACGTTTCGGAAAACGGCTTGCTTTCCATTATCAAGGCGTGTTACTCTGTCCGTGTCAGAATGTAAACTAAATTGAATTGACCGTTGGTCGGGTCCAACAATTGAGATCAGGTGCCATCTGATTGGCTGAGGTTTGGATTTTGCCCTTGAATTATTTTCCGATTTTTCCTTATGTTTTTAATGCAATTTATTACAGGTGTCCATGTATTGCTCACTCAGATGAAAGCAAAATCCAAAGCTCAGCCAATCAGATGGCACCTGATCTCAATTGTTGGACCCGACCAACGGTCAATTCAATTCAGTTTACAATCTGACACCGACAGAGTAACACGCCTTGATAATGGAAAGCAAGTCTTTTTCCGAAACGTCGGCAAACATGAAGCCAATCACCTGGTGCAGAACCCGAGAAGAGTTTATTTATACTATTCACCAGGAGAAACTTAAATCTTTTAAAATCGCTTATGTTTAAAGCATATTATTATCCAACAATTCTAAATAGAGCTGAAACTTGGACAATGACGGAAAGAGCGTGGAGTAGAATAACTGCTGGAGAAATGACGTTTCTGACAAGTATTTTTAGGTTAAACTACGTTAGACAGACAGAATTAAATTGCATATGTAAAAGAGCATTTGTACCCAAAATATGTGAGGCTCACTCGCAATGGTAAAATATTTAGATAGGTGGGTTACATCTAAAGAATGAGTGAGGGAAGAATATCGAAAATGCTGCTGGAAAAAGAGAGGAATGTAAAATGCTGAGTGGGCTAAAAAGAAGACGTTGGTTGGATAGGGTAAAGGATGATATTGAAATTAAAGATTACTCTTGTAGAGAAATCATGAGAGAAGAACTGTGGAATGATAGCACACGCTGGAGACGCTTAGTCAACGTCTAGACCCACGTGTGTGGAACAGCACTTCGATATCGACATGGAATATGGAGACTGTTATTACATATTCATCTTCACCTCTTCATTAAGTTCATCTCCATTATACCGTCTTATGAGCCGTTTCTTTTAAGATGTTTTATTTAGTTTCACATGCTTGTCTGGATCAAATATTGTATTGGAAATATAAGCTACTTTTCGAAGACGTAGAGTTCTGAAAATTTTCCCGTAGAACTAAGGCTGGAGACAATGCAGTAGTCAATTTAAATATTAATGATGCAGAATTAAATACACATTTGCTAGAGGGTTTTCTTGAGTATAACCTGTTTACCTGGGTCAGATGTAGTAACCAAAATTTAAGCAAATTCCCCATAACCTAGAGCTATGGATGTTGTTCATAGATCCATTTTCAGTGAAAACAAACTGTCGATTTTAAATAATGACGAAAACTCATAACCTACGCGCTTAACAATTATTTTACAAAACATTGTTATAAACGCGTTTGAAACACTCGAAAAAAATAAGCAATTTACAAGCATTGGGGTTGGATTCATCACAGAATCATTGATGTAATTAGTAAAATTATAATATCGTTAAAAGTAATCGAAACATTAAAGGTTAAAAATAGAACATTTTACTAAACAATAAGACCTTTTTACTTAAAAATTAGGTTTTTACCGTGCATCATTCCTACTTCCTTCACTCTAGCCCAACAAGTTTTACCATCTCACATTCTCTCATTGAAGTCGACATCACCTCTCATGATAAGATGCAGTAGCCAAAGAACTGGCGATGATTTTTTTCAAAGAACAGGGAAAGCTTTATTTTAGGTCGCCAGCCCACTGGTGCGTAAACAGGGTGACAACATAATTCAAAATCTCAATTACCAAGGACTTCCTTCCTTTTCAAATACGACGGACGTAAGAAGGTCTCCTCTTTTCTCGAACGCATATTGTATCGGACGGAACTCCAACCATGGCGACGATTCTGAAGTAGGAAGAAACACTGGCGTAATAAATCAGTTCCTATCCTACAACGCATATTTTGAGAGGCAAATAAACTTCTTTAGGATGAAATCAGTTGTATAAGTTATGTAAATTTTATCAGTGTGTGGAATAAAAATGTTTCTTTACCGTCAGTTCTCTAACTTTGACACACAAAACGAAATCAATGAATGATAGACCAAGTATTTCTGAACTAAAGAAACAACTCTAACAGTGGCTGATTAATTAAAAAGTCCACAACCTACGCAGCTCAATTAAAATGTTTAACTAAAATGCACCTGCTGACAAGCCCTTTTGGCTTACCTACATTGTACAATTACTTTTCCCTGATAATATCTGAATTTTGTAATTTATGCATCTTTATCCTCCAACTTAATTATCTTAGTGAACATATGACGGCAACTAACTTAAATGAGATGAGATGTTTTTCACAATTATTAATTTGCATTTTTTTTGCATGCAGTTCTTTATAAAAATTCCATAACATAATAAATATACGGCATACTCTGTCACAGACGAAGCCAACATAATATACACAAGGTAGGCACACTAATGTAACCGAAAGAACATAAAGAGATAAAGTACACTAAATTTTAAATTTCTTGTTATTCGTTTAAACAGTCTCTCTTGAGGTACAATGGGAATTATTGCCGAAAATCTATTTACTAAATGCACGAAGTTTTACATACACAACTACATCCACATAATACCCTGCGAGCCGCCACATGGGCATGTGGCAGGGGGTGTTAGGTCATCAGCTGTGTAAAGGTGTAAGTTTTTTGGAGATGAAATGGTGACACATGTATTATAGGAGTCATATACATTATTTTCATTGTGTTCGCTTATTATTCGCGGGAGGAACGAGTTTTTGTACCCATCTGTTCGGCTAAGTATCTCTCTTACTTTATCGTCTCTGTCAGATCTAGAAATTTAGTAAGTCATCATGATAATATTCTGTGTCGCTCTGAAACATACCAGTTCTGAATTTCCTAAGTATGCTAAGCCTAGCGTGTAGCCTCTGAGTCTCTAAGGGCTCCCACCTTAATCCCTCTAGAAGTTGTGAGTCACTATATGTACGCTCGTAGCTGTTTTTAACGAACAATATTAGACGTGCTAGTGTTTAATAATAGGATGTTTGTTTTACATTGTTGCCCTAGTCTGCTTTGTTAAACATATTCCAGAGACTTAAATACGACTAAATGCAAGATACTAGGATCCAAAATCGGAGGGGAAGATGCATTTTATATCGGAATGAAGTATGATGCTCAGATACTAATTTTAACACCTCTTACTGCCCTGTCCCTCAGGCCGTCCCGACGGTCCTGCTCACGACCGAGCAAGGGGTCACTCAATCTTCTTCTTTTCAATGAATCTTTATGGCTCGGTACATGACCAACCATGCTCGGTACATGACCAACCTAAGAGTATTTTTCCATTGCCCGAGTGTGGTTGACGCGACGGTCTATAAATAAGCCGCTGCCAATGTAAGAACGTGCCTATTTACTTCTAATGAACGAAGTAACTAAGACTCTTGGGTATTTATTGAACTTCTCTGATTCTAACGCAACATCTAAGATCTTCCTGAGCTATTCTTCCCTGCACCCCCTGCTGGGATACCACAATATAAATAACTAAATTATCATACGATGTTTCACCTACAAGGCCTCCACAGCTTAGAAAGCTTTTCTATATATATATAAAACCGAATGTATGTCTGTCCTGTATGCATTACTACACTGCTGATCCGATCGCCAAGAAACTTTAAAAAGTTGTTGAGTACACTCTTGCAAGGTTTCGAAGGTTTTAGGTATAAAAATTTTTTTGATTTCCCCCCCCCTCCCAAGGTCCTCTTTATCTTTCGAATACTTTTCGCGCAACAACGCCCGACGGGTAAGTGCCTTACTACAGTTTTAATCCTATCGTACTGAAATTTTGCCGAGCAATAGCTCAAGGCAGGAGGAAAGTTGTAGGCTACTTTAAAATGACCTCAGAGCCCATAAAGATCCCAAAAACGGGCCCTTAGGTGGTTCGCGGTACGTATCGGGTTTTGTGCAGTGGTTTCATTTTTTACTTTTTTAAATTATTTTCGCTCAAGATAGAGAGTTGGAATTTTTTTATTAAATGTCTGAAAGAATGAAGTTTTTAATTCTTTCAATTAATTATCATTTTCACTTCGTAATTGACTGAAAATTTCGTTTTTAGCTGCAGAAACACACATTTTTCTGTGAAATCAACAATACCATATTCGCTTGACAACCAGATTTCGTCATTGCTGTTGGAATTCATATTGCTTAGTTGAGCTGATTAGGAATGCTAAGCATTGGGATTTGTGCTGCGGTTAATTATTTCGCTTTTTAAAACAACTTTAACTGAAGATAGAGAGTTGAAATTCATTTTATCACATACCCGAAAGCATGATACTACTAAAATTAGTGGTATAATGCCCGAAATAATGAAGTTTCTCTCTTTTTCAATCGATTTTCTTTTACGTATTTTCCTTGACAACCAAATAAAAAAACAAAAATAAACATTAAATCAAATCTTAAATAACGAAAATGAAATTCTGAATAGCTACTCAACAAGTAAGTACTCGAATTATGTTCTTAACTATAATGTTCTTTTAGCCTGGCTGTGCAGGTAGTATGATTACAGTAAAGGGTTTCAAAAAAATTCTCTCTCTACTCTATATTGAACAAGTTACAAACAAATTACATTGTTGTTATTATACCATGTTATTTTTTATTATTCTGTCAATTTTTCAGTCATTTGACTTATAATTAATTGTTCATGGGAGATATTGTCACATTGTTTACTTACTATTGTCTCACAATTGTATAGATGCTCTGCAGAAGAAAATATTAATTTAATAAAACAATTACTTGAAATGTAGTCTGTTATCACAACTACTTACTAACTCCTCACCTCTAATATAAAAAGTTTTGAAGGAAGTATGATCCCGAGCAACGCTGGGTAATTCAGCTAGTATAATATAAATGTGATCAACGACTTGCAGTATCATATACTTACGCAAGTGACGCAAGCCGAGTCTACACGATGCTTGAACCCACGAAGTATGTGGCTGGACCAATACGAGATCAAATGCTTCAAAATAGAACGGGGTCTACTTTATAACAACGCGATCACAAATTTGTGCGGTTTTGCGAATTTACACGATGCTATTTTAATGTTTAATGCGTTCATGCATCTAATCGTACGGCATACATTCATCGCGTAAACGCGGATGTATGGTAATCATACACACCATTTACATGATATGCCGATAAGGATGTAAATCTCGAATCTAAACAAATGGTGCTTAAAAGATCGCAGGTCTTCCCGCTGGATAATATTTAAGTAGACTTCTCGGGGGGTATGGCATAGGGCTTTCCATGGGTGACTTTTTATTGAACCTTTTGCTAATCGTCTTCAGAGTAAAGAACTCAGTGGCACTGGAGAGATTGTATGGCATTAAAATTTCCAATTCTAAGAATAAATATCGAAGTTAATGTCGTTTGAGCGAAATATAATTTTATCTAGAAATCAATGAATTTGGTCTCATTTTAAAGAAAATATCCCACCCTTCCAAATATATCAAAATATCAGCCCTTTACCGAACTGCTTTCCGAGATGTTAGACGAAATAAAACATCCCTTCTACATAAAAAATGGTACGTGTGTGCACTCCAGAGAGATCCTAATTAAAAAATGAGCAATTTATAACACTTAGATCTCGTCAAAAAATAAACAGTGTGTAGATGGTATGTTTTCTCAACCGTTTTTGAAAAGAAATTGTATTGTTGCCGCAGTAATAATTTCAGAATCACCAAATAACCTTCCGTTGTGGAGGAATTTTAAACGTACCGCGCGAAAAAATGAGTCAAGTTAAATACTTAAGTAGATATTAAATTACTTCGAATTTTATTCGTATAAAAGTATGCAATTGCGCTAATCATAATGCATTAATTAATCCATGCTTTCTGCAGCTGCTGAAATGTTAACGTATGATTCGAATATGGTTTCCATTATGACTAGGGAACTATCTCGCTCAATTCACAGCTTAAAAAATGCAATGCTCAGTGTTATCCAAATACGTTTCATCCAATAAATTTCAATTTTACACCTACTTGATTTCTACTCAAAGTAATAGTTCACTTACTTAATTCTTTTCTCTGAGAGCAATGAGCGGGTTGTTCATCGAAATATCGGCCATGGAATGCCTAACCCGTTGCATACACGAGAAGCCTTCATCATTGAAGTATCAATTGGTGCATGCTTGCACTGATTGCGATCACCGTGGATATGGTTACGCCAGCCGTCGTTTATCAGTAAGTCAAAATGAGGGCATGCTTAGTATCTTAAAAGCCCGGCGCAAACCCCCTTTTTTTTTGACCGCAAGGGAGGACTTGACTCGATTACCGAGAGACAAGAGCCAAACGAAGTCGCTTCGACGAGGAACACGGGAGTGGAAGAACCAACTGACTGGTAAACAGAGAAGCCGCATCAGCGCCATCTAGTCGGAAGACGTCCCTCGACTTTTTTTTTTTTTATTTTCCGAGTCAATTCCTCTCCTACTCCACCTCTTTTTTTATTCCCTCTCTCCAATCGATCGATTCGCCATTGCGCCATCTCCTCCTTGCAGCGTCGATTGGGGCTCGTTTTCCATCCGATCATTTCCAATCAACCTTTTTCCCTCGAGAGCATCCCCGGATCGCTCCTCCTCCTCCGCGTCGGAAAGACCCAATCTCCCGCGCGGATCTCTCCTCCGCAGCGGTACCAATCGAATGCATTCCAAGGAAGGCTCTTCATCGATCCTTCTCCACTTCCTTTCCTAGTGTTTCATTAAAAATAGGGCAGTCGCGAGAGCGGAGATCATTAAAGAAGCGCGACGGTTGACGGGATTCGTCCCATCGTCGCCGATCACAAGAGAATTCTTTTTTTTTTTTTAATCATCATTTCTCTCCTTTTTTGCATTATTTCTTTCCCGGGACCGGGGCCGGCGGTTGCCGAATCAAAGAGAAGCGAGAGTGAGTCATAATGGGTTGGATACAGGGAGGGGAACTTGAGTTTTTTCGACGTTTTCTTATGCTATTCCCCAAATCCCACCTCATTTATTTATTTTTCTTTTGAAGACTCGTTCTCCACTTTCCCCTTGCTCATCATCAAACCTGCTGACGGCTCTTTTTCACAATGGATGCCCCATTTTACCTCCCCCCCCCAACTTCTAAACCTACAAAAACTTTTTAAGCCTCTTCACGATCAGTCGCGCTTTCTCAGATTCCCGCTCCCTATGTCCGAAGGATACTCAGCAAAATGCTTGCTCTCCACCTTTTGTACACCAAGAACATATTTCATTTTGGCCGTAGTTTGTTATATATTTGTGAATGATACATGGACCTCACTTTTGTTTAAAAAAACAAAAAAGATCATGTATAAATCTGTCTAAGGTTTCCGGAGCGAGCAGGTATTCGTTCCATTTCTTCTTCCGGGATTCGGCTGCGTCGTTGTTTTTCTGAAAACGTCTCTCTTCCAATCCTGAAAGCGTCTCCAGGTCAAAGAACCTAGAGACTGCTCCAGAATAACCATTATCCACCTGAATATGCCACCTGGATAGGAGGAGAAACGTTGTCAGGAAAACAATGACGCGGCCGATTCCCGGAAGAGAAAATGGAACGAAAGTCATATATTAATTATTATAAATGAAAAAACTCGATATTCTGGTCATGAAAACGATAATTTAAAGCATGCATTTATTGACGCATTGCAAGATTTCCGAGATAAATGATAGTTGACAGTGAAAATAAGAGTAAATATATTTGAAGTACTTTACCGCACGCTATGACTTTGCATGCCGACAGCAGTTAAGCTTCAGGAAAATTCTTTTCAGAGTTACATATAAACATGTAAATTCCATCACAAAGTCATAGAATTTGGTTATCGCTGCAAGACCTAAAAAACTGGCTTCCTTTTAGTAATTTCCTCCACTGTATATAGTCCTCAAAAACTACTTTTGTTTCCCTTGAACTCATGAATTGCCCTACACACGCTCTCCTATTTTTAAAACTTCTAGCATTCCTCCGATTTGAAGTCATTTCTACCGCATTCGCCTAAGTTTTTCTGCGGTCAGCCCCTCTTCCTCTCACACCGTTAATTCTTCTCCCATATGCTTGTATAACTAGCTCTATCTCTCTCATTCTCTCGACATGACCTACATGATCTACATCCCCTCACAGGAATAAATCCACACTGTACACGGCCGTAATCGAATCATCAGTTTTCCCACTTCTGTCCATTGTTGCATGCATTCTTCTGCCCTCACCTAGATTTGTTGTTTTTGCACATTTGAAACATAATCGGGTGAAATCCGCAAGGGAATCGGTTCCCCAAAGGAGAAAGAAGAGCCCTTGATGGTCAAGCAGGCAAATACTCGCCTCCACGTAATTCCCGATGAAAACAGAATCACTTACGCTTCTGGCAAACGACGGGATTCGTTGAGCTCCGACAACCCAACAGACGCTTTGTATCGGGGGGTGAGCGGCGAAAACTCGCCTCTTTCGTTGCTTGCTAAAGAGAGGCACGAAAACTGCTGAAAAACGAGCATGCGTTCAAACTTCGGCTAGAAAGGCTGGGAACTGCTTTGAAAAATGAAGCAGATATCTGGTTTCTGATGTCAAAAAACAAAAACCAATGACCAACTAACCAAGTTTTGACCAGAACCCAAACCGTGAAACCCCCACTCTCCCTCCAAGGCATCCCACACCTAACTCACCCCAGCTACTAAGCATCCCTTCCCACACCCACTTGACGAGCAGCGTTGGGATTACCTAACCAACCCACTGCTATGCACCCATTTCCTCCTCTTTCTCTCCCCCCCCACCATTCCACCTCAATGCCGATAATCCAAACCGCCAAACCTCCTCTTTCCTCAATCTTACCTCCCCCCCTCCTTCCCACTAAGAATCATGTATATACATGTATACCCATGGCATAACTGAAATTTTAACGCTATACCTGATGATGGCCAATAAGTGCCGAAACACGTGTTGTGACCATTTGATGACTGTTCTTGTATATATACCTCTACTTGCCATATCGCCTCAGCAGACGTTGGCCCGCATTAACAAGAAGAACGTGTGATTAGGCGCTTTCACAATATTCTGCTAAATATACAAGTCTCGCCATATGGCTGAGTTCTGTCTTCCTGACACTCAAGACTTCGATAATTTACCCTGTCATCCAACACAAGCATTGTTATTGGGATGGCTTTGTCAAGGAAGCAATGGAGATCCGGTTATAACCAAACAATATCAACCATGACACTTGTTTCTATTAGAATAATTTGTACCTGGATAACTACCATCAAAACGATTAAATACGTAAGGGGGGACGGATAAACGAACATGCGCCAGAGCGAAACAGATCTTATCCGACCCCAAGGAGTGGAGTATATTTACGGACAAAATTGAGAGGATGGATTTCAGAATCTCTGAGGATGGGGAATAAGTCATTCTTCGAAACATCGGGAGATATGGAGCTGATAAGTCAGCGGGATACCCGAGAGACCTTTATTCACCAGTTACGCTAGAAATTCTGAGATTCCTCCCAGTACCTCTGTTTCGAGGATTGCATATCGCCAAGCAAGCACCCGTAATGCACTCTCATCTCCGGGTCTAACAATCTCTCAACTTACACCCACACATTTTTACGTATATTCTTTTCCTCGGAACTCACTTTCTACCCCGATACTCTCGAGAGACAAAATAATTGAAGATACACCAGGGTTGAAATTCCCCATGAAAAAGTCATTTGACTTGAACGGGATTCGAACCCGGATCTCCCAATTGCCTGTCAGCTTGTCAGCCAGTTATACACCCCCTCGAAATTCCCCTCGAAATTCGCCATGAAGGAAGATGGCTTGTTAGTTTAACTGGCTAACACCTTGGACTTTGCAATAGCCCAGTATGTCCTAAATGCAGAAGGATAGACAATGTAGTTCACAAAATACTAGGTTGTAAAGGACCAAACAGGGAATGGGAAATAATTAAAAACATTTTTAGAGACTTCGACACATTCGGAGATGGAGATATTGGAGAAAAGAATCTGTTAACACTAAGTTTTAAATTATTTCCTGCCAAGAAAAATATAATCTTATCAGAACTAATAGCAACTTTCGTGGAAAGTCAAACAGGTCAGAAAGATATAAGATCGGCTTTAATCGATAAAATTAAAATAGTAAATAAACAGTTACCCTCCTCAGAGCATGAAAAGGCATGGCTGCTCAACGTCTTTTAATAGTTTTTTATATTAGAAAGAGATAAAAAAAGTAAAATATGAAAATATATTCATGTATGTGTCTAAAAAATACTTGAAACAAAAATGTATTATAAATGTATGTCTTTGGAGCGGATCTTTTTTTTGTCCTGTATGCTAATGAATGTACTGTAATATGATATTGTTATAAAATAAAATCATTGGAACAACAACACACATGACCGGCTATTGAGAGATCCGGGTTCGAATCCCGGTCAAGTCAAATGATTTTTTAATGGCGAATTTCAACCCTGGTGTATATGCACCCGTGCGAGTGACTTCGTACCACGTCATTTGTTTATGCAATGATTGGAAATAAATGAAGTTTTATGTCCATATTCGGCACCCCTTATTACCCTTGCATCCGTAACGTATTCTCTTTTTCTGCAATCAAATATCCCTTCAAACAAGAGGTGCGTCATGGTAACAGGGAAAACGATGCAGTTAAATGAGTGGTCGTCCTCTACTCTCACAAAGAAATTAAAAGTATATAAAATAAAAGCAGTTCTCCTGTCTGGTTACGGATAAGTACACATAAAGCATCCTGATGCCAAATAAATCTACGGTGAAATCTCTACATGTCCTTTCCCGTACACGATACATATTTGCTTTTTATTTCTTGTAAGAAAAATGTTCCACATAATTTCCCAGTCATAATGGAGACCATATCCGAATATTACGTTTTTATTTCTGCAGGTGTAGGAAGAATGAATCAAATATTGCATTATTGACGGTACAATGATATACTTTTATACAGAAACTCTAAGGATATAAAGAAAAAAATGGACATAAGTCCTTATTTTGACTCATTTTTTTCACAAGATACGTTCAAAACTCCTTTAAAATGGAAGGTATTTTACGTTTATGAAAATAGTACTGCGATGAAAATCGGCTTTATTTTAAAAAATAACCGAGAAAACATAAAAATACACCCGGAAAATATTTGACGAGATCTAGGTCTTACAAGTTCCTCATTCTTAAATACAGCTTCTCTGGAGTGCATACACGTACCATTTCCCACACAAAAGGGCAGTTGTTTTTTGCCAAAAATCTCGGAAAATTGTCCGGAAATGAGCTAATGTTTTGATTTCTTTGGAAGAGTAAGATATTTTACTTTAAAATGAGAGTTCAATTCACTGATTTCTAGGTGAATGATATTTCGCTCAAACTATTTAAGGTTTGTTCCGCTCGGCATTCCCCAGTAGCCATTTTGACATCCATTTAAAGCCTCAACTCAACTAGCATGGTTTAAATGGTCTTTTATAAGAGTTCTTAGCACCTTGAAAATAAATATTAAAAGGTAAAACTGAGAATATAAATCGAAGAAAACAGTGGATAGCAAGTAAATACCATCGAGCATGCTGTATCCAATAGCATTTCTCCAAATACTTACCTTTATCCAAATGATCACGACATGTTTGAACGCACAAGATGTGGGGAGAAAGTAAAAACAGGAACAAAAATAAAACAGAGAAATCTGGCCGGGAGAGACTATTAATCAAGGGACGCGACCCTTGCTCGATGGTTCCCGAAGCGTTATCCGTCCAGCTGGAATTCCCACGATCTCTCACGTCGGATTGAGCGAAGACAAAAATTAATGGGCCAGCACCGACGAGAACTGGCCCAGGGGGTGGGGAGGGGTTGGGATGGACACTTCTGGCCTCAGATATGCCAAAAATGGAGGAAAGTGGAGAGTCATTCGCTTGACCCAGAGGAAGCTCGGCCTTGGCTTCGTAGTAATGGCCTAAAAAATGGTCGAGACCCTGCTTAGTGCGTCCATAATCTACACGTGTGCATCTTTAAGCTTTCAGGTGGTTCTGGCTTGAGTTAAGAGCTGAATGGAATTCATTCCATTCATTCATCAGTCAGCAATCCGAAGGTTGGTTTGACGCAGCTCTCCAATCAATTCTCCCATCAGCTAGTCTTTTAACACCTACATAGTTCTTCTGTTTTACATCCTTCATCACCTGTTCAACGTATCTCATCCGAGGTCTTCCTCTGCCGTCCTTCCCTTCCACCAGTCCCTCAACGATTATTCTCATCAGACCATCGTGTCTCATGATGTGGCCGATTAAGTTGTCTCGTCTTCTTCCCAAGGTTTTCAAAAGACTTCTCATCTCTCCAACTCTTCTTAAAACTTCCACGTTGCTCACACGATCTATCCATTTGATCTTCATCATTCTTCTGTAACACCACATTTCGAAAGCTTTCAACCTTGATTTCTCCACTGTTGTCATCGTCCATGCCTCACTGCCATAAAGAAGCATGCTCCAAATGGAAGTCCTAATGAATTGCTTCCTTAGTTCCACGCTTATATTCCCAGATGTTAAGAGACTTCTCTTTTTGAATGGAATACAAGGTTCTAAAATTTTGGGCAAATAGAGCGTGTCCTCCATGCAATTCAGGGCTTAACTTATCCGGCAGCTCTGTTATCAAAATAATCGGATATTTCAGGCTTCACAGACAGGAAACGAAAAATAACTGCACTATGAAAAAATGAGCAACTTCCACTGTGATATAATTTATTTCGACCGGTTTCGCATTTCACAAACTCTTCAGATTCTTCGGAAGAATTTTTTTCTTTTTTTTAATAGACCACCTGGTCCCCCAAAGCCAAATTTACCTGATGATGCTGTAATATGCGAAAACGGTCGTAATAAACCCTATCATAGTGGACGCTGCTCATATTTTTATAGTGCAGTTGACCTAACTACCAACCAACCAGCGCCTTCAGGCGACTCTGGATTGACTATGCAAGTCAAAAGAAACACATATCATCACTTTATTTATATTGTTTTAAAAATTTCTCCTCCGCTGATGAAATAGGTCATTTAAGGAAAACAAAAAATTATTGCACAAATTATGAGGATATTATGACTACATTTGCCTTGCCGTAGGAGCCGACTGTTACGCCAATTTCATGGAACTACCATATTTAGACTTCAGTAACGGAAATTAATATTCGCTGATAACGTTTTAAATAATAGGTGGTAATATGGCTATATTTTAAATTAATTCCATTTCCCAAGACCTTTCATTTCTTATAAACAGTTTGAATTAAATAATTAGATATGCTCTCTCGTTCAAATCGTTATTTTTCTGCCGCAATATGAGCAATTTCCATTTGAGCATGCCTAAATAGAAAGTTCTCCCTTAAGCCACCGTAGTCGTGCAGCCAAAGGTTCTTTTCAGATGTAACCAAGTACTCTTATTATATTAAATAACGCACCATTTCAGTACATACTAAAGCCGATAACATAACAGTGTTGGCTAAGAGAGATCACTACCTTCTCAAGATCTAACAGGTGGTGCAACGAAGGACTGTAATTTAGATATCTGCCTTACACCTCCAAATAAGATAAACCAAATTATATTCACCTTTCATCTTCATAGAGCACTTCTATAACAACCTGTAGGCTCAGACCAAATCTTGCGGTTGCATAGAACCCAAAAATCAAACAATGATTGATTTTTTTTAATATTTGTTCATTTATGTATTTAACTCACAGCATACGTTTCGCCAAGCATATTTACATGAACAAAGAGAAATTCAGCCTGGTAATTATACAAATATTAGAACAAAAGTTGAGAAATCGAAAATTTAGCTACCTTTGAGCTTAATATTGAAGAATAACATTGTAAATAACAACTTAAAACAGTAAAAAAATTTAAAAACCAACATTATATTAATTAAACAATTACATTAACATAAACCATTTAATTTAACAATTGGAATTAATTACAGCATTCCTAATCTGTACTAATATTTGTATAATTACCTGGCCGTGTGTCTCTTTGTTTTGAGTTGAAAAGCCCTGAGGGTGCCAACATATTTGGTGAAACGTTGGCTCTGATTTAAATACATAAATGACTAAATAATCAATAATCTTATCATTATTTATATTATATTTGTAGAGGTAGTTATTATTGATTCCTAAAACTCAGAATTCAGTTCTAAAAACACGCAACAAAGACAAAAACGTTTGCTTTTCTAAAATATGATGAAAATAATGTAAAGTATCAAATTTGATGGGTCTGTATGCAAAACAACAACTGTTGCTATGCAAATACTAAGATATATTTTTTGAGGGAAAGGGAAAAATAAACCTTTCTTTTTTTTGTTTCCTTTTGACGCCAATTAAATATTCAGTAGGCATGCTTACTTTGCCCTTCCCCAGTCCCAAATTCTCCCGAAATATTTATTTTTAAATTCAGCAGTTTTGATGCGGCGTTTAATAATTGATCGCGTGCGAGGCAAGGTTCGTAACGGTTCGCCGTCGAGAGAAAGGCGAACGAACGCGAGCTTTTTCGTCAGGTTTCTGCGAGTGTGTGTGTCATTTTTTTTTTACTTCTGGCTGCGCTACTCCTGCATTCATTTTTTTTCTCTTCGCGACTTTTGAATTTTTCCCTTTGTCTGCCGCCAGCTAAGCACGAAGCGGGTTTCGTCTCTCGAGTCCCCGTGTGTCGCGCCGGAAACAAATGCATCGCACGAAATCTCACGTTTTTCCTAAAAGACGGGAAACAGGCGTTGGATAACCGGTTGAGGACGTAGCAAAAACAACCCCGGGCTTCAAAAACTACTTTTTTCTCGAAAACAAAGCAATCATCCATGATCTCATCATTTCAGTACTTAGTCCGAAATATTATATATATAATGTATTCTACCGGTAAAGGTAGGTTTTGGTCAATGCCAGAGAAGCTCTTCCCGGTCATTTACACATTTAGGGGCCTATCTACCTCTAGTATATCCTTTTTCACCTCTGCGTAAGATCTACTCTTCTTCATCCCGTCCATGAAATCTATTCTCTTTCTTCCCTACCCCGCTTGCCCAACATCCTTCCCTCTATCACACTCTTCAGCAAATCATCCCCCTTTATTAAATGCTTCACCCATCTACCCTGCCTACTATCTCGAATTTCATTCTAAAGTTTCCTTTCTTCGCCCACCATCTCAAGCACTTCCTCGTTAGTCTTCCTTTCCGTCCACCTAACCTTCTCTATCCTTCTCCACACCCACATCTCAAATGCCTGCAGCCTATTCTCGTCCTCCTTTCTCAGGGTTCACGTTTCTGCCCCATACAACACTACGCTCCATAGCAAGCTCTTCACCAGCCTCTTCTTTTCTCACCTTTTGTTCCCGTCATCAGCTCTCTTCTATTACTAAATGCCTCCTTAGCTAGCGCCATTCTCATCCGTAGATCTTTACTAATATGCCCATTTTCCTCTAGTGTGCTACCTAAGTAATTAAACTGTTCTACTTGCTCTAGTTTGTGTCCTCCAACTTTAATCACAAGCTTCGCTTTCTTCGTCCTAGAGAAACTCATTACTTTTGTGTTCTTATGATTTATCTTCATTCCGAATATCCCGCACTGTATTTCTAAAGCATCTACCAAAGCTTGCAGTCTCTTCAAAGATCCACTAACCAATACCTGATCGTCCGCGAATCTAACCGATTTTATAAGATGCCCTCCCACTTTGACTCCAACATCAAGTTCTTCTCATGCCTATATTACCATTTACTCCATTCCGAAATAGATTGAGATCTGATATATTGACACTTTAAAATCTAACGAAAGATCTCTGGGGCATTCCACCGGGTTAAAGATTCTGTCTCCTGACGTTGCGAAGAATGACTTGCTTTTCATCCACAGAGGTTTTAAGAACCACTGAGGATAATTATAATTCCATGATATTTGCGAACTCAATATATATTATATTATATAATAAGAAATACAACGCACAATTCCACACAGTAAATTGTGATTTTGAGTTAAATTACTCCTATTTCTTAATCACTGAAAATAAAGCAAATCGCTCTTCAAAATGTTGAGGGACATTCGGCCTCTGAGCCGGTGGAACACTCGAGAGACCTTTCTTAACGAGATATTCCAAGAAAACTACAGGTGTTTCATCACCATATAACCTGTTATGTACTCCTTTTTTCCAAGGGAAGGGAACTGAAATTAAAGATGAGAGACCATAAGCTTTCCCGATGGATGATGAGGATGATGTCTTCTCAGGTGTGGCGCCGAGTAAGGCTTTCCATAACCGACGTTTCGACGGCAAGCTCCCTCATCTTCAACCCGCCAAAGCAGAGTCTTGCTCTGACTCAAGTATTTAGTTTTACCGTGAGAAATATTAGCGAGTTGTTCATCAAAACACCCGCTAAGAAAAGCCTAATCCATTGCCAAACTCGAGAAGACTTCATCCATTATATTAATGAAATAATTACGTATGAAGATAGTCACATAAAGTCGTTTAACTAATTGATAATCTCCTATTTATTCTCATTAATGTCAGCCAAATATTCACTTCAACTGTTGAGAAGCAAATAAGTTTAACTCATCATCATATATATATAAAAGTTTGCCATTGGAAGGCAGACGACAAACACAGAAAACAAAAAAATGATGAACACACTTACAAAGTTTCTTGATATTTCGGTGCCACTAGCACCTTGGTCGCAAGAGCGAAGACCATTAGACCAACGGAAGCGACCAAGGTGCTAGTGGCACCGAAATATCAAGAAACTTTGTGTGTTCATAATTTTTTTGTTTTCTGTGTTTGTGGTCTGCCTTCCTCTGGCAAACTTTTATATATTCGTCACTTAAGTGATCCTAAGTGCAGTTTTATATATATATATAATAAGGATAAGGATTCGCTGTCGATCCGTGGCCACCGGATTTGCAACTCCAAAGAAAAACTTCACGAATACCTTGATAAGCTTCACAATTCTTTATCCAATAGAAATTATCCCGAGCCACTTCTAAAAAAACGTATTTTACCCTCCTCTGCTAATTTCACCCCACGTAAAAAAGACACCCCCCTGGACGCCCTAAATCTTCACATCACATATTTTCCTGGCGTCCAAAAACTCAAGACCATCCTCAAAGACTTATTCCCAATTTTAGATACTAACAGATCGACAGCCAATCTCCTACCCAAATGTGTGTGTATATATATATATATATATATATATATATATATATATATATATATATATATATATATATATATATATATATATATATATATATATATATATATATATATATATATATATATATATATATATAATTCTACAATTAGTTGTCTGCAGCCCTCCATCCTTCCATATCTAATACTAGTTCCATTACTTCCTGGTTGATCTTCCCATGTACTCTCCTCTTAATTTGGTCCATGAACTCATTCTTTGGTCTTCCTCTGGGGGACTTTTCCCTCCATTTTACCTCCAATTATGTTCTTCACGAACTCAGCGTGTCTTCGGGTGTGTCCAAACTATCTGATTCCTCTTTTCTGTACGGTGTTTCATATGGTCCTTTCCCATTCTCGTCTACTGTATATTTCATCATTTCTTATTTTGTCCGTCCATTTTATCTTCAACATCCTCCTCCAGCACCAGGTTTCGAAGGGAGGCCATGGTTTGACAACTGACAGAAGAGAGAGATTCTCTATCCGAAACTATGATTCTCGAGATGTGGACCAAGTAGTATCCATATATACCTACTCCCACCGTCATTGACGCGAAAATGTTTTCAGTTAATAATTACATAACTTGAGTATACACTGCACCTTGCCATTCCAATTCATAATTCACTCATAAAATGACCTTCATCGGATAATCGCAACAATAATTGAGTACAATTTTAAAACTTTTTTGCATCCACTGAAAGAAATACTGAATGTTAATTAAAGATTCCAGTGATAAATTCAGAATGTTCATCGTGATTATGGAGATATCCAAAATTCTTTCTTGGTCACTGCGTGTCATCTCTGGAACACCCTGCCCAAAAACATAACAAATTGTTCTTCTGCTGCTAGTTAAAGATGAAATATTATAATAAGTTACTTTCTGACCACTAAATGTTGTTATTATTTTGCATATTGTTGTAATTTTGCATATTGTTGTAATTAATGTAAATCCAGAAATGTATGCAGATGAATTTGTTATATGATAGGATTTCCAAAAACTTTGCATTCAGCATTGTAAAATGGTATTAATTCATACTTAATTTTTTCATTATGTTACTGTCCAAATTGTTGATTTTGCTCTTTATGTTGCTCAAAAAATGTAAATTGCTTTTGTTCTTAAGGGGTATATCCCCAGGACAATTAATAAATTATTCATTCATTCATTCATTCATATCTTTTCAAATGAGGAGATATTTCTTGGGACCCTAGCCTTTGTAAATTTTGGCAGAAGAATCAGGACACACCTAAAACAACGGAAGTCAAATCCTCAGATGTACTGATGGGAAGTGTATAAAAAATTTGGCACAAGATAAAAGAAAGAGCAACGACGAAACTTAATTAAAGTCAGTTACAATTCCTAAGGAAGCTGATATTTAATACTTTGGTCATTAAATTAGGAAAATGAGGATTACTAATAGCGGAGAAAATATTATCGTGAGTTATTGAGAATTTAGTAAAATAATATATCATAGAGGGAATCCATCTTGCTGAAAACTCGTGAGGAAATTCCAATATGAGAATAAAGAAAACGAATTTCCACGAAAAAAATGAAGATAGAAAAGCACAAGGGACTGAGATTGGGGTGTGAGAGGGTTGTAAGATAATGAAATATATGGCCCGATGAAAAAGCTAATTTCATCGTTCAGAAAAAAGGATTGAGGCTTTTTGTCTTTCATTTATAATTTGCCTGGAGAAACTTTGACATTTTATTCGATGCATCAGAAGAAAAATATGATAGATATACCAGACTTTGACTGATATACTGACAGTCCTTCAGAATACTCTGGTATTCAGAGTATTCTGAAGGACTGTCAGTGTACAAAATCCAATGAATTTACAAATTATGATCCAATGTATGAAAAAATGATAGCGGTTCATGAATAAACCAGAACATACTTAAAATATTATTGGAATGCTAAATTTCAAATCAAGGGCTAAGGTTGGTAAAAATACAACGGTGAAAAATAATTATTTATTCTGTCTTCCAATAATTCTATCCTTATCTTATCGATCGCTAAGCCAAAGCAGAAAATATTAATGACGCTAAACAATTAGAGTTTAATATTATCTATTATCAATATTTTAAAATTCCATTCCAGTCAAGAGTGTCATTGCTCCATGACTACGTAACACGGCTATTTTATGAGGGCAGGGAATGTTGACCGTGTATACGATACAACATTATGTAATCTCCTATCACTCGTAAAGCAGAAGGCAAAAGATTACTGACCAAGCCAAACACACCCTGCCATTTACATTCACATCTCAACATGGACGCCACACCACGCAGTAATGTTCAATAGTGTTTGCCGCATTGATTATTTAGTTTCAAACATGGGCTCCTTCCTCATTCAACCACAGCATATCATTTGCTGCAACCACGGACATAGAATATGCGCTGCAACCCACCGTGTAAAACAAGAGGCAGGGTTAAGAAAAAAAAATCACAAATTAAATTAAACTAAGCATTACATTCATGGTTGTTACGATGCATTAAAAATAAGAATCTAAAAAGTCGAATAATTACGGTTTATTAATTAAATACGGCTAATATTACACAGGAAATATCAAATGTGCAGAGGAGTTTTAAGAAACATGCTTTCTTGAAAACATCACCATGAGGTGTGAGAGAGATGACATTACTGGACCGTTGGCACAGACCATTCTAGTCGACAGAAGAGTCGACAGAAGAGTAGAGAATAGAACAAGGTTGAAGAGGAATGGATGAACGTATCGGAAGGAATAAAAAAATAATGCCCAAAGAAGCAGGTTGACAGTAGCTTAAAAACATACGCGGAAGTTAAATTTTTTTGTCATTAGAGCAGAAGTAGAATCGCTTAATTCTCGGCTACATCGTTCTGTCCATGAGAAAAAAGGCGCTAATGACGCAACGAGAGGTAAAAAAATTTCTTTGGGTTGAACAAAGCTTCGAAAAATAATTAAAAAGAACGAAGCCGTCTCAAAGGAAAAAGGCAAGATTAGCTGGGACAAATAACTTCAACAAAAATTTACTAAGACGCTTATTGTGCACTAAAACCCAGATGAAAATATAACTTTGCCTTTGAACTTTAAAAAAGAAGAGACAATACTCTATTAGGATGAGATACGGGGAAAAAATTCAAAACCTCGCAAATAACTTAGGTAAAAAATTAAACGGGGAAACAGATGTATAATGAGAAATCATTTTTCTTCGCCTTAACATCTAAAAATCAATGCTCAGTGTAGGACCCGAGCCTCATAAAAAAGGAAAAAAATTAGAATATACTGAGTTTTGGTTTATCAAACAATTCCCCCAACACAACAGCAGCCGTCAAGATCAGTTAAGATAAAAATGTATTCTTTAGGCCTCATGGAAAAAAACTAGAATTATTTAAAATGAAACATAACAACTATCTCATTATATTAAATATACCTCTTTAATTCCAATTTTGCCTATCAGTGCCTCTAAGGGAACTCTGCCGTCATAATTGAAACCTATGTGAAACTTCACAAAATGCATAAAGCAATTCCACTGACGATGATGATGATACAAATTATTTATGTGAACAACGTCAAATGCCATAGGACCCCAAAAACCTTTCACAATGATTTCCTCAAATAAATACGAAATAGGTAAAGTTTACAGAATATTACTCATTTTTCAGGAGATATATAAAACGATACATCACAAAATGAGACTATTTAAATTACAGGAGGAAAAAATATATATCGAGGTTTATTTTATGAAGACTGGTTCTATCACAGGAGTTATAAAAATGTGATAATTAGTTCAAACTAAAGTCTAAGGATATAAACAAAATAATCTCCGCTAATTGCTTAAGATGTAATTTATTATAGATAATATCTCCCCACGTTATAGATCTGGTTAGACCACACCTCAAATACGCCATGAGCATTTGGGGACCTAGTCATACAGATTAAACAAAAAATATAATACACAAAGAAAGGCTGCGCGCTTCTTATAAAACAGATACGAGCGAACATATAGTGTTACACAACTTTTAGAGGGATAAAGGTGGGAGCCCCTAGAGACTTGGAGGCTACACGTTAGGCTTAGTTTGCTTGAGGAATACAGAACTGTTTTGTTTCAGAGCGACACAGAATTATCATGACGCCTCATTACATCTCTAAGTCTGAGAAAAGTGTAAAAATTAGAGAGATGCATTGCCGAGCAAATAGGTACAAAAACTCGTTCTTTCCGCGTACAACTAGCGACTAAAATAAAAACTGAGCTCCCTCCCCCAAACCTTATCCCAAAACCTTATCCCTTACATTTTTACACGGCTCGGCACGTGTCCTAACAGTCCCTGCCACACGCCAATTCGGCGGCTCTCAGGGTAGTATATAGATGTAGATGTGGCTATCAACACCGCGTAAATTATTCCATTAAATGCATACTCAGGACTAAACTACAAAACTGATGATAAATGCCGACCAGAATGTTATTATCCATAATATGAGTTAATTTTTTCCAATTTTCCTAAACCTTCAATTCTTTACTTTATCAAACTCTGATAATTTACCACGGGCGAAAATATTTCCCATATTTTAACAATACTTTCGTCAAGTAATGAAATTATTTTACTGTTTTATAGCATTCTCACAGTTGCAGTATCCAATGATATTCATCAAAGATCCTTCCATGATTAAGAAGTTAAATCGACTGAAGTCTTGTTGATATTTCGCTGAAGTTAAAAGTAATAAGACACTGCTTTCAAAAACATTTACGTTTCAAAAATATGAAAGAAACAAGAGTCATTTTTTAAACATTCAAAACAAAAAAAAAGGTGAATCCCTCCGTGGGTATTCAAATGTTTTCGATCACAAATGTAATGTAAACAAATCGGACGGATGTAGAACAAAATCAAATGATGAGGCAAATTTTATGAAGAAAAAGTTACCTCAACAGAGGTGGTTGGATGCATGAGTAAAAGCGGTGCTAGTAATGGAAGACGTGAAGACAAAAGAGAGTGGATGTGACGGTTACTGATTGATAGCATGTCGCCTTAATTAATGCCCTTCGAGGATCGAGGATACGGCGCCTCCCTCCACAGAAAAAAAAGTCGAAAGATAGATTACCGGGAGCAAAACAAAGGGGCTGGATCGAATTATGGCATGAGGAGAAGATAGAATAAGCGAGTGTTATCGGGCGATGGAAGCTCGCCTCTCGTTGCGATAAAGGCCGGCTTACACATGGAAGTCGGTTGGGGTCCAGTTTTCCCCTAGCAGTTTTCCCCCAACAAATTATCCCCTGGCCTTTTAATTTTTCCCCCAAGTTTTCCCCTAACTATTATTTTGAATTTTCAAACATTTAATTTTTATTTCTTTTCGAATTCAATATAGGTTGTTAGGTTGCTAGGTAAACAAATAAAGTTGTTAATGAAGTTCTCTCGGGCTCCACACCAGGTTAAACAGTGTTTAACTGCCAGCGTTTCCGTGGCCGAGTCCGCCACCGTCTTTAGGGCACAAACTGACATTTTTAAATAACAGTATATTAATTTTTTCCAGTGTTTACTAAACTTTGCTGTTTACGCCGATTGTTGTTTTCTTTCTCTTTTCCTTAAGGAGGTTCCACCGAGAAACGAAGTAAATGTCATTTTCATGAAAGTTTCAAAATAAGCCCTTCTTATTGCACTCTATCGATTGCTGTTGAAAAAAATTAGGCTTTCCACGCTATATTTCTCGGAAATCGCATTTAAAAATGAGAGAATTTCTATAGGATCTTATGGCAATGCTTGCCTATGAGTAGAAGAAATGCAGATTACTATTCGAATATAAATGTCGTTTTGACAAAAAACTGATATAAGGTGCGCCACAGTATAAGAATCATGATAGCATTAAAAAATATACCCTTACCACGTTGGTTTAAATGATATTAACATATTTTTGCAACAAAAATAGCAGAAATCACGTAGTTACTAACATGTGGCGCTGCAGGTTGATTCCACATCGGCAACGCTGTGCTGCTGTGCCGTGACGAAACGAGTGATTTTCGAGCAGACGGGAATTTACAATGAACTTTGCGGAGCTGGATTTTTTGTGCATTGACGCTAAATTTAATACATTGACAAAAAAGTATTAGAAATTGTCGTTGTTCCGGTAATGTTGTCCGGGTTCCCTCGGCATGGCAGGAAATTGATAGCTTCCAAGGAGACGAAAGTTATCTGAAGATATGTTATAATACTCACGGGTATTTATATAAATGAATACATAAATACAGTAATGTTTTATACAAATATATATGTATAATATTAACGATTTCCTGGAAAGCAGTCACTAACAAACTCAAACACACGCCAACACGAGAGCAGGAAAACAAGTGAACGCAGTAATTGAGCAATGTTGCACTTACAACCGTTGCCAAGTCGTTCTAACACATGATTTTTACCCATTATATTTAAATAAGGAGTTACATTTCCATGTAAATATTTTGAAACTTATTTTTAAATTATGGAACACATTTCAGATCACGAAATAGCGGTGATGAGCTCAAATTTATTGTCAGAGCAATTAAACGTGGCAACGAGTTGCCTGCCAGAAACCGAGATCAAAATAAGCTACTGATGAGTTTTAAAAATTTTTTTCCACTTTTAAGTGCTTCGATACAACTTAGTCACAAAGTCTTTAAGTTCTTGTTTGAATACTATAGGTGACTACGTAAGGTAATGTTTTTTTTAATCGACTTCTTAAAACACTTAAGAAGATGGATATTTCACCGGCTTTTGACGCACCGAGCGGCAGAGGAACCTCCTTAAGTAAGTTGAGGAAAGGCTTCCAGGCGGAACTCAAGGCAAAACCAGTGTCGTTATTGACGTTGTAGCTCTTAAATGTAATCTCCATAGCCTCTTTGGTGAGACTCTCCCAATATATGTATATATGTTCTGTGGAGTAATTTGCTCTTTTCGAAGTGAAAGAGATGGTCATTTGTGAGGCTATGTTCCTCTACCGCCAATTTTTTTAGGATGGAAGAGCCTAATACAGCTCCGGTGTTCCTTTACTCTCTTCTCAATTGTTGTGGCCAGTTTCTCAAATATACACCTTACCGCACTCGCACGGGATGCGGTAAACTTCTGATGTTTTTAAACCAAGTGGGTCTTTTACCCTCACGAGCGAAATAAAGTTGTTTATCAAAATTAGGTGAAACATCATCCTTTTCTGAACAAATAATCAAGTTAAGTTAAAGTTTCAAAACTATTAAGCGAAAATGACTGAATTAAGTGATATGATAGTTGAGTTGATACCTAATCGTACCTCTTTTTCATTGCGTATCAACTGTTATCTGTATTAAAAGCATACCACAAGTAAGGGAATTGTAAAGTGGGCCTGCAATAAGCCGGAATGTTACGCTTGGGTAAAAACAGAGGGAGTAGGTCAACATGTTAAGATTGTGCTAGGAGATCCAGATGTTTCCGAGCATAAATGTACTATAACAGGGAGCAGATAAATGACAAAAAAGTTATCGCGTCATTAAAGAGGAAGGCGAAGATTTTCTCTGGTTTTTGGGGGAAAATTGCTGTAGGGGAAAATTTTAAAAAATTTGGGAAGAGTATAATGGGGGAAAATATATTAGGTGGAATAAAATACTTTGGGAAAAATGCAGGGGAAATGTGCTATGGGAAACAGTTACGGGGAAACTGGCTCCCTACCATGGAAGTCAACACTTCGATGTGTAACCACGTACTTCCATGGCAGTATTGATCGATAGGGTTGGTATTCGACAGCGGTTGCTACTTGCAAGGAAAATAGACTGGTTTCTAATTTTCCTGCAAGTAACTTATCGATTATGCGATACAATCGCATCCGGTGGAATCTTCGTCATATGACAGCAAACGGAGATTTCAAATGTAAACAACGAGTAACTTAGTTGGATGAGGACTCATTGTTGCTTATGTAAATATTAATTTGAACTAGAAAATAATTTAAATGCTAAAGAGCCCCTAAGGTAAGCTTTATTACTCATCTTATTTTTGATAATTTTGATCTTCGTCTTAATTCTCATACTTGATACGATGTAATAATGCAAAATTAATTTGATGTATACAAAAATATGAAGTTCGCAAATTTCTATGGGACTCAAACGGCTGTATGCAAACGCCATTATTGTCAAACCTAGGTTTTGTTCGAACTTACCACATTTATTTTTCACTTCCGTCATCCATTTGTTTGAAAAAAGCCGGAAGTTATATGTTAGCAGAACTATACCCTGAAATTGGCGATAAGATTCGACATATCACTACACTTGCTACTTCCAAGGAAGACAATTTCCATAAGTAAACCCATCTTAATACTTTAGACAAAAAATCGATACCAATGATACTGGAATTCTTTAACAATTTCCGTGGTCAATATTCTAATACCTGTCATTGTCGTGGCTTTGCATATGGAAGTAGCAAGTGTAGCGATTTCTCGAATCGTTTTACAACTCACAGAGCATCCTTCTATTTACCAATAGTCAGATTTTTCCCAAATAAATGGATTACGGCAGTTAACAATGAGCATGTTTATTTCAAATATTTCCTAAATTTGGCAATAAAATATTTTTATTACACCTCACTGTTCCATTCCACGTAAGAAATGTGTACAAATCGCATTCATTACGCATCATTACATTGGAACGAGATAAATAATTGTGGCACTAATTATCTAAATATAAATTTTACCTTTTTTTGTTTAAAAATAAATACTTTTTCAACCGCCGCGCTCAAAAAGGAGAAGGCTGCAAACTAGGAAACAATATGTGAACACATTTGTGTGGAGCGTAGCCCTCTGTGTATCGGAAGCAAGGACCAGAGGAAAACCTGCCCATAACAGACTAGAAGCCTTCGAAACCTGGTGCTGGAGGAGGATGCTGAAGATAAAATGGACGGACAAAATAAGAAATGCTGAGGATTTACAGAAGAGGAGAAGTTGAAAGTAACCTATGGAGCGCGATACAGAAAAGAAGAACCAGATGGATTGAACAAATCATGAGATACAATGGATTTGTGAAGAACGTAACTGAAGGTAAAATAGAGGAATAAGTCCCAAAAGGAAGACTCAGGAATAAGTTCATAGACCAAATATAGAAGCAAGTACAGTCACTTCAAAAAGTATTGCGACACGCTAGACTGGCGGATCGTATTGGTCGGCTGTCGATGCTCGAAGTACGTTGGCTATCCTGGGCTGTCTCCGCTAGCTATGAGAATTTGTAGGTACACTTTTTATTTCCCATGAGACAAAGCGCCAGGTTAAGTGGGACTGCATTATGGGAGTGCTCTCGTTCAGAGGAGAGGACAGACTTGCTCCTAAAGTGGCCTTGAGGATTTATTCGGTTAAAGAAGTAAGAAGAGGAATGCGGTGAAAAAGCAATATTTAATGGAGTTTAGTGACTATGCGACTGAAATCGGGGGAAGGTAAAACGAAGAAGAGCTAAATGCTCTTAAATACGAGCTCCAAACTATGCACGAAGGAGAATGGGCACTGCTATCGACTAGGCTATGCGAACTGGTGAGCCTTTCGTGCATTACAGGCTGATATTTTAAGTTGCCCGCCTAATGGAAAATTATGATATCTATTGACTAATGACTCGGCGCCCGCCTCTCACCAAGCCCACCATCAGAGCTCGCTGGGTTGGGCTGGTTTCACGAAGAGGAGCTCTTTCCATTTTCGTCTTCGTAAGAGATCTGCCGAGTATGATTACAATGCCTCTGGGTTGCAAATACCCTTCCTTCCCTCAGTTTATTCATTTCAAAGTCAGCTTTCCAACGGGGACGAAGTCGATAGCACTGTCGGAGTTTAGTTCCACTTGACTTAGAATATATATCGTAGTGTACCCGACGATTCTCATAGTCACCGAAGACGACCCAGGATGGCCAACGTACTTTGAGCTTCGACACCGACCTATACGAACTGCTAGCGTAGTGTGTCGCGATACTTTATGAAGTGACTGTACATAGGAAAATATACCAGGAGGTAAGGGACCTAGCATTATATGTATAGGGAAGGGCGGAGGGCTGAAGTCAACCAATCTTAGGATTGAACGACCAATGAAATGAATGAATGACATGTTCAAGTATAAATTAGTGTTGACATATTCAACAACGAGTCCTCCTCCTATTCATTTATTCGTTGTTCCCATCTTTAGGCGCCGTTCACAGTCATGTGATCACGATGTCACCGGATACTTGCACACAAAATAAAGTCTCATTTTCTTACAAGGTCGGATGTTTGGTCGATTACAACCACAATCGACCCCTACTGCCACTGAAGACCGTACCTATTCATGAAGTGTCGCGTACAAGCGATTTGAAAGACTACTCCCATTGAAGGAACTTTTGAGTTGCCATTACGGTATTGAAGGAATGGCTTAAACTCCAGTTAAATCGTTTGTTTTGCAATTAGGAGAGGTTTGAAACTTTGTCCATAGCCAGTGCAAATTTTGGGATGAACTTAAGATTCGTTAGGCCAGTGCTTTCTGGAATCGTGTTATAGCTAAAGAATAAATTGCCAGGTAATTTTCCTCACTGCTTTCATATAACCGACCGGATTCAATGTCACGACATGTAAATGTCAACGTCAAATAACGAAGTCTGATGATGAAGGGACAAAAATCAAACCCGTCATAGGTATAAATACGGATTGGAAAATAACCTGGTGATAAATTAACTTTGCGATTTAAATAGTCCCAGAAAAATATAATTTTTGAAAACTTTTGCGCTTATATTCATCTAATTCAAAAAATTAACAAATCAAGATTAACTGGGGGAAAATAAGTGACAATTAATTCACCAATTTTTTTAGAGCCAATAACTCTAAATGCTAGCAAACAAAATGCAAAAATCAAGCCAACATGGCAAAATAATGCAAAGTAATCTCTACCTAGAAATAAACGTTCTATTTAATGAATCTTATCGCATTGCGATAGTGTCACTTAACCTTTAGTTAGAGCCTCTTAAAATCGACTTCAATGTTTTTGAAAAGATAGTAACTGGGCTAGGAATAGAAAAAAACATAATTATGCCATGAGGCCATCATAAAGCTTTCACTGAAAATCCACAATTCTAACCTTAACAAATATCGTAACCAGACTAATTTCATTTTACTAATATTCATAGTCGTATTCCTAGGGGTTACCTGGGTATCCCCTCGCCAGGTAGCACCTAGGGGTCCCCTACGCTGAGCGATTCATAAACCTTACCTGGGTAACACCCAGTCAGGGGGACGCCTGGGTAAGAGATTTGGCAACAATCCCACGCAAAAATACATATGAACGGTTTCGCTGAATGGTTCTCGATGTTTTCGATGCTCATTTCTCACCGTAACCAAGCACGCTATAAACAGTAATACAGTATACTGTTACAAAATGTTGATGAAAAATGATTGAAGGAATATGAGAGAATGTTTACAATATTACTTGAATATTTATGTAATATGAATGGTGAGGAAAACGAGGATGGTTCAATAAGTACCCGTGTTTGTAATCAGAAGATTTTACTATCGAGAGTTGTTGATATTATCGTGTACTGCCATTAGTACAGTAGTATCAATTCATCCCACGCGTGAGCAGCAGCACTGCATTAGGGGAGCTTTGGGTAAGCTTCATGCCTTACCCAGGAAATCGACGGCCTGGGGGAGGGTTACCCAAGGGACAACAGTCCCTTGGGTAACGACTATGAATACTATTTCTGAGCCAAGGGGCTCCCCCACACCTGGGGGACACCCAGGTAACGACTATGAATACGGCCCTAAGTGTAGCAGATCCTGTTTCTAGTGAAGAGGCCAAGCGGAATTCAATAAATAACTTTATATCCGCGTAATTCTCACATATTCAGAGGAGACGTTTGCAACTAACAGTTGAACTATTTAACTTCACAATAAATTATTAGTCCAATAGTATACTCGACATAATTATACGCTACCACATTCATTCCGATAAATTAAAAATGGATACTTTTTACGTTTAAAATGTACTTTTATTTTTACAGGATAAAGTGAAAATCCCGGAATTGCACAATGCACTGAAACGTTACTGCATGATAGGTTATATTTCACAGTCATAGGCAGTCCATAACCACAAATTTCCTTGATTAGGTTAGAAAATAGTCAAGCACAGAGTCCCACATTTCCGTAATATGTCCTCAAACGCTGTGCTGTCCTCTCTTTCCATTTCTAACCTCGAAAACCACAGACTTAAAATAGATTTAAAACTCCTCCACAATACCCTTAACTCGACCATTGATTGCCCTGAACTGCTTTCTCTCTTCAACTTCAGGATACCAACTCGATCCACCCGCACCCATACTCTACTCCATCTGCCTATTCCAAGGATATCTCTCAACAAGCGCTCACCTTTATTTCGCCTCCCATCCCTTCTAAATTCACTCCCCCACACTATCGATCCTTTTTATTTACCATGTAACTATTTCACCACCCAAGCGATATCTCACCTGTCAACAAATTAAATATTTCCCCTTTCCATGTTGGGCTCTCGTTGCTTATTTTTATGCTGTCATTGTGTTTTTGTCCTCTTTCTTGTGTTTTGTTATATGTTTACTATAAATTGGCGCTATTGTTGTATGTGAACATTTTTTTTAAATAAATAAATAAATAGGCGAGGTTTAAAGTGCAATTCTGCGATTAATTTTTTTAATTTTTACCTCAAGGTTTAACCGAAAAGCAGAAAAATCAAAAGGGACGTTAAATTGCGATGGACTATGATGTAATTATTAACCAATCTGATGTCGCTTTATTTACAGATAAAAACCTGACGATTCTGCAAAGCGGCTAAACTTGGGACGTGAAAAAATTATATGTGGAATATCATTGATCCATTCTCATCTAATTTCCAGAAATGAGAGAACTACATCGAATCAAATGTGTTACTTCTTATTCCTCTCCTTTTAAAAAATACTAATCGAAAGAAATCAAAATTTCTATCAATCTTTGGTATTTGAGTTAGATAATAAGATTTGCAGTACGAATACGCTACCATAGTTAGATTTTACACAATACTCACTCGACCAATTTACGTTTACGAACTTTCGACCCCTTATAAGTTCAATCATCCTTATTATTTCATACATTTTATTATCACCGTTAGGACATTTTCGTTCTATACGATCCTCCCTGAAGAATATCAAAACTTTGCGTCATGCGGTGTATGAATCAGATAATAAGATTGAGCACTGAGGTCATACCGAAGGTAGTAAGGTAATATACTTATACGACCAATTTACGCTAGTAAATATGTGCCCAATGAAATTGAATCATACGTTTTATTTCGTTAATTTTATCACCTTTATCGATACTTAGTTTTAAACGACCCTCCCTATGGAATTTTGGTACTTTTAGCTGACAAAAAATGAGTATTTTAACAATTTAAAATAAACATCATTTACATCGCTTAAATACTTGTAGCCGATAGAAAAAAAAGTGCGTGCGAGGAATCGATATGCAGAGAAATAAATTACTCCATCATTTTCACTAGAATATAATGCAAACGTGTACTTTTAACGTTCACAGTATACTTTCATTTCGATAGGATTAAGTGAAAGTCACGTGATCCCGGGATTCTACGATGCACTGAAACGCTACTGGATTAAAATACATTCTATTACAACAAAGGACAATAAACATTGTGGAAAGCCGAATTTAAATTTATTCATTCATTTGAAAAGGCCCAGGCGCTTGAGAAAAGAACGGAATAAAGGAGATAATGAAGTGAAATCGAGAATAAGGAAAGCGTTAACACGCCCCTTTTGTGTGCGAACCTGCTTCCCTGCTTCGGGCCTGAATCTCATTACTGCGCGGAGAGGAAAATCAAAATTGGATTCAGATCACATTGCCCCGTTTAATTAAATATTTCATAAGGCTTCCCGTCCAGAAATAATAACGGTTGAAGCTCTTACGCACGAACGAGTTTTTTTATGCAGTACGAATAGAGCTACGCCTTGACATAACGTACAGTATGGATATTACATTTAGTAATAGTACATATATACACATTTATATAACCATCACACCGGTCCCTTTCATCTACATCTGAATACTACCTTGAATGTCGCCGCATGGGCGTGTGGCAGGGGGTGTTGGGACACCAGCCGTGTTAGAGATAAGACTTTGGTAAGTGGAATGGTGACGGGTATAATGGTAGTGTATTTATTGGAGCTCAGTTTTTATATTGGTCGCTTTTTGCACGCGAAAAGAACGAGCATTTGTACCTATCTGTTAAGAAATGTATCTCTCTTATTTTATCGCTTCTGTCACACCTAGAGATGTAGTTGGGCGTTATGGTTATATTCTCTGTGTTGCTCTGAAACAGACCAGTTCAGAATTTCTCAATCCTTAAAGGGCAGGCAATGCCAAAATATGTTTAATCATAGTTAATACGGGACCGTTGATGAAGTAGAACAGAAGAGAGTAAAAGATTTCAAAACCTGGGTTTGGAGGAAGATGCTGAAGATGAAATGGATGGATATCATAAGAAATGAAGAAGCATCCAGAAGAGTAGAAGAGAATTGGACCATATTCGAGGGCAGTTTTTTTTCAACCTCCGATTGCTCAGCATAAACGCCAGATAAGCGACAGGCGGGTTGCATGTGCAGTCGGCAACTGCTAATCTCCCGCACTTTACGCTCTGTTACTGCCGAGATCAAGTCGTCAGTCTATGCTAAGCAGCAGTCACATAAACATGGCCGCCTCAATTGATTCTCCCGCCGAATGCGAATCGCGAAGCGTTATTCGTTTCCTGCAAGCAGAAGGGAATCGTGCAGCAGAAATTCATCGAAGAATGAGACGAGTGTATTGAAAAAACTTTATGAGTTATGGTGTTGTGCGTGAATGGTGTCGCAAATTTAAAGATGGCCGAACTGATTTCCATGATTAAGGGGGTCAGTGATGCAAGTCTGTCGCTACAGATGGCCTCGTTCAGCGAGTTGACAAAGTGGTGGGAGAAAACCGTAGGCTCGCCATAAGTGCTTTGTCCATGGAATTTCCGGAAGTTTCAAGATAATATCTGTACTCTATCATTACAAAACATTTAGGCTTTAAAAAAATTTGTGTTCGCTGGGTCCCAAAAATGTCGACTGACAACGCCCTCCTGATCCATGACAATGCCCGTCCTCACAGTGCTGGTGCAACCCAAAGCTCCTTGAGCAATTTCGACGGGGCATTTTCGATAACCCGCCATACAGTCCCGACCTAGCGCCGAGTGACTTCCATCTTTACCCCGAACTGAAGAAGTGGCTGGTAGGGCAGCGCTTCCAAACTATCGAGGAGGTTCATCACAACTTAAAGACTCATTTAAATTCATTGTCGGCAACATTTTTTGAAGAGGGTATTGTGAAGCTTGTCCTTAGGTTTGACAAATGCCTCGATCGCCAAGGTGATAATGTCGAAAAGTAACCATAAGTGTACATAACTTTTAGTAATAAAATAATTTTCGTATATTCACTTGTCTTTTATGTATGGCCAATCGGAGGTTGAAAAAAAATTGCCCACGTAGATATATAGACATTTATTGCATCCAACAATGGTAAAAAATATTGGCAACGACATGAATTGGGATGCTTAGGTAACCTTAAAAAGTTATTACCTCTTTAAATATTACCTTCTTAAACAAAGAAAAACACACATTGCTCTCGAAAAGATTAAAACTAAAAAAATACATTGGTCAAAGAAATTAACCTTGAAACCCCGCTTACAAAAAAATGAAGTCAACGATAACCTTGGAAGTGTTATATAAGGATATACAAAACAATCAATGCAATAAAAATTAATACAAGAATGACAACCTTTCATACATTGTTTTTAAAGAAGTTTTCAATATTTAGCTGAGTGAATAGCCATGATTTAACAGAACACCGACATTTTCGGGAATTACTTTCCATTTTTATATTTTCTGGCAAAACATTGAATACCTTAGGCCCCATGTACAGGAATGATCTTTTCAATATGGTAAAATTTTGATAGAACATGATAAAGAAAAGAAAAACCAGAAGGATTGAGAAATCCTTGACGCACAATGGATTGTTCAAAGAGTGTGAATGAAATAAAACTGCAGAGAACGATCCAAGTAGGTTGGCCAAGGGATAAATACAAACAACAAAAAAGAAAAGTACATAAAAATAACCAAATGGGAACTAGTGCTGGTCAGGAAAGGATGAAGGGCTGCAGTAGCCAACCAATCTTAGGATTGAACGACAAATGAACGAATTAGGTAATACGCCTGAAAATTTGCTTTTACTCCATTAATGTCTTCTTTTAACTCCACTGGATTGGATTGGATATTTGGGGAGGCGACCGACTTCTAAGGTCATTTGCGCCATAGGGGACAGGTAAGGGGAGAAGGAGGGATAGAAACTCTGGGTCGGCATTAGCCTGCTCTTAACGAAATGCGCCAAGGGGACCGCGGTTTAACGTCTCATCCAACAGACGGAGTACTGTACTTGGAAGTGCCCTCCACAAGACACTCAAGTAGGGATAGGGTTTTCTCTGGAAAACATCCACCTCTGCAGGGATTTGAACCCTGGCCGCCCGTGTGGTAGGCGAGTACTCTAGCCACCACACAACCCGATCCCTTTTATACCCTATCCTTGCACACATTTTTTATTTCCGTGTCACTTTTGCATTGCTTCATGCGTCCCCTCCTTAGAATCCAAAACGTTTCTGCTATCAATAGAGAATCTTCCACAGAGCACTTCTATATCAGTTTTGTCACTGGACTCACATCCATTGGGATGTGGAATTAATAAATTGTAATAAATTATGATAATACATTTAACAACAAAATACTGATGACCGTGAGTGGATTCTCGAAAAATGATATTGACAAGGTTAGAGGAAATTATCTTTTACAACGAGTGGTCCATGCACATAAAAACACGTACCGTGATTGGCAATTCGTATTCGATAATGAAAGACTCTAGTGATCATCAATTCGCAAGCCGCCAATTCCTCCGTCTTTCTGGTACAAAATTCAAAGTCATCCTGACACTAGAAAATAAATAAAAATTGATAGTATTAACTTTTTTTTAAATCTGAGGTTGTTAGGCGTTTCCCCTTTACGATAACGTGCTCAGTATTTACAAAATTGTACCAGATTTTTTTAGCATAATTTTGGGAGATTTTTAATTATTTGCGTATGAATGCTCCCTATAGTGCTTGATGTGAGACAAAAAAAGGAAGTATTTGGTATCAAAGCTGAATTTTCCATAATGGGAGGTAGAATAGGAATGTAATCTACAATACGCTTCCTGCTTCCTAACGACGGAATCTCATTTGAATATTACTTATATACTTTTGACCCATTATATCTTCAGATTTGATAAATTAATTTGAATAAATCCCTCGGAGAAATATTCATAAAGTGGAACCTAGGACGATGGTTTAATCAAAATTGCAACTTTACGATAGCAGAGTAGTCTAAATTAAATTTGTTAGGCCTTCATCAACCACTTTATTTCAACCCAAGACTTTAACAAGCAGGCGAAGAGGAAAATGAACTAAATCAAACAAACTTTCCTTATAGCGTTCATTCTTTTCATAAAACATGCTTACCATTATTGCGTAATTTTTTCGTTAGTATTTCAACTCTCACGACATCACAGAGCAAATATTAATACTCCTCAAATTTTAAAGTTTGTAAACATTCATTGTTAAGAGCAAACAACACATTAAAATGAAATATTAAGACTACTGCACATCCATGAAAAGTTTATTAACAGGGATGAAATGAAAAGGAAATTTCTGGGAAATATTTGACATCTTGGACAAAAATCGAGGTAGCGAGGATTTGACAAAATCATTAAACAAACGTCATTAACAAAAAACGCACACAATTGGGTGCAGTTGATGGTATGATCACCATTGCTTGCAAGTTGACAAAGATACGAAAAAGCGATTAGTCAATTAACATGAGCAATAGTATACACAAATATGTACATTAATGCATAAGACAGGCTAAACGCATAGGAAAATGGTGGATGTTTAAATTGATGTAACGAGGGAAATGTAACAAGAGTAAATTCGATGATTTAGCGACATTTAAAAAAAAGAACGGTCGTTTGTTCAAACAGTATGTACCTATGTTGAAATAATATCATTTTTTATCAGCTCCAGTATTTTTAAGTTTTATGAATATCATGGATAAACAGTACTAAACCAAGACTCAAATTGAACAGCGGTTACAGAAAGCCTTCGATTTTGCGCCATGGGAGTCAAAATACGACGTCTTTAAATTGAACGTCCATTTTAAGAGCGGTTATTGGCGTCTGTCTGTCTATTTAGTTGTCACTTTTATACAAAAATTCATTTTGAACCGACGTGTCTGATCATGTGCGTGATTGTATAGTGTATAAAATGAAGAGTTTGACAATTGGCGTTTCAAAATTGGGTAACAATGAGGGATTTTAACTCGAAATCTACAAAATATAATTAGTATTTAATGAACAGAGATGCCGAATAGAATATTCATATTTACGTTTTTATATCCAACTTCAATTTTACTTGAAACTAATCCTTTCATCAAAGTTATTCAGAAAACATGCTAGGAGAATGATACCCATTTCGAATGCGGAATATACGCGCCATTTGCGGCAAAGACAAGTAATCCGGTGCCGGACGGCCTTTAACCATACGGTATCCAAAATGCTGCCCAGTCCAGTATTTAGCATTCAGATACATGCATGTGGTATTGTGGCCAAAGTTAAAAGCCGTGAAGTACGCGTGGCCTGTCCGCCATCTTTGTTAACCCTGATTTTCCGAAAGCACTAACTAACTGATTGACAAATTTTACAATAACACGATGTTTTTCATTGATAAATTACAATAAATCAGCATGCATTTAGTTCTTTTACATACATTCTCCTCGTGTATATATATATATATATATATATATATATATATATATATATATATATATATATATATATATATATATATATATATATATATATATATATATATATATATATATATATATATATATATATATTTATATATTTATTTCAAACAGATGGTGGATACTCAAACGTTACACCTGCTCATTAGCCCATTCTGTCGCGCTATCCAAAGGGAAGTAGGGAAACAGCATGGACAACCTAAGAGTCAGTGTGTTAGGCTATTTCAGTCGTCAGGTTTCAGATTGGTTACTCAATGCCCTCTCCATGCACCTCAGTAGTATTTAGTTCGGGAAATCATATTTTTTTTACCTTATGCACTTTGAATCGAAAATTGGAAAATGTTTATTCAGGCTTATTCATTTTTATCAATATTTTCTTCCTCCCGCTGAACGTTAACCGCTGCCATATGCTAGTTTTACATAAGTAGGTATATTCAATATGACCTGCTACCCGACCGACTGGCACTTGTCATATCATGATCACAATGAACAATCCGCTGTACTTGAGATAAATATTGGATTAGATTGGATTTCGTGGATGCGACCGACAGCTAAGGTCATTTGCGCCTTAGGGGACAGATAAGGGAGAAACCTGGCGTCGGCATTAGCCTGCTCTTAACGAAAGGCACCAAGGGGACCACGGTTTAACCTCTGATTCGACAGATGGAGTACTGCACTTGAAGTGCCCTCCACAAGACACTGAAGTAGGGGTCAGGTTTTCTCTGAAAAATATCCTCCTCCGCAGGGTAATGAACCCTGGTAACCCTAGTAGCCAGTACTCTAACCACCACACTCACCATATCCCGAGAGAAATATTTCTCTATAGACTATAGATTGTACAGAATCCTCTTTGGAGTCCACTGAATGTTGCGGGGAGAAAATGGTCTGAAAGATAAACAACAGGAAGTGGGTTAAAACAGCATGGGAACGAAAACGGAGGGACGGAAGAGGCAAATAGAGAAAATGAGAGGAAAGGGAGGGAGAGAGAGGAAGAGGAAAAGGGAAAGAATGGAGGACAGGAGGCGAAATGAGACGTACGCCGAGGGAGCGATAAAAGACACGAGAGTAGCACGGAAGTTGGTTTGCGTATACTTTCAGAGGAACGACGTGGAGAGAGAGAGAGAGAGAGAGAGAGAGGAGAGGAAGGGAGGGAATATAAGTAAACGAGATGGGATTCGACGGTAGGGAGAGAAGTGGAAGAATCACAGGCGAGAGTGTTTGTTAGAGAGAGAGGAGAGAAGAAGAATAGGGGTTGCAGAAGGGATAGAATGGGACGTTTGGGGGGGGGGGGGGTGAAATTCCTCTCTTGTCGAGTGGGGAAGGGAAGCGAGCGATGGACACCCGGGTGGCGGGGAAGCGGTCGAGGAGGTCTGAGAGACAGCCCCGGATAGTGATGGGGCGGAAGAAGGAAAATGGGGCGGGAGGTTTGGTCGGATTAAGCACGCTCTGACGGGTCCGGGCTGGGTGAGGTTTCGGCAAGAAGATAGAATGAAGAGAAACAAGATGGGCCGTGTTCCAATTCCACGTTGAGGTGTAATAGACGCACTTAATTTCGCCCGAGCAAAAGAAGAGACGTAACATTCTCAGCATAAGGGCCAACTTCACGACTGCTAAATGAGTGGTGACTTAAGAGTATTTAATAATTCTATCATTTATTTTCAACTAGATGTGCCCGGCATGCGTTGAAATGCCTTTTTCTGGGTTAAAAATCGGCCCTTAAACAAATTTGACACCTAGTGAAATTAATTCCTCGCACATACATAGGAATTTGTATCGCACAAATAATGGCAAGAGTTTCCATTTCATAAATATGCTGCGGTTTCCAAGTAAATAAAATATTCTATTGTTGAAGTCATGCAAAAGTTTAAGATTTTCGAGCTTAAAAATCAAAATTCACGGAAAAACCGTGGCGCATGCGAAAATAGAATGCAATAATCCATAATAAAAGCAAACAAAGAGACCACTGCACCAAATATTATTCTACGTATAAATAAATTACGCACCTTTTAAAACAAATTATGTCTATAAATTGGCCGGGGCACAACAAAGGAACCGGATCACTGATCTAATGTTATGCAATAGAACGGCACGAATAGCATCACGGTCGACTGGTAACCAATACCTTCACCAGTCAGTCAGATGTAACAATAACCGTAACTATCTTAAGCATATTTAGTCATTCCTAAAAGTACCTTGAGCGAGATATTTCTCTAGCCACAATGGCAAAGTTCGAATAATAGCTTCTAATTTTAGTGCTGTGGGAATCATGAAATATATACAAAAAAAAGATGTGATAGTATTATTTTTATATGTCTGAAACTCAGCAATGAGGTAAATACATTTATATAATTATTTTACTCAACTAACGTTTTTTTCAATTTCTTGGTGCGATTAAAACTCTTTCGTAACGCAAGGTTTTCATTGATTCTAAAAAAATAAAGCGGAAATTATAGGATTTATATTATAAAATAGTTAAGAAAACATGCAAACTAAACCCAATTATTATTTTTCACGGGAACTATATGTTACAAATACCTGTTTTTTATACAACGTCTCTCTGGATTGCATAAACATACCATTTCATGTATAATGGCTGGTATTTTTAGGCAAATATCTCATACATTTTTCCAGTATGGGGGTAATATTTCGGTCTTTTTGGAAGGCTGAAGGAATTTTTCTTTACTACGAGACCAGATTCATTGATTTCTAGGTTAAATAATATTCCGCTCTATTTTAAGCGTATTCAATAGATTAATGGGAGGTACTGGCTATCATGAGAAAGCCCTTAACAGTCGGCGGAAACGAATGCCACATTAGGTGACTTATATGTAGACTCCCCTATTTTTCTTTAACTGTGAGTTTTTAAACATATTTTGTTTAAGCCTGAGGCAAACGGGAGAGAGGAATTTGTTGGTCTTGATCTTGAAGTGCAATTATTACTGCATGCTTGGTGTAGAATCACCCTGGGCGGAAAAACCTCGAGTTGTTTTGCACGCTATTTCGTAAATGTAGACGTACTGGTCGAACTCTTGTCGCACAGCCTCCGATTTAGCACGGGTCGTCTACTTCTTGAGAGACCACGGGGGCAAATTTTAACATGTAGATTAAATATTCTGCCACTTTTAAAGTTAAGTAAAAAACTATTAAAATGTTCCTCCTTGATGCAACAATCCTTTACTATGAATAAATTGCCATGATCAAAATTCGGCCTGGACGGGGAATCGAACCACGGGCCTTAGATTTGCCAGACCAATACGCAGTCCAATACGCTATCCAAGCTTCCTAATTCCTATGGCAATTTTTGGTGGATACAAGGCAACTAGATGTTAGGCCCTTGCGGTCCATCAAAGATGGCAACGCAAAGGAGAAGATGGCTTCAAAGAAGCCACAATCATGAGACAGTATCCTTCACCAGCACATTTGCCGTGCTTGGCCATTTGAAAATATTCAAACATGGCGGGTGAATTTTTCTGAATAAATTAGTTATAAATTAGTTTTACGATTTCGATTCCCGGTCCTGGACAAATTGTTATCATGGCTATTTATTCAGAAAAATTCACCCGCCATGTTTGAATATTTTCTAATCCTTTATTAGATATGTTTAAAAATGTTATACAAGAGAACTATTGATTGAATGGCGTTTTATAGAGAAAAAAGTCAGTGTCCTCAAAATTAAACAGTGAATTTATACAGAGTCAGGTTACACGATAGAAGAGCACCGAATTCCAAGTAAAATTAAATATATTCTCCGTGATTTTCCACACCGTTTATTTTTCCTTAACCGAGTTCAATATCTTCACATTATTATCAATGGACTACTAAAGCATGGATAAATTAGTCTCTTATTTTGTGAAGAACGGAAGGAGGGGAGAGGTTAGGGATGAAGACTAAAGACGGAATTAATAAGAGTGAATTGAACTTTTTCAATATTCAATAATGCAACGAGATATTTCACTTAACTCGGACACATACATTTCATACTATCATATATTTTACCTATTAAATAACAAGGTAACAAGCCAAATTAAAAATAAGTATTGACGCATGATTTTCGCTCAAATTTCGGATTCCGCGCCGTAAACTGCACTGTCAACAATGATTGATTGAGAATAAATTCCAAATATAATTGTTAAAACATTAACACCACATCATTTAAGGTTTTTTGAGAAGCATGAATTAATTTGCCTGATTGAATGGTCGTCCAAGAATTTATATTCAGCCCTCCCGAGAAGTTATCAAAATGAACTCTCAATGCCAAAGATTCGCGCTCTAATCACCAGAAGAATAGAATTGAACAAGTGAAATGGAAGCCAAATTGGTTTTTTAGGATAGGGTGTTCAGGAGGAAATTGTTTAAAAGTGATCCTGTATTACAAAAGTAACGATAAAAAACAAACTTCTTTGACACTGCCTACCTCAAAAGAGAATTGTATGATGTATGCGTGTGTTAGGACGACGAGTGACGAGGAGCATGGCAGCACTGTCCACTAAGCTAGACGGCGGAGGGGAAGGGAAGCTAGGGAACAGAGGGAGGGAAAAGACAGGGGGCAGTGAGTGACGAGCGAGCGGAGTGCATGGACGTAGACAAAGCGTGTAGTAAAGGAGTGATTTTGAAAGAGAGTTTTGTGGAGTGTTTGTTACCCCGGCATCCTTACACGTATGTATGCACAGTAGCTAAGCTTTCACGGCCCGCGATGTAGAGTATTTCTCGATAAAGAACTGTTTGTTGTCACTCACAATAGCACTGGAATGCGAAGTGGCGAGAAAACGGAGATTGCAATTTTCAATTTAGAGTCCTGGGTGAGGCTTGTTTGTTCGATGTTCTAGCGGGAAATAATCCATAATATGGCGCCATGGGAACAGTCAGTTCATCAGGTGGATTGTTAAGGACAATCGGCCAATGGAACAATTCATACTATTATCATCGCTACTTTTTCAAATATTAGGCTAATATAGACGCCAGGTTTTTCTCCTCTTTGTTTCCCAATACTCTGGCTAATCTACTACTTTATTTTTAATTACGTAAATCAGAATTTTTCAAATTTTTCCCGTGATTTAATTCTTGTTAAATCCTGAAATTTCAACGGAAAGCTAGTTTATTTTTCAGCTATTCCATTTGAGTTGCCACATACAAAAAGTACTACCGGTTTCGGTGGCCCACCAACTAACATCTTAATTTTTAAAAATTTGGGTAAGCCTGGAGATTTACTGTGCTCAAATTTCCATATGCCTTCTCTAAAAACCAACCGAGCAAATTTCACCGGATACTTAGCAGGAAAAAGAGCAAAATGCCCTTGCAATGAAACGCAGAGCAGATTCCAAGATCGCACGCTAGGCGCATCGCGCGGATGGGAACGCAAGGGTCGCAAACGGCATGCGTGCGTTTTTGCGGAGTCCGCTTTTCCGACCATCCTCTTCCTTCTTCGCGTCTTTCCTTTCGCTTTCCTCCCTCTCTTCCCTGCCCTCCGCGGGGTGGGCCATTTCGTTCATTCCCCCATTTCCAGCCTGCCTCACTCCCTTTAGTTTTCGCATCCGCCCCATTTTACCACTCGCTCCCCAAGCGGCATTCCTATCCCCCAACGTGCCCCGGCCCATACGACTCAATTTCAGGAAACGGCCACTCAACTCTGGGTTTCGCCCCGCGGGCACACACCCCACCGTCAGGTTGCCCCTCTCTCGTCCTCATTCCTTAACTCTCTTCTTTCTATCCATCCAGCTTCCCTCATTTGTTCGCTCCCTCGCCTTTCTCCCGCGGCATCGAAAGCCTGAGACGAGAATCAGTGACCGCCCACCTCTATCTCCCCCTTAGTGGATTCTCTCGGCTTAGTTTCTCGTGGGGTAAGCATCGTGGTAACATTGAGAAGAATTTTAACGGAAACTCTCACCTGTGTACCCACTGCTACCAGCGGCCAATGAACGAAGCCATAACATCAAATTTTGAATTAAGAAAGAGGAACGAATACACAATTTGAAGAACTAAAGATAGCACACTAATTCCAATAAATGTCCGCACCAAAGGGATTCAATCCTTGCTAATATTTAGAAATATGATGGTGTCTGTCTTTCTGTTTCTCCATCACGCAAAAACTACTGAACCAATTCAACTTAAATTGGGCGTGTAGATATCAAATATATCTGGTCGTAATGTAGGCTATTTTAAAAAGCCCTCAGGGCCCCCAAAGGCCACCCTTGTGGTCCATGCCGAGCATTGGGTTCAGTGCAGTGGTTTAATTTTTTTCTTTTTAAATGTACTTTTACTCAAGATAGAGAGCTGGAAATCTTTTATCGGATAGCTGCAAAAATGAATTCTTTAAATCTTTCAATCCATTTTCTTTTACGCTTCGTATTCGTCTGAAAATCACATTTGTACCTGAAAAATCTCATATTTTTCTCTGAAATCAACAATAGCATATTTTCTATACAACCAGAGATTTGATTTTCAAAGGATAGTCACACCCATGAATATTTATTATGGATTGGGATCTCGTTGCCAAAAAGCGTTGTCTAGAATTCCAGTAAACAAACAACTTGTTGGAAAGTGGTTCCGCCAAGTGATGAAAGACAGAAGTTCAAATGTAAATACAGTCGAAAGATTGTAAATAAACACTTATTGCTGGTTTTACCATGAAAAACATGGTTTTTACTTACAATTCATCATAATGCAGTGGGCAGTGGATAAAAAATGTAGTACTACACGCGGGATGTAATTATACACTTGTTTAATATCGTCCGGTCTACAGATATAGTTTATTCCTCTTCAAATTCAATTACACAAATGCACAATTAACTTCTTAGCACTTCGTGAATATCGCTGTACGGAAATTAACTAATATTGCGAGGTGACTTCATGAGTATTCCCAATGGCCATCATTACAGTGTTGGTAAAAAGGAATTCACTTACCGCCGCCTTGAACAGATTCTTATTTTTCAATCCGCGTCTCCAATTCTGGGTCCTTGTAGACGCATACCCTGTTTTGCAGCCTGGTACGATGCAAGTTCTGTTGAAACAAGGCATTCTGAATTCTTTGTTTAGGCAAAACAGGCTTAATGCATTCCAATTATAATCGGATTATGGAAAACATCGTAATCGGCACACGATGAACGTTTTATAAACCTTTTACAAATTTCTTGTAATAATAGATATTTCCTCTCTAGCATTTAAAAAGTATATTTTAGATAACAAAAATAGCAAGATATTATTCAAAGCATCAAGTAATTCATATCTCCTCCATCGCTATTGCATATTTACCACAGTCTCACGTTAGCAACAATCAACTACGTCTATTTACAATAACAAGAGAAAAGACTCTAATCGAAGAAACGCCAAGGACTGGGTGAACTAGAAGGGGAAGTTTAGGCAACACGTAGCCTAGGCAACAATGCCGAACATCCGAATCCATAATATATAGGTATTCATGGTCACGCCTCTAGCATTTAAATATGACGATTTTCTGGGGGCCAATGTTAGCACGTAGAAATTTAATCAACATAAGAAGGGCCCAGAGTCCCAAGGACACTATGATAGAACGCTTCGGGGGGTAATCGATAAATTCAATGTCTATTCTCAAAGTAGCTCTCATAGGGGCACTGCATGTATAGGAGAGATCACATAGGTAGTAAACGATACATATAAAGGAATTAATTAGACTACACACGTAATTAAATGTCCAAGAATACTTACGTGCAGGGAATAGTAATGGTAATTAATGATGCCTCTGTTGCTACAACAAATTCAGCTTTGTTTATTGTCGTTTAATACTCTGATGTATTACACGTAGTGGATCCGTCTGCCTCTCATTACGATTACGAACTGTTTTTTAGATCAATTTCCTCACCATAAAAGTTACAAGTCATTTATATATATTTAAAAGTGTTAAAATGCAGTAGCCTTACATTCACTCAATCATCGAGGACTCTTGTTACGCAAGCCACACAACCTCGAATGATTACAATGACACTTTCATTACACACACTAGCCGCAAGCTCGATTTGGAGTTAAACTTGTCTTGTCGAACCATTAGCATGCAGGCATAATAATCCATAGACGAAACTTTCTTGTTCATAGGCCGATGTGTCAAACGAAGACAACGCACAAGGTAACGAACTCCTCGACAGACCTGAATGAATTCAGGCTTAGTGGTTTTCTTAAAAAAAAAGTTCCATATTTTTCACACCCGTTCAATTTCAACGGGTACCTTCCGCTGGTTAGAGGAATAAATTTGAAAACTATTGCAAATTTCTGATGTCACATTTATAATTTTAGTTTCTCCTCGGACCTCTCACCTTTTACGTGTTAACACCTCAGCTGCACAGATCACAATATATGCAAATTCAAAATCCAACACAAAATTAAACATGCTCTTTCAATTAAAACATGTTTGCATTAGCGTCCATATAATCATATATTCATTTGCAAATACACGGGTTAAAAATGCAAATTATTATTTACCCAATAAATATTCTTCACTGATACAAATACTTAGGTAATTATTGTTCAATCAGTAATACTGTTGAGTCACATCAGCATTCTTCCCTTATTATACAAAAAAAGATAATATTGTTACTTGAAGGTGAAAAAGCGTTTTTTGTGTGTCCTTGACCGAATGTGTGTTCTTGTGTGACTTGTGTGTTCGGCCGAATTTTATTGTTAATAATTTTTATTCCCCCTAAAATTCCTCCGCCGCTTGAAGAACAATAAATCTGAATCTAATTATAACGACAGCAGGGCTGCCAAGGTTTAATATTAAACTATTTATTGCCAACCTAAACTTTCCGGCTGGACGTGTTACACTATCATTGTAAAGAAAATAAAAAAATTGACAATACGCTTAAAGAATAATTACAACTAAATGAGCGGTGGTTAAATAAAAAGGAACCCGGAAAAATAAAGTTCCATTTAATCCTCAAGTCAGGGTGAGTGGATTATGAAGCGGTATTTGCAGGGGATCATAGTGCTGCCTGTTTGACAGTTAGATTCTGGTACAATTTGATTTCATCCAACAGATTTCGCATAACAGACCATCCATTGGCCAGTGCATCAATCGATAACAAAGCATTCAATTGAGCCAATCAAGGGTGGTGTCATGGTTCCTTCATTCACGTCGTCGTCGATATCGTTGTCCGAAATTTAAACGACTCTGGTAGGAGAATGATCTCAATTACTGCTCTCAGAACACATTCCCGTCAATGAAATTAGTAATTTCTATCAACTGAGTAACCGAAGAGATGGGTGACTAAAAATTGGGAGAAAATTAAAAACGCACTGAAAATTATGGCAAATATACAGTCTAATGGTACCAATTGAATAAAAACACGGAAACATTTCCGTCGCTTTAAATTAAAAAGAAAGCACACTAACTAAACCGAGTAGACGAGGTAAATCCTCTCAGTACCTCCATTTGAACAAAACTTCAAAACCAGTCACGTGTGATAAATGGCAGTGAAAAATGTTACACTCTAGGGCTAGCAATAAAGATACACGCTATAGACTTAAATTGCTAGAAAAATTCAGATCAGATTAATTCTTAGTTTAGCAAGAAGGGTGCAAGTTCGACCTCCAGCCATATCTCTAGCACTGAACGAAGCGTCAAAGAATAGTCCAAGTGGTAGGTGTAAGCATTCCTTCTTTTCCCAAACCATTGGTGATTAAAACAGAACAGAGCGAGAAACTACGACAATCCATTAGCACCAAATTTACACGTGACCTCTCCCCACATACTAGAGAAAGGTGAGACCCTAAAGATGCAGAAAATATGAAATAGGGAGGTGTTTCTCAAACTTTGAAAAACCCTGCCTATTGCCTGTGGAATACTCTAAAAATTTGCATTGTTGGTGTTGGTAAATTCATAACGAAGGATGATGATTTTAATCATTTGCCTTTCATATGACAGCGGAGAGCATTTTTTCGCGCGAAGAAAATATGGTTCCCCTAGCTCCACTCTTTCTTGTTGCCTCACTCCAATCACCTACGTCATTATTTTCACCTTATTTCACCCCATTATTTCAACTTCTACCCCCGCCCCGTTGTTGTGGTGGTCTCCGCCCAGAACTTTTATGGAAGCTACACATGGTAAATACTAAGGCGATATACCAGAATTGGACCGTGGAACGAGTTCGCGCAATGCCAAATGCCAAAGTTTAAAGCCCGCTTTACACGAGGCACGTAATTTCACGATCAGATGTACGTGCGAACGCGCATTTGAAATTGCGTCAAAGCAAGGCGGTGAATGGCAATAACGCAAGCACAAATTCATGAACACGAGACGGCGATATAGCCGTAACTGTAATTCAATAATTACTCCACGAACTTCTTCTGGAGCTACAACATGGTAGATTCGGAGGTGGTAAACCAGTATTGGACCGTGGCACGAGTTGCCGCAATCCCGGTTTTAAAGCCCGCTTTACTTGGGGCTTGTAGTTGCGCAATGTAATGCACGTATGAGTGTTTTTAAAATTATGCCACGTAAAGCGCTAAATGGCAAGAACGTATGAACACGAAATGGCAAAATAGCCCTTGATGTAATTTAATAATTACTGCATGGACATCTTCGGGAGCTAAACATGGTATATACCGAGGTGGTACACCATAATTGGACCGTGGCAACAGTTCAATACCAGCCCTACCGTACTTTTATAATTATTGCACGCCCGATTGATAAAAAAATTGTAGTTTTACAGATCGTGCCATATCGTGCCCCGTGTAAAGCGACATAAAACGCAAGGAGCAGCGCAGGGAAAACCGTTCCAAGTTTGACGCCGGGTTCGAGGAAATGAAGTGTGGGGTGGAGCGTTTGAGCGGAGGACGGTAAAGGGAATTGCGATCCCTCCCAGGGTCAAGGGATACAAATGACCGACGCGGGAGAGTATTAAGGGAGAGAGACAGATAAGGGAGAGTGAGAGGGCGGATACACATGGAGATTTAGATGAGGGGTGCTAGCAAAAACAATGGGAAGGGGAGAGAATGTTCCGTGGTAGGTCGGTTGGACACACAAGAGAGGAAGAGAACAGATGGAGAGAGAGAGAGGATGGAGAGAGAAGAGCTAGTGGATTAGACGGACTAACAGCTTCATTCCCGCGTAACGAAGGCCCCTGAAGATCTCCCCACCCCGAAAACTGAAAACCCAGAACGACACATCGCCGGAGGGCAATGATAAAAGATATAGACAAGTAATTAACGCACGGGTCCCGCCCTGTTCCCAGGAGTCGGCGTTGCCCCCCCCCCCTCTACCGCTCTAAAGTAAGAGAGAGAATGCTAATTAAGTATAAATTTTTCAACGCTCCACCTTAGAGTGATGCGGTGGGAAGAGGAAGGGGGGGGGGTCGAGAGTTCGTGAGAGAAATATATATACATACATACATATAAAAAGGCGAAATTAACACGCCGAGGGCATGCAATATAACGTTCGCCGGTCAAAGAGAACGAACGTTTCCCTTATTCCCCTGGTCTCTAATGCGAATTTCAAAGAGTCGGAAGGCCACCTCGGGGCGTTGGCAGTGGGGAAGTGGGAGGAAATCCGTAATTGCTGCGTATGAAGACGGATGACGGATCCATTGGCCCTTAATTTTACGGTTCTCTCAAAACGAATAAATTCACATCCATGACATAATAACGCAAGATTTTATCGCTTCATTCGAAATGTGGGATATGGAGAAAAGACAGCAGTACCTCGTTCACGGCTATTTTTTTTAGATAAGAGAAAAAAACAAAAGGCTGATTTTTTTATCTTTCTATTCATCCCGGGGGTGAAACGGAATGGAAGTAAAAACGAGGAATTCTGTGAAGGAGATTATTAAGATATACGATTGCGGGAAAATATTATTCCAAATAATGAGCTGACAGTGCGACAAGGAGAAAACCATCAGTTATAACGGATAGACGAATGCTATATCGCGTCTAGAATCAAATTATCTCCTTTTCTTGGATTCAGTGACAGCAATTGTCTATTACGCAGTACAGATAGCCGAAAAGTCGGCAGATCACCTTTACCAATCAATTTCTAATCCATTTTTGCAAGCAAGTTTCTTTTCAATAAGGATTTAACGGCATTAATGAGAGACAGAAAAATTCTTGTTTTTTTAAAAAAACAGCATGCACTGTAACTTTCATGTGAATGAAACCATGAAGAAAACATATTTTAAAGTTTATTTCAAATAAATTTTCGTCCTTCCATTTCGCCATTTTCAAATAACCGAAGATCTGTAATTATTCACGTTAGCATGAATACCAGAAATAGACTGAATATACTAACCCAATTGTTACAACAAATTTTAACCACATGATACAAACGGTATGGTAACTTAAGTATAGAAATCTTTTAAAAAATACGAAAAAAATAATTTAAAATAAGGAGAAAAATTGGAATTTCGCAAGGAGGGGGGCCAACTGTCCAGAAAACCTGCCGCCTGGAAAAATCTCTTTGACGCATTTGAGGACAAGGGTTGGGGCAGACGCCTGCAACTTCAACGACGCCTGTTGAATTGCAAATTGGACACATTGCGATCAATGGACGACTATTTGACGAGTAATGAATCTTGCACATCAGCTAGAGGACATCGATGCCAAGGTTAGTGGCTGATATCGATAATTCTAGGAGGGCTGACTGATAATTACTCGCCGTTTATCATGCCCATTGACAATAGTAAAGAGGTGGGTAGAATTGACGAGCTAATGAATATACTTTTATCTGAGAGTGACCGGCAACAATCCAGTGAAGTCCAGAATCGTGATAATGTGGCCCTGTACACCGCAGGGAAGAAGAATGCCTTTTTTAACCAAATGTATTCACTGCCTGTTAAGCATTTCTTTCATCGATATTGTTGGCGTATTTACCTAATTACACCCTCTACTAAGGGGTATAATAAATAACAGCTAACATTTCATCCAATGAAAAAGTAGAACTTTCCATGACTGGCCTCAAAAGAATTTCTAGAAGTTTCATAAATATGGATTCCAATTCTCAACTTACCAAGCATCTGATTGAAAATAATAATGTTAGTGATTTTATCCCAGAAATTTTACATGTCCACCCAAATGGCTCAAATATGGAGGCTTTGGAACATAATGAAACTATTAGATAAGCAATATTTGCAATGAGCTACTTTTTCACGTACCGCTCCCCTCCCTTTCCCGACAAAAGTTTTACCTCATAAGCCCTTAATCTTTATTTCCCTGCCTTCCTTCCCAAAAATCAGTTTTCTCTCCAAACCTCCCCACTTAATTTGAGGTTACTATCGCAACAATCAATAAATAAATTTAACATGCACAATTGTACCTGACGATGCAGCGAGCTTTGAGATGCGGTGTACCAATAAAATAATTGTAGAAACTTACGAAGTATCTTTTCCATATGAATCGAAATAGACCTTTTCACTATATCACACATAAGTGAAAACTAAACATATTTTATATATTCTTTAAAATAAACTTAGAAAATCAACTCCATTTAGGAATAAACGTCTACCATGCAGATAAAATCCATAATCAAGGGATTACGAGGTTGGAAACAGGAGATCTCACACCCATTCCAACACAGCATTCGCATGAGAGTCATTTTACAAATAATTTGACGGACTGTTCACTCTGGGTCCACAAAAACTGGTACCAGCTCAACTGCCCCCTTGGCTTCCATCAAGCAATGTCCACAAAAAGGACATAACATTTGGCCAGAAAACCACTCAAGGAGATTTCTAAGAGAAAGGATGAGGAGGGAGTCAAGGAGCAGTCCTGGGAGGATTCTGCTTTGACTTTTGAAGGAGACGGTTTTTTTATTCTACCCCGTTTTTGGCAACGTAGAGGTAGAAACGGAAGCTATAGAAAATAAATAATAATTATTATTGAGTAGTTAACCGGTAAGAATAGATTTACAAAAAAGTCAGTGCAAATCGTCTGGATGTTTACAAATGTAGGCCCATAATAAAACAGTTTCATTGTTTTTTTAGGCTTACCTGCGACAATTTACTAACGTAGCTATTGATAACGATAATCAAATGGATTTATTAATTGTTGGCCACCCTCCGCCCTACATTAAATCTTACTACTAATTACTTTCCTCCTGCTAATCTCATCCAGAAGTTTCCCATCTTAACCAAACATAACAAGCACTTCCATGTTAGTCCCCATTTCCATCCACCGCAACTTTTATCTTCCTCCACACCAATCTTGAACTCTGCAGTCAATTCTCGTCAATTTTCTTAAATATCACGTTTCTTCCCCATACGACGCTACACTCCATATCAAACTCCTCATTCCTCACCTATTGTTCCCGTAATCAGCTCTCTATAATTACTTCTTTCTACGGCGCAATTTTCTCCTAAAGTCTTAATAACTATTTCCATTTTATTCTAACGTACAATAGAAGATATTTAATTCCTCTGCTTGCTCTAGTTTATGCCCATCTCCTCATATGAATATGTTTCCCTTTCTTTTGCCTAGATAATCTATTTTTCTTATTTGACTTTTTGATTGATTTTTTCATTCCGTATCGATTTCATTAATGATTTTATCAATTGTATTTCCCACAATTAATTTTCTAATGTATCTACTACAGTTTTCAATCCTTCGATGATTCACTAACCAACGCTTGTTGGTCCATGAATCTGCGAACTGACTTTATCAGCAATCCACCTACTTTGATTCCAAGATTACTGTTATCCATTTAACTCTTACCACCTCCTGAATTCAAAACATCTGAGAAAACTACTATGTCACATGAACAAAAAATAATAAAACTTTGTATCTCCGAAAACGGAGTAGAATAATCAGAGATTGATTTCAACATTATTCGGGTTGCATCCGCGTCAGTTGCCATTGAGCAAAACAGTTTCGCCAGCTATCCTGCTGGAGTCCTCAGGTGTAGGATAGCGAGAGGTTTTGAGGTGAGAGAGAGGTTTTGATCCGTCCTTATATTGGCCAAGTTTGGCGCCAAAAAGGAGCAGCGTCGCGTTTTCGCGGGAATCTTACTACTCTCTTCCAAGCGCTGTGCAATGGGTATCCATCTTCTCTGTTAAAATCCTTTGGTGTTCTTACGATTTCTATAGCCTCTCTTATTATTCTCGGGAAGTACCTGTTTTCCTTGGCTATTATTTTTGCGTCTTCGAGTTGTATGGTGTGTCCCGGTTCACTCCATGCGTGCACTGAGATGGCAGATGCTTTGAATTGTCTCTGCAGGTTTCTAACATAATCTAATCACTAACATAATCAGAAATTATTACTGGTCCATCCTGACTGAAAGAGTCAAAAAAAGTACTTGATTCGAACTATTTTTCGGAACCTCCAACGATGACAAGCTTTAACAATCATAAAGCAAAAATAAAAAAAAAACATTAGTATTATTCGGCGACCACTTATATTATAATAAGCATTCATTTCCGGACATAAGTAAAAGCTCAAACGATTTCGTACTGTCTACTAATTTTTATTTCACCTCTTGCTACACGTGTTTCAACTGAACAACAGTCATCCTCAGGCAAGACTAATACAACATAAACAGATATGAGCTTATATAATATGTGAAACACCGTGTTTACGTCACACTGTGAAAGGGTAGAAGGACAAGTGGGAGAAAATGGAAAAGTGGGGGGGTGGTGTGAGGAGAGAGGGTGGTTTGTTGGAGGAGGTAAAGTTATTTAACAATGGAGTCAAAAATAGGAGAATGACAAACAAATTCATTCTCATTTAATAAGTTCATTTTCTTTCGTTTCCTTTTAACTATTTCCACTGTTCCGCAACATCTAGACGGTGTCCTTTCTCCTGGGAACGGAGGATTTTCACATTAAATGTGGAGTGGTGAGATTCTTCCATTAGATGTTTGGCGAAATAAGACTTAGGGTCTCTGTTCACCAAACACCTTTTGTGTTCCGACACCCTGGTTAAAAAATTTCTTCCAGTTTGACCGACATAAACACTACTACATGTGTCACACTTAAGTTCATAAACCCCCGATTTTAGCAGGGGGTCAAAAGGATCTTTGGCATTATTGAATATTGTTCCCAGAGTTCTTGGAGTGTAAAAACTCACTCTGTATTTGTCTTTAGGGAATAATTTAACTGCATCGTAAGACATTTTTCCCAAGTAAGGCAGCTTTACCCATTTAAGTTTTTTATCTTTGACTGGTTGCAATGATGAAATATCTTTTAATGCCCTATTCTCTAATTTCTTGTTTAATATTTTATTTACAAAATTTCCGTCATAACCATTATATTTAGCGATTTGTCTAATTATATTTAATTCTTTTTCAAAATTATCCCCAGAAAGAGGGATATTTAAAGCTCGCTGGATCATATGGTTGAACGCTGCAGTTTTATGAGACCACGGGTGGCACGAATCAAACGGTATAACGTGGTCTGTATAAGTTGGTTTGCGGTATATTGCGAATTGGTGGAGATTATTTGAAGTTGAGATACTTAAGTCAAGAAAATTTAAATTACCGTTTGATTCAGATTCCATGGTAAAATTGATACGTGGGTGTAAGGAATTTAAAACGGTTAAAAATTTGGTGGCTTACCTATGACTACCTGTCCAGCAACATAAAATATCATCCACGTATCTAAACCAATAAAACACATTAGATAAAAGGTTAACATCTGAATTGAAAAGCTTCTTCTCTAAGTGATCCATAAAAATGTCTGATAGCAATGGAGACAAAGGTGATCCCATGGCAAGACCTTCTTCCTGCCGATAAAAGTTACCATTAAATAAAAAGTAATTTTGATTTGTGCATATTTCCATGAGTCTGAGCAATTCATTAGTAACCACTGGGTTGATGGTTGAATCAAATAAAATTTCTTCCACTAAATTTAAAGTTTCTCTCACAGGAACTGAAGCAAACAAATTAGTTACATCAAAAGAGTAAAGTTTAGCATTGTTTGGTATCATTTTCATCTTGCTCAATTGTTCCGTTAGTTTACTAGAATTCTGGATGGTATATTTAGGCACAAATTTGGAAATTTGACGGAAGATGCTATTGATTTTGTACGCCAGTTTGTGGGTCGGGGAACCTACCCCCGATATCACTGGGCGGATAGGAATGTTAGCTTTATGAATTTTGGGTAAACCATACATTCTAGGGGGTCGAGGGTTCATTTGAACTAAGTACAATTTTTCCCTGTCACTCATTAACGCAGAACAAGATTTTAAACAGTTTTTTATTTCATCATTGTATTTACGAGTGGGGTCTGATGGTAGACTAATAAAGGAATTATCATCAATAAACTGCAAACATTTGTTCACATAGTCAAATTTGTTGAGAATCACCACACTATTGCCTTTATCTGCTTTCGTCACAATTAAGTCATTGATTAAAATAGCATTAGAGATTGATTTGATAGTTGAGTTAATAATATTATGGGTAAACTTATTAGTAAATAGCTCCCTATTGAAACTTCTTCGCAAGGAGTTAGCGCACAGTTGTTTAACGCCCTGCTGTTCACCACGTAGGGACTCTTCACAGTCAATCACTAGTTCTTCTCGCAAAGAAAGACTCGGTTTTGGGGCAAACTTCAAACCTTTCTTTAGCACGTCCTCTTCTATCGATGTGAAGTCATGGCATGATAAATTCAACACCCTTTGATGAAATGTGTGGTCACTGTGCACTGAGGGGAGGGAAGGGAGGACCTCAGGGATGGATGCTGGGATTGAAATCAGTCTTTGGGAACCGCGTGTTCTTCGAAGGATTTGTTAAATATTACTTTAAGATACGGAGCCATTTTGAGAGCTAATTCTTTATACACACGAGCTGGAATTTCATCAGGACCTGAGGACCTGTTCGGGCTAATGTTATTTAGTAAGGATACGATTGCGCTACAAGATATATCGATCGGAGGCATTGGTTTCATAAATCGGACTGGTATGGTTTGCGCAAACTATGATTGATTAAAAATGCTCTGAAAAAAATAATTCAACAAATTAGCCAAACCTAAACTGGAAGTTGCTATTTCGCCTCTATCGTTTGTCAAGGCATTAACTGTTGACTTTTTAGTTCCCTGTACTTCCCTAACATATGACCAAAATGCTTTCAGATTTCCCTCTAGTTGTTCTCCGAGTACTTTTCTCTTGAATCCACTAAACGCTTTTCTAAGGGCTGTTTTTGCGGCTGCTTTACAAATTTTATGATGTTCAATAGCATTTTGTAGATCGCTATAAGCTACATTTTTCTTCATTTTTCTTAGTTTCGTGTGGCTAGCTCGTAGGCGTTTTAAACATTTTCTATCCTCCGCGTTGAATCACCTTGGTTCCCTATTCTCACTCTCATACTTATGAGGTAAATATCTGTTGACAAGTGACCGCGTAATTTGGAGGAGCTCTTTCCATGTATTGTCTGTATCACTATTTTTGCTGATGTTCACGAATTTTTCAAAAGAAGTCTTTAAGTCACGCCTAAATCCGTTAAAATCTGCTTTATTAAAAAGTTAAATCTTTCTTTTTAATTTAAAATTTTTTTCAGTATTGAGGGATAATTTTACGTGTACTACCTTATGGTCGCTTATTCCATCAACATTTTCAACATTAATATATTTTTTAGGGATGTTTGTGGCAAGAAAAACGAGAACATTCTCCCCTCTATTAGGCAAATTTACTATTTGATGTAGTGCGTATGATGCGAACAGATTAAGCAATGACTCGCAGATTTCTTTGTCCCTACCCCCAGACTTATGACTACATGTTTTCCAATCTATCGATGGTGTATTGAAATCTCCACCTACAATAATCTGTCGTTCGTTACTATGGGAATTAATGGACCAGATCTGTTTCTCGAATTCTAATATTGCGTGTACATCGGAATGGGGTGGTCTATAGTAGGCACAAACGTATATTACTTTCGAATTAGCACATTGAATGGAACACCATACACTTTCTATTATATGATCGGGGATCACTTATATTTTGCTGACTATTGTGTTTTTAACTGCGATAAATACTCCGCCTCCCGGTCGACCCTCTCGATCTCTCCTGTATACCCTAAAGTTTACTGGAAAAATTTTACTATCAGCAATATCGCTTGTTAACCAACTTTCCGTTCCTATAATTATGTCATAATTAGTACAATTTATGGAACTCATGACTTCATGCCATAAGTTATGAGACCCATACATTTATCGAATGTTTCTGCAACACTTATCGAATGTTTGTCGTGGCTTATGGGCCCCATAACTTTATAGACGACATATAAGTCGTTGCTGCAACTGGCCATTAAATGTAAAGAGTGAGGTCCCAATAGGCGAAACAGAAGTAAAAGAAAATGGAAAATGACCACGTTTAATGATTAAAATTGCGTAGAGAGAATACAATGATCTAGAAACGCACCCTCCCCGGGAGAGTTGCTGGAGTGAATTATTAATTAACTGGAGAGAAATGTTCATCTATCAGCTTGTAATATTTGAACATCCAAATTTTTATTTCGCGTCAACTCAGAGAGAGAAATTCATTTGATTTCAGCGTTAAATCGATAAACAAAAGCAACACAGGGCACGTATTTCCCACGCTGCTCTACACACTCAATGCGTTCATTTGGGACGAGCAATCGGCTAATGTCCGCCACGCTCTCCGTATTAGGCCACTCAAACGCACACGCCGACATCCATCGGGCATATCACGTGATCCCACGGGACTCGACAAGGGAGAAAATTATCCGACCCAATCGCTAAGCTAAACTGACAATTTCGAGAGCACAATTTCCATTTAAACCGAACGCTATGCAAATTGATTAACTGAATTCCGATGTCGGTAGCTTCCGGAGGTAATCGATCCGGGATTATCCCAACCCATCGGCCCATGCGATGCATTAGGTCCGAAAGGTTCGGATTGTACGAAATGAGCAGTCTTTAAATTCGGAAACTACTGTAAATTTCAATCAACTATGCAGCTTGTCTAATTCATTCGACATGAAATTACAGACTAGGAGGCTTTTGTGTGCAGTGCCAAATCATGCAATGAAAACAATAAATTATTTAAGTACCAATTACTGCCTCATCATGCATTTCCAAACACATCGAACATGCAAAGTCCATTTCCAATCAAACAATACATTGAAACGCCCAATTTCCCATTCCAAATTTACTACTCAGTGAATATGGGTTGTCTTGCTTTAATAACATCTATTTATTTAAGCAGTTTTATGTCATTTTTAAATAAGAAGTGTTATACCTCAGCCTTTGTAATAAAACGCAATTCCTAAACTCTAAGCAATGTAGTGACACCAGTATACAGCCATCTGGAATATGCTTTCCAATTCTAAAACTTAGATGAAAGAAGTTGTCGATGAAAAATAACCATGCTTAAAAATACAAACCCAGAAGTTCGCGCCGTGTGCTTCAGCAAATTAATTCACACATGCATCTCTTTGAATGAGATATCGCACCAAAGGATGAAACTCGCAATGAAAAATCATTTGACTTGACTGGAATTCGAACCTGAATCTCCCAATTGCCAGTAAAGAGTATTTGCCAGTTACGCCCCTACCATGTTCAATCAAGGCGTATTTCGACCTGTCCAGTGAAAGTTTAAAAGAAAGCATGTTTTCATGTTTCGAATGTGAATTGCTATGCGTGCGTGATACAAGCTTCAGTTTTACTCTTTGTCCAATAACATTTTTTAAATGTTCAAACAGCAGGTGATTTTTTTGAAGAAATTGCCACGAGCAAAATTTGGCCTCGACCGGGATCAAACCACGGACCTTTAGTTTGCCGGACCAATGCACAGACCACTACGCTATCCAGGCTTCCTAATTTGTGGCAATTTTGGTGGATACAAGGCAACTAAATCTTCAGCCGTTGCGGTCCATCAAAGATCGCAACGCAAAGGAGAAGAGGGCTTCAAAGAAGCACAATAATATTTTATCAGGACAATAGCTTTAGAAGAATAATAATATTTTACCAAAAAGGAGTATTTACATGAAATTTATAAAATATAACAGGTAGCACTAAGCCTACTCGTTACAGCAAATTTTGCATTTCTTCGGAAAACGGTACCTCGTAGCGAAGGCTTCCTACTTAACCCTCTATGGACGAGCAATTCATATTTGTTACGTTTCAAAATCATTGAAACATCTGCTTTCTGAGAGGCTTTTCCATTTAGTTACTGCGCTTGACATAATTATAACGCTTCGGATAAAGTTTGTAGAAAGATCTTTCTTTCGGTGGTTTGTCAAACAATTTGAATAGATGAATGTGTGACGCTATTTACTGACGATGGTGTGCCTGGTGGAGCTCTGAAAAAAATAGTTTCAGCAGTCATACGAAAAAAATAGGGAAAGTTTAAAAAAGGTTGAAATATACCTTGTGTAAGCATTATTATGTAAAATATTATTTTAAATTAAATATATACAATAAAAATAAGTCAAATTAGTTTTAAAATAAATGTAATTATCAAATAAATAACAATTAATTTTAATGCTTAAATAGTACTTTTTAAAAACTAATAGTGTAGCAGTATTTTTTTCATGCTGATGTTTCATAATTCTGCCCGTAGAGGGTTAAGTTCGGTTCGCAGGAAAATTGGTAAAAAGTTAACATTTTGTAGCTAATGTTCGACAGTGGACGCGTTTTTGTACAAGTAAACAGGTGTTTACTTGTACAAAAACACGTGTTTACTTGTACAAAAATAATCATATATTAGAAGTGTGTGAAGAACAGTGGACGCGTTTTTGTACAAGTATACACGTGTTTACTTGTACAAAAACGCGTCCACTGTCGAACATTAGCTAATTTCATTTTACGGCGGAACTTCCATAATTTTGGACGATAATCCAGGCGTCAAGTCGGGTGGACGCGAGTTTAGAATGACGATCCGGGTCGATCGCTTTCCCGACTGAGAAATTTCTCTCGTTCTTGATTCACCATATATATATTTCGGAGGGTCCTTGGGATTTTTTTTCTTCCCCGACTCCGAACTCCTTTAGCGACGGATCAGTTTCGTTCGAAAGGGTTTCGCCCGGGAAAAAAAGCACATGTCTCCGACACCGGATTAGTATTCGACGCGCGACTTGACCGGGCATGGACTGGCAATATCTTTCCTCTCCGCAGGGCAAAGTTTGAGCGGAAAAGTTTGCTGGGACTCGAGAGGTGTAAACGGGAGAAAGGGAGCGAGTAACGTACCTACGACCGGAGACGGGTAAGGAAAAGGGAAGGGAATGGCTCGGACTGCGGGTATACGTGGGAGACGAGAGAGGAGAAATATGCAGGAGGAGTAGAAGAGGGAAATATTTGGGAAAAAGAGATCCCACACGAAATCATTTGGAGGATATTCGATTCGTGACGCGGTGAAGAGGCCACTATACCAAATAGAACAGACCAGGTCTCTCAGACCAGGTTGGCACCTATTTTTTTTTTTTTTTTTAAATAGGTGCCAACTCCGTCCAATCAGATTAGACCTAAATAAAACGCTAGACTATGTTAATCAGACGAGATTCTTGGGCCGATATTAGCTCCAATGACGATGGGACGGAAAGCTATCGAAAATTCTGCATCAATGGCGTTCTTTATCGAGCCGAAAACCAGAGAGGACTTTATTAGACATTATAATGTGTTTTAATCGAAATCGACTCTTGCAGAGTAACAGCAGGTCATTTTAGCTGAAGGAGTAAAACAGGGAAATATAGGGGAACAGAGATCCCACACGAAATTGTTCGGAGGGTATTCGATTCGTGACGTGGCGCAGAGGCCTTTCCATCAAATAAAACAGACCAACAGGAGTAAAAAGAAATGGTGCCAATCTAGGTCCAATAAGATTCGACCTAAATAAAACGCTGGATTATATATATCCGACAAGATCCCTGGTCCGATATTATCCCCATTGACGATGGCAGAGAAAGCTATCTTAACTTTTTGCAGAAATGGCATTCCTGATCCAGCCGGGAACCCAAGAGGAATTTTTTAGAGATCATAGTGTGTTTTAAGCGAAATCGACTTAGAGTAGTAGCAGGTCTTTTGAGCCGAATGAGTTAAATAGGGAAATTTTTGGGAAAAAGAGATTCCACGCGAAATCGTTTGGAGAGTATTCGATTCGTAACGTGACGTAAAATAAAACTGACCAGCGGGAGTAAAAAAAAAAGGTTCCACACTCTGCCCAATCAGACTTGACCAAAATAAAATGCTAGACTATATTAATCCGACAAGATCCTTGGTTAGATATTAGCCCCAATGACGATAGTAGAGAAAGATATCGAAAAGTCTGCATCAATGGCGTTCCTCATCCAGCCGGAAACTCGAGAGGACCTTTTCAGACATCATAATGTGCTTTTAGCGAAACTGACTTTGCACAGTTGTAGTAGGTCTTTTTAGCCGAAGGAGTAGAGGAGGGAAATATTTGGGAAAAAGAGATGTCACAGGAAATCATTCGGAGGGTGTTCGATTCGTGACGAGGCGCAGAGGCCACTCTCGTAAATAAAACAGACCAGCGGGGGTAAAAAAAAGGTGCCAAACTCCGTCCAATCAGATTTAACCTTAATAAAATGCTAGACTATATTAATCCGACTAGATCCTTGGTCCGATATTAGTCCCAATGAAGACAGCAGAGTAAGCTATCTAAACGTTTGCAGCAATGGAATTCCTTAACCAGCCAAAATCCCGAGAAAACTTCATTGGTCATTATTATGTCTCTAAAGGTAATTTGAGCGAAATATCATTTCGCCTAAAAATCAATGAATTTGGACTCATTTTAACGAAAAATATCTTATTCTTCCAAAGATTTCAAATAATCACTCCGTTACCGAACTACTTTCTGAGACTTTGGACAAATAATACCAGCCTTAGCATGGGAAATAGAGCTCTACGCTACGCTAATTGGATCTACGCTCTCCTGATATACCTCATATAAATAAGGAGGCATTTCTAACACCTAGACCTCGTCAAAAAAGAAACAGGGTGTAGATTTCATGTTTTATCAACTATTTTTGAAAATAAATACATTGTCACCTCGGTAATTTTTCCAGAATCGCAATAAACATTCCGTTATGAAGGAGTTTTGAACGTACCGCGTGAAAAAATGAGTCAAATTGCATATTTATGTGGATGTTTTTAATTTGATTACCTATAATTTCAGTCAAATAAAAGTATATTATTGCACCATTAAAAATGTAGCATTTGATTCCTGCTTCCTACAGCTGCTAAAATTAGAACAAATAACTCGAATATGGTCTCCGTAATGACCAGGGAACTATCTCACTCAAACTATCTTATGCAAAATCGACTTTTGCATAGCTAAGTAGATGCTTTAAGCCCCTCAAACAATACTCAGTACCCAAATTTCACCCTACTACTGAGAGGCAGCAGCCTCAGCAGAAGGTATTGATGGCGCAGATCAAGAAGATCAAACCCGTATCAACAGCCTCAGCTTCGGGCGACAGTGAAGTTCAAGGAATCGGCCGGGGTACTGGGATGCGGAAGGCAACGGGGAAACCGTCTCATTTGTCTCCATAGAAGATGCAGCCCCGCATTCTAACATGGCATATATGGCATGATAGCGCTTCTCCCAGTATAATATTCCGGAGGTAGAATAGTCCCCGAGTAGGATCTTCGAGTTTGGACTTTTGGGAGGGGTACATCAGTCAGAAAGAGTACAGGATAAGGACATGGAACGAGAGATCTTCAGGGGTGACTAGGAATCTGGAGAACGTGAAGATAGAGATGGAGATGCTAGAATAACATAATTAAAGGCAAAATAGAGGGAAAAGTCCAAAAAGGGAGACCCAAAAATAATTTCATGGACCAAATAAAGAGGAAAGTTCAAGAAAGAAATATCAGGAGGTAAGGGAACTAGCATTATATATGGTAGAGTGAGGCTGGACAATATTTCACCAGCGGTGCAGCTGACTTCTTCAGCAGACCTGAACTGCTGGAACGCTGGCGAAATATTGACCATAAAATATGGATAAATGTGGAAGAAGACCCAAAAAAATCAGGATGCAGTCAACGAATCTTAGGAGTGAATAACCAATGAATGAATGATGACTGAAATTATCAATATTTCAGAAAAATATCTGTATCAGTCTTTCACTTGACTCATTTTTTTCACGCACTACGTATACAACTCCTTCACAACGGAGGGTTTTTTGCGATCCTGAAAAAACACTACCGTGAAAAAATGGATTATTCCCTTTGTGTTGCCTAGCCACAAGGAGCCGTCCAAAATTTTAATAACCATTATTTCAGTAATATAAACGGAACTGTTTTATTGTTACAAAATATTCTTAAAGGAAGGACATACCTGTTAGAGAGAAAATATAGGTATCCACATTAGCATTTGGAGCCGATTAGAGAGAAAATAAAACAATTCTCACCCTTTTAATGTGCAAATTTAGCACCCCTAGGCGGTACCGGTTACCGAGGGTTGATTGACTTCAAATTTGGTAAGCGTCAACTTTGCATCCAAAAGAAACAAACATGAGCTTCAAGACCTGAAATATTTGACACTTTGAAATTTTTGCTCACACTAGGTTCCAGCCTCATGAACAGAAGCCGGTCCAATGTCGTTCACTATTTGCGACTGATAAATGGGAGAATTTCACAATGCACAGTCAAATGTAGAGAGTATACAACGATAGCAAATGTTATGATGGCATACTCCCTAAGGAATTTTTACTCTGTCGAAGTTTTTCATTTTTTAAACCCTTAGATATTATGCAAATTTTTAATCAAATTACTTAACAATCACGATTACGTAAAAATTTGGGGAACTATTTAAAGATACAACATTTTCCACAAACTTTATAATATATTGACTGCCAGTCTATGCACCTTATTTTATTTCTCTTATCGTAATGCAATTCTCTAAGACCTTAGTCGTATACTGTAAAACATAAAAACACATTACCGGAGCTATGAAACAGAATCAACGAAATATGTCCAATAAATCCAATGATATGAGGATTTATAGTTCGCTTTCCACATTCAATTCCGGGCATTTTAGCAAGTAGTGCCAGTACGACTACCTAGGGCATTCGGTATCTCAAACACAAGTCTCTTACCCATGAAACCTTTGGACAATAAACCTAAAATGCGCCAATTATTTTAATAAATCGCGAATTTCAATGTTTTTTATTCTTTCATGTGAATTCGGTTCTTTTCGTAGTATTTTCCACTGGAAAAATCAAAAATCATCAAAATAGACCAAAATTCAGCTTCAGGAACGATTTCCACCGAAAAAACATTATAAACTATATGCTGGCTTTGACAGCTCATTTTACGCTTACACTTGGGATCCATATCACAGGTGGATACCATGAATTTAAAAATGGAATAATCTAACCTTTTTTACTTGCTCTTTCGACTGGTATTTGTTCCGTTCGTGTATAAAGCAAACTTTTCGATAAATGAAAAATATTTGACTTACACAAATATGTAGCATTGTCGCTGGCCATAGGTACTCCACATCTGTGCTGAATGTATTAGATATATTAGAAAATACTAGTTGAAAGTTGACCATGTGGTCAGGTGGTAACATACATCAATCCATTGTATGGCAGTGCAATAAAAAATATCCATGTTTAAATTCAGCAAAGACAAATAGCACAAGAACTTCAAGTCATTTTAGTCTTTTCTTGAAAAATCTTGCCACATTAGTGAATGTAACGTAAACATTTTCAGTCAGTCTTTTCAATATAATTTCAAAAACTTGCTTGAAATACCTTGGGTCTCCATGCATAGTATGGAGTTGGAGACAATCCCACAGGAGGCAACTTGGCCTTCAGCGAATGTCGTTAACTATACAGGCAATGACATATAAAAACGTAGACCTATACATAGACACACACTCGAGCCAATTATTTTAGACAAATTGCTCTTTTCAGGTATTCTCGTCGCGTGTTTAATTTTTCTGACAACAGTTCCTCCCCTCTTCCTGGGGGCGTCTTCAGGTCCGTTGGACATTTTGTCCAACTAAACACGCGACGAGAATACCTGAAAAGTGCAATATTAACACGTATATGAGTCGCGGAAGCCTTCAAAGATATTTTAGGCAAAGTTTACATTTCCTTTAAAAATTTTTTACAGACCCAGGTAAGAGCTAAAAGATTCTAAACACTCATATCACTTTTTAATTCTTCAATTGAGGAAGGAGTTTTTCATTATATTCGTTTTTTCATTCGTATTTTTAGTTAAAATTTGAAGTATGTTCGCCCTAGGTCATAGAGTTATTCAAACCCGTTAATAAGCTCCTCCGAGTCCATTGAATTTTTTTATTACTTTGTACGTCCCGAATCATAAAACGTTTCAAGTCAAGAGAAACTAATATAAGCCCGATATTCTCTTTCACCACCCCGTTGCTCCATTGCCGTTCGGGTGTGCCCTCAAAGACTGAAGGAAATAAATCACTACGACCCCATCGATCACCTCAAGGTGTGGGGCTGAACATCTTAATGGCGTCATTAGTTTTCGACGGCTACGGCGGAAAGGGCTCAGTTAAAATTCCTTGTCGCCATTATTCTAGGGAAAGAGGGAAAATAAAACTCACCCGTTTCCAGTCTTTCCGTCGAAGATCCTAGAATTCCAATGATATTACAGCAAGGAAGGCAAGGGTATGGGGTGAATAGGTAGCGTTGAAAAATTCACGTGACCACCACAGCCGGGTCGAGACCTGAAAAAAAAGGGGATCGTTTACGGACCTTGTACCACGCCCTCCCTTGGTCTGAGTCTCTTTCACGGTTACAGATTCGAATTCGAGATTTATGGTGAATGATTTAGAGTCCTAGGTGTTGGAGACCCATTCCTCTTGCTCTCTCTCTCTCTCTCTCGACCCATAGAGCGAATACAAAAATCTACATACTACCACGGGGAGAGCAAGGGCAAAGACGTAACCGATGGTTTTCATTCGCATTCTCGAATTCGTTCTCCCCGACCACCGAATCACTCAACTGTTTTTTTATGAAGAACAAAACAATTCTGAAAATATTTTCCCAAAAATTTATATCATCCCGAGTGATTATTTTACGCAGTATAAAATTTTAGTCTATAAATTTTATTCATCACATTTTTAAATGTCAGTATTACACAAATTACACAATATCACTTTTGAACAATCTAACTCGTACATTGACTCCGTAATTTCCTACAGATCTAGAAGGTTTGGCCATTCTTTGAAAATGAGTTAATGCATATCCATAAATTACTAATTTGTTTCCGTGGATTATTCCCTTCCTCTCTTCCAGGATTCTTCCCGGATTCCCGCGATTCTCTCGTTGTAAAATTAAAATTAAAAAAATAATCTTAAATTCTCTTATATCTCTCTCGCGATTGGCTTAAAGAGATAGCGATTCGCCACTTTCGTAAAATTTGCACTCTATAAAAAGTAAGAAAATACTTTACATCAATTAAAATATTAATAAATGAACATTGGTGTCAAACAATAATACAATAATGTTCATTAATAAATGAAAATTGGTGTCAACAGTGTCAAAAATTTCATATTCATCGTATGAATACCTTATGAAACGAAATATACATTTCACAAGCACACTTTGGAGGCAAAAATGAATCTTTTCCCAGGGAAAGGTAGTCGCTAAAAACTTATTGGGATGAGGTTATCGCACCAACCGTGAATTGGGAATCGGGTCTCACAGAGGGCCCCAGTTTGAATCCCGCGAATGAGCCTAGATATTTCATGGGTGTATCAAACCTCACCCGATTGTAATGACGAGATCACTACAGGTAAAGCTCGTCAAATGGGACGTGTTAAAACTATCGTCCTTTCGCAACCTTTTCCTTCAGAAAAGCCCAATGCGCAATCGAACCCGGATTACTCTCCATTAATGTAAAAAACGTTAGGCAACAAGTGAAAAACATAAAACTTTCCTTAATCTTAACAACTTGAATACATTGGGGTAAATTTATATCGGGTGAATAACTGCAACAACACGAATATGTACACTCATGCCCTTAGTGGTGATAATTCCACCCAGGCGGGATTAGAACCCGCGACCCTAAGGTGAGTAGGCATGGACTTTACCCCGTCGTCACCGCGACCGGCAAAAGCTTTTTTCCGGTACCGGAAATAGAACACGGGCCCCACGGATGAGAGCTGGGTATCCTAACCACTGGACAAAACCGGAGTAAGACAGAAGGATCACAGTTTAAAAAAATATCTATGCCATTTTCCAATAGCGATTATTCTAATTAATTAACCATTCTTTTCTAATATTCTTAATATTTTTTTACCTGTTCATAATACATTCTCATAACTCTGTTAGAATACTTCTCTATCTGTTAGCCTAAGGGAGCGAGAGGGTAAAATAATATTCTCATGACAAAATCTCGTATTATCAATCCTTTTTTTTAATCGCATTCTTACCGCCACCCCTGTAGTCTCTGTTGATGTTGCCGAAGACTGAAATAATGAAAAGCAATGTATAGGCCAACATTGTCACCTACATCTGCAGGGAGGTTTTACGACACCAATTGAAGCGATACGAGAGAAAAAGAGAATGTCCGACAATCCCTCGGAGAGGCGGATGGAAGGCTGTCGATACAACGTTCCAATGTTCCCTTCGTCCACGCTCATAAAAATGTAAAACAGCTGGAAAATTTCCGGTCATGCTTTTGCGCACTGACCCTGGTGATTCGCCCATGAAAAGGTAAGTACCGCCCGTAAATCGGATTTGTATTCTCCTTCGCGTGGCTAGGGTGGCGAGGAAAACGGTGAATCTAGTTGTGAGTCGTCGAATTTCGATCGGGTGTAGGCGTAAATCGTCTTTAATGTCTTTGGCTGAGTAGGGAAAAAAGAGGAGATTATTTCTTGAACGTCTTGTTGTTCGCGGAAGACCATTTTGAGAAGAGCTTTGCCTTGGATCCAACGAGAGAAATACGTCAGCTTCAGCTGCAAACTCGATAAGAAGGATAAAAATAAAATGAGATGCCACAAGGACAGGGTTATTCGATAAAAGGCGCTCTACACATCTTCTATTTAAAAATTCAATCGTAGTTTTCTTTACCAGAGGATTGGGGAATTTGAGTAAAATAGTTTTTATAAGTAGGTCCAACTAGGATTTTGAATCGAAACTGCCTAAACTTCGGAAAATCCACTGAAAAATTGAAACCCACTGAGTACATATACAGTCAAGGAGACATGCTGATCATGGTATTAAACAAAAATGACTTGCATATGAACGGTGATTCAAAATCAATTCTTTATTACTAAGACTGATGGAGTAACAAGATTTACGGATCTGCAAATAGAAGGCAACAGATGCACGCTCAAATAGTTAAGACCACATAATAGTCTCCGTGTACCGGGGCAGAGCAAGATCCTTCATTTGGAAATTTTGATTCTTGATAAATAAAATATTTCCTTTTTGCCCGAAAAAGGAAATATTTCATTAAGTCCCGAGTTTTTTGGAGAAATACTCATAGCACTGCCAAAGGGCATGACTACTCGTCCTACTTGAAATAGTTCAACGAGAAGCAATTCTATAATTAAGAGGATATGTACGCATGTGTACTCCAGATATTAATTTTGCCAAAAATAAATTAATTATAATTCAAAAGTATCAAATAAATTATTCTGGATATTTAGTCTGTCAACTTCACTGTGAACAAGTACCATATCAAGCAATCAGAAGTTGACAAATCTTACTGATATAGCTCAAGAAGATAGATTAGAAGTTGCAATTTATAATAAAGGCTGATGGTGACTTAGACGAGAGTGGCACACTTTCAGTCATTACATAGTCGGTTTTCTTGAAAAATATTTTAAATAAGTATGATCCCAATCTTAATATAATATACAGGTCCTACTTAAGTTTCATTACAGTAAACATTGCAACATTGGGCCATGTAACTATCACTCAAGGTATAGGTGTTTGTGTTCAAATGGAAAACTTGCTGACAATCTATGAATAAATAGCTTATCAGGACCTATTCTGGAATGATGTGCCGTGTTGAGGAAAAAAATTAATTTACAAAATATTTCTTTAACTGATGAATTGAAAGTTTCCTGATGAGTTTTTCTGAGATATGAACCTACATTTTTTATGATATAGTGTAGCTAACTTTTGGAAATTCAGAAGCTGACGAGTTAACATCAACTAGAACATAAATACCATATCTACTACGGATGGAACGATTCCCCCATGCTTGTCTTTACCTCATTGTTTCTTCAATCAAACTTTTTTCTCCTCGCCTATTCGTCTGCCAATACTATTGCTTTTGCCTCAGCCTAACTCATGGGATTTATTAGAATTTAGGCTAGTCTTCACTATTTCCAATGTTCTCAAGTTTTCTCTGTATTTTTTTCCGTGTCACTCAATTTGCCATATTTTCTTGTTTTTATACATTACTTGATCAACATGAGGTGGTATTCACTCAAATGAAGAAAAGTCATCTCTTTTGAAGCCTAGCTGAAGGATATGAATGCACAATGATGGCGAGGACGTGGGTAGAGTATATTGGCTCATCATAACTGGAATAGCCCAAACGTAGAGTCAATGCAGTCCTCTATTGCTTCAGTAGAGACACTGGTTCCGAGGAAATAACCAGTCGATGGAATCAAGTAATATCTATAGTCAGAAAGTTTTTGCCTTCGATGTCTATGATAGTATTATACTAGATCAAGCTCATAGTCCAAACTCTTTGTACACGAATGACGATATACTGTATCTCGGATTCAAGTCCAATTGATCCACCGTTAGAGGAGCCTTCTGCTGCTAGTTAGAAGGTTCCTGTCCAAGATGATTGATGATGACGTGCCGGTCAAAAAGATTGCTCCATCATTTTATGGCAATCGGAAAACCATCACTTATACCTCATCAAGTACGTCTACTTCATCAAGTAAATCTACCTCATGAAGTGCATTTACCTCATGAAGTATATCTAACTCCTGAAGTACATCTATCTCGTCAAGTACATCTACATCATCAAGTACATCTATCTCGTCAAGTACATATATCTCGTCAAGTACATCTACATCATCAAGTACATCTACCTCATCAACTACATCTACCTCATCTAGTACATCTACATCATCAAGTACATCTACCTCATCAAGTACATCTACCTCATCAAGTACATCTACCTCATCAAGTACATCAATCTCCTGAAGTACATCTATCTCGTTAAGTACATTTATCTCGTCAAGTACATCTATCTCGTCAAGTACATCTACATCATCAAGTACATCTACCACATCAAGTACATCTACTTCATCTAGTACATCTACCTCATCAAGTACATCTACACCATCAAGTACATCTACCTTATCAAGTACATTTACCTCATCAAGTACATCTACCTCATCAGGCTTATCTACACCATGAAGTGAATCTACGTCATCAAGTACATATACCCCACCAAAGACCTGATCACACACTACAAACCGCTCGAGCGCTGACAACTTATTAAAAGTTGCTAATCCATCTAGTGAAAGTAACTCGTCAAACACTGCCCATTCAACCATTCTGTCAAGTCATCTAATTCCGGCGGCTCAAGCTCTTCTTCCTGCATTCAAGACAAAAACCTAGAATTCAAGTCTGTGTGAACTACTAGCGTTTCAAATCCATCATCATTCTAGAGATGTAGATTGGGATTAATGATGAAAGCAGGCACTTATTGGAGGAGAATGAAGTCTTCATGAATCTTTATTACAAATTGAGAAAAGCTGTGAGATAATTAGTTTCTAAATGATACGAATCTCTTGTTTCAAAGGGTAATATTTTTCTCGTTGAAATAATCTCACATAAAATTAAAAAATGGTATAAGGCATCACTAAAAATGGGATTAATGAGCAAAATTTAGTGTTTATACCTATGATTTGGTTTCAGGCAAGTTACAGGCAAGGTGGTCCAGGTGCATAATCCAATTGAATAAATGAAGATATGTCGCTATCCGTTGACGGCATTAACAAACCGCCCCCAAACACCGCAAATGGGACGACACAAAGGTGTCGTTACGCTCTAACAGGGAGGCGCTACTGATCGCTACTGGTATTTCCCGCATATCGACTCATATCTGTACCCGGTTTGTACGCATCGAAATACCGATTAATGCACAACTAAACCGCTCTTTCAGGAGTGTGTGGAGTTTCAGTAAACGCATGAGAATTTGAAAATGCAAAAACAAAGATAATGTTTGCTATAGAATAAATCAGTCACACACACAAACTTTTGGCAGCGCCCCTTCACCCCGACAAACCAGTTTACGCAAACAACTAAATCCTGAGAGGAGAAATTTTCCACTCAGGCTTTACTTTAAATATACCACAGGGACTTTACCATGTCCACGCCTGGGTCAATCAACGTTGCTTGGAGATTTTAAGAAGAAAAACTGAAACTCTAACGAAATATTTTCACAACAATTGTGTGTATCAAGATCTTTCCAATATGTGCGAATTTCCACAGAGAAAAAAAATCATCCACCTTGACCGGGATTCGAACCCGGTTCCCTCGATTTCCGGCCGAGTGCTTTAGCCAGTTAAACTACCGATACGTCCTCTTCCCCTGTGGATTTTTATGACCTTTACGGGAGTAGATGTTCTCGACTGCCGGACATACAATGTAACAACCAGTCGCACTGAGCGCTTAGCGCCACTGCCCACGAGGAAAGATCGAACTTTGAACACAGAGAGGCGATCACTTTTATTTGACAAATTTTAAGCTATCCGGGACTAGCCACGGAGTTTCACTTTTACGGAGTCACCCGCAATGCACAAATGTGCGAATTTCCACAGAGAAAAAATCATCGGCCTTGACCGGGATTCGAACCCGGATCCCTCGATTTCCGGCCGAGAGCTTTAGCCAGTTAAGCTACGATTAAATTGCATTTATTTTCAAGATGGATGTACAGAGTTATTTCAAAGTTCATTTGGATATTTTTAAAGACAAAAAAAAACCATTTAAAAAAAAGAAACGTTAGAACAATTAGAACATTTTGAAGAGTGCTGTTGCCTTTCGGTAGTCTATAGCTCAAGGTCCTCTCTGCATACAGCTGTCACTGCCCTGGTGTGCTCCCACATCAAGAGTACGTCGAGCAATCGGGGCGACGTCCAGTCACTTCACTCACTCCCTCGCCTTCAAGAGTCTTAGGAGCCAGGGTCGTGTAGACGGTGGAGCGTCGCGGAGGGGAAGGTTGCTGAGCAGCATTGAGAGACCCCCGCCCACATCCCCACCATGCAGTCTTAGATAAACAAATTTGGATATCAATGTGGAGAGGATTTTGTTTTTATAGGAAGGGAAAAGGCGAAAATTTAGGGAAATAAGCCTATCGTCACTATCTGGACCGGCACCGAAAGTGTCCCAAGTTCTGAGGATCCTCCTTAAGACTAGCCATTCCATAGGGGGTTCATTGCAGCCAAGAATATGATGGCTGTTGGTGTCCTCTTGCCCACAAAAAGGGCAGTTTGGGGATGCGGCAAGACGCATACGGTGGAGGTGTTGTCTTATAGGCAACAGGTCGGCTATCACGCAGTACATCGTACTAATGAGTCTAGCATCTTTCCCACTATCAGCCCAGTTCCGCCACGAATTAGACGGTGGACGAGTAAAGTGCGGGTATTTAATTCCCAGTGCTCTCTCGTAAATAATTTTCGTAGTAAATGATTCCCCCGCACGAAGAATTTCAACTAACTTTTTAATGTTTGTAGAGGCTTTTCGGAAAGTAATAAGATTATCAGCTTTTGCCCATGCATTTTTCATTAAGGTTTTCCTCGGATTGTCCGATCCCGCGAGAATTCGTACGTGTGTTTTCGCTAGCAGTATATCGCATTTTAACGCTACGTCCGTCAATTTTAGCCCTCCGCGATCAAACGGACCGTAGAGCTGCGAGCGGGAGACCTTCCGCATATGTTTATACCAAATCATAGCGTTCGTAGATTTTACTATGATGGCATGAGTCTTGTTAGGGAGGGGCCAAACGTGAGCCGTATACCATATCTTGGGCGTTATCACCTGCTCAACTGCGCGGACACGGCCCGTGAGAGGCAGCGAGCTGAGTGTGTACATCCCCACTCCTTGACGCACGGCCCGCTCCACCACTTCCCAGTTTCGAGTAAGCATATCTTCTGGATTAGCGCCCCACCATAGGCCTAATATCTTCACAAATGGAGACACCTCCGCCCAGGGTGCTGGCAATACTGGTCGTGGCCCGCTGATATGGAGGAATTTTGATTTTTTCTCATTGATGATTAACCCGCCGGATTGATATCTTTGAATAATCTCTTTTGCAGTCACCAGCTGCTCGTCTGAATTTACAAATATGCTGATGTCATCAGCATATAGAATAGCTGTATGACGAAAACCTCCACACGTGATGCCAATGTTCGCTGCTTCTAGTGTGCGAATAACCGGGTCCATCGCAATGGCGAATAATAGCATAGATAGCGGACAACCCTGTCTCACGGAATTCTTTATTTCAACGACCGGGGTGAGGGCATTGTTTATTTTAATTCTGGCATTCACGTTTGAATATAGGGTGCTGATGAACCCAATGAATTTATTAGGAAAGAGCATGCGTTTCATAATTTCAATAATATATGGAACGCGAACAAAATCAAAGGCCTTCTTGAGGTCTACAGCAAGTATGGAGCAAGGGTCTTTTTCCATTTCGGATGCGGATAGAATTATGTCTCGGATGAGTAAGGTGGCATCTATTATGTTTCGTTGCCTTGAGACAGCAAATTGTAACGGAGACAAAACAAGGTCCGTAACTTCGATCATGCGGTTTTTAAGCACATGCGCCAATATTTTATAGTCGCTGTTGAGGAGCGCTATCGGCCTGTAGTCGAGGAATGATTTTGGGCGCCCTGACTTTGGAAGGAGGCTAATGACGGCGCATCTTTGGCTCGGAGTCAAAGTTCTATCAGTCAATGACTGATTGAGAACATTTTTTAATGTTTTCCCTAGTATATTCCAAAAAGTTACATAGAATTCAAAGGGTAGTCCATCCATACCTGGGGCTTTTCCTTTTGGTAGCGATTTTATTACGGCATCGAGCTCCTCCTCAGCGATGCCGCCGGTGAGTGTGTCTTGCGCTTCGAGCGGGAGGGTTGGAAGATTTGGCAAAGGGGGCATGTCGGCTTCACTCCAAGGGGGGTAGCGTTGGAAGGTGTTCGTGAGGTGTGCGGTGGCTTCCCGGAGAAGGCCATCTTTGTTGTTTGAGAGGCGAGGCGAGTGTGTCTGGGTTTGTTGTAATCTTACAGTGCGTTGGAGGTCAGCAAGTGTAAGGGGACCCCATGTGTCGGGGTTTAATTCCCGCTGCCAGCACCGTGGGGCATATTTTCTTAGTTCTAAATTAAAAATAGCAGTTTTCAATGACGTAGCAAGTTTTTGAAAGGTAGCATGTTTTTCTGGTGTTTGCATCAGGTCATTCAATGCACTTCTATAAAAAAAGAGTGTGAAATTGATCTCCTTCGACCTTTGCCTCTGTAGTTTCTTTATGTAACTCGCTATTTTAGGTTTGAAGACCTTTTCCCACCAATTCGTGATGTCTGTCATGGGGCGGATGGAGGATATTAGGCCTGTGATTCGATCTCCAATGGCTAATCGAATGTTTTCTTCCCCAAGGATGCCTACATCCATTCTCCAATATGGAGAGGGGGGATGCCGGGCAGTGCAAGGCGTATCAGTGAGGTTAAGGTCGAGCACTAGAGCGCAGTGATCCGAGGTGCTTACAGGTAGAGTTTGGATAGAAATGAATAGGGGTTTGATGGAAGAGAAAAGGAAGAAATAGTCAATTCGAGTGCGAGACTTGCGTCCTGCTCTCGTGAAAGGGGCGGGGCGGGCGTCGGGAAGGAGAGAGGCGTCAGAGGCACGCGTGCTTTGGATGAGCCGCGCGAGAGAGCGGCTCGGCCGGTAAGTGATTTTTTCGCGGTTCGTGTCCGAGTCTTCGCGTCTGTATATCGAATTGAAATCTCCCCCCATTACAGCCTTCCCAGTGAAGGTTGTTAAGTATGACAGAAGATCGTCTTCGAAAAAACGGTCACGTGCATGTCTATTTCCTTCCCCGGATGGGGCATAAACATTGATAAAATGGGTTCCTGCGGCAACGAGTGATAAAATACGTCCTGAGGGGTGACGCCGGATGTGGTGACAGGAGATATTATTGTGGACAAGTGTGACAACACCTAGGTTAGTCCCTAGGTTATTAGAAAATATCTGAAAGTTTGGGTCCGGCCAGACAAAATCAAAAGTCGTCTCCTGTAGCAAGACGATATCAGGCTTCAAATTTTGGATAAAGGACGTGAGGAGTTTTACTTTGATCGGGTTTGAAATCCTGGCAATATTTAAAGTCAGACTGCGCATGGTGGTTGTGAGGCGGGGTGTTACTTACTCTCTTTGTTTTTTCCACTTGTGTCGCCCTGGCGCCGTGGTTTCCGACGGCCTGCTTCCCCTCGCCGTTTCCCGGGTCGCCTGGGGCTCTTCGGTGCTGATGTCTCTTGTCTAAACTGCGCCCCATCCAAGGTCTCCTCATCCGCACTCGTCTCCGACGTCGTCTCGGAGACAGGGATGAAGAAACGGTTTCTGGTGACGCTTGGTCTCGACTCGGGTGGGCAAAACAGGGAGGGGTCAGAGTTCGCATGTTGGTGCTCAGTGGACATGTCCTCAGGCGTAGGGGACAAGGAGTAGGATGTCGGAGGTAGTATTGGAAGAGAAAGGGATTCTATGGTCGGGTTGTCCCTGATTGGGGAGAGTGAAACGGAAATGTTGATTTCCGAATCCTCAGGTGTGAGAGTCAGGGTATCAATGTCCTGTGATGCCGCAGGCTGGCTAGCGGTCTTCTCCTCCATTGTCCGGAATAAGTCCTCGCTGATGATCGTGACTTGGGGGAGTTCGGAGGCCACAATTACGCCACTATTTTCCGTCATGGCGTCTTCTTCCCGTTCGCGCTGCGTTACCGGCTTGGGAGAGGCAGGGGAGCAGTCGACTGCGGCGGGAGGGGGTGTCGAAGTGTGGGAGGGGGAAATGTCGGCCACAGCTGCAGGAGGGGGTGTCGAGGTCTCGGGGGCGTCCTGCAAAGCCGAGCGAGCCTCACGCGCTTGTCGCTTCCGATCCGGGGATCCATGGTCCGATTCGGACTGTCTGGTCCAATGGGGCCTCGTGGGTAAGGCTGGAAATTCGTCTCTCGGTGCGGTCTCAAGCGCGATAAGGCCTCGTGCTGCCTCTTCCAAGGACCTTTCATCCAGGAGCTGTGCAGAGGAGAGGGGGGCAGCCATTGCCTCTGCGTAACTTCTTCCGTTGGTGTTCCGTGGGCAGTTTTTTCTCTCGTGGCCGACTTGACCGCATCTTGCGCACGTACGCTTCTGCCCCTCGTATATTATGAGAGCACGTTGTCCGCAAACCTTAATAAAAGAAGGTATGTTGCTGTCTATCACCATGCGGGCTAATCTCGTACCTGTGTAGAACCTTTGCATGCGGTGGCTTCCCCATGTACTCTCCCAAATTCTTTGAACCTTTCCAAATTGGGATAATTCCTGCGATATCTCCATCAATCCAATCTCGAAGGGGAGACCAATGATTTTTACTTGGACAGGTGTTCCGGCTGCGCCCTCAATGGAGCACTTTGTTCTCTCGTTTCCTCTTCATGGAAAGGGCAGACTTCTCGGTCCATCTTCCATGATTATCTGCATTCTTTCTTCGGTATGTAGTTTCACAAAAACCATTCTTCTGTTAAAACCAAATTGGATTCCGTAGATATCTTCATCCACGAGGCCCAGCGTTTCCGTTAAGAAAATGTAGACCTCCAGTGGTGAGGGAAAATCGTCCTTTTCCTCCGTCGTGAGAAGAAGGGTGCTTCGTCGTTCAGTCGCCATGGTTGGGACTGGGCGCCTGAGCGGGGGCCGAAGCCGAAGGAGTGCCGGCGAACGAGGTCTCGCTCGCCGGTCGAGCTTTCGCGTTCCCGTTAAACAAGAGCTCGGTAGAAACACGTCCGACTACGAAAGCTACCGAGGCGTCCTCTTCCCCTGTGGATTTTTATGACCTTTACGGGACTAGATGTTCTCGACTGCCGGACTCCGTAAAAGTGAAACTCCGTGGCTAGTCCCGGATAGCTTAAGATTTGTCATCTTTCCAATAGTTGAACAATATCAACCAAATGAAATAGAGTACTCAGTAATTACTATTATCGAATCACTCCTGCAAATAAAACACAAGCAGAAGGAAAACGAAGCGAAAAATCGAGTCGAATCGATTTTCGTGGTCGAACACAAAATGCCCTCTCTATATCAGTCATCTCCGGTGGCACAATAATTCTTCACGAGCCATGCGCGTCACCAATTCATTTATCATTTTTTTTCTTATTCCTCCGGGCAACTCCGGGAGGATCAGAAGAGAGATTGCCACGGCTAAGATGGACGCGGTAAAGAAAAAAATAAGAAATGGGCCGACGACGCATGGTCGAAAGGAATTCTATCTGCGCCCAAGGGCGCAAAGGGCCGAACTCCACCCATTTCACACTCGCTGGACGATCTCTTCCTTCTCATACGAGTCCACCCCTACCCCTCCCCACCCAACGTGGGCATCGAGGAGCCCCTTCAAAAATCTCCGTAGCCCAGAGGTTCCTCCCAAACCGGCAAAACTTTCCGGGCGCAAAGACAGCTAGCCGTAAATTTTGTCGGCTTAAAAACGCCAACGCAAGCTTAATCGAATGCCGAAAGAATGGGAAATGTCCCTTTAATTTAAGCTGACACGAAACTTGGAAGGGAAGATCACAGCTTCTACAGTATTAGAGGAAAATGGTCCAGGATGTGGAGGGGGATGGCTATGTAAGGTCAATGTTTCCCAAACTGAGGGCTATGGTAAAAGGAATTGGGAGGAAAGGTCCCGAGAGGAAGATCCAGGAATAAGTTCATGGACCAAATAAAAAAGAAAGTGCATATGAAGAGCTACCAGGAATGCCAAGCAATAGATATGGAAGGATGGAGGGGTACAGTCAACCAATCTTAGGATTGAACGACCCATGATGATGACGGACTATGGAATTCCGCGAAAGCCTAGAATGGTCTTACATGTTTCCATTTCAACCGAACACTAACAACTACAAAATAATCAAGGTATTACCTTAAAATTTCAGGATTTACCATGCATTCCACGACAGGAAAAGTATAGGAAACCATGGTCCAGATAGGGGGAGAAGCATAGTTATTCAATCTATAAGTATATTCTGATAGCCAATCTATGACAATTACGCATTGCAGGACATTTAGCACAACTGCTATGAAAAAGGGAGGAAATAAATAAAAAATGAAAGCAAAGGAATACAATAAAAACAATTTGCAATAAGTTAATTTTTTAACTTATACTTAACTATTTAGACCAAGATCCAAAATTTGAAATACTTTAGATCGTGAAAATCGAAACAGAACTAGTGGGAATGAAAATAACATACGACAAAATACGAAAGCAAAATGACTTGAGGAAAAATTAAAGCCTTCAAGATTTACAGAATAAGATTACAAAAAAGAAATGAGGTGGGATGAGGACAGAGAAAAAAAAGGGCAACAGAGAGGAAGGTTGAAAAAATCCTAATAGAATAGGATGGAAAAAGAATAAATATAATGAAAATGCTATTTGGCGTCGTCCATAAATGAACAAAATCAAAGTAAGAAGAAGAGGATTACGCAAAAACATATAGGTAGCGTATAACAGAGGACAAAACCGGTAATTAATAAAGAAAGGGGAAATAAAATTCAATCTACCAACATGTAAATCCAGGAAATACTGTAACAGGAAATAAAATACTACTACTGAATAATACAGTGCAAGACTTTCGCTGTAGTCCTGTATGTTTTATGAACAGAAAATCAAAGCATTTGTTCACCTCTCATCTTGTTCGAGGGCTCCTGGTGGGATAGTTGTAATGCTCTCCAATATTGTTCCTAAAATTATTTTCTCGGATTTGCTCATATGAACCGCAGTAACCAAAAAATACAAAGGTCATTTTATTTTTAAAAACACTCTCGAGCCAAAAGCTAGGATGCAAAAGAATGTTATGGTGTAAAATAAACTGTAAAGCAATTAATATTAAGTTTTCCTCTACACTTATTCTTATACCTTTACCTCAAACACATAACTCTACAAAATACGTTATCTAAGGTTATAAAAATATGAGTAGTCGGCGCCAATAATGGTCGTTGGCATAGTTCTAATGATGAAATAGAGGGAATTAACGCAAAAAGTATAGGCCTTGACTAATATTTTTACAATTTAGAGATCATTACGTTGATTTGGACGCATGAAAACCAAAATATTATCTTTTAGCCATATTTTAGACCAAATAATGCCGTTGTGGGTACATTTTTCATTATTCCGATGAGCGTAAGAAATTGGATCTGCAAGATTTATTCCACGTGAAAAACAAACTCCGTCTATGCTCGAAATATGAAGACTTTCTCAGACTCGCTGAATGATAAGTAGCATTCCGCCAATATTTTAGCCATCCAACCTGATCAGAAAAACGCACAACCTTGTATCAAAGAGATCTGGTGAGATCTTATTTTTTTCTGGGTCGTGTCGCGGGTCGTTCATGGGATGTTCGACTACAAATCAGGAAAATGTGTTTACAGCAAGCGTTGCAGCTAGCGTCAAATACACAACGACATAAAATTAAAATGCTCCACCCGAAAAATATCACATATCAAAACAAAAAGGATTATAAAATAATTGGTATATGTTAAAAATAGTAATCCCGTTCAATACAATGGCAAAAGAAATACCAGAGAAAATAAATGCAGCAGTAACAAAGAGTAAGTGAGCGTTTGTTCTGTTAAAAAGATGTGTAGAAGAGTATTTTAAATATTTATTCCGATCGTGAAACTTTGCATACAAAATAAGTGAAAAATTATTGGTTACAATCCATTTAGCAAAAAACACCTAGCAGTTTTCTTTCCCACCATCTTGTTTTTATTTATTGTTTCAATTTAAACGTGTTTATGATTTTTATTTATCAAATTAATTACTTTTTAAAAACTATTACTTATTAAGTAGCCCCATAGAGACAAATTTGAAACATCCACATCCTATTGGGTAATGTTGTGTATTTAATTCTTACGCTCAATTTTCTCTTTTGATTCACTTTTGTTTGAAATGTATGCTTTCATTACTAAACTGGTCCGTTTCTTTACTGATTCAACGACATGGATTCAATCATTTTTTTTGACAGCCGCAGCATGTGCTTCAATAGAGAAATTTTGCCTCCCTCCTTTGTGAAAGAGGCAATGTGATCAATACGAGGACTAAAGTGAGATTTTTGCGAGGGTATTTTTCACACCACCCTCTCCATGAGTGTATATGATACCCTTGATGGTATATGCATTTTTGACATCACACTCTTGGGTTGCTCATAAACCTATAAAGAGATTTAATTTTTTCTCTTTACCTTTGAATTTACACGTGCACCCTCACCACTTCAAAGAAAAAATCACATTCAGATAACGAAATTTACGCGCAGAAAACAAGCGAAAAATTGTTATTTACGTTTAATTAGGAAAATCGTAGCTTACTTTTTCACGTCCTGAACTAAATGTTTACAGGTTTATATTATTTTTTTAAATTAAAAGACCCATACATACAAGGTTGATACTTTCACGGACGGATACTTAAAAGACTTCAGTGTTTTCTTTCATTGTTGCCACTGTGTTTTGTAGTGGAACCGTGACGTAATGAGGGAAAGGTAAAACATACAATTTTCCACAAGAAGTGACTTAGACCGCGCCATTATTCATTAAACACTATGTCTATGAAACTGGGTATTAAAATTGAATTCTTACAGCCTAGAAATGCACTCCATGTTTGATAGTCTTTGAAAAGAGATGAATTAAACTATATCGATGTGAACAATAGGGTTAAAATCGCCATTCAAGTTGTTTGACTCGACTGGAATTCGATCCCGAATCTCCCAATTTCCAATCACTCATGCTGGAATTCGCCTTGAACTAAGTTGACTTGGTGGTATCGGCTAGGTTTAACAAATGAATAACAAGCGTAATTGGCAACTGAAAGATCAGGGCTCGGATTCCGGTAGATTCAAACAATTTTCTCCTGGCGAATTTCTTCCTCTTCGGTACACAAATGTCCAACCAAGTTTCTAAAGCCTAAAATCGCTAAGAAATTTTCAACATACTAATATAAAATACATGATAAAATGAATGAGATGATAAGCCAGATAACTGAATATGAAAAGACCGATCAGTGGATAATTGATGGAATGTTTTCGCATAAGCGAGAAAAATAATCACACAATTATTTTGAAGGGTAGGTCTTAAAATTATAAATTTAATTACCTCTCGCCAACATTTTTCAGTTTATTTCCGCATCAACAGGGCTTGAGATTAAATAATTGACATTAATTCACGGACGCAGCAAGTGGTAACTTATAAATGGTTACAATTTTTTAATATTATTAAAAATTGTTAAAACTTATAATTATATTGTTATTAAAAATATTACCATATGTGATTACAGTGCTATTAAGAATTGTTGCCATTTATAATTATATATTTATTCAAAATTACCATGCTACCATTTATAATCGAATCGTTAGTGAAAATTGCCATTATTTATAATTACAGTGTTATACAAAATATAACCACGTATGATTACATCATTATTAAAAATTTTAGCCATGCAAATTTTTATTGTTATTTGAAATAGTTAATATCTATAATTACATTGTTAGTAATTTTTTTTCATTTTAAAAGAACATTGTATTCATTAGCATGATATCAAGCCTTGATGAGGCAGAAATTAAACAGCGAAGTGTTGGCAAGAGGGGATTATATTGATATTGCTTATTTCCAGACCAATTCTCAAAGATTACTGTGAGCTAATAAAAACTGGTCAAAATCAGCTAACATTTGAGTATAATAATCGTATATCACAGCAATCGAAATCCAATTCGTGCACCCCAAATTAAGACGTCATGTACGAGATGGGGAGAGAAGGGGACACAAGGCGGAGATATCGATGGAAAAAAGAGGAAAGCAAGGGAGTCATCAGGTTGACGGGGGGTTGAATATGAGAGGTAAAGAGTCGTGAATCAGGAGAGTGGGGACGGATGATGGGGGAGGATCGGAGACAGAGGTACGCCGGATAGAAGGGAACGAATGGGGAGAGAGAGGGAGACATATGGAAGGAACGGGAGGTCGCAAGGCGACTGTCGGGATGAACGACTTCATTCGAGCGGAATCGAGACCATCAAGGCGGGAGAGAGAATTCCATCCATCCTATTACAGCTGCTCGAAAAAAAATGAATGAGATTTCCCATAGGAATGGGAACGTTTCCCTCACTTTCCCAAGCTAGAGGTGAACGTTAATATCGTCGCGAAAGATCGTGCTTCGCTCGATTGTTCCATCAATTATTTATGGAGAGAAACGAATTAAACGAAGAAGCGCGGGTTCTTGTTTCTGACTGACCTCGTACAAAAAAACTTTGCGGTGAAAATTAGCATTTTTGCCAATAACCATAAGAGAAGGGTTGAGGAATTTTTTTCAGGGTTATATCCAATCAATGCTGATAGGTTGGATATGGAAATTTATCGTCAGACAATGAAAATAATGATGCCGTTAAAAAAAGGATAACATCCATGGGAAATTAACATTTTTCACCAATCATCACAAGGAACTGACGAAGAAATTTTTGCGCTCCTTTTTATCGAGTCACTGCCAAGGATTTGGGATAAAAACTATTGTAGATCAAGGGAAATAGAGATATCGCAGAACAAGAAAATCGTTAAATTAGAAGATAGTCCATCCGATAAATTTTTGCGATATATGTCTAGGTTAGAATGATGAATATTTCATATGTAGTCTTAAAAAAATTATCAGAAACAAGGGTATGTTCAAGTTGACTGTAATAGAGATAAAAAGGTTTGAAAATGCGTGACGCTTACGGGTATGAATCCGACGTAAAGATGTAAAGAATGAACCAAGAGGCAGAGGCAAAAGTTTAATAAAAAGAAACACGATATAAGTCAATTACAGAGCCACCTAGTTAAATACATATGAATCGCAAAGCATTGCCGTTAGCACTAAGTAGCCAGATTTAGAGAACGTCTTGGCATTCATGTCGCATAGGTACTAATTGGTAATATCCAAAACGGAGAGAGTAAAATCACCAAAATAGACAAAATGAAGTAAAAACTTGCAAAATCTAAGCTATTATCGAATGTGTCGCCAACTAGCCAGAGTATTATCATATACCGAGTCAATGACAAGAAGCACATTAATGTGATAATGCTACTAAGGAAAAGATACATATTTCCAGCCTGCCGAACGTGCAATGTTTAAACGAAAAGGCACCGCGCGTAGGGCGCCCTCTTATTTCAGGCTGAAAAACCATGACCTAAACACTGAGGCGTTTACATATAAGAAGTTAGGAGCATAATGTAAACCTTCAACAAATACAACCGCAAATTCATATGACGTATTTACATCACAGAAGGGCGGACGATTTTGTTTTTTGTTTAGGAGAACGCAAATGAGTATTCGTACCAGAATGACGATCTCTTGTATGACGAAAATAGACGTCCATTCAACTCCGATTACTTCCTCCCAAACAAATCAAATGACTTTGGTGAAAAAAATTATTAAAATTCTCACTCCTTAAGAAGCCATCTCTTTGAAACTAAATATGACGCTTTCTTCCAATCCCTTTGCTTCATCAAAAAAAAAGGGCGAATGCGATCGATTTCAAAGTAAAACAGGAGCGATAAGATCCATATTCCTTTCGAACTATTGCTATTACAAAATAAAATTAATTCAAGTCAGTGAGGTCAGATAGTATAATTCTACCTCTAAATCCATAATGGCATATCATTCCGAAAACTTCCGCCGCATTTTGAGAAATCGTTTACAGAGATTACGAGGATAAAACTGGTTTCGGGTGGTAGAGTGCTATCAGACATCAATAGCAGAACAGAGTCCAGTACCAGTAAAGTACTTTTTAAAGTTAGTTTTCCATCATAAAAGCATATTTTCAAGAAATCAAGTAAAATTTTCAAGAGAATATTAAAGCGGTTACCAGTACAGCGACGATATTAAACACTGGCGATTCTATTTCTTAGATGAATAAGATTAAAATGGATTAAAAAACAGCACAATTTTAAAGCTCATAACAAGGTTTAGTTTCAAGAAAATATAGAAATTTCGGAGTATGGACGAAATACACTCCTTAAATCTTTATATGGGTGCCATATGCCAATTCATCAACTAAATTATATTTCATGAAAAATCATTTCACAAAAGCCAATAATTTCATGACTATTCCGATTTGGTCATGTAGTCTATGATTTAAAAGCTAAAGAATGTGTGGTGTTGGGCTAAGGGTTGTTGAGCCAAAGGGACGGTGGAAATTAAAGTTTGGGAAAACAGGCAAACTCCTTAACCAGCTTACTTGATTATAAACTTCCCATAACTCTCCATTCACTTCCTATTCGACTAAACTTAATGATTGAAGGCGTAACTTTGTGGAATGACACAACTGACATGACTAAAAAGAGAGAACTCTTAGTATTTTCCACACTTAAAACTTTAATTCCCGACCCAGGTTTCGACTGCCTTGCAATCATTTTCACAGGTACATTATACATGGTATGCGAGTTAATATATAGATCTGGGGAGGGCGAGGGGTGGGGGAAGAAGTGATTGGTTGACGTCAGAGACGTACGTCACGGTCAGTGGGAGGTGGTGGGGGGAAAGGTATAGATAATAGGGGAGAGTGGGAGGGAAAAACACATTCATTTAGGAGATTCTCACTAATGTTTTTGGCAGCACTCAAAATTTCGAAATGTTCTAACTAGTCCAATTTGGCTCCTTTCTTCTCAACATGTAAGTTCTTGTGTTAGTACAAAAACTGTTTTCCTAGCAAATATTTTACGCATATCTTCGTTTTTTTCCCTTAAGGTCCATGTCTCGAGACCCAGGCGACGGTCTCAACCGCCAAAGCAGAATGTGTTTTATCTTTATCAAACGGTTGATGCTAAGACGATAAACTTTCTGCGAGTGCGGGCGTTTTAGTAATAAATTAATCATAGAGGTTTTAAAGGTGAATAAGTAAGTAATTCCCATATGATCAATTCTTTGCTTTTATTGACCTTACTAAATAGCGTTCCAACATGTCTTCCAGTGTAAACGATATCTTTCTGCTGCCTTCATTCTCGTTCTGCGACAACGTCGCGCCGCGCCGTACAGTGGGCCCCAATCGGAAAAAGCTGGCCAAAAATCAAATTTTCACCTTTTTTGAGATTTTTTCGACAGTTGTTTTATTGTTCCCCTTTATTTCTTCTATAAGTTGCATCCCTATGTGGCTTCATTCTGCTCTCTATTAAGCGACAGCAATCAGTCAAAAGTCGAAAAAAAGGGCAGTGAAATATGCATCATTGGGCTAAAGTTTCTGGTAATGGATTCGAACTTTAAAGTATATTTCGCCGTTCAATACATCCTTATCAAATAAGAAATTTTATTTTTATGATTACATTTACACCCAAAGAAATTAAACACTTGACCCTTTATATTCAAAGACTTCTGATTTTCTCAGACTGAGGGTAACTTTCATCAGCGCTCAAAGAAAACGAAACGGAGGAGGAAACCTCTATGTTTTCCGTTTCTATTTCGTGATTCTAGTTCCGTGACTTAGTTTTCCCATGTAATTTCCTTAATTTGTAGCAATGTTATTATAAAATATTACATATGGAGTAGATATGGAATACGCATATTGTTGCTGAAATTATTTTATAGTTTTCATACGTTTTCCCATCTGGCTTTTCCCAATGTTTCATATCAGTATATGAATTTATGCAACAGATACGGTTGAACTAATGTCAAAAAAGAACGAAGTAGGTCAATTATACTTTGGATTGACGTTTTGAGCACCTTAATGCAGCATTTGATTTTTTGCCAGCTTTTCCCGATTTGTGCCCACTGTGCGCCACCACTCGATGTTCTGCATTGAGTGTCTCAACTAATTATACCGCAGTGAAGTAGCTTTTATGTTTGGATCAACTGCATACAATGTTAGACTTTATCATCTTCTTTAGAGTTGAAGGACAAATATTACCAGCAGATGTTCTCTGCGTTCTTTCACTAGAGGTTACATTACAGAACGATGACCATACGCCTGAGGTTCTCAAAATTCCGGGAATACAATCGATCGGTGATTTGGGATCACTATTCGGCGAAAACTAATGTCCTGAAGGCTGTGTACAATCTGTAAATTGGTAGTTTGCATTAACTTGGCTGTGGATTTCATTAACGCTAACTGAATGGCACAGGCTAAAATCGATTCTAAAATATAAGTAGTGTTTTTATTAGCGGGAATTAAACAATTTATATCAGGAAAGGGTTAAAAGGTAGAATTGAGTGAAAAAGATTGAGAATCAGCGCCCTAGGTCTTTTAAGGTCCTCAGATCCAGAAGTATATGTCATGCAATACATCTTTTGCAATGCCCAATACAAAGACGGAGCATAAAAAAGCATATAAGCATCAGGAAATACATTACATTAGGAAGGGGAATTGAAATTCTCAAATTAAATTAATGATATCGCGATGAAATTTTTCGAATATGATTGAGGGCCACTGCCCTAGGTACTTAAAGATCCTCCGACACAGAAGTATTTCTGCCATGCCAAATTTATTCCGTAACACAGCACAAAAAATTGGACAGAAAAAAGCATATATACAATTTCAACCATGACGACGATATGTTTCGGGACGGAATGGGTTATAAAACCCTTACGAGAGCAACGGAGTCCGCAAAGGAAATGGGTACCTGCGGTGACTCCCCTTGCTCACACCGACAATAAAAAGAAGCAAGGGAGGTTTTTTTTTATGCAGACTCGGCAGAGCGGAGGCGACAAGAAAAGAAGAGATGCTGAGAAGTGAGACGGAAAGAAGATGAAGAGAGAGAGAGAGGAAGAGGAAGGAAGAACAGATGGGAGAAGACGGAAGGGGCACGGAGGGGAGAGAATCTCTTGAAGCCGAGCTCGTGACGAGGGAACAGTGCGAAGCAAGACACTCCTATTTTTTTTATTTCCTAAGGGTTGTGATAAAAGGAGGAAGATGCGGAACTGACGAATTGCCTTCGGTCGCTGCCTCCGCGCCGGGGGTGGAAGAGTGCTCGCGGGGGCGTAAAGGGGGAGGAGCGAAGAAACGGAGGAGACCCGAGGAGAGGGAAAGGAAGTAATGATGAGGGAGGAATGGAATAAAAAAATACGGAAGAAGAAGAAGATAAGATAAGAGATGAAACGGAGGGGAAAATGAAAAAGAGATGAATGTTCTTCTCACGTGTGTGATTATTCATATTTTGCATGCTGAGAACGTTTTAGCATAATAAAAACATTGGCGATTGCCTTGATACGGTGGATAAATTCACAGTAGTAGCGATAAATGATGATTGTCATTGATGTGTCTGTCAGCCAAGGGGTTACAGCCGATGATGAATGCGTTAATCCTTTGAGTAGAACGAACGATCATTTACGTCCTCGTGCCTCGTGGCCATCCGGAGTATGATCGTAAATGTACGTCTTTCAAATTTGCGCTGAAGCAGTTAAGGCGTACGTTCACGCCTTCCTTTTAGATGCATTTTAACATGTTGTTCCATCCATCCTGGTGGCTGGTGAGCCCAATTGTCGCTATAAAGTGCCTCTAAAGAGTCCTGTCACCTATTCCATTATTCTGCTAACTACCTTTAGCCTTGAGTACGTGCATATCACATGTAGTTGGTTCCATTGACGGAAAATGCATTCAAAGCTAGTTTTAGCCCTATTCTAAGTTAATATTTGTCCTTATGCCACAATATTTAAGATTTTAATCAGTATAATTGTAGTATTTATTTTGTTTTGCTTGTGTTACGTAAGATCCTCTTGTTTTCCATTTTTTATCAAACAAACTTGAGTTCAAGATAAATAAATTGTAATCGGAAGAAATGCAATTTTTCCACAAAAAATCTCACTCCTGGGATCGAAGAAAACGAAAAAACAGTCACTACTTGAAGGGTTTAAGGTGCTGAGCGAGAGATATAGCATGATGATAAATCATAAGAAAGCGAAAGTGATGAAATTCTTTAGAAACAAGAAGGCGGGGCAGAAGATGAGTATGGGAGGGTATACAACAGAGCAAGGTGAGCAGCATACGCATCTGAGTAGCATTTTAGAGGAAAATTGGTTTCGCAGTAGGGATATCAGATGTAGACTTGCCATTGAAGAAGCCATCTCAAAAAGGAGGGATATTATAAGAGGGAGTCTAAGCAGAGATGTAAAGAAAAGGCTGGTGAAAGGTATCTGATATGGAGCGTGGAGCAGGATGGGTCGGAGACCTGATCATTGCGAAATGAGGAATGAGGATATACGTAGACTCGAGTCGTTTGAGTACAGGATGTGAAGAAGAATGGAGAGGGTGGGCTGGGTAGCGAGAAGGACGATGGCGGAGGTTTTGGATATGGTTGGAGATGAGAGAAAACTACTGGCGGAGGAGAGGCGGCAGAAGAGAATAACAGAATACGTTTTGAAAGGAGAGGGAATGTTTAAGAGAATAATAGAGGGAAGAACAAAGAGAGAGGGACTAGGAAGGAGGAGGATAGGAATTTTGAATTAATATGAATGAACAATTTATTAATGCTCTGGGATAACCCAGAGCAAAAAACTGTGTCACAATGTCACATTCCGTTCAAATAATAGTACAACACTAAAGAAAAACCATAATTGAACAATTTAACAAAAAGATTTAAACAACTTCACATTATTAAACGCAACGAGATCCAGTCTTAAGGTTTCAAATATAACTAAGGTTTATTTTTAAATGATTCCAGTGAAGAGGAAGAATTAATATGAGAATGCAATGAATTCCAAAACTTAGATGCAGTGATAAGGAAGGAGTTTAGGTAGAGGTTGGTTTGGGCTAGGCGGATGTGAAGAAGACTAGGGTCAGATCGGGTTAATCTTCGGGAAACACTTGTCCTGCAGTTATGTGAAATGTATAGGTAATCAGGCGTTTGGTTATGGAAGAGCCAACCAATCAGCAAGCTAAATGCTTAAATGTTTGAATTTTGGACGAAATATGAAGAGAGAGATGATATGAAGAATCCAAGAGGGATCTAATGGCGGGTAATCCATGAAGCGGAACGATATGCCTGTACCATAAAAACTGAACAAAAACCTACCATTTAAAAAATATTCTCGGGTTTGGCAACGGGTAAGGCTTTTAAGGTAGTCCGAGCGAGGTAGTTCCCTAGTCATAATAGAGACCATATTCGACTTATACGTTTTAATTTCACCAGCTGTAGGACACATCAATTAAATATTGCATTTTAAAAGGTGCAATAATATAGTTTTGAATGACAGAAATTGTAAGTAATTAAATGAAAATATCTAAATAAGTCTTTAACTAGACTCATTTTTTTCGCGCGATGCGTTTGAAACTCCTTCAAAATGGAAGGCTTTTTGTGATACCCATGAACCTACTGCGGTGACAATATGATTTATTTCCAAATAAAGTTGATAAAACACACAAACTACACAATGTTGATTTTTTGACGAGATCAAAGTGTAGGGAAAGCCTCATTTTTAATATAAGGTCTCTGGAGTGCATACACGAACCATTTACCATGTAAAAGGACCGGAATTTTTTGGCAAATAACTCCGAAATTAAAGTGGTAAGGGGTTGAATGTTTTATGTCATTAGAACGGTGAGATAGTTTTCGTTAAAATGAGACCAAATTCATTGATTTCTAAGCAAAATGATATTTTGCACAAACTACCTTAAAGGCCGACGCTTCGATGAGTAACTCCCTCATCGTCATTAGGGCTGAGACTGATTGCCGGGTTGGTTCATGCCGGGTTTTTTTTATAGCTGGCCAAGGGCGGTTGAAAACCCATTGTTGTCCGGCTAATTTGAATTCGAATTGTCTCCGTGAGCGTCTTATTTTATTGATTAACGGTCTCCATATTTGGGTGATATTTTACCCTGAGTCTCCATTCAGCTTCTCCTCCTCCAAATTTATCTCGATTACCTCTTTCACCAAACGATCCCAGTACGCACTTGGACGGCAGAGGATTTTGGCACCGTTAAATTTATTGAGTGCGCATAATGGAGACTATGCTCTGCGAAGGCCAATTTTTCGGGTTGAAATAGTCTTATAAAGCCTCTTGTGTTCCTTAATTCTGGCTTCCGCCGTACGTGATGTCTCTCCAATGTATGCGAGGCCACACTCACAAGGGATACTATACACTCCAGGTACTCTGAGGCCGTGGTTGTCCTTTACTCTTACGAGCCGATCTCGAGTTTTCTCTGGAGGTCTATGGATCGTCTGGATATAACATCCAACCAGGTAAAAACAACCCGGCTTGGACCAACTCGGCAATCAGTCTCAGCCCTGATGACAATGAGGGAGTTACTCATCGAAACGTTGGCCTTTAAAAGCCTTCCCCGGTGCCAAACCCGTGAAGATTTTACAAATATTATTCACCGAGAAAACCTTAAATAATTTAAAAACCTACCAAGCAGGAAGTAGAATGCTTTAATAAATTGGCCATGTGTGGTGGTAGAATCCTATGCGAATCGTATTGAAAGAGAAGACTAATGGGAGAGGGGTTTGCTGAGAATCAAAGGGAAGAAGACATCACATGGGAGAGAACGCAACTGCTGAATTCCACAGAAGAGAAATCATTCTCCTTGACAAGTTCCTTCGAATGGGACAGATTTCTCAACACCTTTTGCCATTAGTAGCCATTTCTCAAAGCCGGGTAACAGCCCGCCCACTTCTCCCACATAATACTGTTCGAAACATCCTACTCACTGAATGAGTTCACTAATTAGAAGACCCGTGAAGAATTTACGCAATCGACTCGTGGCCTAATCATGCGTTCAACATGTTCTTTCCGTTATTCTTTATTATTTGTTGCTATGACTTTCACTGGTTGTACTTCTAGTTCTTACCATATGCCTTCATATCCTATGTGGTCCAGACGTGTACATCTTATCACAGATATAAGGGGTTTCATTTCAGATGTGTCTATCTGTCTATGATCCCTTTTTCCTAGTGTCAAAGCTTCTGATTCATGTAGTAATGTCGGGACAGCTATTACTTAGAAAAATTTTCCTTTGCAGTTTTTTATTTCATTCTTATATATTCATTGGTACTTACCAATATTTATAATTATAGAACTACAAATTATAATTGGCAGTTTTATTTATAATGCCTTCATCCTCTACACAAGCATAATCGCATCCCAAATATTTAAATTGTGATACCTGTTCTAAGAAATGGTTTCCATAGTCTATGTTTTTGTAAAGATATTTTCAAGCTAAAATCTTCAGCTATCAGGTAGAACTGTGCGGAAGCTTTGCAATTGAATTGAATTGACTCGAATCAGGCGTAATTTGATTCGGTTCTCCAGCAAATTGGGATGCTTCGAAAGCGAATTATTCGTAATATTTGAATCAGATAGATTCATCCTCGAATCGTTACATGCATCCAAACATGTCAATCATCCCCAAATGGCGCGCCGTCCGTTTAGAAGATGTTTTCCTTAGGCGAAACGAAAATTTAAAATACTACACGTAATTCTGTGCTCTTCTTTGTGCCACTATATAGACGTATATGCTAATGTAAGGCCCTAAAATATAGTGAAAATCTATACTATACTACAATTTTTACTATAGTTTAGTGAAAATCTATATATTAATTAAACTCTGCATACACTTTTGCATTTTATTTAGAATTTGAATTCGATCCGTAAGCGAATTTTTTTAGGGTGATTTGATTCGCTAACGAATATTTTTAAAAAATTCGTTTCGATTCGATTCGAAATTTATGTTGGAGATTCGATTCGATTCGAAATGAAAGTCCCTGATTCGCACAGCACTACTATCAGGTTTAATTTATGGACAGCTTGCTGTAAGTGCAGTTCATCTTGATTATGACTTGGTCATCGGCAAATAGCTTTGAGCTCACAAATTCGTATTCCCCTACTTGTATATCTGATGATGAAACTTTTGTGTGTACGACGACAAAGTACACACTTGCCTTACACCTTGATAGGATATAATTTTCTGTTTTAGGTTAATGACAAGAAAAAACATTCCAGAAGGCATTACTAAATGGAAATGCACCACTAACAACCTTACCGCGCATTAAGTAAAATTTCCTACCATTTAGAAATCACTCTTATGAGCTAGTTATAAGCTCTTATGACTGTCATAACATGCCATTAGGTTGGATCGCCCGACCTTCCCACCCACCTAGCTCTTCCTATATACATATGAGCAGATTTTTAAATGAAACTGCTGGTTTGTTTACACGTACGACTCATTTTCAGTCTTGAATTACAAGATTCAGCGACGTCTCCGCAGCTAAAACTTAAAATACAGAAAAGTGTTAAAATGCAAACGATAAATAAAAGTTGAGTCAATTCGAAAAATTTGGGGGTACTCGATAAAAGTAATTTTTGTGTCAGGTATCATTTGAAGTTGATAGGGGATAAAAATGCCAATTACCTTCGTCTGGTTCACAATTTAAAAAATATTAAATACATGCCTCGTGAAAAATAAAAATCCTTAATATGACTACTTAACTAAAAATACACATAAATGCAACTGTGCGGAGAAATTTGATGGAATATGATTCCTTGCAAATTTTCCAAGTATAAAATAGACATTTTCCCAACCGTGTACAGCATAGTAATTTTGATACCAGAATTAAATCAACCAAAATTTTTGTGTTGATTTCAGAAAAAGCTCCTTTGTGTTAATCGTCAAGATAAAACTCGGCATTATGTTGGTGGCATGAACGATACCTTCAAAATATAATTTTACCAGATGCTAGACAGGGAGTGCCTACTTAATTTTTTTTTATAAGAGGAGAACAAATGGAGCAGAATTCATCACTGACACCACTAACATCACAGCCCTTTCTGACAAATCTGCTCATGGCAAAACTCAGTCATTTCGCAATTTTAGGCTTGCCTTTGCTTAGACTAAATTGAACGCATGGCTGAAAGATAAGCCGAATGGCGCTCCTCAATGAAATTTAACTGTTTGTCAAGCGATGCAGGATAGTACTTTTTGTTGAAATAGCGCTCAACTGGCGTGTGGATTTCATTTCAAAGGTCTCTCAGCGCGGGGGCTGAAAACCTCCAGGGAATGGGGAAAACACAGGAAAAGCATGGGTAATGGTTTCTGCCCGACGGCAGCCAACAACAAAACTGCATTTCCTCCCTCCGCTCTCCCTTAAAACCCCTGCCCACCCTCCCAGATGCCAGACGGACGTCTAGTCATAACTTCGCATCAAAAATTGAAACGATGGGAAGGGTCCTCCTAGCATGAGAAAAAAACGCCGAGGAAATGGAAGCGGAGACCGAAATGCAAAAATGAGAATAGAGATAGTAACGAAAGAGTCACGGCTTTCACGGTTTTGCTCATTATTCCGCGCAGTCGTACAATTTAAGCGATAAAAAGAGGAAATGATACAACTCTACCGTATGGATGGAAATTCCGTGCGCCATAAAACTACGGTATACAAGCTGGGAAGACGTTAACACAACCTCAATTTCCCTACACTTTACCTCTGAGCCAAACATGGCACAAAACATTTGACATGTTTTTCTAAAAAATGTCCTTAAGTAGTATATTAGAATTAATGTTGGCCTACATATTGAGCATCCGAGCATCATATTATAGCCGCCATTTCTGAAACATTTCTACAATGATAAGCAAAACATGTAAACCAAGGGTTGAAATTCGGCATGAAAAAATCATTTGACTTGACCGAAATTCGAGCCAGTTACACCACCAAGGCACCTTCCTTCAAGACATATTTGGAGGGGGTTCGGCTAACACGCCTGATCGGCAATTGGGAGATCCGAGTTCGAATCCCGATCAAGTCAAATGATTATTTCATGGCGAATTCTAACCATTGGTGTACATGCACCCGTGCGAGTGACTTTGTACCACATCATTTGTCAATGAAATGATTGTAAATAAAACGTAAATTAAAATATATGGGTCATTCCACGTCAGATCAGCAGTAAGTTGACCCTTGGTGTCTCAGATTCGAACCAAAATTCTTGTGTGAGTTCCATCTGGCGTTAAATGAAAAAGTATAGAAGCGTTTTTAGAGAAAAACATTGGCAGATCTAGAGACGATCAAAGTTTCGACCATTTTGCGCTTAGACCTTTTTTCTATTTGCTATATCTCCTAAACAAAAATAGCTAGAGAAACGGTTGACTTCTTATTTTGTTTGCAAAAAAATGTACAGAAACAGGGTGTGATCAGTTTGGTAAATAAATGAAATTTTATTGAAATTATTTAAATTTTAACAACAAAAATACGGCCATTTTAAAGTTGAATTTTTGTTCTAGTTTAACACTATAGTCTTTTGTCATACCTCAGAAACAAGTTTGGTCGTGGGCAGTGCATAAAGAACGGAGATATTTAACTTCAAAGATTGGACTACGCCCTCGATCACCACGAGGGTCGGCGTTAAAATGCTGTGCCGCTGTATTTTGAGAATTTATATCTTGGTCCGTGTAAATGCTGGTGCAATATTTTATACACCAATTTTAAGATTATTTTATTTTAATTTCATCAATATTTTTTATTATATTATATAACCAAAAATGGAGACACGTTACTGCAATAATCGACACCACACTACCTAAACTTAGCAGTTTTGTCAGCTTCATGAACTTGTAACTAAGCCTAGGAAAAACTGCGAAATCTACAGCATTGACTTCTCACCAAAGGTTGCGAGAGTCGATAAAGATACAAAATGGCAAGCAAAATTTTTTTAAACGCATATTTTGTCGTTAATGCATGGAAATGTTTAAACATTATCCAGTCCTACAATTTGCACAGAATCAACAAATTAAAGCCAAGGAAAAACTAATTAATTTATTTGTAATTTTTCTGTGATACATAATATCTACAAATGTTATTATTTGTTAATGTTAATAATTTCAATTGATTCCGCGGTGCCAAACTGGACGGCGCCGCATGGTTTACAGCTTTTGAGGGATTAAGGTGGGAGCCCCTAGAGACTCGGAGGCTACACGCTAGGCTTAGATTGCTTGAGAAATTTAGAACAGGTGAGTTTCAGAGTAACAGAGAAAATTATCATGACGTCTCACTACATCTCTAAGTATGACAGACAGATAGATTGCCGAACATATGGGGAAAAAATTCATTCTTTACGTGCGCAATAAGCGACCACATTAAAAACTGAGCTCACCAAATACACTCCCATAATATCCGTCACCATTTCACCTCCCAAAACCTCATCACTTTCATCTTTACACGACTGGTGTCCTATCACCCCCTGCCACACGCCCATGCGGCGGCTCACAGGGTAGCATGTAGCTGTACATACATTTTCAGGGCGTGCTACAGATATGCATTGATGCTTTACGGCTTTTGGCGTCCTTTCAAGTCATTTTGCCTACAGTGGCGAGAGTTTTTTAATTGACTCCAGGGAAAATCTACGATCGAAAGATGTTTCCTGGAACCGGTAATTTAAGTTCACTAATTGGAAGACCCGAGATGAATTATTGCAATCAAAACACCGAGAAAGCACTGAATATTAATTTATCCTACCTATTTTTTCCGAATTGCGCGAATAACCTTATCTGCCGGTCGTCAGCCCTCATTTCCTCTCAAAAATTATATTTATAACGATGGGATTTTTTATATTAAGTACTTCAATAACAACTACAAATGATTACCGCATACACTACATTTTTTATTTTACTAAAATAGCTTAATCTTATTATTTTAATCCACATGACATGTCCTGTCACAAATTTTCTCTCTGCATGAATGAGCATATAGTAGTTACCAATGAATTAATAGTACAAGTAAAACTGATCAAACCCACCACTTAAACCTATGCATTGTAGGCGAGTACTATTTTCAATGTAACAATACTCCAGTTTCTGGTCTGGAATTGTTCTACAGCCCTCGTCTCTCTCTACATGTAGCATTTGAGGTCAGCGAGTGTAGAGATGATGAGGGGCAGAGGTACCTATGAGCTTCTGCAAGTAACTACGAAGACACTTTGAAGCCCAAATTCATCGTTCATTGATTGTTCAATCATAAGATTTTTTTTTGTTTTGAATGGAATAACGTTATACTTTTCCACACGGTTAATTATCCTCAACCGGTTTCAACGCAATAGCGTCATTTTCAAGAAACGCGTTTCTTGCGTTGAAACCGGTTGAGGATAGTAAACTGCGAGGAAAAGTAGAAAGTTATTTCATTCCAAACCATGGAAAAATTCCACAAAGTAAGCCCGTCGACGATTAATTTTAATTTCATTTAATTAAGATTGGTAGACTGAATCCCTCCATCCTTCCCTATCTAATGCTAGTCCCCTTATCTCCTGGCATCTCTTCCGATGTACATTACTCTTTATTTGGTCCATGAAGTTATTCCTGTCTCTTCTTCTAGGGACTTTTGCCTCTATTTTGCCTTCAATTATGTTCTTCCCGAGTCCATTGTGTCTTAGGATGTGTCCAATCTATCATGTTCTTCTTTTTCCTATGGTATTCAATACGGTCCTCTCCTATTCTACTCTTCTGTACACTTCATAATTTATAATTCTTTCCACCCATTTTATATTGTGTCCCCAATATCCCACCCATTATGTCTACTCTCCCCTACCTAACGTCATACACTTCACAGGCCACTGCATACAAGTTTCTTTACCCTTACACTGAATAGATTCAACTAGGAGACAGCTAAACTCGGATTAGATATTTGGGGGGCGACCGACAGCTAAGGTCATTTGCGCCATAGGGGATAGGTAAGGGATGAAGGGTGGATAGAGACCCGGAGTCAAGGGGACCACGAAAGGCGCCAAGGAGACCACGGTTTAACGTCTCATCCTACAGATAGAGTACTGTACTTGAAGTTCCCTCGACAAGACACTCAAGTATGGATCGGGTTTCCTCTGAAAAACATCCTCCTCTGCAGGGATTTGAAACCTGGCCGCCCGTATGGTTAGCCAGTACTCTAGCCACCACACCAACCTGACCTCCAGCCTAACTCGGGTTACTCTCAAAAGACGAACAGCACAACATACAAATACCGTGACTGAGGCTCGAGTTACACCAGAGGCCTTCAATTAATTCGTTAATTTAGAATAGTATTGCACTTTCACTCACCAATTACAGCGTCCTATTCCATTTCCCCTATTTCGAAACAGCAAGGTTTCCCTCCAGGAACAATACACATTTCATTTAAGGTTTTCTTCGAGTCTACAGTCCTACAGAAAAAAACAAAAGGCAAATGAGTTTTAACGCTTCGAGGGAGTCACCGAATCCCAGAATACCCAGATTATAATTCCCAGAATTTCGCATAGAAGGCAAAATGCAAATTTTCAGAACCAGAAGCGGGGAGGAGTGCAAGGGGGGGAGGGGTACGGAGCCGAGGCGCAAAGTTTTGAATACGAGAGGAAAATGAGAAAATGATCTTTTCTTCCCTTCCAGCTATCGAGACACCCGCGAGGCGGCAAAGTAAACAGAAAGGAGCGTCACCGAATACTTCTTGCCCGAAGTCTCCCAATTCTTTTAACGAAGCAATTTTCCACAGACCCCAAAATAAAAGTATTATCTCCTCCACGTAGCGTGAAAAACCGAAAACAAACACTTTCAACAAAATAAGCCATTAAATGACAGTTTTACAAAGCAACTTAATTACCGGAGAGCTTCTTCGACGTTTCACTGTTGAAACATCTATCATTGAATACAATATTGGAGATTGCCCGTACCTTTGTGTGTATAGATACTGGTCGAAGTAATTGGAGGAGAATTCTCAATCTTCTTAACAGATAGCTCTACACACATACGGCCATTTCTAGAGATTTTTTGATGTCTTAATGAAAAACGAATTTTGAGCATACCCGGCCTAGTCACGGTAATTCCCTAACACAAAAAGTACCCTCAAAAATAATTTTTTCTATAGGAAAATTGAGCTTTATAATCGAAATAATTTACAATTTGTTTCGGAAATACCTTTTATTCACAATTGAACAATATTATGTGATATACAGATTCATATCAATGTCCTGTAATTTACCATTTCAATACAAAGATAATGGCGCTTCCCCTGGAGTTGGACCAGATAACTCTTCCATACATATAAGCTTCGTATACGAATACGTATTTTGAGAGTTTATAAACTATTTTCACCACTTCTTCGTACAAGCTAATAACTATAAAGAAAAATGTTTCAACGTAAGACAATAAAACTCTATTTCAAAATGAGAAAATTCTAATAAAACAAGGGAGAGATGAAAAATTAACACTTTGGAACGAATAAGTAGAAGGAAATATACATATTAAACTATTGATTCTATGAGGTTCTTATTTTCACATTCCATCCTTGTGCTAAAACAGCAAAATTCAGGAAATATCCAAAGGCTGAGAAGATTCAGTCAGAAGCAATGGATTATCGAAACTGAAAAGCGGTTAAGATGACCTCTCGGGTCTTCTTGTGTTAACTGAGTCACCCGCAAGGGTACATAAGAGCAACAATCCACAGAGAACAAATAATTCGCCATTATCGTCGCTCGTGCCCGGATACCTCGATATCGCGACGAGTACCGCAGCCAGCAGTCCTGTGCGGTATTTGTTACGAGTCACCTCGCTAGGGCTAAAAGCCTACCCCCCCGTCTAGAAGCTCGACGCCTATCGCCTGGGAATAGGTAGGCAGTGGGAAAAGGGTAATGGGAGTGGGAAAGGGCCAGCGAAGCACAACCACTGGGAGGCCGACACCATGAGGCGGATTGACGTCAAAAGGACGACAATGGGCCCCCGCCTCCCCCCAGCGCTCGTAGGTGTTAGGTTCCCCCAACATTGGACGAGTTTCCGCTAGTACTAGCTTACGCGACATCAATTGAGAACCGGAGAAGCTCATTGCCCAAATTCTTGGGATAGAGTATCCGCCGACTCCCTTTATGGGTAGAAGTCGTGTGGTCTGCCGGAGTACGTCATCAAATCGGGGATCCGCCGGACCAATGGATGATCAATTCGGACCAACTATGGTCCAAGTGTGGGTCCCGTCATCTCAATACTCCCCGCCAACCCAGAGTCCTTTGCGGCAGTCCTGATCGACTTGTTCTTTTATTGTCATCAGTAATCCACTGGTGACCGGAACGCAAAATTAGCGTAACTGGAAAAGAGACTCGGCGGGTATCGAGGGGTCCGGGATATTGTTTAAATGTACATGATAAAACTCAACAATTCGAAATAGTGATCCAGGATAATGGTCAAAGCGAATAATTTTTTCTCAGTGGAAAACACCGAACCATATTCAACGCTGGAACCGAACGTTATGCATTATCCCCAAGACAGTGAGGTATTCACTACCTGGACGTTCAAGGAGGAAATCTACAGCACGCCGAGGTTTCTAGTCAACAACCTGAGGAGTTACTACCCAGGCATTGCCGTTCCCGGAGAATCTTTCTACAACCGCCAACTTTGGCACCGATTCCGGGACTTACATCGGTGCCGAAGAAGAGGAAACGAATCAACTGCGGTGAAGGAAGATAAACACAAAAGCTCGAACTATGAGCCAGGTTCTAGAAACTATTTTTCCCATTGTGTGAGATCTCAAACGATCCAAAGAGCCCGGTGAATTTCCCAGGCAAAAGAAAGATGGAGGCTTTAATATTATATTTATGCATATTCACCAATTTAATTATGTACTTTTTAATTATTTCTTTTAGTATTCATTATTAGTATTATTGTTATCACCACTGATTATATTAATTTTTAACTTGTACACTCGCAGGTCTTGGCGGCCTGGTGGAGATTTTGTGGATTTTCCTTCGCCCTTGGGCGAATGGCTCGCGCCTGGAGCCGGATAGCATTTCTTCATAACATGTTTGCTCAAGTTAACGCTATTTTTCCAATCCGCTGACGAGAACCACAGCCTGATGTCCATATTCTTCAAATTTTGGAGTATCTTCGAATTTTTTCAGTCATTTTTAATCCCTATTAATTATCAATATTATCAATGGAGTGGGTTCTTAGAACAGCTACAGTAAGCAGACCCATTCTATTGCGGTTCACGCTTTGGACAGAAATAACAACGCGGAAAAAGGAACCGTGACCTTTGAACGTGTGAATGAGAGCAGGCATGACTTGTTCCCTGTCTTGCAAGGACTTTTCCCAAGCATATAATTACTCCATAGAACCAGCGGCTAGCCCTAAGGTTTCTCAGCAACAGTTCAAGAATGTCTAACTCCAGCTCGGTCCTTAATTCCACGCAATTTGTATCAATTCACCTATCTCCTAGTCCGCGTTCATTAACCCCAAGGCCTCCCTCGCGAAAATCCTCTACATGTCAGGGGTAAACAATGAAGGATAGAGTGACATATTTACGCAGAGGTTGGAAACAAACGATGGTGAAATAAGGGAACACCCTGGAAATGGCATATGAACACGGCATAAGGGTCATATAAATAGAGGAAAAAGTTCCCAGACAGAGATAGACCCAGGATTAAGTCCATGGACCAAATGAAGAGGAAAGTATATAGGAAGAGATACAATTAGCATTAGAAACGCAAGCCAAGAAGAATGCAGTCAATCTATTTTAGAATAAAACGATCAATGAATGAATTTAGTGGTAACACTACGATAGTTAAACTGTAATTCAGCCTTCAGAGTAGAGATTCTAACATGGTCTCTTATGGAGATTGCTCAGATTACAGCGGAGAAACCTTTATTTGAAAACAAACGCACATTCAAGCTATTGTCATATAGTGCTTCAGGGCGGGCGGGCTTATAGGACGGAAGCCACTAAAACGGATATGAAGGGCAAGTACGTGGAGTGAGATAGTTCAACTGATCAAGGAGAAAGGAGATGATAAAAAATTCAACAATGCTCTTCATAAAGTAAGCTGCGTGAGAAAGAACAACCTTACGTTTTGATGTATTACAGTCCCAAAACATAATAAAATTTCTCCAAAACGGTTTATAAATAAATGAACACGATGTATAGCGAGTGTACGAGGGTTGTTGAAAAAATAACGGGAATTCTTTTATTGTGCGGTAGCGGATAGTTCTAGCGACTTCTGGTTGGCTGCGCTACGTTTTTTACTTCATTTCGAGTAGCCGAGGATTTTCATTCGTTCAAATCTTGACTAGTTTCCATCACATACCTGGAAGATACAACCAGGTATTTGATGTGATACAACCAGGAAGGCGTTCGACATCAACTGATGGCAGTATGACAGAAAATCGAAGATCTGTTGCGCGCCAATCGACGTCGCACTGTCAGAGAACGTGCTGGAAAGTTTCAAATTCTTGATCGGATCATATGATGGCATTTCGATGGAAAAATTGAACATGCATCTGTTTGCACCAAAGATTTTCCCTCGTTTAATAGCAGCCGAGTAGAACGCCTAACTTAAACCGTGACAACGCGGCCGCCACTAATCCTTGTAAATTCGAGAGATTTGTGCAAAAAATCAAATGACTGCCCTACTTTATCCTCGCTACTTACCTGATTTACCTGCGTGTGACTTTTTTTTAAGTTTCCTTAATTAAAATCAGTGCTTTAAAGACATCATTTTGACGCAATCGACGACATTAAAGAGAATTCAGCAAGGGACAGGAAGGTGATACTCAGAAAATCACTTAAGGACTGTATGGCGAAGTGGAAACACTCCAAGAATAAGTTTATGCCTAGATTATGAGAGAGCTTATAAGGATATATGAACCTATACGTTATAAGTACTCCAAAATATGCTTTTACTAATTTTTCCGGTCTTTTTTGAACTGTCCTTTTCATTTGTTTCTAGAAGAAACATTTAAGTTTTCCAATAAATTTCTTCTTCTTCTGACACAAGATTGAATATTTACGTGAGAAAGCTTGAAATTGTTTAAATATGGGTATTCATAGCCACTGTTGGAGATGTTTTTATTTCAAAAACCTTTATTAATGTTGGAACGAAAACCAGTGACATGGTGATTCCAAAATTATACCAAATTTTAATAAAACTTATTGCAAAACGATCAGTTAATCTTCACCTGATGACGACTTTGTAAGTAGAAACACGGACAGTGTTGTACTGAATATGTTTAATGTAACCACAGTGTTACTGTATTTCTTTCCAGCATGAATCAATTCCTCACACTCGTTTCCTAAACCGCAGATTAAACATTCGTTCTTAAGAAGTGAAGGCGAAATTAACTCATGCTTCCGACAAACTAGGTGACTAACACCAGCAGTTTTATCTATACCTATAAAACTCATCTTCCGTATATTTAAACTCCATATTACTATAATCCTCTCGACAGATTAGATCAATAATTGTCTCACATGTTAAAGAGGACCTAGAAAGGTCTGGTTAGGGCCCAGAAAGGCCATATTTAAAGGACAAACTTCCCCCAGGATCCTCTTTGGTGTGTTTACTTTCATAAAAAAAGCGTTGTATTCGGCGCAGGAGTTTATTTTTTATGCTTTGTAATTGCACGCGATCGTGATATTGACGTGAAAATTTTATTTTCAGGGGACTGTAAAAATTATTCTTTTCATCCTTGAATTTGATTTCCGTTTGAATTTGTTTTTTGCAACAATTAAAATCATTGTCAGCAAGACCGTATAAATTTGCGCTATCTCAGAAGTAGAAACTTTCACCTACTTTGCATTTCCAGCGTTGACTTCTAATTGAAAATTGTGCTCTAAGCACGTATTTATCTGAAACAAAATGATCAGTATGACAATGGTTCAGAGATTTTAGCAAGAAAATATTTCACCCCGACCTCCCCATGCGTGGGAAAAACTGCTACGCGAAGCATGTATTTTGAACACCAAATCGGGAAAATTCTTTTAATCCAACTGTCCTATTTTATCATCTTTATTCCAGTGGAAATTTAACGGGTACTATCTCAAGTGATAAATAAATACTAATAAACATCTCCACGTCCGAGGATGCTTCCATCTCTGCCGACTATCTCCGGAGGACTCCACGACTCTAGCAGTTTGAGATACCACCCTCTCCTCGGCCCTCCTTCATCGCCAGCGGGGAAGCAAAAAACACCCCTTTTATACGACCCTGGCGGTGGAAGAGAGAAAAAAATTCCCCCTTCAGTTTTTGAGGTGGCAGGATAAGGAAGGGTGGACCGCGGCGGAACTTAATACCGGGGCATTCTTTATCGCTCGCCTTTGTCTCCTTTGCGTCGTACTTCCAGCGACAAGGGACTTCCCTTCCCACCCTCCCCCTCAAGCTTAAAACCCCCTTTCGACCCTTCTCCGTACTTCAGAAAGGGGCAGAGAGGGAGGAGGAGGAGATGCACGGCAAAGGGTGAGCGATGGGGCGAGGGAGCGAGTGTCACTGAAATGAGCACCGGGCGCCGAAGCATTTTTCATCCGCCGCGCCGCCGGCAGGGAAGTCTGGGGGCAGCAGAGGGTCCTGCGGCAAAACAACACTCCCCGATGTCCGCTTTCGCCGGCAAAAGCTCGGGGAAATCACTTGGAGGTGAGAAGGAGGCACCTCACATAATTCTCTCAGGTTTCCCAGCTTATGAGCAAGCCAGCAGCTAGTATTTTCCGTGCACCCCATTCTCGCGAATACACTATGCGTGGCTGTATAGAGAAGGAACCAATAACCCTGTGGAGCACTTGAATGCGGATGGAAAATAGAAACAGGAATAAAATAAAAGAATTACACAAGGATGCAAACACTCACAAGTAGAGTTAAACATATACTTGGAGGAGACAATAAGAGAAACACAAGTTATGGGAAGGGTAAAAGAAGCTAAACCAAAATAAGAGCATTGGGGAAGGATGCAACCACTTAGAAGTACAGTAAAACATGTTTGGAGGAGGCAACGGGAGGAAAACAAGACGTGGGACGCACAATAGAAGCTAAAATAAAATAAAATAGTCACACAAGGATGCAACCTCTCACAAGTACAGTTAAGCATATACTTGGAGGAGGCAATGAGAGAAACACAAGAAATGGAATTCAAAATACAAGCAAAAACTAAATAAAAGAGTTACACAAGAATGCAAACACTCACTATCATAGTTCAGCATTTAATTGGAGGAGAAAATAACATAAAGACAAGAAATGGGATGGATTAAAAGGTTTTTTGGCTCCCGGAAAAGAATTAAATATGTTCCACTTCGCAGAACACATCGAAGTCATAGTAGGAAATCGTCATAACCCTCAAAGATAATTGAACACCATGGACCAAGTACCAAGAATATAACATGAGAATAAATACAAAAACTATTTAACTCAAAAGATGCGGAATGTAGAACCTGAATACAGAAGTCACACTCAGAGGAGGGCAATTAGAGTATGTGGATTTTTTCACCTATCTCGGAAGAAGTATCACGTAAGACGGAGGTTGTACAACGGACAACAAGCTCAGAATAGGGAAAGCTAATAAAGTGCAAATATTTAATAGGCATTTTCTGTGTTCACAGAAGATAGGAACATTAAAAAAAAAACAAATTGGTAAAAATAATCAAGCGAAGCGGGTCACAATATGGATAGGAAACTTAGATCACAGGAAAAGCAGAACAGGAAGGACAAAGAGCTTTTGATACCTGGTCTCAATGATCATAAGACCAATATGAATAAGTAAAATATGAAGAAAAGAAGTGGAGATAAAAATAGAGGAGGAAAATACCTATGGAACACTATGTATAAAATAAGAACCTCATGGACTGTACATACACGTCCTCAGAGACGCAACGGGTTAGTGATGATAATAATTTAAGGAAATATAGAAACGTCCTGAGAGGAAGGTCATTGTATACACAAATTCACCGATTACAAATGAAAGGACAAAAAACTACCAGGGAGAAAGGATTAGATATAACAAGATGCTTCAAAGCATTAGCTAGCACAAAAATACCTACTTTCATTACCAACATTCATTACAGACACACATATATACAGTAAAATTAATAACAAAAATAAGTAATTATGTATAAAAAAGTAGTCACATTTGCACAAACTTTCCAGAAAAAATATTTAAAATCATTTGCTTCTGACTGAAAATCATCGGTTAGTTCTTTGTCCACTGCTGGGCACCTCACAGAACAGATTAGCATGACACTCCGTAATTACTTCTTTAATGTGATAAGATTTAGACCACGTTATATTAATTTAGGATTGGTGTTGGGATAATCACTGTAATCGCCTCTTCTTAATTTTCAAAATTTATTTCTACATCACCAGGGCATGAGATTAACTACTGACATGAGTCCATGGTCAGACTCAGCCTGCTCTGCCAATTAACTCATGTCAATGTCTTATCTCAAGCCCAGGTGATGCAAAAATAAATTACGAATAGTTGGCAAGAGGGGGTTAAATTCATTATCCCAACACAAATCCTCCATAATAATTACAATTCTTTAAAACCATGCTAAAATTGACACAATAAGTACGGGATAAAAGAAAGAAACACCCTCTCTTAGGAATTTGGTCACAGTCACAGAAGACAGACGGACATCGACGGCTGAAACTTGCTCGCCCGTTTGACAGAGGCCCATTTGATCCGGCTATATTCTCCACTTGGTTTCAGCGGGCCGCAACCAGGTGAATGAGCCATGAAATTGAGCCGCACTGGGGTCGCAATGAATCTCCCCCGGGCCGTAACAAAGGAGACCTCACAGAGCGCTTGTTCCGCTTAAGTTACAAGTTATACAATGAGAAACGAGCACGCATACCGTCTCGCCCCACAATATAGAGGTTCACGTCCAAAATATCTGCATATCTGAGCAAGAGTAACGAGATTTCATCAGACGCGAACAATGGTTGCACATGACGACGTCGAAGGATACCTCTTTAAACTCCATTTCACGCACAGCGGAGGTTACAGTCCTCACATACCTATGCTTTTGGCAGACGGGTGGTGATAACGCAACATATTTCCGTCACGTACGGGTTTAACTCGGTGGAACGAGTATAGAACTAGGAAGGACCGAGGCGCCTTGATCGCAGAGTATTCAAATTTGACCCCTACAATTTAAAACGGAACTCATTTTTCCCAGAGGGTTTCCACAAAAAAGGTTTCATGCACACAGTAGAGACGGAAATTTAGAGGGAATAAAAAATTGCACGCGTAAAAACAAGTCTTTACCAAAAAAATGAAACGTGGAAAACACTAAATAAAAAATTCAAGCAAAACCACTCATTGAAGGACAAAAGAAAGACAAAGCTATTGTGGTAGTTTTGCTACCACAATAGCTTAATTTTCGTCGAATTAGCCAAGCGACCCTTATGAGGGTCGTTTTAGCCAAACGTCGAATAGAAGAAACGGCAGACTGGAGATTAAAGCACATGGTAGACAACACGGTGAGACAACAGAGGGCGAGGGACATGAGTAAAAAGAGAGAACTCTTAGTATTTTCCACACTTAAATCTTTAATTCCCGACCCAGGTTTCGACTGCCTTGCAATCACTTTCAAAGGTGCATTATACATGGTATGCGAGTTAATATATAGATCTGGGGAGGGGGAGGGATGGGGGAAGAAGTGGTTGGTTGACGTCAGAGACGTGCGTCAAGGTCAGTGGGAGGTGGTGGGAGCAAAGGTATGGATAATAGGGGAGAGTGGGAGGGAAAAACACATTCATTTAGGAAATTCTCACTTATGTTTTCGGCAGCACTCAAAATTTCGAAATGTTCTAAGTAGTCCAATTTGGCTCCTTTCTTCTCAACATGTAGCACTTCCGGCAAAAAGTCGCTTAAATGGTCCTCTTCGATTAAATGTTTAGCAAAGGCTGATGAGATATCTCCTTTTACCCAACACGCTCTATGTTTTCGAGCCCTTACTGAGATGGCTCGACCACTTTATCCAATGTATATCGAAGCACAATTCGGAGTAGTACATATAAGCTTATATACACCACTTTTATACACAGGTGTCACTTCGTCCTTTGAGTTGAACAACAATTTGCCCAAAGTTTTTGGGGTTGGGCGAGGGGTTGAGGCAGACACCCCTGAACTCACCCGCGTGACAATCGCGACATCAGCCATTCAAAATCGCCATTTCTTAAATAGTAGAAAGCTCCTTTCAATATATAATTTTAAATTTGGCCCCCAGACTATTTTAAATTTGCTTTATTCGACATTTTTTCTTTTTTATCCACTTATAAACCTTGATTTATTTAAAACATGGCATTATTTGAGGGACGGTATTAATTTCCTTGGTGGTAGTTGTGAACCTAGTAAAATATAAGATCAATAATGCAACTTAAAATATTTCTATTAGCCACTTATCAAAAACAAATACGCCAACGACATTTTAAATAATATATGCGGATGATGCTGTTTTGATCTCAGATACCCAGCAGGGATTACAAAAGCTCCTAGATAAGTTTGTGAATCAACAAAGAGAATGGATTTGTGGGTAAATGCGTGCAAGACTAAAGTAGTAGTTTTTGATAAGGAGGATGGGGAGAATAACGGTATGCTGAGGGCGACTGGTGAAGTAATTGAACAGGTGGATAAGTATGTGTACTTAGTAGAGATGTTTACGAAAGATGGATGGATAGACGAAGGTATAAAGAGACGTGCGAATGCTGGAAAGAAAGTGGTAGGTAGCATGTGGAGCATATCAAGGAAGGAGTGCCTGTCAAAGGAAGCGAAAATCGCCGTGTACAAAAGTGTACTTCTCCCCACTTTGTTGTATGGTAGTGAAACATGGGTATGTCAGGATGGGCATAAGAGTAGACTAAACGCCGTGGGTATGAGTCATCTGAGGATTGTTTGCGGTAAAATTTGTATGGATAGGGTCAGGAATGAGTGGGTAATAAATGAATGTGAGTTAGATGCTCCAGTAATGGACGTGCATGAAAGGAGTGTGCTTCGTTGGTTTGGCCATGTTGAGAGAATGGATGAGAGTAGAATAACGGAACAGATATATGAGAGTAGAATTAATGGTGTGAGAGGGAGGGGTAGGCCGAGAAAGTTGTGGTTCAGGAAATTTTTAGGAGGAGGAATATTAGGAGTCTTAAAAACAGGAGGGCGTGTATGAAGCAATGTATGGGGGTAAATGAGGCAAAGTGGTTTGCAAGGATAGGTCAGTATGGAGGAAATTATTGCAGCAGAGTTTAGTGTATATTATGTTTTTATGAGTAAAACTTTGTGACTGTGCCTTCCCCGGAAGGGAATGGCATGATTGGTATATAGGTATATATATATATATATATATATATATATATATATATATTAAATACAAATCTCAATCCCTGGCATCAACATTTGGGAGAAAAAATCGATCACAATTTGAATTATGATTCGGTGCAGAATATTATCCACACCAAAAAGTTATCACCTTTCCAGCTTACGAATAACATCGCTTCATTATCTACTTATAACGACTCTCAACTCAAATATTACTATGACGATGGGCATGTATTAATATAAATAATACATAATTTATCTTCGAGCCATTTTAACACCAGGCCTCGAATGATAAATATCTCCAGGTAAATATTTAAACTTCGCCAGAGAAAACTTTTATTATTTAGACAATTGACCCCCGAAAGGTAATTATGCACCACAAAGATTTGAAATCAAACAATGAATCTACATATTCACAACATTCACTGCAGATACCACCAAATCGCAGTTTGCACGAACAATGTAATGCACATAGACGGTAATAACAGATAGATTTAAAATGTCATTTTTCCCTCGTATAAGAGAGAACAATAGGCAGCGTAGCGAAGGGATAGGTAGGTGAAATATAGTTAGAGTAGTCTGTAGTGTATGATGCATGTAATAACAACCAATAATCCCTTCCTTATTATGTAGATACTAACCATCTAGCTCCATGTGACCCTATTATCTAGCATATCTCCCTTAAATATCCTACTTGCATGTCAATAGTGCATGTTTGGTGATCTTCACCCCCTGCCACACACCCTCGTGGTGGCTCGCAGGGTATCACGTAGATGTAGATGTATATGCAATCTCTCCACTTTTTCGGGATTTCTTCGCGTAAGTTGTTTTTGGAACAACAGTTTCGCTGGCTGTCCTACAAGCATCTTCAGGTCATAACTGCTGTCCCAAAAACAACTTACGCGGAGGAAATCCCGAAAAAAATGCAGAGATCATCTTTCCAGCTCCGCAGGAACCTGAGAACCCACATAGATGGTTAGCGGTGAAGTGAAAGCAATGTAACACATTATTATTCTCTACACACGCATAGTTAGTACACACGTATTGAGACCAGGTTGGCGATGAACGATGTTGGCCATTACTAGAGGCTGAAGCCAGGCCGCCGTCTTCGTTGACTCTCATTTCCCTTTAGCGCTTGCGGGCTAATGCATTAATTTTACAATTTACTACGCTTTTCATCGTCACTTACTAGAAATCAGCACGCACTTACTTTTTTCATGTGCATTCTCCTTGCGTTATTTGTGTATACATTTAAATAAAATGCAGTCCGCATTCCCACGGAAAGGTTGGGTAAAATTGAGTATGATCCATAGCACTTAGTAAAAATATGTGTTTGATTAGCTACTTGCCTTAAATTTCAAACATATTTGATATTCCTGCTTTCTTTTATTCTTGCTTGCATACACAATTCTTTCTATACTTTACATACTTTCTTTCATTCTTGCTCGCATACCTCAATTCTCGGAATCAATTCCACTCCAACGGGCATTCTAATAGTATAGACAGACAAAGTATATAGTTAAGTGCTTAATTTTTGCTAAATAATTACGTTTCACATTCTAAAATCATTAATTATGCTCCGACTTCAACAATAACATATTTCATTAGTAACCTAAGGAATGGCCATGGATGGGAAATTTCGCTTGGGCTTTTTATGGCTTGCATATGATCTTTATAAGCAAATTTCAGTGAGATCTCAGTCGGGATATTTTGACCCAAAGCTCTCCACGTGCACGAGATCGAATAAGGAGCCTAAACACATCCAAGTCCTTCTGGTTTTCTAAATGCATGGATTGTTTCATTTGATTCCCAAGCTACCGTGCAAAGTCGAAGAGTCTCTGCCAGTCATTACTCAAACAAATGGAGCGGGAGAAAAAAAAAAACGAAAGGATTTCGTTCTGTCAACTTAATTACCCCGTCGTCACCAATAACAAATGTACCGGAAGATGACTGCAAAGTCTTTCCGTTTGCCATTTAAGATGCAGTCACAAAACATTCCACTGGTCACATTGGAATCAAAAAGGAAAGCGCAACTGGAGCAAAGGATGAATGTAATTGTTCGACCCGGGATGTCGAGTTCTTCATTGAAATTTTATTATTTTTTAATCTTCCCTCCTTTTTTTCCTTTTGGGCGCTTAAGTTGCCTAGTTTTTGCCCATGTCGCCAGCTGGTGTAGTTTTCATTTTTTTTATTACGAGCGCCATGGATTTGTCGAAGCGCCCACACTTCGACTATGATCGTAGCCTACGTTGTTACATACAGCATAGGCTACACTACTTTTCACCATCGCAACGAATCCCGGGCCCGGCGGGAACATCGTCGGAGTCTAGGTAAGTGAGCGCCTTCCCTCATCCTGATTTACCTCCTCCTTTTAATTCCCTTTATACTTTTATTTCTCGAGTCACGTACGGCCCATTCCCTCAAAGTAATTCATTTTTCACATTCTCCTTTTGAATGGACTCAGTCCCGTGACCGAGCAATAATAAAAGCATGAGAGATATACTAGGATAAAACTTTACCCAGGGAGGAAATTATAAAAGGAAAGCCAGTATCTAAGTATCAACAGCCTTTACAGTGCCCACCCCGAAAGGTAATTGCGTGATGGGTAATCATGTATGCATAATAGTAGAGGGGTGGTAGCTTCCCGGGCCTGGAATCCTAGGTGAAATTCCTGTAGCGTACGACATGCCAAGGCAGTCTGATTCGATTGGTTGATGAACATAAATTGCATTGCACGTCTCGTCCATCAGAAACGATGCCACACTGTGGACTCCTTGTCGCTGAGTGGCTTTCCGCATGTCATGTATGATTCCAGCCTTCATCATACCCACCCCGCCTAGCGGCCTCGAAGCTGGATGCATCTCAGGCAATCCATCAAGTCCGATCTTATGCGAACGCGAACTAATAGAAAACTCAAAGATAACATATTTGCGCTCATCTTCTCTTAATCACCTCCTAATTGCCTCCTGAGCCGAAGGTCTTTCGATTCCAACAACGAACAAAGCTATTTCAAGATAAATATATAACCTCAGTCTTCATAAAACAAGAGCTTTGAGATCCACTTGGTGATTGTTGTATCAAATGGTCAATTTCGCTTTGAGGTCATACAGAGCAGAGAAGAAGAAGGCTAAGAAGGTATTCACGGGAAAAAGACATCTGCTGTGCACAAAGAAGATAGGACTACAACTCAGGAAATAGTACGTGAAAGCATTTATGTGGAGCGTACCACTCTATGGATAGGAAGCATGGACCATTGGAAAAGCTGACCAGAAAAGAATAGAATACTTCAAGCATGAAGGAGTATGCTGAAGATAAAATGGTCGGACAAAGTAATAAATAATGAAAATTCACAGAAGAATAGAAGAGAAAAGGACTATATGGAACGAGATAACAGTAAAATCAGATGAAATGAACACACCTTGAGAGACGATGAGTTTGTAAGGAACATAACTGAAGGCAAAATAGAGGGGAAAAGTCCACAGAAGACCCATGAATAAGTTCATGGATCAAATAAAGAGGAAAGTACATAGGAAGATATACCAGGAGGTAAGAGAACTAGCATTAGATAGAAAGGCGTGGGAGGTTGCAGTCAACCAGTCTTAGGATGGAACAACCAATGATGATGAAGATGATGGCAAAAAAAATCCAACCCATGCGTTTCAACCAAAATTTTAGAAATGATCTATATTGGAAGGTCTAAACCTGACTATCAAATTTTTGAAATAGTGTTCCGAAAAAATAAGTAACCTGTATCCAAATTATTCAAGGGTTACTGCAGCAGTTAAATAAAAATATGAAACAACATTTTTCTGAGTTCGACATTGTCGTAAATTCCATGTATAAACCAGATTTATGTTACTTCCTCGACCATTAGCTACTTAGTAAACGCCTTTATTAGTGCCCAGCCTCCAAGTTACTGAAGTTTGGAATAATAACATGATAAAATTACCATTATAGAAAGGTGAGGAGGTAGATAAAATATAAAAGTTCATTGCACATCACCAAATTCACGTCAGACTCAATTAAGCATCCCCTGAGCACGCTTTCTCGTATTGATACGACGTCCTTTCAAACGTAACGACGGCGGACACATGGCCTTCAAAATAAAAATTCGAAGATTATTACCAAACGGAATGGAATTTGTACATAATGAGATAATAAAACGTGCAACTTTCCATAGAATAAAATTTACTTAGGCTTCAATAATACATCACATTCAGAAAAAAATTTGTAATGTCCACTCGGTCTCGTCAAAACCAAGTGAACATTACAGAATTTTTTCTTTAAAAATACACAATGCTGCTCCACAATAGCTCTCCAGGTGCCGTTGAGTACATCAGATTCAGGTTTTAGCGCCGTGCTCCTGTTTACTTTTGCTCCAGTTAATTATTGCTTATGATTTCGTGTTATATATTTTATTATAATATTTATTTGTTGGTTGTATTGACCGAATATGTTTATGCATAAATTATTTCCATGAACTTATGGTTTTTATTCATTTGTTTTGACGTTGTTAAGGATTTGTTTAAGTTTTTTTTGGTGGAGATCGAGTTTTTAAAAAAGAGAGAGAGATGCGTAACGAGTCCTAACATTTGTACTGAAATTTCTTCTCCTCCGTAAGGAAAAATAAATTATATCAAGAAAATTGCGTACCAACTATAGTAATAAATAGTTGCTACCGCGCAGCAAGGCGTTACAAGGTGAATACTGAATTGATTGCTCTTGAACGGCTTCATTGTCGCCAGATTCCTGTTCTCTTGAATGGTTCTGATTTGTTTAAAATGTTGAATGGTCTTGGAGCGCAAAAATAGGGATGGATTCCATGCTACCGAGCACAGTAAAGCCGAATTGGAGAGGAAAGCACGTTCCAACTATGCAAGAAGTCATGAACAAGGACGGTTGACAAAGACGTCTTGAACTCTCAATACGTCTTTCAAGAGCAATGCTCTTACTTTTTGAATTGCCTTTTGCACTTCACGCTAAAAAATCCAGCAATAAACGAAAAATCAATGAAAATGTAAAATAGCTCCGTCTATTGGTATGGAATGCGCGTTGCGGCGAAAATTTCAAAAAAAATTTCTCTCTTAAATGAAAGAGCATCCCTCAAAATTTTTGCATAACATGCACAAACAAAATCTAAGTCAAGTAAAAAATGAGCTCGAAAAATGGAAAGCACTTAAAAAATTTGATATTTAATTTTGTTTGTTGTGAAAATTTTTAAACAAATAAAACTTAAATCGCTATTTTAATTAATATTTAGTTCAAAATATTTTGTTCTTGAACAAGCCATTGAACACCATTTTACGTTGAATCTTCCCTGAGTTATGTGACTAGGAATATCTTAAAGCAGTGAAAATACCCATATTGAATAACTATTCTTTGTTTCAGCTGGTCAGCTGTTTTTTTCAAATTTTTGCAAAACGCTCTGAAAGGTATTCATAATTTCACTAGGTGAACGTTTCCTCAAATTTCCATCAAAATCTGAGAGGTCAAAGGTAAACTCTCGTCTGAAGTGGCGTGGAATGACCCATTTACCCTTTGGACTTCCTCTGGGGGCTTTTCCCTCAATTTCTCCGTCAGTTATGTCCTTCACAAACCCATTATGTATCAAGATACGTCCAATCTATTTTCATCATTTCAGATATATCCAATGTACAATCTATTTTCATCATTCCAGATGTATCCAATCAATTGGTTCTTCTTTTCTGTAGCGTTCCATAAGGTCCTTCACTATTACATTCTTCTGAATACTTCGCCATTTCTTATTTCTATCCGTCCATTTTATCTTCAGCATTTTCCTCATGGATAAAATTTCGAAGGCTTTTAATCTGATCTGGTCTGCCTTTCCAATGATCCATTCTTGCGATTCATAGAATGCCACGCTCCACTCGAATATCTTTACATACTGTCTCCTCGTTTGTATGACAAACTTCTTTGAATACAGCCGTTGTCTTTTTACCACAAGCCCTTTCTTAGCTTGGGCTACTCGATATAACAAATTCGACAACTTGTTACACACGATTGACTTAGTAGCAACATTTTCCAGCCACTATAATGCATCACTCACTTTAATCAGTCTCACTTGGTGGTAATCCATCACTTAAAAATATATTTTTATAATATTATAAAATTATATATTATAAAATATATTTAAATATATAAATGGTTTTAGTAAAAGTTGTCATCTTATATTTTTTCACAATAATGCACTACTTCGACAGTCGTTCTGCTTCTGATTCAAAAAAACACATATTGATGAATCAAAAGTTGTTGTATACACAATTTTATTGAAGAGTTACAATTAAAGACTCCAAGGAGAAATCGGGACAGAACCTGGGACGGGATATGGCAATGACGTTGGCAAGCATCAAACATATGAATTCAATTTTCTAATCATGGCATGTAAATATATACAAACGATGTGGCAAGAAATCGCTCTCACGGGGTGCACTGCGGGACTCACGGACTTCAGACGCGAATAACTAGTTCGCTTAAACTCCCGGCGAAATTCGCCTTCAAGCAACACGGATAGGTGATGGAACTGGACAGAACACCCGAGCGGCAACTGGGAGACACGGGTTCGAATTCCGGACACGCCAAAGGTTTTTTCCATGACGAATTTCTTCCCTTGGTGTACATAAATTTTAGTTCAATTTTTTACTGAAGACAAGGGACCCCGAATCATACACCTTCATTCTCGAGACCAGGTTTTTTAACAAAACCAGTCCAAAATTTGATACACGAATATTATTTTGGCAAACCCCGAAGACGCTATTTAAGAAAATAGTTTGTATGCTCAAAAAAAGGAGCGAATACAAAAATCCTGCTCATAGTATCGAAACTATGTCGTCCCTATCGGACGTCAGGACTCTTAAATACCAGGCTCCGATGCACATAGGTGAGTATATGCGGTGAACTTCTATCTGCGCTAATTTTCCCCCATGTTGATTATTGCTGCCTTCAGTACCACAATCTTACTGAAGTACTAAATGCATAGCTTTACTAGCTATTATATATGTGTTAAAGACTTGTCTTTAACCTGAAAATAGATCATCTCGTTTCCCCTTTTTTTACTAACCTTGCATGGCTTAAGCTAGTGCGAACGAGATAGTTCCCTAACCATAATAGAGACCATATTCAATATATACTTTTGAATTTCACCAACTATGAGACATACGAATTAAATATTGCATTATTAATGGTGCAATAATATAGTTTTACATACAGTAATTGTAAGAATCAAGTGAAAATATCTAAACAATTCTTTAACTTGACTCATTTTTTTCACGCGGTAAGATTGAAACTCCATCAAAACGGAGGGTTTATTGTGATCCCGAAGAATTTACTGCGGGGACAATATGATTAATTTTCAAAAATAGTTGAGAAAAAAGGTCTCTCTGGAAAGCATTTGCGTACCATTTCCCATATAAAAGGGCTGATATTTTTTGGCAAATATCTCGGAAAGTAATGTGGTAAGGGGTTGAATTTTTTATGTTTATGTTTGTTTTTATGTTTGTGTTTTTATTTCAATGGAAGGGTATTGTATTTTTTTTAATGAGAACAAGTTAATTGATTTCTAGGTAAAATGGTAATTCGCTAAAACTACCTTAAGGTCTAAACTTGAAGAAAATATATGATTGGGACGTTTTTGTATTGCATTTTCAAACGAGAACAACCTGGATATATGTTGTAAATTTTTCCCGTCAGGGAGAAGTCAATTACTATAACCAGAATGGCTCCCAACTCTGTAATAACCCCTCATCATAGAACGACCACTTACCAAAGATCTTTTCATGTAGCTGGAGCTGGGATATTAAATAGAATTCCTAAGGACATAAAATATTCCACCTCACCGTGTATTTTTTTTAAGAAAACTTGTTCCATCAATTTTTCGCCCAAGGAAAGAAACAATTAGAAATATTCACCCCATGAATTATTGAGAGATAATTTATTGTTTCTCTATTTAATATGTTTCCACTTATTCAAAATTATTTTATATATAAGGTATAAACTCCATTACTATATTGTAGTTTTTGTATGTTCTTCGTGAACGATGGATTTCCAAGAACAAAAAATATTTCTTTACTCTTTGCTTTACATTACTTCGGTCTCGATTTCACCGAATCATCAGTTATGACGGATTTTTAACAATTAACTAAACTTTTTCCAGTGATTTACGATAGAAACAGCCTCGGACATATCGGCCTCACGTTAGTCGGATTTCGCTTGGACCGGACCGCTAGCGAACTTCAAACACCACATATGCCTCGTTGATAAGGATTTTGATGACAAAATGTTATGTTCATCACGTGATAAGTGTATCGCAGAAAACAGTTATACCGCGGAAATTGTTGAAGGATAACTAATAGGTATTAAACTGTCTGCACGAGTGGTTTAAGGGAGTAAAACGTAACCATTGTTGGATAACTATAGCCAAATAACCATGGTACATTTGTCGTATTGCTTCCTTGTGACATGTTCTCCAGATTACGTCCAAGATTATAGCGCTGTTGACAGGTGTAAATACAGCCAATCAGTAATCACTACCAGTACCACTTGAGGAATCATGAAACCGAAGAGTCCATGATGGTGACCTTTGTTTAAAACGATCTTGAAAAAATCGTGAAAGATAAATGAGTTACATATCGCTACAAGGCCGGTTTGTACCAGTGATAGCGTGTTCGACTCCAAGGGTTGCAATTTCGAGACCAAGCGACAGAAAAAATATTTCCTGGCTAACAACTGTCAGTTGTTAAAATCATAAAAAATGTAATCCGCAATCCCCACTCGACGGCATCCCACACGCACACATGACCGCGCCAAAATCTCTCAATCAAAGTGCCATACAAAATCCACCCCCAGGCACCACACCTCGGTGACGAAATCGACCAATTGATAACTAGGAGGAAGAGGAGGCGGTGGGCGGAATCGCAGACGAGACGGAGTGAGGCGGGAGGGAGAGGGGGAGGGAAGGAGGGATGAATGCGGACGGTTGAGGGCTAATTGACTCGATTATCCCGGCTCGACACTCCCGATTGGCTGCCAACCCCCTCTTCCCACTCCCCCCCTGACAAGTGGCGCTCTAATTTCGTTGCCACCGCGCTGGAAGCAAAGATGGGGGAGGGGTGAGGATTGGTGCGAGACGGGGGTAGAAATCGGGAGGGACGGGTGTAGGGCTGGGATGGGAGGATGAGGAAAGAGCCGACTGACGACCTAGAGAGGAAGGACGCTTCCCGAGCGAAAAGTTCAACCCTGCCCTCGACCGAAACGTGGCGGTAGAAGGGGTAGGCTGCCCATCCATCCTGACTCCAATCCTTCCACACGATTCACCGCCCCCGTTCCGTGCTCACGAACAGCTCATCAACCGTGCATGTTCCTTCATCCCCTCCACTCTCTTTCTTTCAACCTCTCCGAATCACCCTCTCTTGTCTGTGCCCGTTTCTTAACACTGGAAGTACTTGGCATTGCGGTACACCTATTAGCATCGACAAAAGTCAACTCGACTCCTAAGGAAAAATTTGTTTCCTGAAGTAAACTTGATGCTTTCATATTTAATAACATACAAATTGTTTCCAAAATACCTTGAGTCATTTATGTACGATTATCGCAAAATCAGTGAAGACGCGGACTTAAAAGTTCCATCGACGGACCTTAGCAGCGCTCATTCGTAGTGCCAGGAGTTCACATAAATCTTAATAAATGCACCACTGTGCACTTCAGGTGAAACACATTATGCCATATGTACACTGTGGGTGGAGGAAGCATAAAGTTTTCAGATAAAGTCGAATTCTTTGGAATTACCTTAGCTTCAGACATATCGTAAGGCTCACGTACAAAACATATGCGGCACAGCATTAAAGAAACTATGAATTGTCAAGCGTATAATAGGAAGGTCCTCGGATGAAAAAATAAAAAAAGGAGCTACTTCCCTCAGGTTAGACCACACCACGAATATGCCACGAGCATTGGGACCCTGGGCAGAAATATTTTATCAAAAAAATTATCAAAATACAAACAAAAGCTGTGCGCTTCGTTAAAAACTGATACGAGCGAATTTAGGGTGTTTCACAGCTTTTAGAGGGATTAATGTGGGAGCCCCCGGAGGCTGCACGCAAGGCTTACTTGTACAGCAGTGGTATTTAATGCAATATACATACATTAAATATACATTATATACTACTGCTGTATAAATTTCTCATTCTCACATTATATTCTCTGGCTAAAAAATTAAAGTCAAGAAATAAGCAAGAGCTGGGACGATGCAGTCAGAAGCAATGGATTGTCAAAAATGAAAAGGGGTCAAAATGACCCAATTGGAACTTCTAGTGTTAACTCCAAAAAGAATAGCAGAATTTTTTCATGCTTATTTCACACCTTTTCATTTCCACCCATGGTTTTGAAAATCATTTTCATTAACATGGTTTTGACAGCGATTGGTGAAAAATTTTGTTTGGTCTCCTTCCAGTTTTCTACACATTCAGTGGCCTATCTCACTTTCGTATATCCTTTTTCGCCTCAGCAAGCGATCAATTCTCATCCCGTCCATGAAACCTATTCTTTCTTCCTCTTCCCTGCTTTTCCAACATCCTTCCCTCTATCTTCCCTTCCCTTCTTGAGCAATCCCTCGCCCCTTATTACATCCTTCAGCCACCTACTCTTCCGATCTCGAAGTTCATTATTAAGTTTCCTTTCCTCGCCCAGCATTTCAAGCACTTCATTGTTAGTCTTCCTCTCCGTCCACCTCACCACATTTTGCGACAGTAAAATGAGTGTGGAATATACAGTATAGTGCAGTACATGAGTACAAATTCATCAAATTCAACATGCTTTTGAATGTGCTATAAATGTAGATTGCACAGATTCGTGAGAATCACCACAAATAGCATAATGAATTGTATCGAAATGGCGGATTTTACCAGCAGCCATATTTTTTTAAACTGGAAAATGTTTCGTCGCTAATAGGAAAAAAATTCGGATAGGAAAAAATGTAAGGAGTTGCACTAGAGAACATTTTAGAGGGTTCTCTGACTTCTGCTGTTCACTGGCTTCCCATCGTAAAGTCCCAGAATCTAATTCCAGCAAGGACGGGGACTTTTCATCGGAATCCTAATCATTATAATTTTGGTACATTCTTCAAAGAGATCACCTACTTAGCCCACTGGATAGAAATACTATGGAGACGGTTTTTATTTACACTAAACTCACACCGACTCATAGTATCAGTCACAACTTCCTCGATTTGCTAAAACTCCAGAACCTAACAATTCAGCCTAAATGGAACACATGACCTCAATATTCATTGTTTTCCCTACTTACGAATATATTCCACCACTTCTGTAAGCATCACGTACAAAACATAATGCGGCACACCATTCAAGAAACTAGGATTTGTTAAGCATATAATGGAAATGTCCTCGGAAGAAAAAGTAAAACAAAGATGCTACTTAGCAATAGGTAACTAAGGTAATAAGAAACGATTGGGATATTTTGAAGATATTGGTTACAGATATCATTTTCTTAAATTTTACAGTTCTTTTCAAATTGACATAATTTTAATCATCACAGACCGACCAAGATTTCACCAATACTTATTCCGCTTCTAGAAACCTGGAAAATCAAGGAACATTGAAAATGACATGATATTGTCAAAACCTAGGACTTACCAATCTCTTTTCAGTTCAGTCATTTTGAGATCATGATATAAGAAACGTTGATAACGTCGCGTAGACGTTGAAATCGATGTATTTTCATCAGCACAAGGATACCATTTGATCTGAAAATCAATCAATTATCCTGCAAGGTCGTTCAATATCGATGGTGTTCTTCCTTCGACATAGGTCTTCGAAACGTACATAAATCCGCAATTCATGTGCTTATTTTTCCTGTATTCCCCATAAGCATAGTAGGTTGTTCGAAGTTTTTGTTGAATTGTCAGTGCATCTGTATTCGAAATCACAACTTGTGCCGCATATTCGCAGATTTTCTTGGTTGTGTCATGGCAGTAAACGCTCGAATTAATGGTGGACATGCTGATGTAATGGTTGCAAAGCCCTATATTGAAGGATGAATACAATCGATATCGAACAAACTTGATTATCCTGATACTTTATAACCCTCTATGGACGAGCGATTCAAATTTCTTACGTTTCAAAATCAATGAAAAATCTACTTTCTAAGTGGCTTTTCCATTTACATGCTGCGCTATATAGAATTTTAACACTTCCGATTGAGTGCGTGGAAAGTTGTGTCTCTTTCTACGGTTTGTAAAACAATTGGAATAGCTGAATGTGTGACGCCATTCACTGGCGTGCCTGGAGGAACTCTGAAATAAATAGTTCCAGCTGTAATTTGAAGAAAAAATTGGAAAGTTTAAAAAAGGTACGTTATGTCGGTAATGTTGAAGTATAACTTGTGTATATATTATTATGTAAAGTATTTTTTTAAATTAAATATATACAATAAAGATTAATTACATTTCAAAATAATTGTTATTATCAAGTAAATTTAATTTTTTAAATGTTAAAATAGCACTTTTTAAAAACTAATATAGTAGCAGTACTTTTTTCATGCTGATGCTTCATAATTCCGTCCATGGTGAGTTAACCCGTCATTTAGAGACTGGATCCAAACTCAGGCCTTTTCCAACTCATCTATTTTCGCGTATCACTGTCGATTGAACCTCCGTTTAATGAGCGCCTTTCTGGGCGTCAGAGGGCAACTAGGTTCAGTACATGACCGTAAGACTAGGCGAAGAGCAATGGGGAGGACTTCCGATGACCCCCACGTTCAACCCACTCTCTTTCTCTCTCTCTCTCTCTCTCTCCACCTTTAGCGGTCACTGGGAGTTGCTAGCAGAGACAGGGATGTGTTGGGAGTCAAGAGAAGGAAAGTCCCTGCGCAGAAACCTCATCACCACATCAAAGGGTCCCAGTCAGCTGACTGCGGAGAGGGGACGACGTGTGGCGAAAAGGGAGTGGCTGAAGGATAGTGGGTAAAAAAAAGAGCGGCTAAAGGCCGTCGACAGACAGATGAAGGGAATTGGCGCGTACAGACTGCTGCAGGGCATGGGCGGATGAAAGAAAATGGGAGAGGGACATGGCGACGATATTGAGGACCCCATGAATTAAAGGGTAGTTTGATTGGAAGAGGATTCATCCAAGCTGACAGAAATAACCCAGCGAGCTGCCGACAAGGCGTGAGGGCGGAGTGGTATCAACAGAACGCTAGCCACGTAGAAGGAAGGGAAACGGGGAGAAAAGGAATGAAAAAGTAGGATGACGAAAAGGATTACTTTGAAGGAGTGTCTCGAAAGAAGAACTACTTTAATTTGATTTACTTTTTTATTTTAAATTCACGTTTTATTAAAAAATTACTTTTCTACATACTCATCTCAAAATGACTGAATTTTATGAGATTTCCACATAATTTATACCACCACACACCGACTAAGGTTTCTGTAGATTTACGTCCAGAAATCATCTTCTTGTATTGTTTTTAGGATGCTGCCTGTTTATTTCAAAATGTTAGAAGTATTCTCTCCTTCACTTTGGAGGTCTGTTTCGCGGTCTCTTACCTACTAGTAACTGGTCTCTTACAATTCTAATTTCATTATTTCTTGCAATGCTACAGTACCAGTCTCGTTGCCTTACCCGCGTCCACTCGTTTGGAAATTGTACATGTAGTCGCTAAAAAGCTAATATAGAAAAGAGGTTACCTATGAGAAAAGTAGTTACTCAAGACGAAAACCACTAGTTATTAAAAAATTATATTAATAAATTAGAGGTCGTAAAAGAAGCAATCATTAATGAAAATTAAACGTGGTCCTTATGAGTTTCCATTTGTTCATCACGAACCTTGGATGGTGTCACTGTTCCTTCTTTTGCGTTGACGCTATCGTATTCAAAATAAGCAAACCGCTTTAGAGGAAAAATGAATATAGGGTGAGATTACGCTCGACGTCAATTTACGTGAAGTAAAGCTTGGTGACTGTGATATAAATGAGCGCATGAAGATTGTCGGCGTTTTACGGCGTCCTCAACCTCGCCAAAGCCAAACCTTTCAATCCCCACACATTAAGGTCACCATATTACATTAAAGCTTTTTGACGTGAAAGGGAAAAAACGTAGAATATTTCCTAATATATATATATATTGTGTAGTTACAAGGTAGTTTTAGATCATAGCTATTATATTAGGTCAAAATATTCGTGTTTATTTAAAAGAGTAATCAACAAAATGTCTCCCTTAAAATGATGGCTATACGTTGAATTACGCTTTATCAAGTACCAACAGTAACAAATTATTGAGAATTTACATTTGTTTATCTCTCAATTCGAAAATTGCTTTGCACATAGTTAATTCTGGAAGCTTTCAAATTTGGAGAGCTTATTTTCAAATTAATGACATTTCATTTCCCAATTGCCCATCTCAGTTTTTCATTTAGCCTTCTAAACGCAAATTTCTTATTTTCTGGTGGATTATTAATATAAAATAGCATGATGCAAAGATAAACAGCTCATTTGAAACCGTTTGGAACACCGCGCTCAACAGAGGTCCATGATTGGCACTGACGTTTCCGTCAGTCGTAACGCATTCCTCCTTGACAGGAAAAAGATCTCCATCGCCCGTTCCCGTCACGCAAGGAAACGTCGTTCGCAACCCCATGTTTTAAGAACTGTTTTAAGAGCAAACTCTATCAAAAAACGCTAATGATTTTTTACCACCCGAGAAAATTTAACAAAAATGTCGGACAGTGAATCTGCTCTCATGGGCGCAATTGAAAAAAACCAACTAAAATGCGAACACGCGGTGATCACGCCAATGATTGTCCTTTATCGTTGTTCTGCGAATCGCATCATTCTGAGAGGTACGTTTGCAATTGATATTGAGAATATATATGTTTTATTATGAATGGTTTATTTAACAATAGATAAAGTTATCGCGGCATGATTTTACACACCGATAGAAGTAAAATATGAACAAGAAACTCTTTTCATGATAATGTCTCAAGAAATTTCTCGGTGCTTAATAACATATATAGCATTAATTTTAAATATATCCACTCTAATTCGCAACGCCAAGCGAATAATACTTCAAGTGCCAGCATCCTGCAATAAATAGTGATGACAATTAAGAACCACACAATCTCTGTTATTGACAGGCAAAATCACAATACAATAATGTATTTTAGGTATTGGTATTCCCAACTTCGGAGATTACAGAGACAAATTACAGAGATGGATTACTGGAGGTGTGTTATGGTCACAAACAACGCACGAAGAGCGAGAGATTACCTAAGCTGATTTTTAACATGGAATCCACAGGAAAGAAAAAAAACGAGGGCCTAGAATTAGCTGGAGAGAAGGCATAGAAAAGGCATTCTGAGAACAGCTGTTACCTGAAGGTCGCAGAATGTTAAAAAACCGATTATACATATATAAAAAAACAAATAAATTTATTTTACAAACTAGTTTACATGCTGTAATTTCCCTTTGGATGGGTTCCAAAAATTGTTTGGGTTTGGATGGGTTATGTTCGTATGTATTCCACACTTGAACTAATATCATCCGAGAAAGCGATTTCATTCGATCAAGAAGTGCAGGTATCAAGGCCTAAATCATGTTGACAGGGTTCTAGGAAATACTGACAAGGGAAGCCATCCAAATCCGGATGTGAAACAACGCCATAAACCGTGGCGCTGAAAACTTTCTCAGCAATTCCTGGAAACCAGTTTTGAGAACCATCGGAATAACCAAGGAAAAAAGACGATAATCAGCGGACCAATCAGACGACACCTGACCTGAATCCAAACGCTATATATATGTATATATATATATTCCGGACCGGTCTCATTGGACGACATGCCCTGATGACGCTGGACGACTCGTACAGCGAAAAGTCGGAAGAGATGGTGCGTTTGACCCGGAGGGAAACTCGAATATTCCACATCTGTTTGAAATTTAGGGCAAGTAGTTCAAACAAACATTAGTTGGATATTCCATTGGATTATATTCAATTTTACCCTAGTTTTCGTCGGGAATGCGGATTATTTGTGTACTTCTCCCCACTTTGTTGCATGGTAGTGAAACATGGGTACGTCAGGATAGACATGAGAGTAGACTAAACTCCGTGGTATGAGTTACTTATCTGAAGAGTGTTTGCAAAAAAGTAGGATGGAATGGGGCAGGAATGAGTGGGTAATAGATGAATGTGGGTTAGATGCTCCAGTAATGGACTTTTATAAAAGGAGTATGCTCCGTTTGTTTTGCCATGTTGAGAGAATGGATGAGTGTCGAATAACGAAACAGATATATAAGAGTAAAATGAATGGTGCGAGAGGTAGAGGTAGATCGATAAATTTGTGGTTGAGGAATTTCTTAGGAAGAGGAATATTAAAAGTCTTAAAAACAGGAGGGCGTGTATGAAGCAGTGTATGGGGGTAAATGAGGCAAAAGAGGTTTTCAAGGTTAGGCCAGTATGGAGGAAATTACTGGAGCAGAGTTAAGTGTACAAATATGTATTTATGAGTGAAACTTAATGCAAACTGAGGCTCAATAATCGACTTAATACAAACTGAGGCTGAAATCAAGTTTAATATCAGTCATTTATCATCACAATTTCGGTAAAATCTGTAATATAATCTGAAATATACAGGGTGTTTCAAAAAGAATGACCTGATTTTAAAACTCCATATTTATTGATAAACATATACAACAAAAATGGGATGTATTGCAAAATACTCAAAAAGTTTCAAAATTTTAGCTATGCTATTATAAATGCTCTAGGTGTCCACCAGCAGCAGCACGAACAACATCTAGACGATAGTTATATTCGTCATAAACTTTACACAATGTATCTGCGTTTACAGAATTTATGGCGGATGTTATTCTGTTCTTCACCTCTTCTATGTCACGAGGTAAAGGGGAAATGAACACACTTTCCTTCACATATCCCCACAAGAAAAAATTGCATGGGATCATGTCTGGCGATCTTGGAGGCCAAGAATGCAGGGCAGTGTCTCGGGGTCCCGTGCGCCCAATCCAGCGTTGAGGCAGTGTCATTGACGTAAGTTGTGCCAGTGCGGTGGAGCTCCATCTTGTTAGAACATGAATTCATCGGAGTACCCCTGAATTTGTGGAAAATTCAATTCCAATTCATCAGCATTATGAAGATAGAACAAGCGACGCCTTAAAACTCGCCACACAGTAGTATGAGACATTGCCAGTTCTCCGCTTGAGCGGCGAGTAGACTTGCGTAGACTCCACTCAAACGTTTGCCGAATTCTTTCCATCATTTCATCAGAAGTGCCGGGTCGACCTGGACTCCTACCTTTGCACAAGCATCCTGTCTCTTCGAATTGACGATACCAACAGCAAATGTTTTTGGGTGCAGGCGGATCAATGGTAAAACGCCGACGAAAAACACGCTGGACCGAAAGCACTGACTCATTCTTTGCAAACTGCAGCACACAAAACGCCTTCTGTTGAGCGGACGCCATATTACTTCTGACTGACTGCAAACTGATTAGACGCATTGACGGATATCTAACGGCAATTTTCTTAAATTCTAGTCCACGCCCATTCAAACACGCATTTCCTTGCCGACACGTCCCATGTTTCGTAATTATTACCGTCCAAAATCAGGTCATTCTTTTTTAAACACCCTGTATTAACCAACAATGAACACTCTTGAACTCAATTTTTCACCTCGGCATATTTATTAAAACAATACCTACCATTGATTCAACTTCAAAAATTTATGTTTTCACTCCTGTCGGCAGTCACTCAACTGTCACCATTATTTTTTATTTTGTGAATTGAATCATTCACGGCACGATCTAAAATATTTGAGATGCACTCCGTATATTACCCAACCAGACCGACGTAACAACCGTTGATGAACGACGAAACGCAGTACACATAACGCAACTACGCTAATTTCCTTTATGTTTTTTCCTCGCGATCGCTCAAAAGCTGCAGTTTTTCTCAGATATTTGACTTTATCTGCAACATTCAGACAAACTAGCGTCGCTTTTAAAGATTTTTTGAAGCGACGAACATAGTCCCGTGATTTTTATCCGAGCAAATAACCGAAATATCGGCGTTGGACAGATCCATGACGTCACTCCCTATCATTGCATGCTGTTTACTGAACTGTTATGAATTTTCCAGGCCCAACTTGCTAGATTTTCGTTTTCAAACGAGTTTATCACGTATATATGAATCACATTTAATCACTTAGCATTTAATAGCCGCTACTTTGGCGTGTTGACGAGATCCAATCATAGATAGTGCATCGTTTTTACGTCAAGGATTTAATAACATAGAACGAAACCCAGCAGGATGTAATCGATGGCATTTTTTCCAAAATAATCAATCACCGTTTCCAGGGAGATAAATAAATTTGAATCCACAACTGGGAGATATTGAATCGTAATTAATGATCAGCGAGATAGGAAAATATATCTCTTTTTGCTTTCCGGACGATTCTGTTGAGGTCCCTGGAATCCCAAAAGGCTGCTAAGTCTGCCATCAGGTTTTCCAGGGACCGGACCAACAGAACTTGATGCACCGGTGGCACCGTTATCCCTAGGGCAGAGCGAAAAGGATAAAAGTTTATAAAAAGTAAATTAAAATCTTGCATTTGCCACAGATGTGAAGCGAATTTCCATGAATATGGAATAAACGAGCAGGAGTCCCACGCTACACTGAACGTTTTTCCACGCTTAACGAATTATAAAAGAAGTATTTAAATTTTATTTGCGAAAATATAGGTTACGGTACCTAATGTCGCCAGCTAAAATTTAATTGAAAAACCAAAATGAATTAGTTATTTTTTTAAATAGTTTCATTTTAAATTACTTATTTCATCGCATTGACGGCATCTTCATATACATATTTCTGACATAGGCAATAACTACTGGTTCATATTCTCGTCAATTCGATGAAACCGGTCGCTCAAAATAAAACTGATCGAAAAAAATGTCCAACTCATTTTGATTTTTATAATGAATTTTCATGAAATAAGACCCAAAACCATGAATTGATGAAACCTGATTTGATGATAATTGGATTTTCATTAAATCATGAAACCATGATTTAATGAAAATTCAATTCTATGTCATCACAGAACAAATCGACTGAATTTTCCTTTGAAAACCAAGGGTCTTAAAAGGATTTGTGAATCCGGCTGTAGACTTAGATTATCTAAGTGAGTAGAACTGTATCGCTTTTTAAGAGGAGAGCAAAAACCAAAAATTTGGACTATCCACATAAAAAGGAGATAATGGAGAAATTTTTCCAAATATCACCCAATCCCTCACACTTTAGATTTAAAATATTTTATAAAAAATAATTATTTAACTATAAACGAATAACTATTTCTCTGCACATGAGTGCAAGATATACTGGTAGAGACAAGCTGTTTCGGGAGTTCCCTCTTTGCAGTCATAGACTAAAGTAAGGAGTGGAGGAGATATACCGTAAAAATATGAAGAATACCCCAAATTAGGAACTATTTTCGTCAGTCATTCGTCTGCGGTATGTTATTCCTGCTTTAATGCCTCTATTCCATTTATGCTAGTAGTCGCAAATTGAACCTTCCGCTATTGAGGAACAGTAAAAATAATAATTGAGACCCATAATTTTTCTCTTAACCTTAACGTTATATTGGCGCAAATAAAAATGCTTTGAAATTGTCTTTTTCGATTTTTCTTTGATTGATTAAAATATTTACTTAGCAATTTAAAAAAATCAAAAACCAACCCAAGTGAATATTCACAAACATTGCAGAATTTCATTAATTTTACAATGTAAATTCTCCTAAAGAAGATTCGCTATTCGTTCATTGGAAAATGGAAGGCATAATGTTAAATTTCCTTCAATATTTATGGATTTACCCATAGAGAACTACAGGGCAGCGATTGCTCTGTATTAAATCTCTTAATTAAACAGTGAACACAAAACATTCACCTGGTATCATCGTTGCCATTACCCCGACTAAATTCGTTGCCTTCTTCTTCTCGATCACAAACTTCTTTTAGGGGATGAATTGATGGCATTTTTTTGAAAGAATCACTCATCGTTTCCAGCGAGATAAACGCTTTGAGCGCCAGCTGGGAGATATTGAATTGTAATTAATGATCAGCGAGATCAGCGAATAGTTGCTGATCTCACTGTATGGTTGGAAAACCGTCTCTATGAAGTATACTCTATTGGCGAAGAGAATCTACTTTGCTTGACTGAAGAAGTCAAACTCAAACCGAAGAGACAATAGACTATTCTTAGCACAAATAGACGATTCCCTGCGCTGCCTTAAAGAGGGTAGGGGTAAAGTACCGCAGAGAGAGAATACTACTACTTTTATTGAGTGATAAAAAGCAATATATAAGAGCCATAAGATAAGACTATTCGGTTTGAGAGTGACTTCTTCAGCTAAACACAACGACTCCCCAGGGAACGTTTTATGGTATTAATTCCTCTTTTAAAATAGAACTAATATCGAGCACGCAATCGATTCCAACGTCTTTGGCTTCATTATTGAGACAAATTGAACAAATAAATTCAAAAATTTTCCCCAAGGAACGTTTACTACTGACGTCCGAGCTGGTGGCTTCCTTCATTCTCTTCAATGCGTACTTAACTTAATTAATGATCAACTGCTTAACAGCACTCGCGTTCTTCCTTGATTTACCAACCAGTTTTTATCTCATCTCCTCTCAGTTATTCAGACATCCTACTTTCCCTGATGAGAAGTAGTATTTGAAACACAAATAGACTTTTGGATTTTTTTCGCCTTAAAGAGGGGCGGTATATAATACCACATATAGAGAATACTTTTACTGAGTAACAAAAGGCAAAATTTTTGTCATGAGGAGAGTTAATGGCTTCACTATCACATTCAGGAGTATTGTGTAAGCATGAATATGGCGTACAGGCTAAGTTTGGAGCATCTACTGGCTACGGTGGACATGGGAAGTTTTTAGACAAGCAAAGATAATAATCTCATAATACTCTAAGAGCTTCACTCATCAAATATAAGAGCCATAATATAGACTATTCGATTTGAGTTTGCTTCTTCAGCTAAATGCAACGGCTCCCCAAGGAACTTTATACAGTAATAATCCTTCTTTTACGGCCCTAGAGTACCCTTTAAACGAAATTAATAGGGGTAGAGAGTAGAACTAACATGGAACACGCTAAATGTGATGGAGAAAAAAGGAACGTGCAAAAGATGATGAAAAGAAAACACACCATAAAACTCTCATTCTGTTTTTAGAGGCGCAATCGATTCCAACGTCTCTGGCGTCATTATTGAGGCAACTTTGATAGTGTAAATGGTCAAAGTTAGTTCAATAATGACGCAATAGAGGTCGGATTCATCCGGCCATTAAGAACCTGGATGAAAATGTACCAAGTGTTTTCTTTTCATTCGTTCGAACTTCAATCTTAATGATAGATGAACAGCGTTAAACTCTCCGCACTTGTTTCGGACGCTACACAAGATGTCGGTAACTGCTCTTACCGTCAGCAGTGTAGGACGAAAAAACAAAACCTCATCCGATCAAACACGAGTATGTCTGAAAAGTTGCCCTAACGGTACGGGAATAATGACGTGAAATACTAAGACTATAGAATAATATCTTTCATCTGCACATTTGGCTTAAAGTTTTGAATTTTTACGTAAAAATCAAAATTTTCTTATTTTTTTCAAAAAATTCTCATGAACAAATACCCAGTACCAAAATCACAAAATTAATACGATGTGTACGAATGTAAAACTAAAAAGTATCAATATAATAAGAAACTTTAGTTTCTGCATAAATTCAAATAATATGAATGTTATTGAAAAAAACATCTTTTAAAAAATTTAAACACGTGAATATAAGTCCCTAAAAAGATCGGGCGACCTAAAATTATCAAAATTCAATCTTATGGACAGAAAACCTTAAATCAGCCAATAAAAAAAGTGCATCTTCATTCTGCGTATACGGCCGAACAGTGAAATATTAGGCCTGTATAGTAATGTCTTTCATCTACACACTTGGTTTGAAGTTTTGAATTTTTACGTAAAGTTTCTTTCGAAAGTCTTGTTTGATTAGTGAATATTAGTGTCTGGCAGTCATCGTGTGGTGAACCGAAGCATCGTGACATCTGAGAGTCGGCCGTGAGAACTTGGACCACACAGTTCGGAAAAGGAAGCCTAACTGGAACTTGATAGTGAAACATTATCGAAGGAACGTAGATATTCATATTTAATTTTTAATCTTTGATTTGCCATTTTCAAAATTTGTGTTTCCCACTCATTATTTCTATTTTGATCTGGTTATGAATTAAATGCAAAGTATTTGGGGGACCCACCAAGTTGGCAAAATCTAATTGTTCTCACTACCAATCATACGTAGGTGTCTTAATTTTGTCCCGTGTTTGGGCTTAATATTTTATAACTGACGTCAATTTATATGTTTACATCAGTTGAAGACACTCATTTGTGAGATTTGTAAATTGGACACCAAATTAACAATTCTAAAGCATTCATGTGCAGTGAAGCGGAATAAATGATTAAATTTTGTTAAATTTGATAAGGAAGCAGAGTAATAATTAAAAAAGAACGTCACATTAACCCGCATGCTAACCGAATTTGCCGCTGTAGAATAAAATTAATATAACAATAACGGATCCGCATCCCTCAACCGACTCCACGGAGAGGAAAAAGGGTTAGAACGTGGTGAGAAGGTAGGCTTCCGGAGCTATACTGATGGGGCAACGCTCGTCAAAAGTCGTTTCCATAGTAGAGAACGGGATTTGATTAAGTATATTAAATTACATGTTAAGCAGCCACAACTTGAGGAAACAAAGGGAATTTAAATTAAACTGGAAAGAAAACCTTAAATAAGCCAATAAAAAATACACCTTCAGTCTGCGTATACGGCCGAATAGTTTAAATGTATTACGCAAGTAAAAGCACGGCAAAGTCCCGTATATTCCATAGGAGACTAAAGCTTTTATAGGTTTCAGGCTTATAATTTTACTCACTTTCATTTCCTTTGCTATTCATTTCATCGGTCACACTGTCTTCATAAATCATTACATCTACATTTACATAATAACCTTCGAGCCGCCGCATGGGCGTGTGATAGGGGGTATTAGGTCACCAGCCGTGTAAAGATGTAAGTAAAAATGTAAGATTGTAAGTAAGGAGATGAAATTGTGACATGTATTACAGGAATGTATTTAGGGGAGCTCAATTTTTATTGTGGTCGCTTATCGTTCGTGGAAAGAACGAGTTTTTGTACCTATCTGTTGGGCAGTGTATCTCTATTATTTTATCACATCTGTCAGACCTAGAGATGTAGTGAGGAGCCATGATAATATTCCCAGTGTCGCTCTGAAAAATATCAGTTCTGAATTTCTCAAGCAACCTAAGCGTAGCATGTAATCTCCGAGTCGCTAAGGGCTCCCACCTTAATCCCTCTAAAAGTTGTGAGACACTATATGTACGCTCGTAGCAGTTTTTGACGAAGCTCGCTGCTTCCCTTAGTGTTTTATTAATGTTTTTGGTTAAACCTTTATGACCAGTGTCCCAAAATCTCGCGGCGGAAATACGGGAGATAGGATCCAACTTCTGGAATTCCCTCACAGATGAGGCGAAAATAAAGCCCCCACGATAAAAACCTTTCAGTCAAAGATTTGTAGCTTAATACTTAATGCTTCATAATCCATGTGCCACTTTCCCAAATGCATCTATTCTTATTTATTTTTTATCTCCGGGATTTTTGTGATTGTTTGTTCATCATTGCCTTAATACTGATTGTTTGTTATGGTCTCTGTAGTACTTTTGTTCTTTATTGTATTTGATAGTTGATATATTGCATAGATCTATTATATGTTTGTAGCATAATCAATTTAATTATATAACTATAATTGTAATAAAGGGATTCAACTCTTTTGTGTTCATTTAGTAATTCCTCACAAAAATAAAGTTTCAATAGTGTTGTTTTCATGTTTTACTTACTATGCAATTTGTTTTCTGATCTGAGAGGATATCATGTCCTAGATAAATAAATTCTTTTTCATTCATTCATTTTTTTATATCTACTGATAAGTGATATCAGTATCACTTATCGTGAATCTGCTTCTTAGCTATCCTAGGTCTCAGTGTGAGGAGGCGTTTGATTGTCGAGTCCCATCTATTTCCTTCCAATCTTGACAGAACTATTACTTTATTCCTGAAACTAATTTTTCATGGGATATTTTGGCCGGCTCTCTATGCCCAATTGTCCAGCAATCGAGGTCGGTTGATTTGATCTCTTTTCATTGTATCACAAACATGTTTGAGTCAATTTTTCACTTCCTCTTCTACCCTTCTTAAGATATTCTTCTGCAGGCTGGATATTTCCTGTGATTCTCCCCGCACTGGAAAGGCAACTTCAGGAGATTTACGTTATTGATCGGGTAGGGTTGGGTTTTTTCGTCTCACCCTTATCGTCAGCGCGTACATTTTCAAATGCCTCGTCCCGATATAACACAGCATTATGACTGGGATTTGAAATACAATTGACAAAAATTGGTTGACTCACTTTGCACACAGAGAAGCGGAAAGATTATCAAAAAGTAGGTTAGGGAAATACGGGAGTGGGAATAGGATTTAAGGATGGGCATAAGTTTAAGTTCTTATATGATAGCCACAAGAAGAACGAGGTTTAGGAGATGTGAATGGATGACAACAACATTATTGCAGAGTAGGACATAACTGTTAAATAATTAAAACCCTCTTATTAGTCTAGTGTATGCCCTGGGTCCAAACTATGCGAAAACTTTAGAAAAAATACTGAAATGATTCGAAGTGGGCAGCATTTATACTCTCATTATCGCTATAAAGCCTGTTTTTCGCTGGGCATAAAATTGCACAATTTAAAACTGCATATTTTCCTCAATTCGGCGTAGAATAATTACTGAATTAAATCAGGGGATAATTTTTCATCTCGTGTTTATGTATTCTTGCACGCGTTCTTGCCATTCAACGCTATACACCACGCAATTTGAAATGCGCGTCCTACATGCATCAGATTATGCTAGAACGTGCTCCGAGTAAAACATACTAAAAAATTCACTTCAGTCTTGATACCACGACCTGTTTGCACAACATCCATCAAATACCAGTTAGACAGCACATTTTTAGCAAGGTAGTTTGAGCGGAATATCATTTTACCTAGAAATGAACGAATTTGGCCTCATTTTAACGAAAAATATCTCACCCTTCCAAATATACCAAAATATTAGCCCCATACGGAACTACTTTCTGAGTTTCTTTTTACAAAACGTACCAGCCCATTTGCACGGGAAGTGGTACATTTATGCATTGCTGAAAGACCTTATTTAAAAAATGAGGAATTTCTAACACCTATATCTAGTCCAAAAAATAACAGTGCGTAGTTTGGAAGTTATCTGAACTATTGTTGAAGTTAAATCATATTGTCACCGCAGTATTTTTTTCAGGATCACATAAAACATTCCGCTATGAAGGGGATTGAAACTTACTGCGCAAAAAAAAGAGTCACGTTAAAGACTTACACAGATATATCTATTTAATTACCCATAGTTTCAGGCAGGTAAATGTTAATGAAACAGCTTCATCGATAAACATTTTCCACTCTTAAATATCGCGGTTTTTCAACTAAAATTGGGAGAAGTAATATGCACAGAATGAAAAGTTTTTTGGTTCACAAAATTCTGACTTATCTAAAAAATGACGGATATTAGAAGATTTTAAATTCCAGAAAAGTGGTTTCCGGAGGCAGCCATCTTGCACTTTAGGGTATTTTATGGAAGTGAAAACCAGATGGTGGAGTAATTGTGTAAATTTCACATCTTAGTTATTCAGTAGTACACCACAAGTACGCGATATTTTTTTCATTTTCCCAAGGTTGTTACTGCACGGGAGATGTGAAATTTAACAAAGAAAAAAAACCTTCTGCCCCCTGTTGTCCGACCCGCCCCTCCGGGGTGACTCAGCCAGTTCTTATTTGGTAACAAAATTACGAATGATAATATATACTAGAAGGGAAACATCTGTTGGATAGGGTTAAAACTCGGCAATATGGCGCGAAGTAAACAGTTTGGAACGCTAAAATTGTAGAATTACCGAAATGGAAGAGGTCTATTAAGAAACTGCAAAGTTTAAGGTATAAAAAGAAGAAATAATGCCATGTCTAGAACGTTTTAAAAGCGAGATTAGAAGGAAAATTGATGGATCTGTCTGACGAATCTTTCAGCCATACAAAAGTATTCATTTTCACCATTAATAATGCGATACATAACTCATACATCCATCAGCTACTGAAATTAAAACGCATTATTCGAATATGGCCTCCATTATGAATAGAAAACTCTCTTAACTACCTCAAGTGAGCAGTTAGATGCACCCAAATTGCGAGAGCGTGGGCTTGTAAAAACAAAGGAAAGGCTATTTTCCCTTATTAAGGTGGTGTTATGGTACAACCGTGAGAGATTTTTTTAAAAGAAAGTTGCACCTGAACGTTGCACACTAAGTCACGCCTGAGACTTCAATTAGCTTCTTACCTGACTTTTGCTCATGCATTCGCGCAAACATTTTTACCGAGTGTCCGATTAACAAGACGTCATTTTAATGCATGTAGTTTTATCATGCACATTTCCCCATATCGAGTAAAGCAGCTCTTAAGGAAGTTTGGTGAAATATCGTTTCTCCTAGAAATCCATTAATTCAGTCCCATTTTAATGAAAACGTTCTCACCCTCCAAAAGATACCAAAATATCAGCCCCATATCGGATTACTTTCTGAGATATTTGCCAAAATATACCAGCCCTTTTACATGGGAAATGGTGCGTGTATGCATTCCAGAGAAACATAATTTTAAAAATGAGGAATTTCTAGCAGCTAGCAATTTCTAACAGTTAAAAACTAACAGTGAGTAGTTTTAATGTTTTTTGTGAGAATTTTTTAAAAGTAAATCATATTTTCACAATAGTGTTTCTTCTGAATCACAAAAACCTTCCGTTCTGAAGAAGTTTTCAACGATCCGTGCGAAAAACATTAGTCAATATAAAGACTTATAAAGATTTTTATACTTAATTCATTAGAATTTCAGTCATGTAAAAGTATAATAATTCACCATTAATAATCCAATATTAATTTCATGTAATCTACAGCTAATGAAGTAAAAACGTCTAATACGGATATGGTTTTCATTAGGACTGGTGAACTTTCTCGCTCAAAATGCCATAATAACCAATGCTCATATGTTTTATATTGAAAAGTTCCAGCAAGTGACACTCGAATCCATCGCTTTAAGGAGGCTATATTCCACGACCGAGAATGCTTCCTCAGACGTCTACGGGCTAAATAATTTAAAACTTATTTGGCGATCTAAAGTAAATTGCAGAGGCCTCAGGAGTAAGGATAACTATTTTCAATAAGTGTAATAACTTTTCGCTTTTTGCTTACTATATGTCTAATTCGTCCGCGGAAGAAACGTGAATTTGTCGAAAATCAGGAGATCACCATGACTCGTACGGCGTCATTCATGCATTGGTCGCTCAATCCTAAGATTGGTTGACTGCAGCCTTCCACCATCCCCTATCTAATACTTGTTTCATTACTTTTTGGTATCTCTTCCTTTGTACACACTTACCTCTTTATTTGGTCCATGAACTCAATCTTTGGTCTTCCTCCTGCGACTTTTCCCTCTATTTTACCTTCACTTATGTTCCTCACAAACCCATTGTGTCTCAAGCTGTGTTCAATCCATCTGGTTCTTCTTTTCTGTATGGTGTATGGTCCTATCTTCTTCTACTTTTCCGTACGCTTCGTCAGTTCTTATTTTGTCCATCCATTTTATTTTCAGCCTCCTCCTCCAGCACCAGGTTTCTAAGGCTTCTAGTGTTTTCTGGCCAGCTTTTCCAATAGTCCATGCTTCCGAACCGTAGAGTGTCATGATTTACCAGAATGTTTTCATGTACTGTTTCGTAGTCTGTAGTCTTATCTGCGTACGACGCATATTTCTTAAAATATTTGCATTTATTGTAAGTGAGAATCCATTATCATCAAGAAAGATCATCAAATGGTTAAATATTGTGTAATATAACGTCACTGTGAAGATTCTCCTAAACACTTGCATCGCATTTTCCACTGTGCCATCAATAGCCCTGTTGTCCGAGGCGGGTAATAGTAGATAAGTTGAAGATTTTTCCTACAAAGTCCTTATAGGGTATAAGGACCTTGCTCTCCTAGACTGCGGCCAAAACCAGAACTAATACGGCGTTTTCGGCTTCGACGTATACAGCCCCCTTAATGCCATGTACATGGAGTTTAAACAGAGTGAGTTCTAGATACATATATTAGAAAAAGAAGAAAAAAGCAAGGAAGGACAAAGTAAAGGGTAATCGGTGATGAAAATAGGAGTGGTGCGAGAAGAGGGGAAGGAACACAGGGAAAATGGGAAGAAAGACTAAGGAGAGGGAAAAAAACTTTTCTTTTGTCACCGGAATGGAGACTTCCGAGCTCTCTTTCACATTTTCATCTTCCTCATTGAAAAACGACAAGTTTTATGGCTGTAAAAGATAAATAAACATCAAGAAGGGCACTGATACTAAAATACATACCTCTAAACCGTTAAAATTTAAATAATATCACACTGCGAGGGCAGAGTTGCATCTTAAAAACACATTTCGGAAAATGCCATTTAAAATATGGGGTTGGAAATTTTGTAGTATTCCATCGACTTGAAAATTGACATGGTATCTATTTGTAATACTTGCAAAATGATTAATCTCTTCTGTGGAATAAATTGCTTGTAAAAAGCATAGAAAAAACACACTTAAAATTGGACATCGAAATGACCAGAGAAAATGAGTTTGGCTAATTTTGTACGGCCCGAAGGGGGTATCCGCTTTATTTCATTTCAATTGTAAATAAGCCAAAAAAAACATATTTCCATAAAACAAGCGCTCATCGCTGAACATTCGCACCGTAATTCATTTGCATAAATTTTAAAATTTCCGCATGGTGGGTGATTAAATGAATTTCCGCAGGAGCATTAAACATCCGTTCTCTTTAAACTTAAGACACAGTAATAAACTAAAGTTATTATAAATATACTTACATTTTTTGCGCTTAACTGTCCTTAAGCACTGATAAATGACATGAGAGTGTTTTTGCAAAAATTCCCATCTTGAAAAGACAAGGAAATCTTCGCTACCTCAAGGTTATCTGTTTTCAGTTTTGGGGCCAGAGCTATGGCCCAGTGGAATTCTCCCGGCCAATTACGGTCACGAGTCTATCTTATGCTGCATGTTCAATGAGGTTGCAAAGTGAGGCAAGTTAGTTCAGCGGGTGAGGTGCGGTGACTCAGGACCGCAGACTTGCGGGTTCAATTCGCAGCGTTCTGCTAGTGCACTTCCCTATCTCAAATCAATGTGGTGGGAATTTCTGGCACGCAAAATTTCAGACACAACCCCAGGAAGGAAAGAGGCCCCGCCCCCTAAATAGAGTCCTCAGTTAATATTAAATCATCTTAAATGAACAAAGAAAACTTTGTTTTATTTCACCAATTTATTTTCAGGTACTAGTAGTTTCGAAGCAGCTGCGTCACCTTCAGGTACCTAAAGAATCGAATTACCTGATTCACGTACCAGAATAAATAGAAGGATTTAAACCAATATTTTTTTTCATCGATTTCAATGAACTTCCACAGAATTGAGCCTGAAACCATTAAGATCATTAAATTACCTTATTAGTGTTTCACTTGTTACCAAAACAGCAATGCCAAGTCGATCTGCTTTACAAAAAGGTTTTTTAAAAGGTTATATTGAAAACTTTTATGGAGTTTTATCTGTTTGTCTAAATGAAATTCTGTAATTTAAATTAGCCTACTTTCCGACGGCGTAGATTTCTGCAATTTCGTCCATAGGCCCATTTTCGGTGACAACGAAGTAATATATTTCGATCTTCTTTACTGATCTGCAATCCTAAGATCAGTAGATTTCAGACTTCTACCCTCCCCTATCTAATACTAGTTCCCTTACTTCCTGGTATCTCTTCCTATGTACTTTCTTCTTATTTGGTCCATGTACTTATTCCGAGGTCTTCCTCTGGAGACTTTTTCTCTATTTTGCCTTCAATTACGTTCTTCACAAATCCATTGTACTTCAGTTTAAGTCCAATCCATCTGGTTCTTCTTTTCTGTATCATGTTCCATTGGTTCCTTTCCTCTTCCAACCTTCTATAAACTTCGTATTTTCTTATTTTGTGCATTCATTTTATCTTCAGCATCCTCCTCCAGCACCAGGTTTCGAAGACTTCTAATCTGATCTGGTCAGCTATTTCGATAACGACGATAATTAATTAACATTGCAATAACTTGATGGTTTTCTTGAGTCTGAGTTGTTTCTTGCAACCTTAAATTATGTAACTTCTTGAGCACTTGGACATCTGAAATTTTGTTAATAGATCCATTTCCGTTGAGATTACAGTAATCAATGTAAATAAAGACTATAATTGATTGATTACGCGTTTATATACGAGAGATGAACCGAATTACGGAGACCGTTTTCTTCGGTCCAAGATCCGCTCATCCGCTCAAAAAAAAGGCGTTGTGTTACAAAAATTCCCGAAAACCATTAAAATTTTTACAATCACTTGGTTGGACGTATTCAAAAAAACCACAGAAGTAATTTAAAGTTGTAATGTCATCACTAGTCATTGAAAACTAAAAACTTATTATACGATAAAACCTTTTATTTACAAAGTCTGTTTTTGCAATATATCATTCAAGAGCGATTTCAATTGTTGATTATCAGCACGATTCCTAAATTTTTAAAGTCGTAGCATAAGTTATCAAAAATATTCCTTCCAGATTTAACTCCGAAATTCAATTTTCTTTGGATATCCTTCATACTCATTCCTTTTCCCAACAGCAATAATCCTTCATACTATGTGGGGATCCAGTGCCACCTGAAAAATACCTTCCTTTTCCTAGATAATGTTTTTCTCCCCTTCGTCACGAGCGGAGAAAACTGGCGCTCAATAAGAGACATTGAGCCATCCCCACGTACCTACCCGCCAACCAATGATGTTTTCCCCAATGATCGACTGCGCACGGTGTTGGAGATAGAAGAGGGCGAATGAAATGATTTTTTTCGGGAGTTCCGACCGCAGCCGAGGGCTGCAGACACCTTCGTCTTCGTTAAGGGAAGTGCGTTCTCACGCGGGCACATTCATGAATGTCGCACATACAAGACGTCTCATCGAGCCGGTCCCCTTTCTCGGACTCGCGTGGGTGGAGTTAGGGGTTTCCTTTTGAACGGCCCTCACTCTCCCTACTGCCCGTAGGCTTTCACTCTTCAGGAATAACACGCGTCGTCCGGGGAAACCCATGGAACAGCAAAAGGGGACAAGCAGCAGCGGACGTTTCCATGCCACCCACCCTCTATACCCTCCTTCTCCGCTCTCCTGCCCTGGGGAGCCATTCACATCCACAATGCGTCCACACCCTCATTCCAAATCCTTCTACCTTCTCGAACCTTCCTCTTTGGATTTCATCCCCCGTCCTCTCATTCACGTCCTCTACCTCATTCTCCTCCCATTTCCATTCCACCTTTCTCATTCACTCTCCGCCTCGTTCCCACTCTTTTCCTTCCTCCGGTCTTTCATTACGCTTTCCTCCCCAGTCGCTCCGTCTTTACCACTCTTTTCTTATCTTTGGCGATCCTACTCTCACCCCCCTCCAATATGGGCGTCAGTCTCTTGTCGTTTGTCTTTCAACCCATCAGCATCAGATTCATTCCTTCCCTCGCTGCCTTCCAACGCCAAAAACCCTCTCTCTCTCTCTCTCTCTCTCTCTCTCTCAACAAACTCTCGTGGTGAAAACGTATTCGGGATATAACTGGTCAAGCTAATAGTAAATTGGAATTTTTTTAAAAGAGTACTTGGAAAATTAGAGAAATTGATGAGAGACGTGTGATGATAAAGTTGGGTAAAATAAGCTTATTTTTCCTCGTTAAACCCCTCTTAGAATTCTCTGCCAGTGTAAGGGATCATCATGAGGTACGCTTAAAAACAGAGGTAGAAAGTGAGCAGAGAAGATCAGCAAGATACGTGAAAGGCCGTTATGTAGTTGTGTTAGCGTTACTGACCTCTTGGAACAACTTGGATGGGAATCGCATTCAGACCGTCGATTGAATATCGAACTCAATCTCTTATGTAAGATTTAAGACTTTCCCGGCGAATGTTTGGAATGAAAGCTCTTGAGTTTCGACGTCGGTGCCATAAACAACCATCACCCGGTCGGAAGTCCGAGAGCTTTATATCCAATCTCTTATGTTAATTCGGAACCGCATTAATTTCTGACGAATTTATCAATATCTTACGAATTCCAACATACTAAGGTATATCAAATCATAAAATTGAAATAAGGGAAATAGATTTTAGAACAGAAAGGCTTAAAATATCGTTTTTACCGCGACTGATAAAAGACCGCAATGGCTGCGCTTAGACTTTGAAGTAGGTTAATTGACAGATAGTGTAGCCAATTCATTCATATGCCCCCTAATGCATGATCGCGTATTCTAAATTTTTAAAGTAAAAGATATAAAATTCTAAATCTGCCAAGTGTTGCTAGCACCATGTTTTACATATACCCTGCATCACTCTTGAGTCACGTTTATATAGTTAACCAGATAGTTGTGGCTTGCAAGGTAATAAGTAGAAGTAGATGACACCTTAAAGCGTTTCTGGTTTGTCTACATGAGTCAAGACATGTAATAAGCAACATATATTTACTAATTTAGTATCCATGAGCCCGTATTAAAAAATTATCCTCGCCCAGGCTTGGAAAGTATAAAAGAAAATATCCAGATCATAATTGTAACCCTGAAGGTCTCCGTGAACATGGTAATAAATATGATCACGTTGATCAAAGTATTCGGTAAATATTTAACACCGACGCGCGTACAAAAACACTTCGATGCCTCCGGCTTTTTAGACCAACCAGTTTGTTGCTCATTTCAATGCCTGTTCGGTAATGTTTCTCTGACGAGGCCATAGACGATGTTTTCAACCTATGTTCAAAAATAACGTGAGGAACACATACGACAGAAAAAAAAACAAATTTTCAGCATTTTCTCTTGTTTGATGGTCAAAACACAAATACAGTATCGATGCCTTTCACGATGAACTCCCATTTCCATGTCTATAAATACAAGGGTTTATTGAATACGTACATATAAAAGTGACATCAATCGTAAATGGTTAGAAATCAGTACAATATTTACCTGGTAAAAAGACCATACAAAAGATATAATGTAGCCCAGGCTTGACTATGCGAGTCAAGGTAATTACTCAGTCACATATTTTTATTTATTTAGTTTTAAAAATTCCTGCTTTCGCTGATTGAATAGGTTGCGTATAAAAAAAACAAAATTAATGCACAAAATGTGCCAAATGTTCGACTAATATAACTTTCAATGAACACATTAGCCCACTCAAAGGAGGCGGCGAAATTTGCGTGAAACTACGCAATTTTGACTTCATTAACGGAGGAAATTCGTCAACAAATTGAATAAATAGGTGGTAGGATACTTATATTTTAGTTTTAGTCCCAGAAATTTCTGCATCGAATAAAAATGTTCAATGTAAAGGTTGTGATTTGGGTTTCGATTTTACTTGGGTTTATGGCGTGGAATCCGAAATTTAAGATTTTTATTCGGCATGATACGTTAATAATTATTAAGATCTATTTATATTTCACGTTTAGAAAAAACCGTTTTCCCCTACTTATGTACATATTACCGATGAGAATGAGATGTCCATATATCGCCATACCTTAAGGAAAAGGGATGGCTGACTACAAACAAAACGACGAAAATATTTCCTAGATACATTCCTTCATGTATTATTTCATTTTAAAAAAGCCTGAATACCTATTTAGTTTCTTCAGAACTATGTCGAAAACAAGTGATATGATAACCGGAAGCGATGTGAATTTCATTTATTATCCCGCTCATCGGACCACCCGCTTCTATAATTCCTTCCAAGTAGTACGGTACAAACTATGGAATTCTATCACAGATGAGCTAGAAAGCATTTCTCCCTTGAATCGTTTCAAATCAAAGATATATTGTCTACTACTTAGCGACTCATTATGAGTCTCAGTCATGTTCACAAAGGTTTTGTTTTTCCTCATACCTCATCTATTGTTGTAAATGTCCTTATGTAATTTTCAACTGTACTAATTACTCATACATTTTGAACCTATCGTCAATATTATTTTTTTAATTCCAATGCCTTTAATATTATAATTTGTAATTTATCAATTACATAAATGTAACATGCTGCATTTATATTTATTGTTACCATGGTAAAACTTATAATATTTTTATTATTTTTTTATGTTACGAGTCTTCGCTTGCAGCGAAAAACTGTATACAGTGTATTTTCCAGACTTTTGTATTTGATGGAAATTGATTTTGTTCTTCGAGGACAAATTGTCCTACAGCAGCAAACTTATTTTTAGTTTCAATTCAATGAGAACGCATATTTCCAATCATTGCATAAACAAATGAAGTGGTAGGAAGTCACTCGCACGGGTGCATATACAGGTGATTCGGGTCTCCCCGCAGGGTCTAAAAACCCCCCAATAGGTCTGCAAGCCTTCGCTTGTGCCCTAGTGGGAAGTAGTGGGAAAAGGAAATGGGAAGGGAAGGTTAGCGAACCACAACCCCTGCGAGGCCGACACCATGAGGCGGCTTGACGTCCAAAGGAGAACAATGGGCCTCCGTCTCCCCGCAGCACTCGTACTGACTGACTCTGTTGGATTCCCCCAACAACGTCAGACGATACCCCGTCAGTCTCGCTTTTGCGAAGACTTACCGCACCTCTTTTGAGAACCGGAGGAGGCCGTTGCCCAAAAAATTGGGATTGGGATTTGGTATACCCGACTCCCTTTCTGGGTAGGCGTCGTGCGGTCTGCCGGAGTGCGTCATCAAATTAGGGACCACCGGACCAATGGATGGTCAATTCGGACCAATTATGGTCACTGCGTGGGTACATCCGCCATCTCAATACTCTCCGCCTACCCATAGGGGTTAATATACACCAGGGTTGAAATTTGCCATGAAAAAATCATTCGACTTGACCAGGATTCAAACCCGGATCTCCCAATTGCCGGTCAAGTGTGTTAGCCAGTTACACCACCAAGTCATCTCCCTTCAAGGCTGGTGAGAACGCCTTTGTAAAGTTTTACGCAAATACGCACATAAGCAAAAATCACTGCAACCACCTTAATTGAAAATCCATGATATAAAAAGTAAAAAAATATCCAAATTCTCGGGTAGGCCTTCAAAGCCTTTACCCCTCCATTTGCACAGTGACAATCTCCATCTTTCCACTTCCCCGACAGCTCTAATTCCGTCTAACGTCCCGAACACTTGCGGGGGAAGACGGCGGTCTCCAACTTAATCCTCCTTCTTAGCTTAGAACGGGAGAGAGAAGAGAGGGGTTTTTCTCTGAATCTTGGTCTACTGTCCCACTCTCCTCCTCTCTCTCCCTCCCTGACTTCTCAAGCGGGATTCTTTGCGCTGATGGAGAGAGGGGAGGGAGTTTTTTCGGGCTTTTTAAGTCGCTCTCCCCCGGGCTTATCCTGTTCGACTTCATTTCAGTGTTTCGCTAGACAGCTCTGTAAGAGCTTCCCTCTACAAATTCACAAAATTATCATTCGTGTGACATCATCGAGTGCTAGATGTCTGGTGGGGAACCACTTCGTCCTACCCTACACCCCTGGAGCTGGCATGCTCTTTTTTTTTCAAAGAACTACGGAACTACCCGCGCAGTAACTTAAACGGAGTCATCCGCTAGTGATCACACAATTGTGTGAAATTCACTGTGGAAAAGTCATTCTCATGGACTGGGAATCGAACCCAGATCCCTCGATTTCCTTGAAAATGTTCAAAGTAAACACCTTTGTGTTTAAATTTGGGCTTTATCCCGTGGACTGTGGCGATTAGCGCTCGTATATGAGGACCTCTGGCATCATATGCACGGTACCTGTGAGGACAACTTGCTCCTCAAAACCCTCATGAGATTCACAGTGGAAGAGGACGACTGAGTAGCTTAATTGGTTAGAGCACTCGGCGCGAAATCGAGGGATCTAGGCTGCATTCCCAGTCAAGGCGCATGATTTTTCCACTGTGAATTTCAGACAACTATGGGATTCTCTGTTGATTGTTTACCTTGATAATTAAACTTTTCCTCTGTAATAAGTTCAAAGTAAAGGGACCATCATAGTTGCGATAGATCAGTTCTAGGATACTTTGACTCTGATTAGGTAACATGGGTCTTTGCACTTGAGCGGAATATCCTTACATCATAATTAGTCACTAACCTCGCATGCAATTTCCGGCAAGCTATAGCTCTTGATTGATTTAGTACCATATAGAACTATTTATATGTCGCAGTAATTATAACCAGTAATCCTGTCTTAAGTCGTGTACCGTATTGTATTATCTTTGTCCATGTAGCACTCCCCTAGTTTCTAGTATGACTGCACACTGTTATTCTGACTGATTTTGGCCTGCGCCAGGCATTCCGGGGAACGTGCTCAGTTCAGATTTCAGCTGGGATGAGAGCCTCATGGCTGGTGTGGAATCACCGCGTACCACATACCCTACTAGTGGTGGCTTGCACGGTATTTCGTAGACGCAGATGGTTTGAATAATGGATCTCTACATGCATATCGTTTGCGTTTCTCTTTCGTTAAAGTTTTTATTGTTTAGAGCCTTTCTCTATTCGTTCGAACGTCTCTCAGGTGCAGGATTTTTGGCCCACGTTAGGGCTGAAAAAGGTAATCATCCAGAAACTGGTATGAACGTTACTACTGCCGTAATATATAAAGTAATTTAAGAGGATGAACCCTCAAGGCCGTCATCGCAATAAAGAACGGGAAGTGGGATAGGCATGTTGAAAAGGAGCAAAAGATAGAGAAGACAACTTTGCCCTCGTAGGGGGTAAAATCACTCAAAAAACAAAATAAAAAGAGAAAAACACATACATGATGATCTCCAAAAAAACAGAACTTTGTAATATTTTCACTAAACTTTTATCATCACACACCGACATAGGTTTCAACTATACTATGTCACTTACAAGGCGACAAAACCTAACATTCATGTATAATATACATTTATGTACATTTTTAAGGTATCGTTAGCTTGAATATTATATAGTATGTGATAGTAAAAATTGTGATGATAAATATTTAGTGTAAATATAACAAATTTCTGTTGTTTTTTAACTCATGATTATTGCAACCATTTTACACAAGGTACCGCCTGATTTATTTAAATTTCTCACAAAAAGTTACAGCCCAATCAATCTTATGACTGATAAATACATAACGATCACGAGAGTCTCAGCTTAACGAGACACTTGAATGATGGAGGGAGAGTACTCTATTTTATAGCCTCATAATTCTTAGTGGCGATGGAGATGATCTGAGATCCAATTTCTGATAATTAGTATGCTATATAACAAACGACGAGGAGAAAGATATCGCAAGTAAAGTTAGTATTATTCCGAGGACTTTTAGGACGATAAAAAGAACTTGAAAAAGCAACACCAGGAAAGAAACTCAGACTAAGTCTCATAAAATAATGGCAGTTGCTACGGTGTGGTATGGCTCAGATAATTGGTCAACAAAGCGAAAAGAAATAAGGCAGAAAGAGTGATCAGAAATTAAATTTCTCCGAGCGGTGAAATGATATACAAGATTAGACAAAATATGATATACATCCATTAGAGAAGATCTGGGTGTACAGGGTATGACAGATAAGTACAGAATATTAATGAAGTTCTCTCGGGCTCCACACCAGGTTAAACAGTGTTTAACAGCCAACGTTTCTGTGGCTGAGTCCGCCACCGTCTTCAGGGCACAAACTGACATTTTGAAAATAACAGTAAATTAAATTCCGCGGTAGCGGAACATAGTCTCACAAATGACCATCCCTTTCACTTCGAAAAGACCCAATTACTCCACAGAACATCTAGATATTGGGTTAGACTCACCAGAGAGGCTATGGAGATTGAATTGGAGAGCTACAACGTCAATCACGATACCGGTTTTGCCTTGAATTCCGCCTGTAAGGCCTATCCTCAACTTACTTAAGGAAAAGAGAAAGAAAACAACAATCGGCGTAAGCAGCAATGTTTAGTAAACACCGAAAATTTAATTTACTGTTATTTTAAAAATGTCAGTTTGTGCCCTGAAGACGGTGGCGGACTCAGTCACAGAAACGTTGGCAGTCAAACACTGTTTAACCTGGTGTGGAGCCCGAGAGAACTTCATTAATACGATTCGTCAGGAACATTTGAAATCATATATTAGATACAGAGTACAAAATTACGAGGAGAGAGCACGTTATTATAAATACCTGAGGAAAGATATCCAAAGCAGGTTTTGGAGTATTAGCCGTTGGTTGGTAAAGTCAGGGTGGTCAGTGGTCAAGTGAAGCAGGAACAGGATTAATGCCTCAAACTGGAAAGAAGAAGAGAAAGATTGTTACGGCTTGGACTATAATTGTGATGAGTGGAGGAAGGGCAGTGGAAGCCCCGGCGCGTCGGCAGTCCTGCAGTGGCCACTGAGACTTGCAGGCTCCAACGATAGCGCCCCCACATTCATTTAATATTCCAACGATAAGCGAGGGAAACATGCTGGCCTTAATCTTCTTATGGCTAGATTACAACGAGTAACTACTTCTAACAATAAACTGCATTTCAAGCGCTACTTTACATTTATTGACAATTTGAGCGCATTCTGAAAAAAATTGCAGTATATCAGCGTCGAATTTAAGTCAATCATAGGAAAGCTATCAATAAATAAGCAACTAATTGTCTATCACACTCTAGACCAATAATCACGTCCTGACAATAATCAAGATGGAACAAAAAGATGGTTTGAAACACCGTAAAAAGGAGAGTTGACAAAAAATAACATTACCTTCTCTTTGTCACGCGATGCACGAATTTGAGAAAAGGTAGAGGACCTTCACTGAAAAAGTACAAGTCAATCGATAAATACTTTTAGGACCACTTTCAATGATTCTTTTGTAATACAACCGACGGGCGCTTTCATGATCAATTTAGTGCTTTCATTAAAAATCATGCGATCCAGTAAGTTAGTTGATGAAAAAAATGAAGAGGGAAATATCCGGAGTAAATGCTGAATATAAGTTATATTTTTCATCAGTTATCTCTAGTATGGCGACTAATCTTCAAACTAATACCTATGTATTGCTCATAAGACACTGATTCCGGCGTAACTGGGTGTAAATCCGTAATGTTCTTCATAAGTGAAAAGTTATGTTGGTCTAATTCTACACTTAATCTCCTCTGAACGACCAACGTTTTGTCATTTTAATGCCATTTTTAAGGTGAAAAAATGCCTTTAAAATGGCATAACATGCCGAAACCTGGGTCTTTGAGAGAAAGTAAACTGTAGAATCACACCAAGTTAACATTTCACTATAAAGAATATAACTAGTACAAATATCCTAGTTGAATTAAGTATCAACTACATTTTTCAAAACATTTGATACTCAGCCTTTTTCATAAAAACCTATCGCAGAATAATAACATCATTCCACCAGAACTCGGGTATCATGGAGAAGTTCAAACCAATGACGTTCATCAGTTTAATTATTGTAACTCTTGGATTTTTCTGTGAACTGGACACAAAAGAGGGATAATGCTTGCAGAACAGAGGCAGGAAAAAGAGGAAGTATACACAATATTACATGAACTAATTGGCGGTTGTATTCATGGACGAAAACCATTCAACGTAGTTTATTGTGTAACTGCAACAAACTCCGCTGTCTTCCGCATCTTGCATCATAGAAAAATTGATTACATCAACACCTAATTTATTACCCATGGTATTCTTCCACGTCCAAACTCTGGTAAAAAAAATCTCTCCGTGCATGTGATAACACTATTATATGGCATATTTAAACATATACTGAGCCGGGAAGCAGAATAAATGACAGAAAAAGAAGAATATTATTTCATGCAATAAAATGCACGATAGCGTTCAATAGCCACTTCGATGAGTGTAATGAAAAAAATCGAGTAACTATCCACGGGAATGGGAGGCGATAGCCTTTCAGAAGAGATAATGTAAGCGGATCGAAAGGCCATTTGAGGCGCTTAACGACGAAAGAGGTAAAAGCTTTCTGAAAGAAGAAGAAGACGCTGTCGATGAAAACTGTGAGAGGAGACATGACACAGAGAAAGGAGCTTCGATTTTTAGCAATAGGAGATTAATGGAGAATAGGAGAGAAAGGTCTCCATAACACCCCGCCCCAAAATCGGAAATTACTTTTAGATTCCCATTTACGAAACGAAAAAAACACACGGGTCTTACTTCGATGGAAAAAGAAGGCAATTTTATGATACCAATATCCATTAAAGCTTTTAAGAAATTACAGTTATCGCTACGAATTGCATTATAATCAAATAAGCCCGCTTTCCTCATTTGTTTCATAACCGCGTATGTATCGCAAATTAACACTATCTAATTTAAAGATTAATTTCGCAAACTTTTGAGTCTATGGAACATATATGTATATGGTATTTTTTTACGTGTTTGCAGATAAAATTGGATTTATAGACTTCGATTGGATTGAATTGGATTTTTTGGACCAAAAATTGGACCGACTGCTAAGGTCATTTGCGCCACAGGGGATAGGCAAGGGAAGAAGGGTGGATGGAAACCCGGCGTCGGCTTTGGCCTGCTCTTAAAGAAAGGCGCCAATGGGACCACGGTTTAACGTCTCATCCGACAGGCGAAGTACTGTACTTGAAGTGTCCTCCACAAGACACTCAAGTAGGGACCGGGTTCCCTCTGAAAAACATCCTCCTCAACAGGGATTTGAAGCCTGGCCACCCGTATGGTTACCCAGTACTCTAGCCACCACACCAACCCGATCCCCCTAGAGTTAATGCGGTAACGATATGATTCATTTTAGAAAATAGACAAGAAAAAACACAAACTACACAGTGTTAATTTCTGAAAAGATCTAGGCGTTATAAATACCTCATTTTTTTTAATAATGTCTCTCTGGAGTGTATACACGTATCATTTCCCACGTAAAAGGGCTGGTATTTTTCGTCAAATATCTCGGAAAGTAGTTGCGTAAGGGGCTGATATTTTGGTATCTTTAGAAGGGTTAGATATTTTTCTTTAAAATGAGACCAAACTAGTTGGTTTCTAGGTAAAATGACTATTCACTCATACTTCCTTAATACCTTGAAGCAGTATATTTATATGAACAGTGATGATTCGCTTAAGTTCATAGAACCGAAATCTCAATCGAGTTTGCATATTAAGCGAGGAAACGAAAAACAATTCCCCTTAAACATTATCTACATACTCCCTATCCTTAAGCATTCATTTTACGTTTTCAACTCCTATCTGACCTAACGGCGGTCGCCCTTTAGGGCACTTTCCATTCACACACACAGATACGAAAAGAGAGAGAGAGATATGGAGAAAAATAGAGTTATCATTGTCCTCGCTTTCCGTCCTCCATTCCAAGGGAGGGTCGATGCTCTTATGTTTGCGTATTACCGAACGCCTCAAGGCGGGAAAGTTCTCTCTGAGGGGAGCTCATTAATCACATTAAATCTTAGCTTGATCAAAACACTCCCTATTCCTCTTACAAGCAATTGGGTGTGATAATTTGCCGAAAACCTGGCGGAATCCGTAAGTACACTCCGATAAATTTGGTAATTAGTGGAGTTAAATTAACTTATGCAAGCGTTTTAAACGTTACAGTGTGTTTATAATCAACATCAATGATGGCGCGAATTAAAGAACATACTAGTAATTTCTAAACTTTTTATATAAACGACCATGGTGACGACGTGGGCGTTGTCAACCGCTGGATTGTACCCTCCTCTCCGATCCTGATTAGGTCACTCAACGCACATATCATCGTTGAATAGCGCAATTCAAGGATAGGATTTTTGATTCAGGGTTCGTCGACTACAGCAGTAATTTTGCACCACTCTCGTCCTTAGGTAATACAAAGTTTAAGTAATTAAAGCTAAATGAAATCGCAATTCAATTAGATCATTGAATGACAATATATTTTTGTACACAAGGGAGGCGATCAAGCTGATAATTCACTCAGAAGACGGCTCAAGAGAACCGGAGGAACAGGTGACCATCTATCAACCTGGGTGCTATTTAAGCAGTAATGAGTTTACGTGGGTCATTTTTGGGTCTTCCGCGCATGAAAGAGGACAAACAGTCACTCATCTCTACGTGCACCTGGAAAACGGTCTGCGTGTCTACTACAACGAACACAACGTACAAGATAGGTTAATAACTCCTCAAATGATCACGCTGACAGTAATGTTCAGGCTTTTTGGTTTTCTTACAAAATTGGTTCAATGTTTTTCACACCCGTTGAATTTCAACGGGTACCTTCCGCTCGTAGTTTTTATTCATTTGTCTTGACGTTATTAGGGATTTTTATAGTTTTTTTTTTGTGGAGATTGATTGTTTAAAAAAAATATGGAAAGACGTGTAACGAGTCCGATCGTATGTACTGACATTTTTTCTCCTCCGTCTGGAAAAATAAATAATATCTAGAATATTGCGTACAAACTATCTCAATAAATAGTACTACCACGCAGGAAGGTGACACAAAACGTCATTTCATTAGCATCAACATGGTCCTTGTCGAAACTAGGATCGGTTTTTACCAAACAGAGGTTGGAAATTACTACTGAGATATTTCATTCACGCCATCAAGCTAAAGATAAATTACCTGATGAAAAATGAGCGTTAGAGTATCCTTGTAATTAATTAATCCGAATATCTAAAAATATTAATTAGCTGCGCAAGATTTTCTACAAACACGATGCATTATAAAGTTAATCGATACTGGCTGACCCGTGCGAATATTTCGCACAGTTTGCAGCTTCTTCCTGTTTCTTCCTTATTTCTTCCTGTTCTACTACCTGTCGAATATTTCGCACAGTATGCAGCTTCTTTCTGTTTCTTCCTTCTTTCTTCCTGTTTAACTATCTGTCGAATATTTCGCACAGTATGCAGCTTCTTCCTGTTTGATTCTTCTTTCTTCCTGTTCTTCTCTCTGAATCTTGCCATGGACAATTATATGTTATGAGATTATTATATGTTTGTGTTAAAGATACATAACGTAAACGTAAACAGTAAACGGTCACACTGATTGCATGTAGAATGTAAACAATCTAACTAAACGATGTGTTAATAGATGGCGCTTCCTACAGTCTTTAAGCACGTAACCATAGTCAACATATTAGTTGATTATATTGTCAGCAGATGGAACTGAATCATTTTTCAACGAAAACTTTAATATTTAACCATTTGTTTATTTTTCGTCAATAGCGGTGAACATAAGCTGTAAAACGATGTTTGAATCATTAATCTTGATGAAAAATTTGGGAGTTAGGGCGTTGCGATACAAAAACACCTTTGAGAAATAATATATATGATTACAAGCGAGCAAGTGAACCTTAAAGGACACCAAAACTATTCCCGCCCTTTCCTCAAACGTGCCTTTCACGTCCAATCATATATCATGAAGCTCATTTCTAGCCATCTTCTTCCTGTTGAGTGTAAATAAAACACTGAATTTCACAAAATTAGATATATTTATGGTTATGGTTTTGATGCAGAGTATCATCTACATACAACCTTGCGAGCGGCCACATGGGAGTGTGGCAGGGGATGTTAGGACACCAGTCGTGCAAAGATGAAATGGATGAGTTTTACGGAGGTGAACTGAGTGAAAGTGTAACATGGGAGTTTTTAAAGTAGTATTTAGGTGAATAGGGTGCTTCGACGACTGAGGTCATTCGCACCACGTCAGCCTAAAATCACCATGTCATGTTATTTAAAATAATGAGTTTTTCAAGTGGAGCTTAGTGTTTATTATGGTCACTGCGCGTGAAAAAAGCAAATTTTTGTAACTATGAGCTTGGCAATGTATATCTCTCATTTTATCGCTTCTATCGGACCTTGAAGTGTAGTGTGGCGTCAAAATGATGTTCTCTGCGTCGCTTCAAAACACACTTGCTCTTAATTTCTCAAGCAAGCAAAGCCTACCGCGTAGCCTCCGATTCTCTAGGGGCTCCCACCTTAATCCCTTTAAAAGCTGAGAACATCTGTGTTCGCTCGCAACAGTTTTTAACGAAGCGCGCAGCTTTCCATTGTACTTCATTTAATTTATTTTGTTAAATCTTTAACATCTCTCTTTCACTTTCTCGTACTAGGACTTACCTGTTTTACACTTGAAAAATTCTAGTTTCTTCAATGCTGTATCGCATATGTTTCATATGAGTGTTCTCAACGATATGTATGGAGTTGGGTAACTCCAAGATATTCGAACTTATCTATCGGAAAACATGGCCTTAATTATTTGCATAATTCTATAGAGTTATAGTTTTCTCTGGTCCTCATCATCTACACCTACAAACTATCCCACCAGCCGCCTCGTGGACATGTGGCAGGGGGTGTTAGAACACCAGCCGTGTAAAGATGTAAGGGATAAGGTTTTTGGTGGTGAAATGGTGACGTGTATTATGGGAGTGTATTTATTGGAGCTAAATTTTTAATGCGGACGCTTATTTTTATAGTTTTATTATTAGTTTATTAGTTTTTATACTAATTAGTTCGGCAATGAATCTCTCTCTTTCTTGTCGCTTCAGTCAGACCTAGAGATGTGGTGAGGCGTCATGGTAACATTCTCCGAGTCGCTCAGAAACTTCATAAAGAAATTACACCTGGTAAAGCCAGAGACTCTAGCCTTCCTGGTCTTCTCAAGAGGGCCATGAAGGGCGAAATGAGGTCACCCTTAAAGGGCCCTTTTCCGTCCACAAGCAGGAAAACGAAGGGTGAATAATAGTGTCCTCGCCTTCCATCCTTCACTCCTTTGGTTATCCGCCTACCCCTTTCGCCTGTTAATGGCGCCTCTGTGATACTGTTATTCAATTTACTCAACCTCGGCCCCTCTCCTTCCCTTTCCACCCCACCCCTCTACCCTCGGTCCTTTCTTCCCATTCAGCTCCTGCCCTCGACAAGCGGGAGGCACTCAGACGCGACCCCCTATTCTATTACCCTACTCCACATCCAAAGGGGTCATAGAGAGCCAGGGGCGAGAGGGGTGTGCCCTGACTTCAATCACACCCCCGGAGTATCTGGGGAACGTGCGGGGGTCGGGCGAGGATGGTTCACGGGTTCAAGGTGGCTTGTCTTCTCCGCCTTTCTCTCCATCTCTATCCCCATCCTTCTCTCACCTGGGGGCGACGTTCTCGTGGGCGTTTTGCCGACACAATTCGCTCATCCTGGCTCCTCTCATCGATAATAGGATTCCAGTGATTCGCCACCAAGGAGTTTCCTATAAAGAGTGTTAATCCTGTACTAACACTAGTAAAGACACTACGATTTGTCAAGCAATAAATAGAAGGGTTACCGGATGAAAAAGTAAAAGAGAGGTACTATTTCGCTCTGGTTAGGCCACACCTAAAATATACCGCGAGCATTTGGGACCCTGGATATGTAGATTTAACCAAAAAATTAATAAAATACAAGGAAAAGCTGCGCACTTCCTTAAAACTGCTACGAGCGAATATATAGTGTTTCACAACTTTTAGAGGGAATAATGTGGGAGCCTCTAGAGAATCGGAGGCTACATGCTAGGCTTAGCTTGCTCTAGAAATTCAAAACTGTCGTGTCAAATTTTTAACCAAAAAATTAACAAACTACATTTGAAATCTACATGCTTCAATAAAAATTGCTACAAGTGAGCACATACTTTTTCTCAGCTTTTGAGGGATTAGGTTGGAATACGCTAGAGACACTCGGAGGCTACCCGCTAAATTTAGTTTGCTTGAGTCATTCAGAAGCTGTCGTGTTATAAATTGATATAAAGAACATCATTTTGACGCTACACCACACTTCAAGGTCCGACAGAAGCAAAAAAAATGAGAGAGAATAATAGTCTCCTCAAATGAAAAAGTAAGAAAAGAGAAGTACCACCTTGATCTGGTTAGGCCACACCTCAAATACGCCCATAGAATTTAGGACCCTGGTCATGAAGATTTAACCAAAAAAATTAATAAAATAAAAGAAAAGCTGCACGCTTAGTTGAAAACTGCTACGAGCAAACATAGTGTCTCACAACTTTTAGATGGATTTAGGTGGGATACCCTAGAGACTCGAAGGCTACATGCTAGGCTTGGTTTGCCTGAGAAATTCAGAACTGGTGTGTTTCAGAGCGACACAGAGAATATTTTCATGACGAAATGATTTCATGAAATTTCATGAAGCTCCACGAAATACACTCCCATTTCACACGCCACCACTTTACCTCTCACAACTTTATCCCTTACATCTTTACTCAGCTGGTATCCTAACACCCTCGGCCACACGCCCATGCAGCAGGTTGCAGGGTAATACGTAGATGTAGATCACTGGTGGGGTTCGCGTTAGTGTAATTTATGATGTAGCCAGGATTCTGTTTCGTAGGAGAAGATTCATGTTACTATAAACACGGGGAGTGGTGAAGTTAAAAATTTTAGAAAATTAGTAGAAAAAATGTTTACAGACAATTTAAAGCTCTCCACCTGGCTTATCGGAAGTCTACTTTAGTTCAGTTGGACTGTCATGGCAATTATACAGCAACAAATAAAATCAGTGATACATCGGTTTTCGTCGACTATCCGTCCAAATTTTATTTTGTTTGCCGGACAATTCTGTTGGCCCGTATGTCCTTGGAATCCCAATAGGCTACTAAACATGTCATAGAGTTTTCTAGGGACCGGACCAACAGAACTTGACAGACATCCACGCCCTAGGTGGTGAAAAACCCGCCCAGGCGGGAGTCGAACCCGCGACCATTAGTTTAGCCGCCAAGGACATTACCACGCCGCCACCGGGGCCGGATAAGAACCAAAACTGATGATGCTCTGCGAAGAAACCGGTCGTGTGAATAAATCTACTACCATGTAGAATTACAGCGTTAATTCTTCTATCCCTGACCAAACAGAGACAAAGAAAAGTGAACACATTTACAAGGATAAAAAGAGAGATCGCGGCTAGGTAATGTTTTTTAAGTGGAGCAATAAATTTATCTATCTATCTATCTAGTTGGGTACACTTTTGGTCTCCTGAACTTTTTAATATTACCATAATCTTTAAAAGTGAAACAACTGTACTAGCGCATTGAAATATTAGTTACCAACAATAATTAGCAATGTTTGTTAGAATATCATATTAAGTTTTGAAAAAATGTTCCTAAAACAATACACTAGTACCAACAACCGCCATATGTGAGACAAGTTGGTACTCAGGTCGGGGTATGTGTGTAAACGGATATAAAGGCTATCAGGATCAATAAAGTAACATTCATATTACAATAAAGTACTGTATAATGCACAACAGTATAATAGAGTGCAATACTAAAACCGATTAAAAATCAATATAAAACTCATATAAAAACTAATGCATAGAAGACGGCGAGAAAAGGATATAGAAGTGATGATATAATTGTTTGGAAAGGAAATCACCGTCCATAGGGACCATATGTATCAAGGCACTATCGGGGGCAACTCCCTTTCTTGGTCTTTTGGCACTAGGGCCAGCATCAGTGTCAGTCAGTTGGTGGTTAAGGTCGTACTAAAAAGCTGTCAAATGAGGTTTTCTGTCGCCATTTAAAGGTTTGCTTCAAAGAGGACAAGATGCCCAGGATGATCTTCACACAACGAGAGAAATGATCTTCACGAAACGACGCCACACTGAGCAGGAGAACGCGTGGGTTGCCCTTTGTTTTCGCAAAATTAGTGGCGAGGTCACGTGGAAACGCCGACGAAATGCGAGGCAGCCGACGGAAACCGAGACAACTTTTAAGCGGAAAAAATCGACGATAAACGTGATATTACAGTAGGAATGGATTGGATATTTTGAGAGGCGACCGACAACTAAGTTTATTTGCACTATAGACTACAGGTAAAAGAGGAAGAGTGGATAGAAACCCGGCGTCGGCTTGCTCTTAACAAAAGGCACCAAGGGGATCACAGCTTATCAACTCATCGGACAGACGGAGTGCTGCACTTGAAGTGCCCTTCACAACACACTACAGTAGGGATCGGGTTTCCTCTGAAAAATATCCTCTTCTGCCGGGATTTGAACCATGGCCGTCCGTACGGCTAGCCAGTAATCTAGCCAACACACCGACTCGATCCCCAGACATTACAGTATTTAAGATGCATTGATCGAGATACCAATTCGCTAATAAACAAATGAATATAGTTTCAATTTATAGAAAAATATCTCCCCCTTCCATAGAATAGAAAAATATATGCACCTTACTGCACTCATTTCCGAGATATTTGACAAAGACAACCGGTTATTTCACTTAGGAAATGATACGAGTATGCATTGCATGGAGACATTATTTAAAAAATGAGGAACTTTTAAAACAAAAGTAAAAAATTGACAAATAGTTGTTATCATGTCTTTCCAACATAAAAATATAAATCATGTAGTCACCTCAGTATTTTTTTCAGGATGGCAATAACACCTCCCGTGTAAAGGAGATTTAAATGTATCGATTAAAAACAACGAGTCAAGTTAAAGACTTATTTGGCTATTTCTATTTATATACTTAGAATTTCTTTAACATAAAATTATTGCACCACTAATAAAAAAATTATTTAGACTAGACAATAAGACTAGAAGCCTTATAAACCTTGTGCTAGAGGAGGATACTGAAGATAAAATAGGTGAACAAAATAAGAAATGATGAAATGTACAGAGGAGTACAAGAGGAAAGAGCCATGAGGAACACCATACAGGAAAGAAGAACAAGATGGATTGGACACACCCTGAGACACAATTGGTTTGTAAAGAACAATATAAAATGAAGGAAAAATAGAACAAGGAAAGAACAATGAAGGAAAAATAGTGGAAAAAGTCCCCAAAGGAATACCCAGGAATAAGTTCATGAACCAAATAAAGAGAAAAGTGCATTGGAAGAGTAACCAGGAGGTAAGGGAAGTGACATTAGATAGAGAAGGGTGGAGGGCTGCAGTAAACCAATCTTAGATTGGAATAACAACATGAATTACTACAACAATATTTTCAGTATGCTTCCAATGTAAAGTTTAGCTTCTTAGGGGATATTTTGCGGAAATGGAGTAGGGATTTCATGATCTCACAATAAAATACTATATTGTTCACATTCCACTGGTGTGAATTAAACTCAGTTGAAAGTAAACAATATCTTTTTTTTCAGATGATGGCATTTATGCTTCCGATAGCTAAACAAAAAAAGCGTATAAGAATGATGTGGTCTCCTGTATGTCTTGGGAACTATATTGCCCAAACCACCTTGAACGGAACTCCTCCGCAAAGTTTCAACAATGTCGTAATGCGCTTCTTGCAGGAATGTCAAAACGACCGCGAAATACTCCGCTGAGATGCAAATTGTAACGCGTTGGACAAATGGGAATATAATTCAGCGAAAAATGCGCCTGCGCTGTCGACAACCTTCGGGCTCGCAAGTGAAAGTTGAGGCTGACGGAACTTTCACGTAGACGTTAGAAGTTTAATGTTGAGGTTTCGCTAAATCGTTAATGCATCAACTATAGTGCTCGCAGAGTTTCTGTGCACTGGAGAGTTCCTCCAAGCCTAGCTGCCCATGGTAGATGAGCAGCGATTGGTTGCCGGCGTCCAATCCCGTAAATCGGTTCTTAGCTCAGTGCGCGCCGCGTACGAATACTGTAAGTGGCGACCCAAAAGAATCGGCGAAAACGAACGCGATGCCTTGCCGACGCGAGGGCCTTTAGAATAGAAACACTCAGGACGAGAAACTACTGTAGATATTGAGTCAAAACTTGCAGTGATTGCAATAGTCATCGCCGTGAGGTTAGAGAGTAATCCCCATCGGCGCAGGTCACCGTGGTTACACGATAAATAAACAAAACTTTAAGTCAGTAGTAAAACAGTATTCGTACGCGGCGCGCACTGAGCTAAGAACCGATTTACGGGATTGGACGCCGGCAGCCAATCGCTGCTTATCTACCATGGGCAGCTAGGCTTGGAGGAACTCTCCAGAGCACAGAAACTCTGCGAGCACTATATTAGCTGTGTACTCAACTCGACCTTGAAGTCGGAAGTCCGCGTGGAACCCACTAAAAAAACCGGCTTCTACTCCTTTCCAAATACACCGTAAACCGTGATGAAGACGGTTTAGTGGGGTGAAGATGGTCATTTCATTCATTCGTCGTTCAATCCTAAGATTGGTTGGCTGCACCTCTTCAACCTTCTCTTCTAATGCTAGTTCCCATACCTCCTGGTATCTCTTCCTGTGTACTTACCTCTTCATTTGGTCCATGATCTTATTCCTGAGTCTTCCTCCGGGTACTTTTCCCTCAAGAGGAAGTAAAGCAAATCTGGTACATACATGACTATGTCTAACTCATGAAAGTGAATTTTTTTATTTTACTGCTGGAGCTGTCCTTGAGTAATTTGGATCCGGGTTGTTAATTTTTTTGAAAAACACTTTGAAGAAATTTGCTTATTATGTTTAGACCTTCCAATTTAGATAATTTCTTTAATGTTGGTTGAAATGCATTGGTTGGATGTATTTTACTATCGTCATCATCATCATTGGTTTTCAATCCTAAGATTGGCTGACTGCTACCTTCCATCCTTCCCAATCAAATGCTAGTTCCCTTACTTCCTGGTATCTCTTCCCATGTACCTTCCTCTTTATTTGGTCCATAAACATATTCTTGGGTCTTCCTCTTGGGACTTTTCCCCCTTGTTTATCTTCAATTATATTCTTTTCAAACCCATTGTGTCTCAAGGTGTGTCCAATCCATCTGGTTTTTCTTTTCTGTATGGTGTTCCATTTGGTCCTTTCCTCTTCTACTCTTCTGTACACTTCATCATTTTTTGTTTTGTCCGTCCATTTTATCTTCAGAACCTACCTCCAGCAGCAGGTTTCGAAGGCTTCTAGTCTTTTCTGATCAGTCCTTTCATTGGTCCATGTTTCCGATCCATAGAGTGCCACGGGGTGTAATGTGCAGTGAAGCGTCTCAAACTGTCTATCCTGTACAAATTTCAACCTCTCCTTCACGAGTTGCAGCTAATGCCAGCTGCACGGTGCACCCTGTTACTCACAGACGAGGCTCTGGTGACCGAGTGTTTCCCGGAATAAGGAAACCCCCTCTATCAAGTGCCAACGGTCTCGCAAGAGAGCGGATGAGCGGCTAGAGACTAGGGCACTCTTTTGTACTAGGAGTGAGAAATTGCTCCTGAAGGCAAGAACCTAATGGTCAACGGCATAAGGATGGAGAAGGCAACGGGAAACCACCCCATTAAAAATCAACTGTGATATCCCAAGAATCAATATTACAACATGTCAGCATCTTTTGTAAAACATTCCGGAGTAATAGTCCCCCAATCGGATCTCCGAGTGGGGACTGCAAAAGATCAGGCAAGGCCAAAGGAACAACTTAAAGTAGTAAAATGGAATTTAAGAACACTTCTACGATGTGGAATACTATAAAACCTCAAATTAGAAATGGACAGATTGGAAATTGACGCTCTTGGAATATCTGAAATGCGATGGCCAGAACCAGGAGATTTCTGGTCAGGAGAGTACCGGATAATTTATACGGGTACAAATCAGGGTACTCCTGGAATCGGAGGTGTCGGAATAATTTTAAACAAGAAACTTGGAAATCTTGTGAAAGGGTATGTGCAATATAATTCTAGGACCATATTTGTCAAACTTGAAACCAAACCAAAGGATACTGTAATAGTACAAGTCTACATGCCAACATCCGCAGAAGAAGGTGAAGCGATAGAAATGATATATGAAGATATAAATAATAAAGTACGTAAAAGGTGAGGAGAACTTAATAATAATAGGAGACTGGAATGCAAACGGAGGGGAAGATCCAGTTGATGGAATTGTAGGAAAGTTTGGACTACGATGTAAGAATGAAAGAGGCTGCAGGCTAATTGAATTTTGTGCGAAACACGAGTTAGTCGTGGCATATACATTATTTAGTCATCATTAAAGGAGAAGATACACTTGGAGAGCTCCAGGAGACATCAGAAGACAACAGATTGACTACATTCCAGTTAAGTCGCGTTTTAGGAATCAAATCATGGACAGCCAAAGCTACCCATGAGCAGATATAGACAGTGATCACAATCTAGCCATGATGAATCTCTACTTAGGTTCAAATGATTAAAGAAAAAACTTAATAAGACATGGAATAGAGATAATCTAAAATCTGACGAAACAATGATAGCTTATGCACGGAAAACCAATGACATAGCATCAAATATTATTCATTGAGGGGCAAATGAAGAATGGATACAATTAAAAACGGCATATAGAAAGCAGCTAAAGAATCTTTCGGTAAAGTTAAACCTGTAAACATGAAAGAATGGATAACGCCTGAAATAGTTTTTCTCATAGAGATGAGAAGAATTTACAAGAATGCCCTTGATGAGCAGAGTAGAACCAAATACAGAAAACTCAGGAATCAAATCAACAGAGAATCTATGAAGGCCAAATAAAATTACCTCAATAACATATGTAAAGAAGTAGAAGAAATTATAAACAAAGGGAAAACTGACAGCCTATAAAACAGCAAAACAGCTTTTCAACAAACAAAACAAAATATCTTTCGATACGATAGAGAACAGAGAAGGAAAATGCTGTTTGGAGACGATGCACTTAAGAGATGGAAATAATATATTGAAGAGCCTTACCAAGGAAAACCACTATTAGATAATGTAATGAAATCAAGTGAAGAAATAAAAGAGGAAGAACTAGGAGTGGTAGTGAAAGAACTGGTAGTGAACAATGGGTATGTCAGGATGGACATAAGAGTGGACTAAACGCCGTGGGTATGAGTTATCTGAGGAGTGTTTGCGGCAGAAGTAGGATGGATAGGGTCAGGAATGAGTGGGTGATAAATGAATGCGGGTTAGATGCTCCAGTTATGGACAGATATGAAAGGAGTGTGCTTCGTTGGTTTGGCCATGTTGAGAGAATGGATGAGATTCGAATAACGAAACAGATATATGAAAGTGAAATGAATGATGCGAGACGGAGAGGTAGGTCGAGAAAGTTGTGATTAAATGTGGCTGAGGAAATTCTTAGGAGGAATATTAGGAGTATTAAAAACAGGAAAGCGTGTATGAAGCAGTGTATGGGGGTAATTGAGGCAAAAGATACTTGTAAGGGTAGGTCAGTGTGGAGGAAATTACTGAGGCAGAGTTAGGTGCAAAAATATGTATTTATGAGTGATACTTTGAGACTGTGCCTACCCTGGAAGGGAACGATGTGATTGTTATGTATGTATGTATAAGTCAGGATTCCACGACGGGCACATTAGCAGAGCAGACTCAAACCATTCATTCACAACGCGTTGCCTCGTGTTATACAGGACTTCTAATGAAATACGATCCGATTGGTCACAAAACACACCGGCTTGAGGGGCTATTAATCCCTCTCCAGAATTCAATACCCCCAGTCACCTTACCCACACATACTATCACTCATGTACTCAGGAACTCACTAACCGTTCCGATGACAAAATAGTATCAGGAAATGAAACACACAAAGCTTTGACGCAAAAAGAACAAAAACAATCCCATCGACAAAGCCTAAACTAACGGAGGAGCAACACAATAAGAATATAAACATTAAAAATAAGGAAAAAATTTCCTTCGTGGAAACTAAGGTTAGTCACTAAGTTAAATCTATCAAGGCGTGTTTGTAGAAAGGCTTCTCGGGATTCCATCCGGGTTTCGTTTCGTTTCGGCTCTTTCCTGAGGACGGCTGCCTCCTTCCTTACTTCCTGAGGACGGCTGCAGAGTAAGCAGCCGAAACGTCGGTCATGGACCTTCCAACCCGGATGGAATCCCGAGAAACCTTTCTACATTCTATTCACCGGGAAAACCTTAAATCTTTTATCTATGTGTGTTTGGTTACCATAACACCAGCATCCTTAACTAGTTCTCCCTTACAGTTGTCATTTTTCTCATTTTTGGGTTGAGTAAATGTATCTGTGGTTAAGTCACAGGCGCGGAATAAGCTTACCGGTAAACCACGACCACTTGATTTGGCATAATTTTCGTTTCTTATAAGTATCTGTTTTCAGGTTCGGGCGATCTGTGGCGAGTGGTTCTCAAAGTTTTGGACGGCCATTGGAGAGCTACATTTCCCGTGTTTTTTTTACATTATAGACTGTACAACACATCTGGTGGAGGATTTCGATTTGTAGCTGTAAGTCCGCTTCACACGTTACATTTTATTGTACAAATAAATGTATCATAAAATTTACAAGAAAATGAAGGGAGGCGGTAATATTTCCCTTTCAGTCATTCAGACAATCATACAATTTTCCGCTTTACACGGTAGAAATTATCCTCACGAAAGAGTTCATGCATGTGTTTATATACGATAAGTATGAACCCGTTTAATGCCGTCTTAAGAGACTCGGGAGCTACACGACACGCTTCAACTGCTTAAAAAGATCAGATTGAACGAGTTTCAGAGTGACAAGGTTGATGTTACTTTTGACCGCACGTCACGTCAATATGACTGATAGATGCGACAAAATGAGAGGAATAACCTTGGCAAATTGATGGAATGAAAGAAATCCTTCCATCCACGCAACATTGATGACCATAACGACAACAGCGTGACACTAACATACGAGACATCGTTTACATACAATCCACCTCTGTCCTCTCTCCCCCTTCATTTTCTCTTTAAGTATAATTTCTGCAGCGGAGCCTGACGGACACAGTTTTTGCATGGAGAAAAATGTAGAAACTCGCGATAGAATTTGGAATGAGTAACGCTGTATCCAAACACATTAGTCCGCACTTTACGTAGTTCTAACATCGGACGCCCAATGGCTCTGGGGTTCTACTTCCCGTGGGGAAATTCTTCCATGCGCCCCCTGTGGGAACTGCGTGGTGAACACGGGTAGGCATAGTAAAAATGCATGTATGTAGCTTCGTTGTACCTTTTGCTCTTATGCGTATAGGTTCACAAGAGAGCGAGGGAGCATAAGTATTCATGCAGCATCATCCGCGGACATTTCTACGCATAAATATATCTTTTAATATCAGTTGTTTCTCATCACATTTGCTGCAATATTAGCAAAATACTCTGACAAATATAAACTATCAATTAGCACTCATCAAATCCATTTTTGTCATCAATAAATTTATTAAACTAATATAACCTAATATTTAACTTCATTGATTTTAGTTTTCATTGCTAGCTGCTGCCTGAGGCAGCCCCCAATTGCTGCCATTTTTGTTTCTCTCTCTTTCAGGAGCTGGTATCCTAACGCACCCTACCCCATGCGTCTGCGGCGGCTCGCAGGTTATAAAACAGATTCATCAAATCTTACTGATGGCCAGTTGTAGGAACGACACATTTGTATTCCATAAAGTTATGGCAAAGTCTATAAAGTTATACCCATAACTCATGGCAACCATTCAATTATTGTTGCAGAAATATTCGATAAATTTATTGGTTTCATAACTTATGGCATGGAGTTGAGTTCCATAAGTAGCCAAGATGGCGGATGCGCAATGAACCGCTTGGAGACTTAATTTATAGATAAAACAGCTATTTTGCGACAAATGGCCAGTAAATTTACTCTTAATAACCAATTATTACGTGCACAACTCATTATTCATTGGATAAATTTTCATACATTTTATCCGGCGGTAGAAGACCAGATCAAATATTGGAAGCTACTGCCAATTGGTAAATAAGCGATGTAACTAGTAGATGTGTTCCTGCTGCCCGAATATGTTTATGAGAACTATAGCTTCATGAATCTCATAACTAATGATTCCATAACTAAATATTCCTGCAACCAGACATAAAATGTATAAAAAAATTAAAATCACAATTGTACTCGAGGAACAACGTTCCCTGGGGATTGGGTTGGTGTGGTAGCTACAGTACTGGCTAAATATACGGGCGGCCAGAGTTCAAATCCCTGAAGAGGAGGATATTTTTCAGAGGAAACCCGAACCCTACAAGAGTGTTTTGTGGAGGACACTTCAAGTACAGTACTCCGTCCGTCGCATGAGACGTTAAGCCGTGGTCCCATTGGCGCCTCCGTTAATAGCAGGCTTATGCTTCGGTTTCTATCCACCCTTCCTCCCTTACCTATCCACTATGGCGCAAATGACCTTAGCAATCGGTCGCCTCCCCAAAAATCCAAATCCAGCAACGTTCTCGTATGTTCGGCGGACTTTTCTGGGAAAGAGAAACAGAGAGAGAATTCCCGGAAGCAGACGGGAAGTGTAATACCTGGCCGCTTACGTTGGCCTACACCCATCGATCACGCGTCCGAGCTGTCAAGCTGCGGGAGTTAATCGGCGCGCAATAGAAGGGACTCAGAAAGGGAGGAGGGAGTGGACAGCAATTGGATTCGGGCGAAATGAAGAAAAACGGCGAGGCTGTAAGCTGAGACTTTGCGGCACAAAATGCTCGTGACAGGTGTTCCGCCATCACCTCGCTCGAACGCGCAGGTACATGAAGAAGAACTCGTGGGTTGAGCCGGCTTCATTTCTAACTCTCCATGCGAGACCAAGTAATATAAAAATATCACAAAAATACGTCGCAGGAAGGATAATATAAGACTAAATGAAAAAAACCAGCACTTGGTAATGATTCCACCCTTTATTTGAAGCAACACGACCTAGGTTTTGGCATATCATGCCATCATCAGGTAGAAGCAGTTGGTTGGATTCCCACGTATATTGGTACCCGTAGCGGGAGAGGAAATCTAAAAACAAGAAGGATGGAGAGTATAGGAGTGAAGGACAAAGCTGTTTGTGAAGGAAAGGTGGGGCGGCCTTAGGGGGGAGTGTTTCGTTTAAAATGTAAAAATCAAAACAATTGAGGGGTTATTGTTTTGATTGAATCAAATAAATTATATCTTTTTACTGATGATCGCCGTCAATTATCACCATTGGTCGTTCAATCCTAAGATTGGTTGACTGCTGCCCTCCATCCTACCCTATCTAATGCTAGTTCCCTTACCTCCTAGTACCTCTTCCTTTTACTTTCCTCTTTATTTAGTTCATGAACTTATTCCTTGGTCTTCCTCTGGGGACTTTTCCCTCTATTTTGCCTTCAATTATATTCTTCAAAAACCCATTCTGTCTCAGGTTGCGTCCAATAGGGTGCCTCATTTTGCCACATTTTTCTAGGTGCGAATCGTAATAACCGGCAAAAGTGGCGTACCCGGATGGATATTTCAGATATGATTTTTTTCAAATCGGATAATATCTTCTGTTAGCATTAATGCCATAAAGTTAAAAAGATGTCATTTACGATGGAAACTAAGATTCGGGACTCAATATGCCGGTTATATGTCCCTCGTGGGTCAAAGATGCCTCCTCTGTGACCAGAAAAGGGGTGAAATCTAGTATGGTTATGCAAATGATCAGCTCCTCGCTCACCTGGCTAGCGACGCTGGCCAAGCGACCCTGAGCCCACCACGTGGAGGTGGCTGGACCTTGGACTCCTCCGCCTCCCCTACCCAACCAACCAACCAGAGTTTTGTAGACCGGTTAATCAAATCTCAATCTCAAATATTGTCAAAAATTGTCAATATTTCCGAATATTAACATAAGATACTATCCGATTTGAAAAATAAGTCATATCTGTAATATCCATCCAGGCACGTAACTTTTGCCTGGTATTACGATTCGTTCCTAAAAAAAGTGGCAAAAGGAGGCACCCTATTCTCCAATCCATATTGTACTTCTTTTTTATATGGCGTTCCATATGGGTTGCACCTCCTACGAAGATATAAAAAGGAAAACAGAACAAAGATCGGAGTGGCGAGCTGCTGCAGACCAACCTCAGGGTTGACAACTTAAGAAGAAGAAGGAGTTCCATTAAGTAACGCCAGAGACATTGTCTAATATTAAATGAAACGTTTACTATACAAAAAAGGAAAATAACTGAGACGAATCACCTAAGAGCTGCAAGTTTTACTCAATAAACCGCCATTTTCTGATGCGTGCAAAAGATCCACTTTCACATAAGCGGGAAAAACAATCTCACCTTTAAAAAGGTGCTCCCATCAAATTTTCAGTCATGCGGTGGCGTTCATGATGAATGCAAGACAGTATATATCATTCACTACATTCCACTAATAATTTATTTCGCGATGCGTTTCCCCATTCTGAGGCAAAAATCACGTGAGAGGCGTTTAACACTGTCACGGAGTGATAATACCCCTCGTAGATGATGACTTCAATGGTCTTAATCCGTATTACGATTAAAAATGAGTATTAATATGAAGGCTCAGTGGAAAAAAGCTACTTATCTTAACGAATTTAATACGTTGGTATTTCCATTCATCGGCAAAATTCTTAATTTCTCTGATGAACGTAATTAATTGAAGGTTAGAGCATAAATTATTTAAATATTCTATCGTCCTCTAATACCGCACGCCGATGGCAGTTAAAGACCCTGATAAACTATTTCTAACGTTACGTTTCGCAATTACTAGATACTACTATAGCGTCAATATTCTCTCAGTGCTTACAGTTTATAATGAGCTTTTTTTGTAATAATAATTCAATTTACAAAATAGATTACATGCTGTAATTTCCCATTAGATGGGTTACAAAAAAAATTAAAACTCAATAAGTTATGACTATACTTCTTCTAATGGTCATTATGAATGATTTTATCCAGTATGGTCCTGATAAGCTGATGCTTACCAGCAGATTCCAGGCTTACAATGTTGCACTGCACTGAAGACATTAATTTTAGCTCGAAGTACATCAAAGAGTCATGTATTCTCACACCATACGGCAGAGAATGCATAAAAAGTTAAAACATAATATCCGTAAGTTGCAGTTGATACTGATTTAACACAGATTAACGTAACTTATTAGTCCCTGTGGACATTATTCGAGGGACTTCCGTCTTCCGGTGCACATGGAATGTAAGGGCAGTCAACGACGCCCATGCTGAAGTGCGTGGCGAGTGCGCTCACAAAACGAAACACGTCCAGTAGCGGATGAAAATCATTTCAGACTTTCCTATTCCCCACAAAGTGGCCATGAAATACCTTTCAATCTGGCCAACGTCGGTGCCATATGAAAGACTCTTATTCTTAGTGAGAAATATATTTAAGAAAAATAGGGCTCGCCAGAGGGGAAACAATACAAATGCGGCCATTCCCAGTCTCCTTCCCACTCCGGTTGTGGGAAGAACAGGCGATGTATTAATTGCAGCAATGTTCTTCTGTAGTTTGTTTTTAACATCATTGTTCGTTACTACAATTACTTTTATTTTGAACATGACTGTGTTTGAGTAATATGTATAGCGTCTGGATTGGTTTTTTTATAATAGAATCGTTGTTTTCTGTACCATTTTAGTGCTTTTTACGCTGGCCTTAAAACTTTTAGTACAAATGCAATCGCAACATGGTCAAATCGCCACATGTTCATTAGATAACATAGTTTTGGTTTCCTTTTCCTCTACAGAACCGTGTTAACTTATTTGTCGGAATATGAGTTAAAGTCGCACAAAGTCGATGACATACAATTTTTGCGTCGACTAGTCGGCGTTCATAGTCCAATGTCGAAGTCCAAAGTATACTTATTTTTGGCACGATACCAATCCCTACGGAATCAAATCTAACGCATGGTAAGTGGAAACATCGGGCAGCCTCTCTTCTTTTCTGCTCTCCCCCCCCCCCCAAATTCTCACCTACCACTCAACTTGGCTGTTTGGGCGGGCAGGAAAGAAATATAAATACGAATCGTTATTGGCGATAAACCCATCACCTCTGGCGTCCCACAAGGTGCAATCCTATCACCAACCCTGTTCAACATCTTCATCAATACCTGCCTCTCCTCAAACCCACCTATACCTCTACGCAGATGTCACCACCCTCCTGGCCCAAGGTTCAAACCCGACCGTAACGGCAAATACGCTCCAGCAACAGCTAACCAAACTCCAAGTCTGGTTCAAAAACTGGAAACTATCTGTAAACCCCGAAAAATGTATCAACATGGTATTCTCCCGAAGGCACATGAAGGACCCCCGATACTGTTCGGAAATACCATCATCCCAAAAAAACAGGAGGCTAAATTCCTCGGAGTAACCCTAGACAAAGGACTACGATGGAGATCCCACATCAGAAAATCCACCGACACGGCAAGAGCAGCAGCCACCGCACTACAACCAATCCTGAATCCAAATTCTCACATGGCACTAAAGACCAAACTCCTCCTATACAAATCCATGATACGTCCCATCCTCAGTTACGCCTCACCATCCTGGTCACATGCAGCTAAAACCCACCTCAACAAAGTACAAACCACAGAAAACAAAATAATCCGGAAAATTGTAAATGCCCCCTGGTTAATCCGAAACAAAGATATCAGAAAAGACTACAACATAACACCCATTCTGCAAACCATCAAAACCGACCCACTGAAATTCAAAGACAGCCTCCAGAGCACAAACAACAGACTGATCTCAAACATCTGGGACTACGATGAAAATTCTCCGTTTCACCACAAACCCCCAAAAACCGCCCTTCTCCCCTCCCACATACCCATCCCATAATTCCGAAAATCCAACTTAGCCCGAATCGCCATACATAAAAACGTGAACAATTGAACCATAAACCACCAAACCTGAAATCAGCCGAAGACAGCTCAACAAAGCTGGGAGCGGCAAAGATGAAAAACTCAAAGTGATAATCGAGGATCGGATCCGAGTCCATTGCACCAATCTTAACGTGCATATTTATAATACAGGCGTCATTGTGGATACAACAGTACAACTTGTAACTTTATTAAATTTGAGATGTTACTTTAAGTTTCACGGCATTTTTAATGAGGATACAGTCTGTGACAAAACACTCAACAAACATCAGAGCTATGCATTGACACTATTATACAATTTGCTAGTCGCAAATCTTCAATTTCGTTCTCCTCTTCTAGGGGTTCATAACGCTTGTTGTAGATACCAACCTGTAACTATTATAATGTAAATTCTCAGCAATCCAAATTCCACCCGGGTAATGGAGCACCAAAATACGTGGCACGCGCTGACTTTGGACCCTATGGAGCCCCACATACAAATCCACCATCCCTCAGGGAGACTCCTGGCAGCACCAATGCCTCGCCTATTACACCCGATTGCACCTGCAGGTACACCACCTTCCTCACACACGCCTTCCCCCACTTATTTTTCCTCACATGCAATTTCACCACCACACCCTTTTACATCCTGACTCGACACTCTCTCCCGCGTTCTCCCCCTTTTCAAACAACCTCATCGTTGCCACCTTATTGTTAATATACTCCCAAAACACACTCCACGCTCAAATCGCAACAATACTTTTAGTTAAAACCTTTCCTGCAGAGCCGCCAACCGACCGAACCACTCCAAGGGCTACCAACCCAAAACCTTCCAGCCAAACACGCCACGCAATATACGCCAATAAACACGCAAACGACTGGTATTCGTTAAGGCACTGGATATGACACCCATTATAAAATCAAACCTCCATCAAATCGCAAGTTATAGCCGAATTAGCCGAGGTTTGCAATTTTCACAGCAGTTCGCGTAAAAATAAACATATATGCATTTTCCTTCCTATGTTATGTTAAAAATGCTCAGCTAACTTTTTCAGAATCTCCAATCTCGAACCTAAATATTAAGAGAATGGCGTTAAAATTAAGACGGGACATCGGATTTTGAGCGCTGAAAACAGGGTCATTTCTCAAATAAGATATCGTCAAAGAGCAAATAAGAATAGAAAGCGTTAACATGCGTAAATAAACGCAGAAATGATCATTCTATGATATGCATTTTATTTTATTAAAATCGGCTGACCCTATTTGAAGAGACAGCTTTCTAAACTCAACGGAATCGACTTTTTTAATGTACAGTAGGTACAGTAGTACCCTGAGACTGGATTTTTCCTCGCGTAAATATCCTGAAAGGGAAGGTTGGTAGTGATATACATAAACGGATGCAATTTAAGCAATAACACGAAGGCGATTTTTTAACATATAATGGTAATTCTTGAAACTCATCCACTCGTATTTTATGCTTTCCGGGCAAATACACTGAAATACAGTACGTCATGGAGAAAGATGATCGCTTGAAAATTGCGAATGGGTAATCGAATGAATAAGAGATATAGAACAGAATCCGTCAACCAAATATTTATCAACCAATTCCGTACTAATACATCATTGCGCGTTTTCCACGACGTGCAATACTTTTTGAACAAAATTTCAGCGAGCGCCATCTAGGGAGAACTCGATGCAAACCATTGCTTTCCCCGATTGCTCGATGTTTCAAAACGATACTTTGTCACGGTAATATCATTTTGAATGAATGGGGTAAACTTTGTTTTTCCACAATGACTTTAATGACTTACGACCATAGTTTCGACGATTAACGTCATCATCAGGTGAAGATACATTTCGGTACAACAACTTATACATAAAGTAAATTATTCACACTTTCTATTGTATACTTCCCGCTCTCCCCTCCTCAACCCCTCCCTCTTCAATAAACCCCCCTACCGCCGTACACCCTCGTTTATCACCTTATTCCTAATCCTTCAACCTTCGCCCACTCTTCACCACTGCAGGTAGTCAGCTTGGGAGGCGCTAGCTCTACCTACCTCTCACCCCCACATTCCAGACCCTAGGCTCACCCTCGAGAAAGCCCCCACCCAACCTTACGCACCCACTTCTCCCTCCCTTCCACCATTCAACTTCTTCAGCTACACCTCTACAGTCCCCTCCCTACTCCTTCTAGTATATAAGTTGTCGCAACACAATGTATCTTCACCTGATGATGACGTTAATAGTCGAAACCATAGTCGTAAGTCATTAAATTTATTGTGGAAAAACAAAGTTTACCCTATTCATTCAAAATGTTTAGTAAATTCCACAAAGTATTGCCGGAAACTACCCACGATAATATCAGCGGTGCACGTTTTATCCCATGAATAGCATAGCAACTGAGAGGGCTACACTCGAGAATGGCACAGCAACTGAGAGGGCGAAAAGATGCACCGTAAGGATTTTTTCTGGCAAGAAAAAATCCTTACGATGTATCTTTTCGTGCCAACCTCCAAATAAAGAAACTACGGCCGCAACCCGACCCCAAATTCGCAACTAATTCCTCCGATGGATAATCCCGCGAGGAGCAGAAAGCCTTTTGAGGCGAGGATTAAAAAAATAATGACAAGAAACGAATTCGTTTTCATTCAAGCGCACTAGCTTCCATCCAAAAGAGAGATCCGTACTTCTTTAGAGAAAGCTCGGGAGTCTTCGGAAAAGCGGAAGCAGAGAGGGCCCCAGCCCGTTTGGGGGCGTCGACCATTTCGTGGATTGAAAGAGATGGGTCGGAAAGCCAAAATCCCATTGGGGAAAGTAGTTTTAAGATCTTTCAGCTTTGCCGAAACTCGATCCTTTTCTCTCCATATCCATCCTCCCAACTTGTACCTCGACCCACCTTCCGATACGCAACCTCGGACGTACGTTTTAGATTACACATTTGTAGAAACACGTCTGTATTAGGACATCTGTTTCGGATTATTGCTGAGGTTGGAGCGAGGTTTTTGGAAGTGAAGTTGTGAAGTGTATTACGGGAGTCTATTAAGAGGAGTTCTGGTTTTATTGACACTGGAAGTACTGGCGGGATCATTTTGACCCTTTATCATTTTTGACAAGCCTTTACTTCGAACTGAACCGTACCAGCACCTGTGTATTTCCGCACGTTTATTATTTTAAAAGGAGAATATTATGTGAAAAGAAGAACTTCATATCAGCAACAGTTTTATACATCTACATCTACGTAATACCCTGCTAGCCACCACGAGGGTGTGTAGCAGGGGGTGAAGATCACCAAACATGCACTATTGCCATGCAACTAGGAATTTTAAGGGAGACATGCTAGAGAACAGGGTCACATGCAGCTAGATGGCTAGTATCTACATATTAAGAAAGGATTATTGGTTGTTGTTACATGCATCATGCACTACAGACTACTATAACTATATTTCACCTACCCATCCCTTTGCTACGCTGCCTATTGTTCTCTCTTATGTTACGCGGGAAAAATGACATTTAAAATCTATTGGTACGACAATCTATCTCTCTAATCTTGTTAATATGATCAAACCTAGCATAATACGCATGGGTTCTCAAATATACCTAACGTCATCTGTGAACAAATCGGTTTCGAATTTACTTAAAAGGTTTAACCTAAATTTTAACCTGCGTTCTGATAGTAATTCCCATCCTAGTTCTTCTATTAAACTCGTAACACTTATACAATTATCATAACGGCCTCTAACAAACCTAGCGGATCTCCTTTGCACACGCTCTAATTCTTGTATCATACCTTCCTCGTTCGGATCCCATATATAAGCAGCATATTCTGAATGAGGCCTGACAAGTGTAAAATGGCTTAATTCTCGTACTCTCTCATCGCATTTGCCTAGAACCCTTTTTACGAATCCTAATCTGCAGCTTGCTACACTAGTTATTTCCCTGATGTGTTTCCCCCATGATATGTCTTCAGTGATGGTGACGCCTAAGTATTTAATAGATTCTACGTTAGATATTTTCTTTTCTTTGATGCAATAATTATTCCGGGGAAAGCCATTCTTTTTCCAAAAGTTCACTATCGCGCATTTCTTCAAATTTAATTCTAGCAGCCAACGATCACACCAATCATCAATCGCATCTAAATCCTTAGCTAAAGACTGACTGTCCTCTTCATTTCCTTCTACACTACTGCATCATCGGACCTTTTTATATGTACGTTACCTTCTACCTATTAGTACCAGAGGAACCCCAGACTATCTCTTCCCTGTTGTATTGTTGTATTGTCATAATAGAATGGATTTTGTTGCCATTCGTTGAAATATTATAGTGTTTGACAACCGGACTTTAACACTCATAGATGAATGGCCGCACGAAGACCCAGACTTCTGACAGGCCCATACTTCGCATACGGGTTTGAAAGTCCTCATCCTCTATGTTGAAATGGCAAATTATGAACATTTACGTAAACCTTTATTCTTCAAGAATAATGCACAATAAAAACTAAAAGATGTTTACTGAAAATTTTACAAATTATTTCAATTTCAGGTTGACTTTCCTTTAGAAAACAAAATATTTCTAAGGGGTAAAATTGAACCTAAACGGTACGGTAGCTATGCCGCAAAGTCCGTAAATTCTAGCTGATGTAAAGATTCTGGAATATATGGTCATTAATATATTTAACTCACAGCCAACGTTTCGCCAAATATTTTGGCATATTCAGGGCTTTGTGATACAAAACAAGGAGACATACATCAGGTAATTAGGTACACAAATATTAGTACAAAGATGAGGAAACTAAAACTTACCTATCATTGAGCTTAATGTTGACCTGATGTATGTCTCTTTGTTTTGTGTTACAAAGCTCTAAAGACGCCAAAGTATTTGACGAAACGTTGGCTGTGAGTTAAATATATTAATTACCAAATATTAAAGAATCTTTTTACTAGCTAGAATTTATTGGTTGATGTAATAATAATAATAGATCGACGTTTCGAGCGTTAAAGGGAATGTGGTCCAAGATTTTTTTCGAACGAATAATAAAAATGTTGTATATCAGTTTGTATTTTTCCCGCCACATCTATTAGCGCCACAGGTGGATCCACATGGTACTACGTTTTTGCATTCAGTTGTTGTAAGAGTAAAGATGGCGAACACCACACTATGTGTTTTTCATTGCACACTTATCGGCTGGAACCAAAAAGTAAGGGCGCGATCTAGTCACCGCTAACAAGAGGGAGCTTATGATTAGATACAACATAAAATGCTTAACATGAAAAATCATAACAATGTGCGAAAAATCATAACTACTCCAGTCACATAAATAGAGGAGTCAAATATGGCTAGTGCGGAACTTTCAGAAATAAGCAGAGCTGAGAGGGTTGAAGCGGACATGCGAGAAGAAGATTGGACGAGGAAGAGGAAAGAGAAGATGTCCATATATTACGCCAGGAATTTATGTTTCATTCCTTCGGAGCTCGGCCAGACCACACTCGCAAAACACGCGTCCCTTTACGAGGCAGGCAGACGAGAGATTGCTAGGCTTTTTCCTCGCCCAAAGCCCGTCTCAAAACTTGTTCAGCAGGAACACTTTCCATAATTAAATGAACGCGGGCCTATCTTTCGCTTAAGCTAAGCCAGATATAGGGGTAGGAAAACATGGACGTAGAGGCACAGAGGCTCCTTTTCAATGGATGAGTCCATTCCCTACGAATTGGCTCCACTTCAGGCCTAATAAGCATAGACTAAGAATAATTCATTACTCAACAGTTTTGGTACAATGTTGTGTACAAATAGAAATAAGCTTTCGACAGTCTTAAGGTAGTTTGAGCGAAATATCATTTTACCTAGAAACCAATGAATTTGGTCTCATTTTACAGAAAAATATATCACCCTTCCATTGATACCAAAAGTTCAGCCCCTTACCACGTTACTTTCCGAGATGTGTGCCAGAAAATACCAACCCTTTCATATGGGAAATGATACGTGTATGCACTCCAGAGAGACCTTATGTAACAAATGAGAAATATCTAACAAATAGATCTCGTCAAAAAAACCAACAATGGGTGGTTCGTGAGTTTTCTCCACCATTTTTGAAAATAAATCATATTGTCACCGCAGAAAATTCTTCGGGATCACAAAAAACCTTCCGTTTTGATGGAGTTTCAAACGTACCGCGTGAAAAAAATGAGTCAAGTTAAAGAGTTATTTAGATACTTCCGTTTGATTGCTTTTCAATTTCTGTCACATAAAACTATATTATGTCACCATCGTCACCATTAATAATGCAATATTTAATTCGTGTGTCTCACAGATGGTGAAATTAAAACTTATAATTCGAATACGGTCTCAATTATGAATAGAAAACTAACTCGCAGGTATTATCTTAAAGGTAACATACCTGTGTAGACACGGCCTTCCATAAATGAAATTCATTGCTAACAATGCTTTCAAAAGCATATATAATAATAACAAAGACGATTTTATTTTTGACAAATTATAAACAAGAGAGGCAGAGACAATAATAATAATTTCTCTTGTTTACATTCGTATAAAACACTAATTATTACAAGTAAAAACATAGGGTACACGTACATACATTACATAACTAGTCAAATACATCGATATTGTTATGCGCCAATATCCATTCCTTTTAAAATTTCAAAAATTTCATCTCGTTTTATAACTTTTACTGGATTCAGGTTAGGCATTAAATACTTTCTGGCCCAAATAATCAAAGAAACTCTTAAATAACGTGATATTTGGTTTTGTAGGCCGCGTGCATCGCTTCCTTCTTAAATTTTACATATGCTCAAGAATAGCAAAAGGATCAAGCGATTTTCTTGAAAGTAGGAACTGTGCATGCGTATTCTTCTTAGTAACATGTTGGATAAAAGTGAAAAACATTCCATATTTCCCATTTGCTTCCCAGGCTATTAAATGCTATTTTAACACGTAGCCTTATGGCACTTGGCATATATTTCGAGAAAATTTGATTTTATGTGTACAAATTTTCTCCCAAACGCGAAAGTTTCACTTAAGTATAACAAATTCTAATAAATATCAAGGTTCATTTCCGAATAGAAAATACACGTATTTACAAGTGTGGATGATCAAAACCCACATTTTATTTACTATTCACATAATATGTTAGCAGGAATATTACCACAAGAAAATTTGGCTTTTTAATCGACATTCTTCTTTTATTTATTGCCCAAGTTCACTAAAAATGACAGCATTCAGTTTTGCCAATGAGCAGGTAAAAAAGCGTTAAATCTGGCAATAATCCGCTTTAAAGTTTATTAACATCAGATAGAGCCTTGGCACTTTCAAATAATACCTTTGGGACTTCTGCAATAAGTAAAATAAGCCGGCTGGAGCTTGTAGAAAAAGAGCGTAAAATGGCGCTTTTTCGTGTACTCACGGGGTATGTCTGCCTATATGGTGTCGCAAAGTTGGTACTACCGTCACACCAAATATCATTAAAATCCGAGACATTGCGGCAACGAGTTTTCGAAAATTTTTTTTTATTTAAAATGGAATGACCCAAACGATATTGGCTTAAATTTTGAGTTCCGCTACATACAAGTCATTATAATGCCTCAATTGAGACGAAATTTTGAAAATATAATTCATGCATCTTTTATATTATAACATGTATCGTTTTTTTTCCAGCATATAAATAGATGTAGTTAACTGAAGTGTGGTCCATGAATTTATTGCGTACTTACTTTAAAAGGCTGGAGGAACGCTGTCGGAGGAACGACCGCGATTGTGGAAGCAGCTGCAGGACCTCGAGGAAGAACGACCTCGTCGGGAAGCCGAGGGGAGGGAGATGACCTTGGCGGTGAGTTCGTCGAGGCGCTGCATGATGGTTGCGGTGTCGGCTGCTCCGATGCTCGCAACCCTGGGTTGAGTCACGACCTCGTTGATTTTATCGGCCAGCTCCGCTACTTCGTCCAGTGCCGTTGAAGTTTGGGATGCAATTATAGCCTGTATGTGAGAAGGAAGCCGATTAGACCATAAACTCCTCATGAAGTTTCTGCTCCTGCAAGTGTTTCGAGGTAGCGCAGGAACTGAGACGGTTTTCTGTCTCCCAATTCCTCGTGCATCAAAAGCTGCCGCACGTGTTGTTCCCGGGAAATTGACAAACGACAGATGGGCTCCGACTTTAGACGCTCATAACGGCCCGTCGTTGGGGGGTTAATTTTTATCTTCCACTTCAGCCGTGTACTTGCGGTCGAGTTGAGAGTCGACCACAAGTACATAATTAGTGGTATCATTCGTCATTGAGGAGACGGGACCCACATTTTGACCATAATTGGTCCCATTTGACCATCCATTGGTCCAGCGGGGCCCCGATCCGATGACGTACTCCGGCAGACCACACGACGTCTACCCATAAAGGGAGTCGGCGGACACCGTATCCCAAGAATTTGGGCAATGGGCTTCGCCGGTTCTCAACAGATGTGTGGTAAGTTTTCGCGCAAGCGAGACTGGCAGGGACTCGTCTAACGTTGTGGGGGGAACCCAACAGCTACGAGGACTAGGGGGAGGCGAGGGCCCGTTGTCGTCCTTTGGACGGCAATCAGCCTCATGGTGTCGACCTCCTAGTGGTTGTGCTTCGCTAACTCTTCCCATTCCTTTACCCTTTTTCCCACTACGCGCCCGTCCCGGTGATAAGCGCGAGCTTCAGGCTGGGGGGTATGTTTTTAACCAGCGGGGTGACCCGAAGAGCCTGTATCATTCGTCACGCCGGTGAGGGAAAATTGCGTCCCCATCTGGGCGAACCACATTTCCGGTTTGTCGGGCCAGAAGGGTGGGGGACGAATGTCGACTCGGCATAGGGCAGCGGATTGTGCGCCCAAAAGGTCCTCTCCCACAATGAGATCTCCTGGGTTACTGCCTGAATCGGGATGTGGGGCCAATGCCTGTTGAGGATTCTGCTGGCGCTGTAGTTGAAGCTGGGTGAGACGAGCCTGAAGTTCCTGCAACTTCTGCTCTTGTATTGCGATGCGTTGTTTCTGCTGCGCGACGATCTCGATTGCATCTTCCCCTTACTTGGGCATGGCGTGCGTCGAGGGTCACCAATTATGAGGAGGAACCGATAATGAAGAATAGGGCTATCCTCTTTGCGAATATATTTATTACTGCTTCAGGCACGCTTTACAGCGGAATACTCTGAGAATGACAGACCCCGGAGAGGAGTGCGAGCTCCCTTTTATATGCGGCAGCAGAGAATATTCTCGAATTTTGTTCCTGAATATTCTGGAGTTTCTAAAGGCCGATCGTCGAGCGGGGCCGCTCGACCGGACGGGCGGTCGCCGCAAGTCATTAAAATGTGCAGCGATTAGCGCTCTAATCACCTAAAGTGGTGTAGGCAAGATGCTAAAAGGGTGCACATAGCGTGGTTTTGATTATTCGTCAAAAGGTAGTGGTAATAAATCACTTAACCTGCTACACCCATTTGGAACCACAGTGAATCTACCTTTCTAGGATAAGCTAGATCTTCGTAGCTAACTCGTTGTTGGGTATGCAACCTGTGCATTGGTGTCATTTCACAAGATCCTTATCGAAGATTAGAGACTTAACTTACTCTTTATTTATCCTGTGTCAGATGAGGCCACGTGACCCTCTCTCCCCCGGGCCCAGGACTCTTTACAGAGTTTATTCAGATATAATGGTATAATTATTTGGTTTAGAGTCAAATGATATTTTAAGAACATCGATTCAATTTTGGCACGCGGGTCTTTAGGTTCCATGGTGTAGTAATCTTTGGAATTCTTTGCTATATTTTTTTAGCAGTTCGCTTTATTGTGGCTCCACAGGGCCCTTTCAGGTGAAATTATTCTCCAAAAGATATCAGGTCCAGTTCTTCAACTGTTATGTTATAAAAACATAAAAAGACCGGCATTAAAACATGGTTCAATTTTCATACAAGGGAAAACTTTGTATTAAAAGTTCACGCTGCAAAAACGTGGTTAAATTCAGGAAATATATATTAAAACATTTGTAAAAGGAACGAAACGTGATCATGGATAAAAATTTTAAAATTATAAGTTGAGTATCAATATATCCTCTTTCTTAGTGGTCAATAGGTAAGAAAAACAGTCATCGGAAAGCATCATCCAGAAAACAGAGAATTATTGAAATAAGTTAAAAATTGATGAGTTAATTTTGGAGAGGACATATACCAATCCAACATTTGTCGAAGAAAGGAGTCACCGTGCATATTTCCGGCATGTACTCAATACAAAATCTTCAATGGAAAATGCAATCATATAACTCAGACAACTTGGCGAGGGCGCCCAAGGATGAATTAGAGAAGAAAAGTATCGACGTAGACCAAACATCATTTTGAGCTCAAGGGAGATATATTGAGAAGTCCAAGAAAATCAATAAAGAAACTCAAAAGGCTCAAACGAAATGAAACCTTGTGTCATGGAGATGGAACTGAATGCCCTTAGGGAATCCGTGACCTTTGAAGAAAAACTCTTAGCCAATAGTCTACTTCCTTCATTTTCTTCCCGATCCCCAATTCAATTCAAACCAATGAACGCGAAAAACCTTTCACTCACGCACTTGAAATAAATTTAAATCACAAAAGGGTAAATGAGTAAGACTGTGAGAATTTTACATTAATTGGGGAGCGTTCGATTCCATGTAACTACATCATTGTTGAGCGATCCTTCAGACAGACAAGTCCTGAAAGATCAACTACTCAGAGAAAGGGAGAAAATTGGTATCAGAAAAGGAGTAGAGCATAGGAAGCCTTTATTTGTAGTTGATTTAATTACATCCTCTTTCGCTCCTGCGGTCGATTACACTCATCGTGGGCGGATTTCCGCCAACGCCGAAGGAAACGAGTGCGATAACAAATATCGGAAAGGAAAGGGGAAGAGGACAGCGTGGGAAGTGCGTAGATTGAAGTGGACAGGACAGGGGGAGTGGAGAGAGGGAAAATAAAAGACGCAACTCAAGGTGAAAGAGCAGGGAAACCTGAAAGAGGGTCCTGGAGTAAAAATAGACGGAGCGTTTCACTAAGGGCAATGGAACTCAATGAGTGTCTCGTGAATTCTCTTTTTGTAAATTTCAAGTCAGCCAAAACGATGAGCTAATTTGAAGAGAAGTAAAGAACCCGAATAATTTACTCTCCGCATAATCTGAGGGTCTGCTGGGTTCAATCTTCCCGATTCAATGATTTTTTTCCTCGTTTTTCAGGGAAAATTCTACATCTTCCAGGCATTACTTACATTTCTATTGCACTAAACTTACAAGTTCTTTCGCGTTTATAAATTTTAAATGCCGACACTATTAATCCTCCGGAACGCACAATCAAAAAGTTACTTTCGAATGGGAGGTCTTTCGTGAATTTTTCAGCAGAAAACATATTTTTTACATACATACAGGACAGATGTACAGGAAAACATACAGTGCGCAGCTATGGTGAATATTTAAGAGCTCAATTTCGACAGTATTTACACTTTTAGTATGTAATATGTTAAAAAAGTGATTAGTAATTGTTGATACAGTTACTAAAAAAATGGTGAATTTAGTACAATGATACCTCATGTGTGTGTGCAGCGTGTAAAGCAACTTATCACTACATATAAAAAAGTGATAATTGGTTGTGTTTATAAAGTTGCCTCGCTTTTGCGACTTTGAACTACGTTAATGATATTTCCATTAATTGTTTAAGATTTGAAATTTGGTAAAATTTATAAAAATTGATGAAAAATATAAATATATTTGAAAGAATATATAAATATGGCGAAAGAAAAATCATATCATAATATTTTTAAATATTGGAGAACAATTTTTATTTATATAAATTAATCTTTCAATAGAAATATAGGTAGAATTTTTAATAATCATAAAATTAACATAAACTGCTTCTTTGTATTGATTTCCTTCATTCTATGTTTTGATAACAATTTTGATCTTATGTGTCCGTTTCTTCTTGCTGGTTCTCATACCTGTGAGGAAGCTTCTGTGCCTAGTTTTACCAATCTCTCTACTGCAACCGTATGGTAGGGGTAAGCATATAATTTCCGAATTGGATATGGATTATACGTTGATAATCTGGAACTTAATTCCTCATTTGTTATTCCTCGAAGAACTGATGGGGTAATAAAAGGTTTTGTAGACCAATCTATCGTGCCAGTATATGTAGAAGCTTTGAAGTTAAGCTAAAGAAGGTTAGATATTTTCAATATCTCTGCCCCCTTTACTTTCCTGACGGGATTCATCTATTTCATTCATTTCATTCATTCATTCATTTCATGGTCGTGACGTGGACTTTATCAGTCCATTTTCATTAACTAAACTTTAGAGCTATCGAGAACTGCTGATTGCAGTAGGTAATGAAGTTTTGTTAACTGATCGATTGGTGCGTTCCATTGCGTTCGATGAATTTGCCAATCATGTAAAAGTGGCCTTACATTTTCAATTGACGTTTCTTTTTCAATCGATGGATTTTAATGGTCTGAATTTATTATGAAAGAAGATTTAAAAGGAAGCAATCGAGAGGTGGTAGACTGTATTTTGATCAAGAAACCAAAAACGAGGCAGTCTCGAAAACGCGTGAAAAGTGCTTAAAAATGAGTAAAGCTTGACCTAAAATTCTCTGAAATAAAGATTTTACATCATTTATACCCTAAATATCAACTGAAATTAGTTATATGACCTATTTTTTTCAATGCTAGTGAGAGAAAAATTTTTAACAATTTATTTCAAGCAAGATGGAGGAAAAACCCTAAAAAAGTGTAGAATTCCTAAGTATGTGCGTAAAAACTCATTTTATTGTCAGGTAAAAGTGAAAACCCCCAACCCTGCGCAAACATATTGCACGTACCGCCTAGTCATAGCAAAAGATTAGGTTTGGCACCCCTCAGCAAACGATTTGAGACATAAGCCCTATTTCGAACCACCTTAATGTACGATATAATCGGGAATGCAGATGATTTATAATTAAAATAAATAATTGTATATAAGTAGAATGCATATGACATTAGTAAGTGCATACTGGTTTAAAGTAATTTATCGATGAAAAACACTATAAAATTGCAAGATTAGTGCGACAGCCCGAAAGCGCTAAAGGATAATCGCCGTTAACAAAGATAGATAGATCACGCCCACGTTACAGCTTTTAGCATTGGCCACAACAGCAAGCACCCTCTCATACCTCATTATATATTAATATATATTATATATATTAATAAATATGGATGTTTTGGAAAGTACAAAGCGTGAATTCATTTCAGGTATCAATATTCCATAAAGTTAAACCAGGAATTTAAAGTTGTATTAACTACTCAATTTTCATATATTTCTTCATACCAGCACCATTCTGGTGGTGCGCGACACCCCATTATCTTTTAGGGATGATAAGTGGGAATACCACTAATACCACTTGAAAAGATGACAAGAAAAGACTAGAAGTCTTCAAAACCTGGTGCTGGAGGAGGATGCTGAAGATAAAGTGGAAGGAAAAAATAAGAAAATATGAAGTGTACAGAAGAGCAGAAGAGGAGAGGACCATGTGGAACACCTTAGAAAAAAGAAAACCAAGATGAAGTGGACACACCCTGAGACAGAGTGGGTTTGTGAAGAACATAATGGAAGGTAAAATAGAGGTAAAAGTCCCCAGAGGAAGACCCAAGAATAACTTCATGGGCCAAATGAATGGGAAAGTACATAGGAAGAGATCCCAGGAGGTAAAGGAACTAGCATTGGACAGGAAAGGGTGGAGGGCTGCAGTCAACCAATCTTAGGATTGAACAACAAATAAAGAAGGAATTCATATTTCAGTGCCATGCCATGGCCATAAGAACCCTGGAACTTCTAACATCATTGTTCCTTCACCCCAATGAGCCATAATTTGAGGAATTGGTCCGGAAATGCTACGGTGAATTTTTCCTCCGAAGAGAATGATGTGGGCAGTGAGAGAGAATGGATGAGAGCGATCATAACTCGCAATCCGCCGCTACTGTCTGTACATCCGGCTCTGATTTCATTTTTTTCACAATTCTCCTCGGCAAAGCATGGTCTGAAGTCTGCATTAAAAGACGCAAAGTATTCCATGTTCAATTCGACATGTTTCCACAATGTATCTATGACTAATCAAAGATTCTCCCTTGGTCAAAGAAATTTGACGTTTTTCTGTTTTACGATCGCCGCGGAATCTGATTGCGCAAAAAAGGGACGTGGATAGAAAGGGAAGCTTTCTGAATTAAAGGCGGTAGTAGTGATGAAAGTAGTAATCGCTCTTTTCCACTGAGTTCTGTAAATCTGTGGGAACTTGCGATTGATGTTTTCATTTAGAAAAACTTGCACCATATACACATCACCTAAATCCGTTGAACTTAGGCGGTAGTATTAGTACTCAATCGCAGGATAATATTAGCGAAAAATGAGAAAAATGATATTAAAACCAAAACATTTCATAGGATCGTGTCATATTTTTCGTCGAGTGATTTAAAATCAAACCCACAAATTATTTAAGTACATGGCAATACTAATTTAAGACTGGAACATTTTTGTCTGTAATATCTAGCTTATTGAAGAAAATTCAATGTTATTGAGAGCCCTTAAATGGAAAATATTAGCCTCTATGATAATACTCGCATATTCATAATCCATTCAATTGTTAGTATCCGCTTGTATAGTATAACTGGTATAGCTAGTATATCCGCTAGTACAATTCGTCACCGACTTTGAAATGTTTTTAACTAATAATTCATTGGCATTTTCAAAATATACTTCCTGTGACAAACAAGAATATTCATTACGAAATACGAAAACATGAAATTATTTAGCATAGATAATAAATAAGAATTCAGATGAGAGTAGAATGAATTGGTTTTGAGGAACACTTTTAGCAAAGTGAAAGTAGAAGAAACATCCTGGCCATTTACAATTGACTTAGCATTTTAGCCAAAAAAAACTTTACACGAGGAGTTTTCACTTTGAAAATAATAAAAGTCAGACCAAGCAATTTTGTAAAGCCAAAAGTTTTTAACTGAAGGTTTCATATTCCCGAAAGTATAACGGAATTAATTAAAAATGAGTTTTCATTGTTTCCAAATTCATCCTTTCGACAAATCGAATAAACATTTCGCAACTGAAAGAAGTAACTTATGCAACTATTTTCCTCGGATACGATTAAAGGTGACATGGCTGCACCCACCAAACTTTCCTCCGAATACGAAGAGTTATCAAAGAGTTCTGAACAAGTTTAAGGACAACTTTATGACGGAGTGAAACTCGTTTCACGGTGAATTCGGCCGCGTACGAGACCATTCCGACAGCCCTCAAATTATAAGTTCCTCTCGGTCTTAGCTATTCTCCCATGCCACATAATGGTCTTAAAACCATTTCGAATACTAATGGAAATTGAACACTAAAGAATAAAACGGAGAATTCACCGAGGTAGTTGCTTCACTATTAAGGTAACTCCAGAAAGACTTTGGGATAGGTAGCTGGGCCTCCTGTTACCTTAGGGATTCGAGTCGCGCGAGGTGAGTAAATCCTGAAATGAAAATAAAAAAAGGTGGTCCGCTGACACTAAATCTTAAAGAAAGGAAGTATCCGATCGAAATTGACAATTTGATAATGTCATAAGGAGGGAGACGGGAGTTTCTCATCAATTATTAGTAACTTAAAAATTCAATAAAAACCACTTTAGACTCATTTATACTAAATCTTATGAAAATAAGTATTGTTTTTTCGATCAAATTAAATTATTAGACTATATTTATGCAAATGTTTATTGTTGCTTAGGTACTTCTTGGGCATAGTAATTTATTTCATTTATACTAAATCTTATGAAAATAAGTATTGTTTTTTCGATCAAATTAAATTATTAGATTATATTTGTGTAAATAATTATTGTTGTTTAAGTGCTTCTTGGACAAAGTAAATTATCCAAGAAATTAGTGAAATGAAAAAAGTGAAACTATTTTACCAATAGTATTTATTTAATTTTGATATTTTCTTATTTTATATTAACAATATTTTATTAATCTAGAAGTCTCAGAGTTAAATTTGGTATCAATTTGCCACATGATTGGAGAAGTATTTCTTAATAAAATCGACCGTTTCCACGCTTCTTAATATGGTAATTAACGAAACCCAAATACTAAATTTCTAACAACTTAATACTTTTACACAAGATACCTCCAAAACATTACGTTAAAAGTGATTCAAAATATGCAAAACGCACCTCTGCAATTTCTGAAAGACCGAGCGCTAATTTATATCAAACGGAAGAGTACAAAATTAAGTGCAAGCGTATAAAAAAATATTCACCGTAGTTCAAAATACGTCAACAACGTCAGGACAACGATCAATTGGAAATTTTTTAATAGGTTTTGAAAAAACCAAGATATATCATTAATTTTTGAGATGTATTACACTCATAAAATGAATAAATTTAATTATAATTGATCAATTAGATTAATATTTTGTTTCTGATAGCATTAGTTCACATTGATTCGCGTGATAGCCTAGTTAATACCTAAAACAACACTAAATTTGTAATAATAATTCATTATTGAACATCGTTAGAAGTACTGAATCTCAAATTTATGATTTACGCCCACACAAAATTTTGAGAAGAAGCAATTGAATTTAGGTATCTTTCACTTGTGGAATAATATTCTTGGTTGATGAAAACTGCCAATTACTCTGATTCTGATTTCTGTCCTCTTATTGTACTTCCACCTTGGATACGATGAGAATCATAATATTATTCTACAACTCTTTTCGCCTAATTTATATTTAGGAAGAACATCACATTTACGGGGGGAATTAATCGCGGCTCTTTCATCATGAACTTCTTCATTCAAAGGAGTCAGATTCAGATAGGAAACTTTCTCTACCTATATAAACAAAAAAAATCGTATTTATCAGAGAGAGGAAATTAGTTGTCACAGACGAAAAATTGTTATTGACTGGCAATTTCGAGACGTCTAATTACTTTCCAAACATGGTCTGTATGTTTATTTAACCTTTTAGCATTTTTAGCATTTTTTTGGAAAAAAAGCATAAATTTAGCCAATAGCTCGAGACGTCATACTTTAGCTGTCCATCATCACTTCGACGACGTTTAACGTCGATATCATGTCTCCTCCAGGGCTCTGAGTATTTTTATTTTGATGGAAAATGAGCTTGGTTTTTTTTTGTCGGAGTGTTCCTATTTAATCTTACAGAGCATTACACTTGCTATTTTCAAATATACTATGATAAACAGCAACATAAATAAATATCTAAAATAATTAATATTTCAATAAAACTGCAACGACAATGCACCATGGAAATAATACTGCCCTGTTTGTCGACCCATGGAGAAAGATTATTTTCAATGGTTAACCAAATCTAAAAAATTGTGGAATTTATGACCTATGCGTGAAATAATGTCCACAAATTTTCATTTATATTCCCTCAATGACAGCGTTAATACATTTTTGACTTTATAACGTATAAAGCGGTTGCCTCCCAATTTCCGTATCTAAGGAATTAGGTAAGTAAGGAATGTACGGTGCATATGTGCAATGAGTAAAACTCGTAAAGAAAGTAATATTGCATTGAAGAAACGTGAACATTGATTTGCTGAATATCAGAACCATTTAAAGCGGTGGAGAGTTATGAAATGATCGTAAATAACAGCGTCTGCATATTCATAGAATTTACATTTTAGAAATTCATGGGTTACATTCCGTTAAACATCAACAAAAAGTAGTGAAATTGACTATATTGTGAATGGTAAAATACAGTTATTACTTATCAATGTGAAAGAAATCCACTCAGCCATCCTCGATGCTATTTTAGTATCGAATAGCATTTCAGTTAATCTTTCAACTCCATCAACCGACTTTCATTCGAGGATTCCTGACACCAAATAATTTCCGGTCAAATATACCTTTGGCATTGCATTTACCTATGCGTCAATCCATTTCAAATCACCCAGGCAATGTTGATCAAAATTTTTTTTTCCTGATTATTTTATCATGAGTTGCCTACAGGTAGACAGTTACAAAACACTGTTTTGAAAAAATTTTATAAGCCATAGATTTTTTCTGGCAGCCATTTTTAAAATGGCGGTTGGGCAAATTTTAATGAAAAACGTGGTTTGCGGAAAGTTTAACTGCCAAGCTATTTAAAAAGATATCAGCATAATTCAAAAACCAGTATGTTTAGCATAAAATTTTCTTTAGGTGTACATTTTTTTAATTTTTCTATCATGCAAGAAAGTTAGTCAAACTCTTTCTGTAAAAACTCAGAAAAAATTTATCAATCGTTACTTTTTAAGACCATAATATTTTAAGAAGGAAACAAGACTCACTAATAATATGTTATTTCTGTGTTGAGTACTGACATAACTACCTGTAGTATAAGTTTTAGCCCTAAGAATGCACTACTTATTTTCTAGAGCTTTACAAAAATGGCCGAAAGCCTTTTAATGTCAATGTTCTCAGGTCAATATCTAAAAAGGGACTAAATGAAAAGAAGTGAAAATTTGACAGAACGTTTTTTAAACACATAGAAATATCTCACATAGTATTTGATACGATTTATGGAGACCACGGCCATTTTTAGCCTATTCACCGTACTCAGTTCCACGCATTCTCGAGCCAAAGTGCAACAGAGCGTTTCCTCAATCCCTCACGTGCATCGCCAACAATTGAAAACTCCCATATTTTCTGATTCACGAAGCACCTCGGCGATGCAAAATAAGTCTTTTCCGAAATACAAGAATACGGAGAAGACGTTCCACCCAACCTTCCATCCCAACTCAGTGCGGTTAGGATGGAAAAAAAAGAAAAGGTGGGCTTCGTAGACTACGTCTGGAGAAAATGGGTGTGAAACTTCTTTTGAAACGGAGAATATTTTTTTAAAAATCTCTCACATGCCGACACGTTCACGTTTTTCGCGTTCGCACGATTCAACGCCGTGACGGATATGAAAATATGATGCAAGGTAGTCTAGAAAGGCCAGTCTACATTGTGATGCCGCTTACGACAAGTGTTCAGAGTGACCCAAATAAGGCCGTTAAATTAATTCGTCATCGGGGTCTGAATCTAAACCTTCAGCGAGCGCATTTAATGCAGTAATTTTGAGCGTTCTTCAAAGCTACAAGATCATTCTAATAAATACGCGTGCTTAGACGTTTCATACTTAATTTTTAATTTTTCATTTAGAACAATCAATTCCTTTCCAGTATCATACAGACTTCCGATCCATTCCATAAATATCCGTTTATAGTCTCTGCAGAGGCGGATGTTTTTCAGAGTAGCCAGATCCCTACTTGAGTGTCTTGAGGAGGGCACTTCAAGTATAGTACTCCGTCTGTCGGATGAGACGTTAAGCCGTGGTCCCCTTGGCGCCTTTCGTTAAGAGTAGGCTAATGCTGACGCCATGTTTGTATCTTCCCTTCCTCCCTTACCTGTCCCCTATGGCGCAAATGACCTTAGCCGTCAATCGTCTCCCCAAATATCCAATCCAATCCGTTTATAACCGGGACTAGTGGTGAATAGCAAAAATGAGAGACATCTGTAGAAACGACAAAAGTGTACTTATTCCACAAATTTAGCTTGCATACAAAAACTGATATGAAAATTATTAAAAAGTAAAACAAGCAAAATACCAAAATTCACAAGTATATTTTAGCAAATTACTCAAGTATTGAAAAGTATTAGATTAATTAAGATAAAATAGAAAAAATAAACATTAAATGAGAATAAAACATAGTTAAATGAACGTTCAGTATGATAGTCCTGATGACCTGATCTTTACAATACGCGGAAATATAAGTTGCTCGTCTGATTTTCACGGCGAACACTGAATTCAGTTTTTGTCAAATTGAAGATTGAATTCAGGGACCCAGTGACCGGATTAAAGAGAAAACAAGTGAGGCCCTTACCTCCCTTATGCCTGTTAACTGTATATATGAATCTAATGCATCTGCACAATATCCTGCAAGCCACTTCACAGGCGCGTGGCAGGGGGATGTGTATACTACATTATACTACATCAAATACAGCAAGCATATATCTACCTATGTATTACTGTTCACGGGAAAATATCATTCGCCTCATTTTAAAGATGTTACACATCACTAATTATTATAAACGCACCACAAGTACCTCTAAGTCATAATTAAGAATTATTCATGGAAGTAGAAGAGAGTTTCCAGACTAAAATACATTAGATGATCTTGAGACCTAAAAATATCATAAATACCGTCTTCAGGCAAATAGCGCTCCAAACTAGACTCTAATGTATATGTAACGGACTAGATTCGTTTACATGTATATTGCGGCCGTCAAATCTGCTAAATATATTCAGACTTGATGATGCCGATTAGAATTTCGCGAAACAGTCGTCCACTAAAATGCTACAATGTGGGAAAAACCCGAATATTTCTAATTCACAAGAAAACTGCGGAAGTCTTCGTAACAATTTTTAAAATATCATGACTCACGAGAAGTATTTTACTTAATCGAATACCCACCGCAGACCACTGGTGTTTATGTATGGTGACAGCCTTGAGTCTCCAATCGTGCACTAAAGTTGTTGCGTGTCGGTAGCTGTGGTGGCGTGAGAGATGTGGGGGTTGGCAGGGGTTGAGGGGGATAAATTGGCAGACTTCGTCATTGAACTCATGAACATGAGTGAAAATACACTAGAATGCTCTTGAACGTACTAGAAATTCACGCATGTACTGGAAGGATCACAGTGAGAATGTACTTGAATGAATTGGACCGGGAGGATCGTGATTATTCTGGAATGTTCAAGGACCATTATGCGTGGGTGGTGGGGATGGCTTCTGACACTAAATAAGGCGAAGAGCGACACACATGCATCAGTTGACTTTTTATAAATAAAAATGTACAGATAAAAGTGAAACGTAAAAATTTGAATATTACAAAGTGAAGAGTAGACTACCATATAACGGTCTTCCATATAATATAGAGAAAACTTATACATATGTGCCAAAAAGAGACCCAGTGAAGCGGATTGTCTTCGGCTAGTATCTAAATAAAATTGCGGTATTTCCTTCGGTCAATAACTAGTAAATATTTATTCACCTCCAGCCGTTTTAGACCCCACCACTTTCACCCATGAAGCCCCTCAAACGGAGGACTCTCAATTGATGTTATTGTTTTGAAATTTGGATTTTTTTACTTAAAACAATTTTTATGGGCAGTAAGAGCGAATTCATAACCGGAATTAATCCCGAAAATAGGGCTATACGCGTAAGAGCGGCGGAAAGAATAAAGGAGGTTTCTTTAATCCCAGTGGGAGAAAAACCAGAGAAGAAAACGCAATAATTTAGGAGCCGGTGATATATGTATATATACACACAGTGAGCCACAGAAACTCGTGTCAAAAGAGCATTAACGCAGATAAAGTATGACATAAAAATTCAGAGCAATCGTTTTTTCCCACGGGAAACGATATCGGGAAAAAAGGAGCCTGGTAATGGAAGCGAGGCCTACCTGTTTGTTGCTTGGAACAAATTACCCGGGGGAACGTTTCACGCCTAGCCGGGAGGCGACAGAGGTGTATTGGTTACAAAACAAAATTAAAAAAATATATAACTATGAAAACTAGAGAACCTTGCAGTGGCTAAGTAAGAATTTGAAGACATAGAACATGGTTCATTCTGCACCACTGTGTTATTTCACATTAGATAACCACATACAAAATAGGTGTATTACGATCGCAATTAAATTTACAAGCATCGAGCGGAAACATTTATTGTTTTTGTAATTCACGTATAATTGATGCTCCAAAGTAAAAATTACGCAACATAAATATTTTTTATTGAATATTACATTCGTAGCGAAAAAAATTAAAATTAATTCGACGTATCTTCACAGAAGACCATGGTTCTCACACACTACGTTTACCAATCGAACTCAGATCGATTTGGCCGGTTCAGTGCGGTTTAGTAAACGCAACGGGCTAGTGGGATCGATATAAGAATCGCGCTAACTCGGCCCGCTTTCTCCGCCTGTCTGAGATTTCAAATCCATACGAACCGATCCAAATCGATATCTCAATCGATTTTGCACTGGTAAACCAGGCGATTCGATTCGGCTGTCTTAGAATGTTTGCATCTGTCCTAGTTCATATAAATCTGAGCTCGATTGGTAAACGTAAAGATTAATTTTGCTGAAAGCAACCTGTCAATTAATCATGTCAGGACGGCTACAGCTTCTTGTTTAAAATATACATCTAAGTCTTCGAGTACATATGTCTGTCGCCAGCCTTGTTCAATATATATGTTGAGGACATGATCCATACATCTTTTGATGGGAGAGAGGAAGGAGTCAGCATTAGAGGTAGGAAGATAAGAAGTATAAGATTTGCAGATGACATGGTAATATTAGCAGATGATATGCAATTACTTCAAAGGTTGATAAAGGTTTTGGAAGAAGGGATGAAGGAATATGGGATGAAGATAAACCTAGGATAGAACAAGGTGATGCCAGTAAACTGTAAAAATTATACGAGTTTGAAAATAAATGAAGGTGTAATAGGAAAAGTGAAGAGCTACCGGTACCTAGGAACGATGGTGACAAACGACTGGAGAAGAATTGCAGAAATAAAAGCAAGGATAGCTATGGCAAAAGAGGCCTTCAGTCAGAAGAAAAACTTGCTATGCAATAAAAGCCTGGATCTGGAGCTGAGAAAGAGACTAGCTAAATTTTATTCATGGAGCATTTCCATGTATGGATATGAAGCGTGGACATTAGGTAAAAGGGAAAGGAATAGAATAGAAGCTTATGAAATGTGGGTGTGGAGAAGGATGGGAAAAGTAATATGGGTAGATAAGATGAGTAATGTAGAGGTTTTGAGCAAAGTAAAAGAAGGAAGATCGCTCCTAAAGGAAATAAGGAAAAGGAAAGGAAACTGGTTGGGCCATGTGATGAGAGGGAAAAGTATAATAACTGTGGCACTTGAGGGTTCAATTGAAGGAAAGAAAAAGAGAGGAAGGAGAAGAATTAAATTGGTGGATCAGGTGAAGAACATCAGCTATGATGAAGCAAAGAAAGAAGCTCGGGACAGAAGCGGATGGAGACAGCAGTGGTGTACGGGACCTGCCAGCAGGCAGAACACCAGATGATTATGACATATATTTGAGTCTTCAGGATACTTATTTTGATAATTTAACGATTCACTTCATATTCCAGGATCATTGTCAGGCAAATGAGGTTAATAACAGGCATCTTTCAATATGTAACTACACATTTATGATCTCCAAAGACGGTTGAGGCTTTGTTTTATACATATTATTTACGCATACTTTAAAAAAAACTCTAATCTTTAGGTTTCCGCGATTTTTAATAATTTGCTTTTATTACTCTCGGGATCCATCGCGTTTGGTTGTTTTTTAACGTCTCCTCTTTCCTTCTACATACATCTTCCGCTGTAAGCATTCGTAGGATAGTGTAATTACTTCGGCCAGGCAGAGAGCTCAGTTTCAAATCCAAAATCTTGTAGCCGCCGACATTTCGTCTAAACAACAAGCTACGATTAACATTTATAGTGATCGAATTTGAAATAAAATACTTCTACATGAAGTCGCCTCCAGGAAAGAGGCGAAACGTTGGGCAAAAGCAACCAAATGCAATGGATATGGAATGTAATAAAAATAATTTTTTTAAATCGTTGGTTAATTTTTCCGTTGAAAGGGATTTTTTTCGGGAGTCGCGCTGAGCTTATAACCTATTAAAGGTATTTGATCATTCCGCGAATTCTATTGCTTCGCCAACTAGTTGCGGATGGCGTCGAATTATTCATTCAAAACTGTTTTTCTGCCCAGGGCTGCACACAAAACTTACGGCAACGGCTGATGAATACCCCTGATGTGTTTTCTTATATGTCTTATATGCTCTTTCGTTCAAGGGGAAGAGACAACTGCCGTGCTGAAAGAAGATACGACTTCAAACCGGGAAACAGTACGTGAAAACATTCGTGTAGAGCGTGGCAATTTCTGGATCGGAAGCATGGACCATTGGAAAAGCTGACCGGAAAAGCCTAGAAGCCTTCGAAACCTGGTGCTGGAGGAGAAAGATGAAAATAAAATGGACGGAAAAAGTAAGACATGATGAATTGTACAGAAGAATAGAAGAGGAAAGGACTATATCGAGAACCATATGGATTGGACACACTCTGAGGCAAAATGGGTTTGTGAAGAACATAATTTAAGGGAAAAAAAAGGAAAAAGTCCCCAGAGAAAGACCCAGGAATGGGTCAAATAAAGACGAAAGTACATAGGATGAGCTACCACGAAGTAAGAGACCTAGCATTAGATAGTGTAGGATGGAGCTCTGCATTCAACCAATCTTAGGATTGCACTACCAATGAATTAAGGATATGCTCATTACCCCTTCAAGAGATGGCTCTCTTACTTAATAAATTGTAATTTCTGCCACAGCTGCAGGGAACTTCTTGTACTGACCCGCCAATTAGATGCTTAACCTATATAGTACTACAGCCACAAATGTATCCTGATACCTAATCATAAATATATTTACCCTAAAGACTTATTCAGGATTAACAGTAAGCATATTTGAAAATAAAAGATCAATTCTACTGAAGGCAACGTATGAACGGCTCTCTTAGCAGAGAACTTCATACACTGACTGGTAAGTTAGAATCATAAGGAACACATTACCCAAGCCACAGACGTAACCTAATTCTCAACCATTAAAAACTTATTTTGGCTCTGCTGTACGCATACATGAAAAAAAGTTCGATTCTCCTGAAGACGATGTGAGAACGGCCCTCTGCGCGTATATCTCAAACATAATTCCCTCCCCTTACACTTTATGGGGTTTGTAGGACTGGCGTCTTCAGAGAGTATATGGCGCCGGTCCTCAAAATTCTCCGCTTGCGCCGAAAGGGTTCCCAGCTCAAACAAAGGCGTTGATAATCCCCATATCTTCGTCGAATGAGACTGGGAGAGGGGATGGCGGTGGAAGGGGTGGAAATTGTAAGAGGCCGCATTCGGATGAGATGACTCCCATGTTTGTGGGCCGGCGAAGCCGCGGTTCTGGGTTGCATTTTGGCCCGCTACCACGGAATACATTCCTCACGGAGAGAAACGCCGCAACGTTCGCGCAATTTAACCAACTCCATCGGTTTATCAAGATAATATTCTCACATTCGTTCCCGGCCATTACATTTTCATGGTTTCGTTCTCCCGCGTAATGTGTTTGCAGAGATTAAAACATTTTCGGTGCGTGAGGGGGAGTATATAAAGTTATCATCGCAACAAAGTCTACCGCATACGCATTCCTCGCGAGTCACCCGATAAAGGATTAATTGAAGACAAATTTTCATGCATAAACGGAGAGACAAATACAATGTCTATGACTTGAAAACTCACTATAAAAAATAAAACATTAGATTTACGTGGTTAAAAGATGGTGTTTATAGTGAAATTTATTCATTCCTAGTGCTCATAAGTTTTAACCATAGGATAGAAATTATTTCAAGGTTTTTTGCTTATGATGTTAACCAATGACGCGTGTTTTGTACTGCAACTGAAAAATTAAAAAAAAAATTCGATAAGATGCATTTAATCTTCTAATATAAAAAAATGAATATCTGTTTGTTCGCCTTCTATGCGTTCCAATACCATTCATCAGATTACGATGAAACTTTGGGGAGTTGTTTTGAGCTCACCCGCAAATGTTTCTGAATTATTAAACCCATTGCACAATAGGTGGAGCGTGAGAAGATGCTAAACATGAGTGTTGGCACGATAGCTTCTGAAACAAGAAAGCAAGCAAGGAGCAACAAGCAAGCAACGAGTTTTCCAGTTGCTCAATCACGTTTATCGGAACCGTATCAGTGAGTCTTAATATCGCGAGCATCAGAATCATATCATAGACATAATTTGCTTTAAATGGTGCGTAATTTATTTATACGTAGAATAATATTTGGTGCAGTGGTCTCTATGTTTGCTTTTATTATTAATTCTTGCATTCTATTTTCGCATACGCCACGATTTTTCCTTGAATTTTGATTTTTAAGCTCGAAAATCTTAAAATTTTGCATGACTTCAACAATTGTATTGGTGAGACATAATATCGCGTGCATCAGAATCATATTAATGAGAAATAATTTGAGTTGAAAGCTATATAATTAATTTGTACGTAGAAAACGAATTGGTGCAGTGAACTCTTTGTTTGCTTTTTTCATTAATTCTCGCATACGATTATCGTATACGCGTCGCTTTTCCCTACAATTGGATCACAGTTTGCCGTTCGCCTTGCATTCACAATGACCATCAAAACGGACAATCGCTTCAAGTGTGAGTTTTAAGGTAGTGCGAGCGATATAGTTCCCCATATGTCTCCATTATATATATACAAATATATAGATAATAGAGACCGTGTTCGAATCATACCTATTCATTTCACCAGCTGTGAGACACGAATTAAATATTGAATTATTGATGATGCAATAATATAGCTTTGCATGACAGAAATTGTAAGTAATCAAATGAAAATATCTAAATAAGTCTATAACTTGACTCATTTTTTACGCGGTACGGTTAAAACTCCATCAAAGCGGAAGGTTTTTTGTGATCCCGAAGAATTTACTGTGGTGACAATAAGATTAATTTTAGAAAAGAGTTGAGAAAACAAAAACTACACTCTGTTGGTTTTGTGACGTTACATAGGTGTTATAAATTCCTCCTTTGTTACATACGGTCTCTCTGGAGTGCATACACGTACCATTTCCCACATAAAAGGGCTGTTTTTTTCTGGAAAATATCTTGGAAAGTAACGTGGGTAAGGGGTTTAATTTTTTGTGTCAATGGAAGGGTGATATTTTTTAAATTTAAAATGAGACTAAATTCATCGATTTCTGGTAAAAATGATATTTCGCTCAAATTACCTTAAATCTGGGAAATCCATGCTTTTCACATGGTCAATTATACGGTGCATACTCACGGGTGGGAGAGCTGAAAAATTTATGCGTTTTTGCAGAGGGCGGTAGGACTAAAAATACCCATTGTTTATTCAAGAGCACTGGGATATTTTTTTTTCAAATTCAATGTAATACACACAAAAATCATTGTCTTTCATTTATGTTGTATAGTAAATGTGTCTGCTTTGTATATGTGTGCCTACTTAAAAATAAAAAGAGGTATTGCAACGCATGCCGGGCACAGTTAACCCAAAATAAATTCATATAGCTATCCGGGAGAGGCCAATGATGTTTATAATTACTACGAAACACATGAGTCAAAACTCCTCCTCGTCCATGTTGTTATGAGTCAGGCAAGAATTCTCACGACTAGGGATGTGTCGAATCCAAATGTCGATTCTCGATTCCACCGATTCTCAGGATTAAAATCGGTATCCAGAAGCGATCGCCTAGAAGTCAATTCCGATTCCATCGATTCTAGATGGATAAATATTCAAATCAAAGATCTAGTTACCTCATATCCACCAAAAATTGCCAACGATAGCCATTAACAATAGCGAAGTTTTTTCGACGGTATATAAAATCTATAGACGTGATCGACCCGATAGGAATGGCGGCGGAGTATTCACGGCAGTTAAATAGTTTTTGAATAGTACCGTATACATATTAAACGACAATGGAATAGACAGCGTTCGGTGTACCATTAATCAACAAAAGAAATATGCATATATGCTCATTTTACAGGCCACCGCATTCCAAAATAGACGTTTTGTGCAAATTAAAAACTCAATTATCATCATTTACCTCGAAAGATAACAAAAGCGTGATAATTATCGGTGGTGATTTCAACCTCCCGGCTATAAATTGGAAAACCAATAGTGTTGAACCATGTTCAAGGAAGCGTGATATAAGCGAGGCCTTACTTAATACACTTTCACACCACTCTCTTACTCAGATAGTAAACGAACCTACGAGAGGTTATAAAATATTAGATTTTTTAGCTCTTAGTCACCCTGCAATGATTAAACACGTTGATATACTCGAATGCAAAAGTGATCATAAATTAATTTTTACGACTTTGAAAACAACAGTAGATTCCACTGTAAAACCCAAACGTAAAGTCTACTTAAATGAAAAATGCGATTACGTAAAATTCGGAGAGACGTTAGAAGCTTCATTAACAAAATTCGTAGCCATAGTGAAGAACGAGAGCACCGAAGTATCATGGAGATATTTTTTGGAAATACTACGTAAAAGAATCGATGAACATATTCCATACAAATTCAAACGGTAGAGTAAAGAACCTCGTTGGTACAACCACAAAATAAGGCGGGAGCTCAGAAGACAAAGACAACTACACAATCTATATAAAAATTCCATTGAGTTAAGTAACAAAATTAAACAACTGAGCTTGCGGCGAGAGAAATATACGTTGCTCTACGCTCAAAAACGAATAAAATAATGCGCGCTACTCTGCGAAATTTCAATTAAAAAATCCTCAGTGAATTTTTAGATGAAAACCCCAAGACATTCTGGTCTTACGCGAGAGAGCTCCTGGGCGAATCTTCGACAGTAGAGTCTTTACTGGGTACAAACGGCAAAGTGGTCACCAACAGTATCGACAAAGCCAATTAATTAAACCACTACTTCGAAAGTGTATTCACTAAGAATGACACGATTTACAATTTTGACATTCCTGACTTTAAGGAGCCGACGGATGACATATAAATTCAACGTGATGGAAAAGTTAAACAACTGCGTTAATTAAAAGTAAAAGTCCCAAGGTCCAGATAGAATACCTGCACGCGTGCTGAACGAGTTAGCGCCACAGATTGCACCATTCTTAGAAATTATATTTAACAAATCATTATCCGAAGGCAAGGTGCTCCAAAACTGGAAAATAGCCAACGTCACTCCGATATTCAAAAAAGGAAATAAAAGTGACCCAGGAAATTACCGACCTGTATCGCTTACATCACTTTTGCAAGATCTTCGAACACATTGTCGCTAGTAATATTATGACATTCCTGGATAATCGTAACTCTTTACATGGAAGTCAGAACGGCTTCCGTAAGTGTAGGTCCTGCGAAACACAGCTTGCGCTCTTCCTTCATGATATCCTAAAATCAGGTGAATCGATTAAGCAAGTCGACGTGATATTCCTTGATTTCAAGAAGGCATTCGACAAGGCTCCTCAGAAAAAACTCATATATAAATTGCAATCATGCGGAGTTAATAGAATAATAGTGAATTGTGAATAAGTGACTTTCTCAGTGATCGAAAAAAAATTAATTATTGATGGTTTTAGCTCTGATATGGTAAAGTCACATCCGATGTTCCTCAGGGAAGTATGATCGGCCATCATTTATTCATTATTTATATTAAATACGATTATTTGCAGATGATACTGTTATCTACCGTGAAATGAGCGAAGACGTGGAATTTGAAGCTCTGTCATCGGACCTTAACAACGTTCATTCGTGGTGCCAGGAGTGGTGGATAGAATTAAATATCAGCAAATTCACCACAATCCATTTCCTGCAAAAGTCATCACAAAAATGCCATACATATACTGTAAGTGGAGTAAACATAAAATCTTCAGATACAGCAAAATATCTTGGAATTACCTTATATTCTGATATATCGTGGGGATTACACATACAAAACATATGTGGCGCAGCATTAAAGAAACTAGGCTTTGTTAAACGTATAATAGGAAGGTCCTCGGATGAAAAAGTCAAAGAGAGATGTTACTTCGCTCTGGTTAGGCCACACCTCAAATACACAGCGAGCATTTGGGATCCTGGTCAAATAGATTTAACCACAAAAATTAATATAATACAAAGGAAAGCAGAGCGTTTCGTTAAAAACTGCTACAAGCGTACACATAGTGTCTCACAACTTTTAGAGGGATTAAGGTGGGAGCAATTAGAGACTTGGAGGCTACACGTTAGGCTTTATTTCCTTGATAAATTCAAACTGATATTTTTCAGAGTGACATAGAGAATATTATCATGACACCTCAATACATCCCTAGGTCTGACAGATGCGATAAATAAGACAGATACACTTCCTAACAGATATGCACAAAAACTCGCTCTTTCCGTGAACAATAAGCGACCACATTAAAAATTAAGATCCACTAAATACACTCCTACAATTCATGTCACCATTTCATCTCCAAAAAACTTACACCTTTACACGGCAAGTGACGTAACACCCCCTGCCACACGCCCATGCGGCGGCTCGCGGGGTATTATGTAGATGAAGACTTTTCTACATACTTTTTTGTCTCTGGACGATTCTGATGGCCCATATGCTCCATCGATATTGATATGCCCCCTTGTCATCAGATTTTCCAGGGGCTGTACCAACAGAACTTGAAAGAGATGGACAGAAACAGCCTTGGGTGGAGAAAACCGTACTCAGGTGAAACTAGAACCCGCGACCTCGGAATTAGCAGGCGGGGACTAAACCTCACCATCACCAGGGCCGGCACATTTTGTTGAAAATCGCACTGGATTTCTACATTCGGCGCCATTTTCATTTGGAAAATAAATAAAATAGCCCAGCAAATGCATTTGAAAGAATATGCATGCACAGTGAAATTCATAATTGAGAAATAATATGAATTACTTAGATTCTCACAAAAGATTAATTAATTTCTTACGACCCAGGTTTCATCGCTGTGCGACATCAGGTCTAATTATTCATCATTTCACTATGAAGGAATTCAACCAACTTACTGCCAATACCATTTATTCTAATGCATAATTGAGTGATGAGCATGTCGGCCAATTTGACGAGGGCACCACAACAGTTTTCATTCAAAGGTTTCTAGTTGAACCCGTGTTTATGACGTTTTACTCAGTCCTAGTCAAAGTGAGAATTTGAGCGAAACTAATTTAAACAGCTTGGCGGGCCACGGCCAGTTACGATGGAAACAGGGGTTCCTGCTCGATCAAAAGACCTAAGAATCGTTATGATTTGCTCGAATTCTGAAGAGTGAACCTAGAATTCAACACAAATGCAGTTACTTTTACTTTGAACTAAGCCGTCGAGACACATTAAAGTGTATTGCCACGGGTGAGATTACGGTTGATGGTTCCTCGCGTCACACAAATGGACGGTAACGCTCGTTAATTATGGTGATTGCAATGTAGTTGAGCCGATAAAGATGGCCGGACACTGATGGCGTCCTTAAAATATTAACTTTTTCGTAATGTTACATCAAAAACAGCCAATCAGAGGAGATCTTGTTTTCAATATTTACGAATGTTCGCTGCCGGATGATTTATCTTACTTTCTTCTAACTTTACCTTCTAACTTATAACTTTGCGATAAAGTAACTGTCTCACTCAGTATTCTTACAGATTATTTATGATTTGATGATACAGTGAAACCCCTCTTAACAACCACTCCTATCAAGCGACCACCTCTCTCAACGACCATATTTTCAGCGGAACCGCCGATGATCACTTAATTCAGGTTTCACTGTATGCGCACATCAAATTAATAGGCACTGACATTTCCCAGAAGCAACTAAATTATGAGGAAATATTTTAACAAAAACATCGCTTCGAGACTTCTTCCATTTTTTTCAAATCAGCTGCCCGTTTATTTGCATGACACGTACTTCGAGAAACTGAACCCCTGTCGAACGACCACTCCTATTAAAGACCATTTTTTGGCGGAACCGTCGGTGGTCGCTTAATACAGGCTTCACTGTACATAAATGTGAAATATAAAAGTGAAAACCTAACTTCTTCGTTACCGTTTAAGAAGCAGCAAGCAAAATCCGCAAAAACTTTTCGCTGAAACTCCTGTCAATCATAATATTCTCCCCCTTGACGGGAAGATGAAAGGGAAAATGAACCAAATTGTGTTTCTGTCACGTCAGGGAAACATCGATTTTAATTCCACCCAAATATTACTACGTCTACATACTACCCAGGAGGTGGAAGGGGGTGTAAGTGACAGTGGAGTTCAATATTTATTATGGTTACTTATTTTACGTGGAAAATACAAATTTTTGTACCTATCTGTTCGGCAATGAATTTTCCATCGCTTCTGTTGGAGCGAGAAACGTATTATCGCTTCAAAATTAAAATCCTTGTGTCATTCTGAAACACACCTGTTCTGAATTTCCTACGCAAACTAAGCCGAGCGTGTTGCTCTTGAGTCTCTAGGGGCTCCCACCTTAATCCTTCAAAATGTTGTGAGACACCAGATATTCGTTCGTAGCAGTTATTAGCAAATCGCGCAGCTTCCTCCTGTATTTAATCAATTTTTTTGTAAAATCTTACTATCCAGGGTCCCGCGCGAATGCTCGCGCATATACGAAGTGTGGCCTAACCAGAGCAAAGTAGCACCTCTCTTTTACTCTGTCATCCGAGTTCGAGAACAAAATCAAGTTTCTTTAATGATTTACCGTATATATGTTTTCTACGTGTGTTTCATCCACTAAAATTCGCCACCTAAATCTATCTTCCCGTGATTCGCTTGATAAATCCCACTTCATTTTATGCTTTGCCACATATGTTTTGCATGCGTGTACCCCACAATATGTCTGAAGTTATGATAATGCCGAGAAATTTGACCTTACATCTGAGGACCTTATTTTTACTCCATCCACAATAAACATATGACGTTTGTGTAATGACTTTCGCAACAAGCGTAGAGTGGTGTAGGTATACGGCAACTTTATCAGCAGTCTCTGCAACTGGTAATTACAACAGCATGGACTCTAAAGTGAATACGGGGCGAGATTTTAGTTAGTTTATCTTTTAGTTTAGTTAGAGTTTTAGTTTTAGAGTTTAGTTAGTTTAGGGGTTAGTTTATCACGGCGACCATATTGTCACGACTGCCCTCGGAGCCGCGACTGGGTCACCGAAACTACAGCTCCGTGAAATGAAACATATTTCCGTCTCTCTCTACTCCGCATCGAGGGAATTCTGTTGCTCCCATGCATACGGAGCAGCGTGCTTCTGATGGTTTTCGTTAATAGAATGTGGTTTATCTCGTTCCGAAGTTATGTCGATCTTATGCCTTGTTTGTCGTGGTAAGCATCAAAATATCCATGAATTTCATCCAGAATCATACCAATAACTAAATCACAAGTGTGTATCCCCATCGTCACAATCGAATCTGTAACGAGAAATCTCAGTCACAGCCCTCAGTTAAGATAATGCAGAAAGTACTAAAACAACAAAAAAAACGTTGGAACAGAATTACTAAAAGAACTTCTTTTACCTTCCACTGAGCTGCCTGCATAGAAATAATGAGAGAATACACGAAACATTCGCTACTTGAGAAAAAGAAGTGAACATTGACCTATTCCGTGAGTATATTCTTCTCTCGGGTTTCCAACCGGTTCAGAGGTCAGGTATCGACGAAGGATGACCAAGGCTGCCATTAAAAACCCCTTAGATGACGAAGGCAGAGCTAACCATCAAAACATCGACACCGGAACTCCTTATACAGAAAAAAAAAACAATATTTTACTCAGGCCATTCGTAAGGAAGCCATCAGATCCTCATTTTCATTCCTATGAGCGTATTGCAGAAAAACACGATCCTTATTTTCATTCCTAAATGATCATAAATCTTAAAATGATGCATAATGATGCATAGAAACGCTAGGTCATCCATTCAGACACTGTCCGGAATGGGACGTATTTATAATATTGCAAGTATCACACTTGGATATTCAGTCATTTTCACCAGCATTGCACTGCGTCCCCGATCGTGACGAGAAAAAAAGAGTCGGAGATATTTTATTTCAATGCTTTAGGAATAGGAGGACGAAAGGGTAGGACTCATTCCGCATGGAGGAGAAAGCGGGGAAAATAAAAATGGGTGTATGAGTGGAGGAAAAAGGGAGTCTGTAGATGTTCAGTGCAGGCTTCATTATCTGCGTCCCGATATGCCAATGTTTCGTATTATCTAAGATACACATTATGTGTTCCGTATCTGTTGGATGCACCAAGTCGGGGTATCTCCAGCAAATTTCACTCAGAGACCGACTAACAGTTCCATATCCAAATAAAATTCGATTAGAAGGAATTTCTTATTCCAACAATGTCAAAAATATGGTATAGTAAAGCTTAAAACAAACAAACTTATCTCACCATATATTCTTGCCACCAAGCGAAGGATGGTTCAACCTTCGAAGGCGTTCATAGCAAAAAGACAACTGCTGAGCTCAAAGAAGATAGGTGAAAACATTCATATGGAGCGTGGCACTCTATGAATCGGAAGCATGGAACATTAGAAAAGCTGACCAGAAAAGACTATAAGCCTTCGAAACCTGGTGCTGGAGGAGGATGCTGAAGATAAAATGGACGGACAAAATAAGAAATGATGAAGTGTTCAGAAGAGTGAAAGAGAAAGGACCATATGGAACGCCATACAGGAAAAAAAGAACCAAATGGATTGGACATACCCTGAGACCCAATGGGTCTATGAAGAATGTAATTGAAGGTAAAATAATGGAAAAAGTCCCCAAAGGAAGACCCATGTACAATTTCACGGACCAAATAAAGAGGAAAGCACATAGAAAGAGTTGCCAGGATGTAAGGTAAATAACATTTGATAGAGTAGGGTGGAGGACTGCAGTAATGAATAAAATGACTTTCACGCTAGGAAGCCTTCCATTCTCATAGATTTTTTTTATTATAAGAAGGAGCGTTAGTTCACATCACCACGGATAATCGATACTTCATAGTATGTTTTATTGGAATAGTCTATCAGTTGAGGTAGGTTAAAATGTATATTTTTGACAGGCGCATAACCACATCCCCTAAAAAAAATTTCCAATTTCGTATTTCTTCATCATAGCATACCTCTTGCCTCTTTTCACTGCGTTCACTACGTCTACTCTCTTTCCTTACTTTTCCCGCTCAATTAACATCCTCCCCACGGGCCATCGCAGTCTTCAGCATCCCTTGGCTCCCAATAACCGACTCTGCCTCTTCTTAATCTCCTCCAGAGGTTCTCTTTCCTCACCCACTCACATCAAGCAACTCTCGCTAGTCTTCCTCTCATTCCACCGCACTTTCTTCATTCCAATCCACATCCACCGCTCATATTGCGGACAACCACCTTTTCTCGGGATCTTTCCTCGGAGTTCATTTCTCTTTGCCACGTTTTATTCCACTCCACATAAAACTCTTCGCCAACCAAATTAATTGATTGCGGCTTTACGTTGCAGAACTACGAGAAGTAAACACTCATAATAAAAAAGGTACAATTCCACGATGTATTGATACTGTCTACTGGTATAGACGTCAATAGCGTCATTCTCAAGAAAAACAGAAGGGAAATTAAATAATAATATTGAATTTTTGCATGTATTTGATAAAGGTTTTAAACTGGATGCTATAAAAATCCCAGACATCACTAACTTTTCTCTTTCACCTGATGTTTTGAATGATATGACGGAGTTAAAATGTCCTCTAATTTTGACCCCAGTTTTAAAATCTGACTACTTTATTATCAACCCTCCCTCCCCTCTTGATGTCATCATCATCATCTGATCTTCCTTCCAATTCCCTCATTGTCCTTCTCTAAACCCCTAAACCCTTCATAACTCATTTCCTCCTCTCCCATGATTGCCCTTCCCACACCCCTTCTTACTTGAGTTGGTATAAAAGGTTTGCATTTGAAATTTCCTTCCGCTTGTCTTAAACATGACGCTGTAGACGTCGAAACCGGTAGACAGCATTAAAACAGTGGTACTGTACATCTTTTTTTATTTTGCGTTTTTCTTCTTTGCCAACCTGGAGTGTTTCTACTTTTCTATTGTAAGCGGAAAGAACGGTTTTTTGTGCCTATCTGTTTGACAATGTATCTCTCTTATTTTATCGCTTCTGTCAGACCTAGAGATGTAGTGAGGTGTCAAAAAAACATTCTCTGTGTCGCTCTGAAACACACAAATTCTGCAGATGAAGACTTCTCGGGTTTTTCACCCGGTCAGGTCGTTATGGGCCGATGTTTCGATGGCGTTTCGTTCGATGGAACCCAGCCTTTCGCAGAATGAAGGCGGAGAGAAAGAAGATCAGCGCTAGCCAATCAGAGCCAACCTGGCCATTTTGGCGCGAAAACCGCCTGGCGTATAAGGAGGCTCCATTTTCGACACTAATCGATGGCTACCACCGCCATCATCCTCAGGGCATTTTAGTGTCCAAAAAAAAAAATTGGACACTAAAATGCCCTGAGGATGATGGCGGTGGTAGCCATCGAAACGTCGCGCCGGCCCATAACGACCTGACCCGGTGGAAAACCCGAGAAGATTTCATCAGTACAATACGCCGGGAAAGAACTAAATCATACACAAGTTCTGATTTTCTCAATCAAGATCAGTTTGTCGTGTTTTTACGAATTTTAACTCAATAAAACACATATCAGACGCTTAAGAGAACCACATAACGGAAAACTCGATCGGGATGCTGAGTGAGAGTTTTACTAATGGTTCAAATACATCTTTTGCGTGATCTTCAACCGTTCGTTGTTTTACCACGTGACTTCTTATTTACGTGATCGAGATTAACTCGAGTGGCTCAAACACATCCCCCCTGGAAACGCATTTCTCTAAAAATTAAATAGTTCCACTGTCTCAAGGTTGTGATCTCCAACTATTAAGACCAGCCGCGCTTCCTTTCTCCTCCATAAAAATAAGAAGAGGCCGGTAAGTTATTGACTAGAGATGGCGGTAGTGGATGAGAGACAGATATGTCTGAGAGGAAAATATTACAAAAGGTTCCCGAAATCAGCTCCTCCCTATTGCCGAATACCTCCTTTTTTTAAGGCACTCCTCCCACTAATTTCTCTGCTACAATGCCCATTTTCTCCAGCGTAGTGCTGAACAATAACATTATCCTACTTGTACCGCTTCCTTGGGTTGGGAACCTCTCATGGAGGTTCTTCTTGGCTTCTCATTCCACTTTAATACCAAACCCCCTTTTTTCACTACTGTATAAGCGCAAAAAATAAGAGGCTGGTGAGCTGTTGGCTTGAGAGGACGGGAATTGATGGGAGAAGGTACTGGCTTAAAGCATCACGCTAGAACTCGGTCGCCAGCGCTCTCTTAGGGGTCGTGCATAAACTACGTTACCAACTTAGGGGGGCGGGGGTCACCTAAAAAAACCGACGTCGGGTAACTAGGGGGAAGGGAAGGTTCATTCAAAGTAACGTAGCTGTTACGATGCGCCTGTTTACGTTTCTTACTCGTCAACATTGCGTCGACAATATTACAGAGTTCAACATGAGGAAGTGCGAGTCTTATTTCAACCAAATAAACTCACTCAATAATTGAGAAATTATTTTTGAATTGAAAGTTTCGTTTGTACACTCAACGTTACATGTCGGTGGTGGGGTTGGGAACCTCGCATAGAGGTTCTTCTTGACTTGAAAATAATAAGTTATCTCATACCATGGCTGTCCACTGGTCCTTACGGACTGATATACCCCTCCCAGTAGTCCCCACCCGCGATTGGGGAACTATTTTACCTCCGGAATATTTTACTGGGAGGTCTTATATATAGAAGGAAAGCGAGGGTGTTGCACAAGTTCACCAAATGCATTTATTTTGTTCGTGAATATCCAAATCGTAAATATTAATAAAAATACACACACACACACACACATATATCGGACCTAGTCTTATATATAGTTAAAATGCAGGGCTGCATCTTCTTGGGAGACAAATGTGGTGGTTTCCCCGTTTCCTTTTCCACATCGCAGTACCCCGGCCGATTCCGTGAACTTCCTCTCTCACCTGAAGCTATGGCTGCTGACACCGGTCCGATCTCCTTCAATGCGTCATCGACGCCATCAATGCCTTCTGCTGAGACTGCTACCTTTCAGTATTGGATCTCCGGTAGCGTGCGAAAGTTGGTTGGCAAGCCAGTAAAATTAGTTCCGTCGATTGTTCCTGAACTTGCGACCCTTACAACGGGAGTCGAACATGCTACCACTGGTCTTAACAGGACCAAAACGAAGTTGAGATGGGTTTTAAAAAATCACCGAAAACGGTAACGTAGTTTACGCACGACCCCTTATTGCAGAATGTTCCTTCCGCCAGCGCAAAATATCCTTCCTATATCCCTCCCACTTTGCATGCTTCCCTCCAAAGGCATTTCTCTAGAAATTAAATAGTTCTACTCGCTCCGGTTCGTGCCCTCTCACTTTTATGACCAGCCTCGCCTTCTTTCTCCTGAAAACGCACAAAAAAAGGTTTGGTGAGCTGCTGGCTAGGGATGCCGTAGTTTAAGAGGAGAGAAGGAAACGGCTCGAGAGGAAGAGAAGGGAGAGTGGCACAGGGTGGAAGGAGAAGTGAGAGGTGGGTTGGTCGGGAAAGAATGAAAGAAAGGGTTGCTAGAGGGAAAACGTGTTGTTGAGAAGAAATGAGGTTTGCTCCTGCGAGGTAGGGTGCGGAGGAAGAAGGGAAAGAAGGGTTGAACCTAAGAGCCAAATTTGCCTCCTCCCTATCTTCCTCATTCCCTCCCTCTCACTCAAACCTCAGCGGGAGATTGGAATTCAAAGAAGAGAGCCGAGTGAAACCGGGACAAGTGCCGTGGCAGAAGAGGCAAAGGGCTGTGCGATATCCCAAGTCAAGTATTTCGTATTGCAGAAGATGAAGGCGATATACTTCATCACTATCATCATCTGAATAATAAATACCCCCTATTTTTTGTCTTGTCTCGTTTATAATGATATATCATTGCCTTGATTATAATGATTTAACGGCAGAGCAGAACAGTAAACTACATCGTCTCCTAAATTCAAGCGTTCGATATATTTTTAATCATCGAAAAGTTGAGCACCTAACCCCTATTATAAGAAATATGGTTTGTTGAATACAAGCTCTCGTCGTAAATACCTACTTGGAATATTTCTTATTTCTATCTCTACCATCAATGAAACTTCCTACATATTTGATATGTTTCCTAAAAGAACTACCAATCATGCAATGGTTATTACAACAGAACCTAGTAACCTACTTCCAACCCACAGAACCACTACCTTTCACAAGTCGTTTGTCGTGGCCGCCTTACAACTTTGGAATTCTACTCCAATTGATTTGAGTAAGTCTCGTCCGTTGGCAATTTTGCAATCTAAATTGTACGAAATTTTATTTATGAATATTTTCCAGAATAGTTAAGCCTGTTCATTATTATATTGTTATTGCTAATTTTTTTCCTAGACAAAAGTTGTTTTTTTCTCATGGTCTGTTCATGTTATTTGATTATCTTGTATCATATATCTATATATATATATATATATATATATATATATATATATATATATATATATATATATATATATAGTATTTATACACATCTCTGAGTTCAGTTGTCTTACATGTACTGTTTTTCACTGAGAGTAGTAGTTTTTGTCTTTCTCTTTCTATGTTATTCCATATGCTCCATTTAATTTCTGATTTGAACTTAATCATTTGTTAATTATTTCGCTGCTATTTTATTTAATCGTATTATTGTTGCTCTAAGGTACCTGTCCCAGAGTATAATATAGGTTTATTTTATTCTATTCTAATTTTCCGAACATTTAAGTCCTCCAAAAAGGCTTGAGGTTATTTGAGTGAAACATTATTTAACCCCGAAATCAATTAGTTTGGTTTCATTGGCAATAAATTGATAATAATAAAAACATAAAAATAAAAATTATATATACATATGTAATTCAGAATATGGGTTCGGTTGAGAGCTGTAAGGGAAAAGCCGGGAATCTTGGATAACTCGGTTAATCGTCCGACAACAACATGTACAACACAGACCGACCGTCGCACATCACGGCCAAAACCAGACTCCCCGAGGCATCCTCATCCGTGCGCGCTCGCTCTCCCCGACGCGTCCCATATCTCCCAACGTGCTTATCTTCGCGGTAAGGATGGACGCTCTTGGACGACCGTTGAGAGACGAGCGCGGCACGGAAGTATGTCTAAATATGGACATGGAGGTGTCCAAGAATACCATATAAGGACATGACAGTGTCCGTACTTACACATATATATATATATATAAAAGCATTTAAAAAATATAAGTATCTCATCCTTCCAAAGATATCAAAATATTAGCCCCATATCAGACTACTTTTCGAGATATTTGCTAAAAATTAGAAGCCTGTTTACATGGCAAAAGGTATATGCACTCCAGAGAGACATAATTTTTAAAATGAGGAATTTCTGACACCCAGATCACGTCAAAAAACTAAAAGAGTTGTTAACATGTTTTCTCAACTAATTTTAAAATATTCTTCCCATATCATAAATATAGGCACATTTTTTATTAGTGCGGGTTGCACGCTTTCCATAGCATAGTCCAAAGAATGAAATTCCAACCAAATCGAAAATGGGTCTAAGTTACTGCCTCCGAGGTTCTAAAGTTAACAATGGACGCTCTAGAATAAATCAAGGTTACGAGGCAATTTGCAGACCTAAGCTATAAAATGAAGCCATTACTCTCTCTCTCTCTCTCTCTCTCTCTCTCTCTCTCTCTCTCTCATAGGAATGTAATAAGCAACTGAGGTGAATCAAAAAAGGAAGTCAACGCGATATTCATAGATTTCAAGAAGGCATTTGACAAGGTTTCTCACAAAAAAATCATATACACATCGCATCCATGCGAAGTTTATAAAAATAAAGTGAAATGGATAAGGGACTTTCTCTGTGATCGAAAACAAAAAGTTGCTATTGATGGTTTTAGCACTGGTATGGTTGTAGTCACATCCGGTGTTCCTCAAGGAAGCGTGATCGGTCCTCTTTTATTCATTATTTATACTATCGACATAAGTTCTCGTGTGAACATTAATTTAAGATTATTCACACACGAAACAGTTATCTAACATAAAATACGCGGACTAAGAAGATCTGTCATAGGAGTTTAACAACGTTAATTCGCGGTTCCAGGAGTTGGGGCTAGAATTAAATCATAGTAAATGCACCACAGTACACTTCCTGCGAAAGTTATCACACCAATGTTTTAACTATACTGTAGATGGAATGGAGTAAACAAAATCTTCAGATACAGTAAAATAACTTGGAATTACCTTAACTTCTGGTATATCGTGGGGAACACATATACAAAACATATGCGGCACAGCGTTAAAGAAACTAGGTTTTGTTAAGCGTATAATAGTAAGGTCCTCGGATGAAAAAATAAAAGAGAGATGCTACTCTTTTACTACTCTACTCTTGTTAGGCCACACCTCAAATACGCCACGAGCATTTGGAACCTGGTCATAAATATTTTACAAAAAAATTAGTAAAACTCAAAGAACAGTTGTGCATTACGTTAAAAACTGCTACGATCGAACATAATAGTGTTCCACAACTTTTAGAAGGATTTAGGAGGGAGCCCTAGCCCCTAGAGACTCGGAGGCTACACGCTAGACTTAGCTTGCTTGAGAACTTCAGAACAGGTGTGTTTCAGAGCGACACAAAGAATATTATCATTACGCATCACTACATCCTTAGGTTGGACAGAAGCGATAAAATAAGTGAGATAGATTGCCTAACAGATAGGTATACAAACTCGTTCTTTCCGCGCACAATAAGCGATAGAAGCACAATAAGTACCATTTTACCTCCCAAAACCTTACATCTTTACACGGCTGGTGATTTAACACCCCCTGCCACATGCCCATGCGGCGGCTCGCAGGGTAGTATGTAGATGTAGGTGTAGAGGCTTTTCGTATTGCAGAAGACGAACGCGATATATTTCATCACAACTAACACAAGCAGTCATCAATACCTCCTATTCCGATATCCCAAATATTTAGTTCCTCCCAAAAGGTAGGAAGGCATCACTTTCCTTGAAGAAAAACTCTTTAAAGAGAGCGTGTGACCTGGGAAGGGATTATTTCTTTGAGGATATGTTAAACAGTGGACTCCCAGTTGAAAATAAATGAGTACTTAGAGGGAATGTATTAAGTTCACTCAGGAAAAGACATAATTTGTGAAAACTACCATCTGACCAGAAAACCAAACGCTCACCATAAGTCATTTTCCAGGTGTATTTTTTCGGGTTCTAAACGAATAAAGAGTCGCCGACGGTACAAAATTCCACAGAGGAAAATCGTTTACCTTGACTATAACCTGGATCCATTAATATTGTACCTAGGGCTTTAGCCAGTTAAGTTAGTTTTAGCGAGACATCATTTCACCTAATAATGAATTCACTTTGTTTAGTTTTAAAAAAATATATCAACCTTTCAAAGATACCAAAATATTAGCCCCTCTCCGAACGTATCTACACTCCAGAGAGACATAATTTTCAAAAAGAGGAATTTCTAACACCTAGATCTCGTCAAAAATTATCACTGAGTAGCCAGTATATATTTTTAACTAATATAAAAAAAATTGAGTCACGGGAGTAATATCATCAAAATTTCAAAATAATAATCCGTTGTGAAATCTTTTTAAACGTACAGCGTGATGAAAATGAGGAAAGTCAAAGACATAAAACGATATTTTAATTTTATAACCGAGAGTTTCAGTCACATAAAAATATATACTTGCACTTTTAATATTAAAATATACACTTCATGCTTCCAACAGAGGCAGAAATTATACGTAAAATCTTACAATGTTCTCCATTATGACAATTGAAAGCTAAGCATGGGAAACTACCGAAATAAAAGAACCTTTGAATTTTCATCTTACTATCAACCCCTAAAGCAGTCAATTGGACCGCACATGATATAGAAATTTCATTTACAGTGATATAATGCAAGAAAAGTCCTACTATACCAGTAAATAATGATATTTAATCTTTTAACCACTTATACATCTCCATTTAGGTCTTGAAAATGACATCGTATTGTCTAAACATAGGTCAGAGGGTGATGACAAAAATTGTTTGGAAATTTAAAAAAGTTTTTAAATCTTTTAGATCATGATATTAATCTTATGTTTTGACATTTAATTTACTGCACTGATATATTTGGTGCAAAAGCAATGCCATGCGTTTACACACCACATGATGTTTGGAAAAACAAGTTCGATCGCGCCCTTCTGCGATGTGAAATGTCTATCGAATTGCGACATCGAATTTTGAATAACGCATGTAAATAAAAATGGTTCGTGAGTTTGGAAGAGAGAAATACAGCGGGAGGGAATTTAATAGGACATGGAATCTACCAATAGGGCTGACAGTGCGAAATATAAAAAAAGAAAAATTGAAATGCGAAGGCTACGGCTGGGTGAATTCGGGGGAAGTGAGAGAATATTGAGGGAGACAGAGTGAAGACGGTTGGACGGATTGGGTGGGCTGAGGGAAGCAAAACGTTGGACGGGAAGGGTATATAAAAGCCCAGAGAGAGCAGGGGCGGGCTAGAAAATGAAAAAAGTAGGAGCACCTATTACGCCGGGCATGGGAAAAACGTGGTTTGAGATCTGAATAGTTGAATCGGGCCAATGAAAAGAGCCCGCGCCGCATTCGTATGTTATATTCCGTTTTTTTTATTCATTTTTTCGCCTTATTATACCCCGTACCCTCTCATTCCCTCTCGAAAACCTCTCTCCTCTTGTTTTCGGTACCCCCTGATTGCACTCATAGTCTTTTCCCCTCTTCCTCGGCCGTAAAGTCCGTAAAACGTTTTCAAACTCTCCCCTCTATCTCTCCGCCGTCCACACGTACGGACCTTCCCAAATGAGACCCAATGTTTGATCCGGAGTGGTTCTCGATGCTGAAGAGAAAAGGTTTTGCGGCAGCGGATTCAATTCGGGTAGTCAGCATTTTGTCGTCGTTCGGGGTAAGAAAGTATGTTACCTTCCCTTGCAAATAAGACCTACCTACCGGCTGAGTAAATAGGAGAAAAAAATTACCACACGTTCGAGTTCCAAAATGAATTCGAAGTCGATATTTTCAAGAACTTTGATAGGTTTCAATGATTCATTCAACATTCAATGACATTACCATCAGAACCAGATATACGACAAACAGGGTAGAAGATCTTGTGCTAACAAAAATTACTTGCTGCCATATTTGTTTCGTTTATCAGGTTTGATCAATGAGATTAGAGAGGTAGGTAGACTGTTTGATACTGAGCGGTTCCCCACGTTGAAGAGAATGATTTTGCGGCAGCGGATTAAATTCGGGCTTTTAGAATTCTGTTGTCGCTCAGGAATTGAAAATATGTTACCTTCTTTCGTAAATACGATCTAAATACCGGCTACGCAAATCGGGGAAAAAATTAACCACACGCTTCAGTTCCAAAATAAAGTCAAAGTTAGAACTCATTAAGAACTTACATAAGCTTTAATAAATTATCCGTCATTTAATTCAATTCCATCCATTTGGCATACGCCGCTAGCATATTGGACCCTTACGAAGCAGGACTAGTTTAGGAAAAGTTTAGGAAAAAAAAAGCTGACAGTAGCCAGATTTTTTGAAAATGCTACAATAAAGTTAGCAGGTCAAATGAATTGTTGAAAGATATAGGTTAGTACACTATCTGATCGAAGGGATATGCATAGATTAAATCTTTTATTGAAGTTTGACGAAGACTATTTTTTGACGTAAGTTCAAAATATTTTGCCAGAGGCAAACAATTATGGTAGAAACTATCACAGATAACATTTAAAAAATAGAGAGCAGAACCGACAGTTTTAGAATGCCAATCTTTCCAAGCATAATAAGGGGCCATAAGAGTTGCGATATGTCTTTGAGGTCTATGAAAATTTTATCCTCACTAGGAAAAGTGGGTTTTTTACTAGTGCTAAATGTCTTAACATCATCATTAACAACTCGCCCCGCATGAAATTTCTAGCATGATCGAGCTTTTGCATGATTTAGTACCTCGTAGTGCTATTTATCAATTGCATTAATAATACTGAACAGTAGTTGTATCATAACTAGTGCACAGCATGGTAGCGTGTTGGTCTATGCAGCATCCTTATAGTTTCTGGACTGACCGCGCATTGTTATCCTGACTCTAATTGTTGTGGCGGCACATAGTTGACTCTGTCCTGGCTGCTATTGGCCTGCGTCATAGCGGGCGGGGGAAATTGCGCGGTTCCGATTTGAACCGGGATGAGTGCTGTGTGTCTGGTGTGGAATAACCCCGTATCATGCAGCCAAGTGGTGGCTTGCACGGTATTTCGCAGATGCGGGTTTCCAACAGAACCATATGTGAGAAAGATAGGGCAGAAGATCTTGTGCTGACGAAAATTACTTGTTCCAATATTTGTTTTGTTTATCAGGTTTGATCTCGAGTATGAATTGTAAATGAAGTAACTTTATTATTCCACATAAATGTTATCTAAAACGACACGGGTTTCGACGTGGCACGTCATCATCAGGCCATTACTAGATGAAGACGTGCAACATATGAATAACAAAGTCACGCAAATTGTAACGTAAACGAGTAACAAAGCTACAAAGTTAAGTGAATGAAAAATTGTTAACAAAGTTACTTCATCAACAACTAATATAATATTTTGAAATAATAGAGTAAACTCTGTTTTTCCACATGAATTTAATAACTTGCGACCATGGTTTCGATGATTAACGTCATCATCAGGTGATCTGATGACCTGATCTGATGACCATCAGGTGACCTGATGATGACGTTAATCGTCGAAACCGTGGTCGCAAGTTATTAAATTCATGTGGAAAAACAAAGTTTAGTCTATTCCTTCAAAATGTTCACTAAAGTCCATTAAGTATTTCCGTAAACCACCAACTTAACTAGCATGATACATTGCATTCATAAAAAGAAATTTATATTATCAATGGATGCGTATTAAATCAGGCTTCAAGGAGCTGGAGTAAGTTTAGAAAGTCAGCGTGTAATCGCTGCTAGCGATCAAAAGGTATCTACTCTACAATCAAACTCATTCCACCGACCGGACAAGGAAAAAAATGGCGGAAAATTAAAATTTCAAAGTCATACGAGAATTCCTCGTCGACGTTTCCGTAGAAACTTTCTCAAGTTTCAGAAAAGGTGACACATCCAGAATTTAATTAAACTTCCATCACAAACTGGAAATGAACGCTACACAGCATGCGACGCCGAAAACTTCACGCTCACTATTCTCGTTCTGAGATGAATTCATTACGTATTACTCTCTTCCTCACCATGAATTTTTATTGGAATAGCTTTGCGAGGGTAACTTAGTGGAGAGCGAAAAAACGCAACTGTAAAAGACTTGGTGAAAACTGTTTGACTCGAGTTTTTTGTTTGAAATTAATTAATTAATTACCACCTCATCACTGCCCACAGATTCCAAATAAAATTGATTTCACAAAAGAGAACGCATAATTAATTCAGTCCTGGAAAATTGCCATCGTACAACTTCAGTTGAATTTCTAAATGTGAACAAATATATTCTCTCTCTTCCTAGTTGGTTTTTACGAATACGAGATTTTCATCAGAGATATAAGGTGAAGATCTCAATGGTTTCAGGGTCAACTTTGCGGACGTTCAGTATGAATAATGAAAAAGAAAATTTTTTCTGAATCCACCAGTTCATTTTTAAGCTACGACTAGTTTCGTTTTGATTAGCGTGAAAGTACCTGAAAATGACGCCGCTCTGCAAACCATTTGTACCTTGAATATAAAGTGGTCGAGTCAAACAAAGTTTTCTTTTTCATTATTCATGTATTTGAACTTTCTCTATCATATGACAAAAAATGCATGCAATGAGGTGCGCATTGCATTACATTACATAATCTATACATGGAATTTAAAAAAAAATTGGTTTGATTTCCCTTCTAATGCTAATATTTGAATTCATCATTATCACTTTTTAGCGGTAAAAAATCTTTAAAATTGTTAATAAATGTAAGTTAAGGATATCCACACGGCTATTTATACAAGTACAGATCTCAATACTTAAGGCGATTAGACTAAATATATCCAATTATTTTACTCCGAAAAACATCAAGTTTGGCCTTTTACATCTGGTTTAATTGACATCACATAGAGAAGTTCGCTGACCTCCATGTACTAAGTGTAGAAACATCTCACTCAGGCGGGACTCGAACCCGCTGCCATTGGATTTTGCTCCGTCCGCCTTGGCTTTAACCATGGGCGAGGACTTTACCCGTCGCCAAGTCAGTATCGGCTTACAGAATTACCCGAGAGTTCACAATACTGCGATATTCCACAGGGGAAAAATCATTTGTCTTGACCACATCTTGTTCCTTTGATTAAGCCCTGTCCGCAGAAAGCCACAAGAGAGGAGGACACGTAAGTAGCTTAGCTTGCTAAAGCACTCGGCACAATAAGGTTCGTGTTCCGGTCAAGGCCAAAGGTTTTTACTCTGAGGAAATACGCACCGTATTTAATCTTGTAAGACAAATGCACGAGGATCTAGTGATTACTAGGACGCCACTACACATACTACCTCATCCGTACTTCCTTTACTTTCCTCTATCTCTAGGTGTATTCCTGGCTGCTGTCTCTTGAAAACATCTCTCCGCACCGACTATCAAATCCTCCCTCTCTTCCAACACTCGCTCTCGATGAACAAGCTAGCTCTGGGATCTGTTCATTTCACTGAGCTCATTTCCCTACCCTCCAATTCCAAACTTCCAACAATTAGCCCTCCGCCCTTCCCCAAAGGCTCTTCTACCGTGCAATCATCATTCTCTCTTTTAAAGTTTTCGGCTGTCTTTTCAGAATAAGCTGTTACCGCTCCTCTCCATTCTAACCCATACCAGAAGTGGATAGCTCTCGAAAACATCACCCTCCACCTTGGAGGAGCATTTCCGAGTTTCCGCGTCTGAAAATCACCCTCCTACCCCACCCACCCTCAGAAACCACCCCTTCCGAGCCCTCAAAGGTCCTTAGAAAAGGTCGCTAGGTAAACGAAACATGATACTGCGGACACTAAATTGGTCCCAGCGAATTGACGTAATCCTGAGTCTCTTAAGATCGACCCTCATCTATATCTACATACTACCCTACGAACCGCCGCATGGGCTTGTGGCAGAGGGTGATAGGTCACCAGCCGTGTAAAGATGTAAGTTTTTGGGAGAGGAAATGGTGACATGTATTATGGGAGTGTATTTAGTGGAGCTCCGTCTTTATTGTAGTCGCTTATTGTGCGTGGAAAGAATGAGTTCTTGTACCTGTCTGTTTGGCTCTTATTTTACCGCTTCTGTCAGACCTAGAGATATAGTGAGGCATCATGATAATATTCTCGGTGTAGCAACTCTCTGTGTAGCAGCTCTGCGGAAACACACCCATCCTGAATGTCTCTAGCAACCTAAGCCTAGCGTGTAGCCTCCGAGTCTCTAGGGGCTCTCACCTTAATCCCTCTTAAAGTTGTGAGACATAATATGATCACTCGTAGCAGTTTTTCACGAAGCGTGTAGCTTTTTGTATTTTATTATTTTTTTAGGTTGATGAAACTCATGAGACCCGCATCAGTCGTTATTGGACAATTGCCCAATATCATTGTCCCATTCTCGAACTAAGGATTGCATATCCATCATAACATCTGACCCGAGGTCAATTAGAGAAGTCTAGGCTGACTGGACTCTATTTTTATCGCCGACTTTACACATGGGAGTCACGACACTAACCAAGGTGTCATTAGATAGCGATTAAGTAAAGAGTGATATACTAGGTAAACTTCATTCACAACATTAGTCTCCATAAAGAACCATTTTTGCATACAGCCATTAGTTAAAGAAATGTAACCGTTCAAGGGAATCTATGAAAGGTAAGTCTGAAAAGATAATTTTTAGATGAAATCAATTACTATGGTAACAAAATAATGCATTCAAAAGAGAGAAATATTATATTAATTAAACAGTTATGATTTAAGGCAATTCGAGCGAAATATCATTTTACCTAGAAATAAATTAATTTGGTCTCATTTTAAAGAAAAATATGTCACCCTTCCATTGACACAAAAAATTCAACCCCTTACCTTATTAATTTCCGAGATATTTGCAATAAAATAACAGCAATTTTACACGGGCAATGGTACGTGCATGCACTCCAAAAAGACCCTATGTAACAAATGAGGAATTTATAGCACCTATATCTCGTCAAAAGAACAACAGTGTGTTGTTTTTATGTTAACTCAACTATTTTTTTAAATTAATCATATTTTCACCGCAGTAAATTCTTCGGGATTACAAAAAACCTTCCTTTTTGATGGAGTTTCAAACGTACCGCGTGAAAAAAATGAGTCAAGTTTAAGTTTTATGTAGACAATTTCGTTTGATTACTTGCAATTTGTCATGAAAACTATATTATTGCACCATTAATAATGCAATATTTAATTGTGTGACTAACAGTTGGTGAAATTAAAACGTATAATTTGAATATGGTCTCTATTTTGATTAGTGAACTATCTCGCTCGCACTACGTGAAGCCTTAAAAATTTTCGTGTGTGCAGCTGGACGTTTAAAAAAAATGTTTTCGCCTCAATCCTACATAGTAATCGTTTTCAAGCCAATAAATTTGCAACCACATCTAAAAGCTTCGCGCACGAAGTGAAGCTCACACAAGTTTCGGAAAAGCTCTATTTTTTATACAACCGTCATTAGGCAACGGGTCCATATTTTGCTAAACAATTGGGCAAAGATAGCATTTTAACGAAACGGAATACATCCTGAGGGTTTGGTAAAATTGGAGAGGTCAAAGGCAACTCGGTGTTCGAACTGACGCTGAATGGCCCTATAGCAATATCGCAACACAAACGCAACTCCAGCAAGCCCGCTATTAGGCGACAGAGCGTACACGCCCGTATAGATTTACCAAAAGCCGGGCAAGTAACTTCATTCTAATTGCAAGAGTGACTTCACAACGCAGTGGACTCAACTATTTTCCCACCATCCAGGGTACTAGCGCTCTAAGGGATTCACAATGTAATCCAGGTGACAGGAGTGCACAAAGCGCTTTACGTGCTCAGCACACGGCTCACGGAGTGCGTCTCACAAATGCACCAAGATCCTGGAACAGAATGCGTTCGTAGTAAGTTTAGAGTAGGATTTGCAACAGTACAGTTCGTTCGGTTGAATATTTTTCCACAAAGGAACTCACTCATGAATTGAAATTCGATTTGCATCCCGCGTCACATATTGATCAAAGGGAAAATCGAGAACCAAGAGATATAAATAGCGCTTTGATCAGATAAAAATACACTGCTATGAGAGGCCTTGTTTAAATTGAGTTAAAAACTTATCAGACATGAAAATTTGTTTTTGAAGCGATGAAAAAAAACGAATTTCAGGCTAAACGAAAAGGTCACGTGACGCTCGGATCACCATGCCGCCATATGTTGCGCATAACAAAAATCAGAGCGTAGGTGAAAGATGCCTGCCAAACATCAATTAACAAAGCGGGCTCAGAGAGATTTTACTTTCTCCGCCGAGTTTTCCAATAAAAGTAGCATTGAAAAGAGAAAAATAAAAAATAACTTAAGTTTACACTGCTAAAGTTAAGGTAGGGGAGACCGGGGATACATTGGACAATTTTCAGTTTAGATTTTTTGCAGACTCACTATCAGGTTTATTGCAATGAATTTTGTGTTATTTTATTTCTTATAGTTTATATTATTCGTTAGAGAGTAAAAATTTTACTTTACTACACCTAGTACTAGTGGAGAGTAAAAATAGTGGAGAGGTGACCACTGTCTAATGTATCCCCATTGGTGGGGATACATTGGAAAGCCTGTGGGGATACAATGAATGGATAGAGATAAATTGTTATGAAAATTTTAAAGATTGTAAAATGCAATTTTTTGGTCTCCTTAATACCCAAACGTAAAATATATAAATAGCAATCCACTCTGTGCTTCAATATTCAAAGATATTGGCATATAAATAAATAGGCTGCTTAACACATAAGTGGGTACAAAATATGCAAATATGTAATACTATAAAATTTGCATAATAAAAACATTAATTAGTTCTCAAGAAAAACACGTGTAATTTTTATTGAATACTAGCTAAACCCGACCGCGCTTCGCTGCGGCTCAGACTGATATGAAATGAATGGGAAAATAAATAAAAGTACTATCGCGAACATAGATTCACCGAGAAAACACATCATTCTATTTAATACCCTGCTTTGCGTTCCTGTGGCAATGTTCAGCTTCAAAGCGATCCAATAGCTAACATATTTTCAAGACAATTACTGGAAGTCGAATGCTAGCACAGTTAAAAATGTTACGCTGCCCTTTTATTTTCAGCCATTTAAAGGCAGCGACTGAGCAGCTTCTTTTAATCAGTTGTAACAAATCCTACAGGATCCTTCTAACTTTACTTTCGAACGAATTTGTTTTAAAATGAAAATAAAATGAAAATTCTACTGAACTGACATCTAAAAGGTAAATAAATGGAAACCAAACAGCAATGAATGTTATCCAAATAATTCAAATGAAAACGGCAAATCGGTCCAATGTATTATGTGTCACATTAAATATCTAACGGCATATTCGTAGTTTTACTCCAGAAATAAATGTCTACTCACCATATCTTATTTTTAGGGTATTTGACGAAGTGAAATTTACCCGGTTAGTTACTAAATTATACATATCAAGAAGCCATTTCACTAAAAATGTTTCCCGAGCCACTAAAATTCGGTCATTATGACGGAGTTGCACCCAGGGCACTCTTCTGTTTTTTTCGGGTGTTTGTTCTTTCCCATACTATAAGGCTCAAATCCCTGCAGGGTAGGATATTTTTCTGAGGACACCCGATACCTACTTCAGTGCCTTGTGGAGGGCATTTCTAAATCTGTCGGATAAGACGTTAAACTGTGGCGCCTCTCGCTAAGAGCAGGCTAATGGTGAAGCAGGTTTCCTCCCTTGCCTGTTCCCATATGGCGCTAATGACCTTAATTGTCAGTCACCTTCGCAAATGTCCAATCCAATCCCACCAATGGTATTAAAACTACTTTTCTAATGACACATCATGAGCCTTTTTCATCTGCGGATTTGAAATTGAATCTAAATTAAAACTCTTAATTAAACTCTGAAATTGAAAAGTGAAGAGCAAAAAAAAAAACGGGATCGAACAAAAATTGTGTTAAACGTCCTAAAATTGAAAAGTGAAGGGCAAAACATAAAAAAATAACAATTGAACACAATTTTTTGGGCACAAAAAAATTTGGTTATCCGTCGGGGTCATCGCCCGGGGCCTTGTGCACACGCACTCTTCGCACACACCTCGGGCCGGCCCTGTATCCAAGAATCTTTCGAATAGCAAACGTTCCAGATGACTCTGGAACGCTTTTCGACAGTTATTGGTATTTTCAACAATGCAAAAACAATGTAAAACAATGTAAAAATATGACAAAAACCTATTTTTAACAATTACCGTTAATAATAAATTTTACACAAAAATAAATTTAACACTTTCACTAACAGTTAAACACTCTATTTTACAATTTTTTGATTGAGTTAATATAAGCAAAATATGGACAAAATCGTAGTGACTTCGTATGACTTGTATCGTTTCTCAATTTCCATTGGTTAAAATAAGAACCTCTCTCATTGGTTAAAATAGTTTCTCAATTTCTATTGCTTAAAATAAGAAAATCTCTCATTGGTTAAAATAACGATCGTATTTTTAAATTTAATAGTATTTGAAAAATTATGTTAGGATTATTAGCTTATCCGGGCGTTGTTGCGCGAAAAGTATTCGAAAGATTAAGAGGGCCTTGGGGGCGGGGTTGCGATAATTAAAAAATTTTTATACCTTTAAACCTTCGCAAGAGTGTACTCAACAACTTCTTAAAGTTTCTTGGCGATCGGATGAACAGTGTAGTAATGCATACAGGACAGACAGACATACATTCCTTTATATATATATATATATATATATTTATATATATATATATATGTATATGTAATCGTACGTTCATTCACTCAGACCGCTCAGCGGCAAATACTCACATAAATGTTCATACAGAAAGGTAGAAAGAAAGTGGATAGGAACACATAAAATTTACAAACACAATGGTGGTGTGAAGATGAAATGATGGCCGATTATATATATATATATATAGATTTTTGAACTTAAGTACACTTTTTGCTTTATAAAAAGATTTCTTTCTCTTAATACATGGAAGTATAACATGCTGACATATATCTTTATATGACAGAGCACAATTGTCTTCAACTGTGGGATATGAGAAACTGATTCCTTTTTCTGCTAAGAAAGTAAATTTTATGTTCTCTTTTTGGCTTTATTACTGTCACAAAATTACCAATGTGATGAACGAATGTTTTTTTATTAAATCTCACTACAACCAAATCTCCCATTCTCACTTGTTCATCACTACCATCACTCTTATCATAATCTTCCAATGACTGTGATAGCAGACTCTTCTGACTCTCGCACAAACTATCATCGTCTTCCTCACCAGTATATGATTAATATGCTAGCTTTTTTCCCTTGGGAATCGGGAGACGTTTTTTCCTTCTCCAGCTCCTTCCTCTCAGGTGTGTCCGTAGTAATCATGCATCGACCTCTTTTGCGGTCACGGAAGAACTGTTTCCTGGGGGCTCCTTTGGAAAGGGGCCTTATCTCTTCTGGTGAGAAAGAACCTACTACTCCACAACAATTTCCAGAAGTACCTGCAAAGCTTGCCCCAGAAATCAAAGCAGAACTTAGTCCAGAAATCATAGGACTATTATTTTCACCAAGAGGCTGATGTTGACTTCTTTAATGCTCTTTCTATCATTATTTTTTGGGGGAGGACGATCTGATACAGCAGAAGACAAGAAATCTATCTCAGAGAAGATGTTCCGGTCAAAGGGTACTATACCAGTGGCTCTGAAACCAGATTTTATATTTTATAACAGGCGGAGGAGGCCGAAAGAGACGGGACGGCTGAAGGAGAAAGGTGGAATTCTCCCTTACGCCTCTACTCCTTTTCAGGAGTTTTTTCTTGGCCGTGGTAAGTGCCCGTACCCTATCGACCTCGTGCTGCTTAAGTGCACAGTTTGACTTATTTCATTCCCAAATTATCCACAAGAATATATTTTAGCTCCCTGACTGTAGCTCTTGATAACTAATCTTTGGTCAGCCGCTCTATCTCTGATATTAGGAATTATATAATAAAATACTAAGCATTTGAATTAAAATATTTTACTTCGTAAATCACCATTAAATATGCCTCATTTTCTACCTTAAAGTGGCATCTACCTCTCATTTTTAAACATCAATGGTCTTGTTACAGAGATAAAACTAAGGTGACCAACATTTTCACTATGAAAAGGACATAAATTGAAAAAAAAATCGTAAATAAGAGAAACATTTTATTCAGTGTAACAATTGTACACTATATGATATATGCATAGTAAAAACTTCATCCTTACAAAGACTATCATGAATATTGATGAAGAGGAATGTGAAATATATCGAATAAACACACTCTTTGGTTGGAAAAAGCAGCATTCACATACTTAGGGAGGATAGAAATTACAAAAGAAGGACGATTGGTCACCTTAGTAAAACGAAACCACCAATAGGTGATAGGTCTGTGAAAACAAGTTATGGCATTTTAGAAAAGACAATATACAAGATGAAAAATAATCATGCCATTAAAAGCTTGCAATAATAAGGGTTATACTCTAAGACTGTTTTAAAATATCTGAATAATCTGCCAAATTTAAACTAAATGACACACGCCTTTCCTCAAAATTAACATATTGATTTGGAAATGGAATGAATGCATTGTAAACACTTTAAAAAATGTTACCAATGAGTTACAATGAAATCCTCAGATAGTAAACCTAATTAAAAACAACAAGAGACAGATGAAAATATTACATCAGAACACAAGAAAATTTTTAAAAATGACTCATCTTGGCACATGTTGACACAAGATGACAGTAATTAGTAGGCAGGTTTGGAACATAAATACACACATAATGGATGTACAATTAAAACTCCTGAGGCATTACCGTGGAAATTTTCAAGGTTTCCATGTATCCCCGTGTCCAATGTAGCCCTGCTCTCCCTTGCTGAGCGGATAAAACTAATATAAAAATTCAAGGGCGGCTGTGTGAAATATGTTTGATATTGTGATTAGCCATTCTAAATTTTCAATGATTACGGAAACACAACGTCATTTAGTTACTTTTTTGAACGAAACACGCAAAGGGTCTTGTTGCACCATGGTAAATAATCAGAAAAATCTTTGATCAACTAATAATAATAATTTACTACTTCCTTCTTAAATACAAAGTGCATTGCACCATCATCACCAAGTAGCAACTCCAGTTTCCCGGGTGTTTTTATCAGCCTCTTCCATCTGCCCCTATCTTGGTATGTTTGTTGATGTTGAACTTCCTCACCAAGTGCTCCCTCTCGGTCGAATGTCTTGTTTTAGTTGGTCGATCCACTTCCTTCTTGGTCTACCCACTCTTCTCTTCCCTGGTATTTCCTTTTCCAACCATACCTTAGTTGATCTGGTCTTTCCCATCCTCATCACATGACCATACCATCCCCGCCTGGATCTCCTGACTTTTTCAATTAATGATATTTTGCATCCAACCTGTTTTCCAATGTCTTCGCTTTTCTGCCTGTCAAGTCTCGTCTTTTGCACCATCGTCCTTAGGAATTTCATTTCGTTGGCTTGTATACTGCCGATGTCTCTACTAAATAGTGTACAAGTTTCTAAGCTATATGATACGATAGGTACGAAGTATGACTTCTACATGGTTATTTTTGTAGCTCTTGGTACTTTTTTGTCCCAAAGAAGACTCCTCACTTGGTGGTAATAACTTGACGCATTATTCAATCTGTTAGTAATTTCCCAAAAATCTAAGCCATCAAGTGAAATTACACTCCCTAGGTAAGGAAACTGTTCCACTGTTTGCAAGATTTCACTCTTGAGTTTTAAAGTTAAATTGCTCTGTACTTTGCCAATAGTCAGTACCACTGTCTTACCTTTACTGAATTTCAGGTGGAAGTTTTTTAAATTTTTGTTCCATCGTGAATTTTGCATTGCAGTTTAACGTAAAACTGGGAAGCTTTAGCTTACCCCAAAGATTATAATCCTGTAAGGGGTAACCAAGAATTTCTTCCAAAGGAATATAACAAAATACTTCAGTTTTAAATGGTACTATACACATTGTATCTATCTTATTCCATCGATACTGTCGGAGTTAGACACGTAGTATCGCGTCAAAATAATATTCTCTGTGTACTTCTGAAACACATCTGTTCTAAATTTCTCAAACAAACTAAGCCTAGCGTGTAGCTTCTGGGTCCCTAGCGGCTTCCAATCTTCTAATCCCTCTAAAAGGTGTGAAACACTATATGTTTTCTCGTAGCAGTTTTTGACGGAGCACGCAGCATTCTCCTGTATATCATTAATTTTTTGCAAACTTTGATGTCCAGGGTCGCAAATTTTCGCGGAATATTCGAGGTGTGGTCTAACCACTGCGAAGTAGCATCTCTCTTTTACTTTTTCATCCGGGGACCTTCCTATTATACACTTAACAAAATCTATTTTCTTTAGTCCTAATGCCAGTATGGTCGGTTAAGCCAGTTGCATAGTCGATTATTAAATCAGCTGGGCTGCGTTACTAGCAGCCACATATTGCTATAAATTCTAATTGCCGATCAGGCGTTTCATTGTGAAATAGAGAGCATATAATCTGTAGAATACCCTAGATTTAAATTAACCCTCTGCCTACAGTACGGTTAACATTTATTCGGGAAATAATTGTCCAAGCTAATTGTAAATTGATTTCTCTCCGTCAATACGTTACCAAAATGAGTCAAGTGCGACGATGAAGTTGTGCACCTTAGCCATTCCTCCTTTACTACATCACAATTGGAATACGCTGACAGCAATTGGGATCCAAAAGAGGTAGCATTAAATACCGAGTAGGAAAGCATCAAAGATCGGCAAGATATTGAAAATATCGTTCCTATAATCTCATACGTGCTACTAACCAATGCGAATACTAGGGTAGAAATCCCTTGCAGGTCGACAAATAAAAAATATCTTTAAAAAAAATTTGTTCAAGTAATTTCCAACTCTATTGTTTGATAATGCTAAGAACATTTTACTAAACCCGAAATACCAAAACTTATTACATCTTAAGAATAAAATTAGGGAAGTTGACGGTGAAACGGACAGATTCAAAACGTCCTTTTATATAAGTTACGAGGAAAAATAGAATGAATTACTTTAGAAAGAACTAATGACATTATAATATTGTAGTCAGGGAACGGAATAGAAGTAGCCCATATTCCATTCAACTTTGCATTAATTCTAATTATATCAATAAAATTATTATATGTGAGCGCCTACGAGGGATATCCTACGCTTCCAAAACGGAATCTCACATTGTTTACGAGATCCTTTGTATATTTTGGCCTAAAGTATTTAACGCCTTACCTGAATCCACAAAGATTTAAAAAACAAGAAAGAAATTTTAAAAAATTTCAAAGGAATGAATGACAATATCGGTGGATATATGGGTGGATGAAAAATGGATGGATAGCAATATTGATGTTTTATAATAGATCTATATGTACGTGAGTTATAACTTGTCATATTTAGTGTCTTATACGAATGTAAGCAAGATGAATTATTGTTATTGTCTCTGGTTTCCTTGTTCATAATTTGCCTTAAATGAAATCGCCTTTGTTATTTTTATATATGCCTTTGAAAGCATTATTAGCAATTTTATTTATGGAAGGCAGTCTCCACCCAGATCTGTGACCTTTGAGGCTGTCTAAAGCTCATCGATATTTGTACACACAACATTGTACCAAAACTGTTGAGCAATAAATTATTCTTATACGCGTGTGCCTGACTCCGAGTGGCGCCAATGATGCACTTAAATTATAAGAGCATTACACACTAAAACGAAGTTTAGAGTTGGGCGGCGGTATTTAAAGTGACCACTGTCCGTTATGAAAGCACAGAAAAATTACCGATCACTTTTTCTGCTTTCTCCACAAATATTACATCTCCTCGAAACAAGAAGTTAAATAAACATTCCAGGACCTTCTCGGCGGATATTGATGAACACCTGCGCATTATTAATTAAAATAAACTCTACGTATTATTTAATGAGTTTATACATGTCCCCGCTCACGATGAAACATAAACAGTGAGCAAACATTAAATTCAAAAAAAAAGAGGAGAAACGAGCGCGCGAGACTCAACCATTTGCACGTGATGCTTCAATTCCCAATTTTTTTTCTGACGGTCCAGAGAGTTATTTTTCTCAACAAAAAAGTCCTCGTGTGCCGCTTCAGTTCAGGAGTTGAAGAATGGATCCCAGAATCATAATCAACAGGCATGAAAAAAAGGTCCCAAGTCATTAATCCACAAAGTGCCGGATCGAGTACAGCGAAGCTTAAGTAAACCGTGAGGACGGGAAGATCTATGGGAGGAAGGGGGAAGGACCCAACAATTTAGCTACGCAGCAAGCGGGACCACGAGGCTGCGGCAGAATTCGCCGGAAAATGGAAAGGGAGTGACTTATAGTGTTTTTTTTTCGAAAGAGAGGAAGGATGAAGGAATTTAAATGTGGGAGACTGTGGAGCAGTTGGCAAAAAAATGGCGAAGATGTGCTGAGGGAGAAAGTGTGTACCTTATATATAAATAAATACACACCAACACGCTTACATATACGTATGTATATACATACAAATGGACAAAAACTTGATTGACGAGGAAAAATATAAGAGTGGGAAAAAAAAGGGATGCAAGAAAAGTTTAAGGCTGGCCTGTCCACAGTGGTCCTCGGCCCATGTATTTCTGGGACATGGAAACATTTTCTAAGATCAGGATGAAATTTGATGTATATAGGTTTTCGGGGTCGCTGAATACGAATATGATGACAAAAAAATTGAATTTTTTCCATTAAATGTGAAAACTTGCGGATTTCATTTTTTTGATATGTTTGTGCGAATAGATTTTATTTAATGCAAATAGGACCATAAAATTAATATAGGCAAATATCGGCACACACTTATGAGTTTTTTTTATACTTAGTGATGTTAGTTACACTTTCCAATAGATTTTTTAATGGAATCTCATGGAATGAGAGAAATTTTCACTAATTTTAATCATATTTCGCGGATTAAAGTTCTCTAATTTTCATGATTTTCACTTTGAAATCGCATATAATGACAATTTAACAATAAATATTTACTTAAATAAATAAATAGTGCTTACTTTCCGAAGATGAATCTAGTTCTTTAAATTACAATCGATGCAACAGTCTCCTATGTAAGCGACTTCGAGGTTAACGCACATTTTGACTTTCGATTATTAATAGGATGCATACCTTACCTGAGCGTTCTCTTATATTCCCTCTAAAAGTAAAGGTACGTGATACCGGTTTAGGATCTTCGAATTTTGATTTGTCATTACTTACTCTATCCAAACATACTGCACAAAAGATTTACCTGAATACTTTATTTTTCTTACCATGTCCCATTTTTCCATACACTGGGACCACTGTGCTGTCCTTTGTCCACGGTCGGTGATGTATCCAGGATTTCGCTTTGCAAGTGGTTTGACACTCAGTTGGCATACATCCATTTCCATTTATTTATCACCTTTTTTTACGGTAAATTGTTATTCATTTATAGTAATTCATCCATGAAAATTCAATCAACGATCTAAAAATTAACCATTACTTTGACATTTAGTGAGCATACATTCATTTCCATTTACTTACCACCTTTTACGGTGATTTATTATTCATATATAATAATTCATCCATAAAAATTCAATCATCGATCTAAAAAATTAACCATTACTTTGACATTTAGTTAGCATACATTCATTTCCATTTATTTATCACCTTTTACGGTCAATTATTATTCATTTGTAGTAACTCATCCATAAAAATTCAATCAACGATCTAAAAAATAATAATTACTGCAACTGAGTTAGTTAAGCAGAAGTTTGGAAGACAATTATTGACAACTAATAAAAATATTGATATAAATTAAATAATGCAAAAAGGTATAGAAAAATCAGGTATTTTATTTATATAATGAATGATGAACCAAACATCTTTAAGCTTCAGTTCTCCACATCAATCTCCTTTCAGGTTATCGTTCTACTACTAAATTTAGCCGAGAATAGGGTGTAAATTCACGAATGATATGGTACGCCGTCACGCACAGGAATGCGATGATGGCATTGGACCAAACGAGATGAGATAATTACATGCGTCATTTGCCCATCACGGTAATCGTACCCGGATATCCCAATTGCCGGTCCGGTGTGTTAGCCAGTTACACCACCGATCCATTGGAATTCAAGGTGAATTTCAGCGAGGGGTTTGTATAGGAAATAGATATTATCATCTCAAGTCCACTATAAACCACTGGAGGCGTGGTCGTGTATATTGATCCAGAAGCACAGGCAGCGAAAACACATTTTCAATTCTGCTTAAACCGGCCATGAAAATACGTGAAAATTCCATTGGATTATTTTAAGGCTATTTTCTACGCTCAGACACCGTGTTTCGTGGCAGTATCACAGACACAAGGTCTCAGAGTACGCTAGTCTTGAATCTTCAATAATACCCTGAACAAGAAATTCTTTCGGTTTTTGTATTTTTTGCGCCGAAACAGCCATTTTCTTGATAATACAGTCACATTCAAATAATATTTTTAAAAAATAGTCATATATTTCACCATATTTAAAAAAGCAGAGTTACAAGCAAAGTTACCGAGTTTGATATAATATGTATGATTTTGTAATGTTCCTTAAAATTAAACAAGATAATAAACGAATATTTTAGCAGTGTATACGAAGATAAAGAAACATTTGAATGAATGAAGTAAAAAAGCTAAAAAAATCAAAATTATATAAATTTATGCCTTTTCATCTTCTGTTCAAGTTGAGGATTTAAGTCTATTCCGGCTTCACTTTACCATCTTATCCTTGGCCTTCCGGCACATCTTCCTATGGACTTTTACCATAAAGCCAGCATTGGATATCTTTCCTTAGGCACTCGTAGTGCATGCTATGTCCACCTATTTTTGTGCTCTACTAACCTAGTGGTCGGCAAGCTCATTAGTCAACACAGCCAAATTTTAACAGTACAACGGTTGAAATTTCATTTGTGAGCCAAATTTTTTCAACTTAAACCATTTAGGTAGGTGCATTGTTATTAACTTAATTAGGGTACTCCTAAGCTGGCCTTTGCTAAAAACGTCCTCAACCTCCTTGAGATACGTTTGATGAGGTCGACCCCTTCCAGCTTTCCCATCCACACTCGTCTTGTATACTTGTTTCGTCTATCTCATTTCAGTCATCCTCTCTAAATAACCAAACCATTTCAACATACCTTTCTCAATCCTCAACACTACATTTTCTTTCACTCCACAACGCTCCCTAAATTAACTTAATAAACTTTACTCAAAGTTTTAAGTCTTAGTTAAACTATATACGTCTGTATGGCCAAAGAGCCACATGAGCCTCGCGAGCCGTGGTTTGCCGACCACTGTACCAACTAATCAAAAATAGGCTGAACACCTCGTTCTTCTCTCATGAATGTATTCCATATTTTGTCTAGCTTTGCACACCGTTTTACTGCGTGAAGAAGGTTCGTTTCTGATCGCTCAATTTCCTCTTTTTATATATGTTTTGCTGTCCAACATTCTTAATCATTCAACACAGTAGAAATTGCCATAACATTATAAAATTTAATATGAATCTCTTTCCTGATTTTGCCTTTTAAAGTTCTTTGTTTTGTCCCATAAATTCTCTAGATTATCCTTATTATAGTTTCAATACCTTTTTCATCGTTGTTTGTTATATTCCGTCCCAAATATCGGAAATGAGACACCCGTTCCAGAGCCTGATTTTCTGTGAATATGTTTGTTCTTATCGGGCAGCTTTTTAAGTGTGTCATCGAAAACACGTGTTGAGGAATTATATAAATATACGCCGGTCTACATGAACGAACTATTTTGAGGACCGCGGAGAAGGGATAAACTGAACTATTTTAAATTCATCCATCAAAAGGCTTTAAAGTAAATGATGAATTTGTGAAGATAATTCTAATTATTGGGAATGAATTTTTGAAAAATTAGGAAACGAGTTTAAGATAGAAAAATCAGAAATTTAAAATGGCGGCAGCCTGTGAGACTAAAAAGCCTGTTGTTAAGGATTAAGGTAGTCCGAGCTAGGTAGTTCCCTAGTCATCATAGAGACCGCATTCGAATTATAAGTTTTAATCTCTCAAACCGTAGAACACATCAATTAAATATTGCATTATCAATGATGCAAAAATATAGTTTAATATGACATCAATTGTAAGTAATTATATGAAAATATCTAAATAAGTCATTAACTTGACTCATTTTTTCGCGCGGTGCGGTTGAAACTCCTTCAAAACGAAAGGTTTTTTGCGATACCCGAGATCTTACTGCGGTGACAATATGATTAATTTTCAAATATACTTGAGAAAACATACAAACTACAAGCTGTTAGTTTTATTACAACATCTAAGGGTTATAAATACCTCATTTGTAAATAATGTCTCTCTGTAGGGCATACATGTATCATTTCCCATGTAAAAGGGCTGGTATTTTTTGGCAAATATCTCCGAAAGTAATGCGGTAAGGGGTTGAATTTTTTGTTTCAATAGAAGGGTGAGATGTTTTTCTTAAAAATGAGACCACATTCATTGATTTCTAAGAAAAATTATATTTTGTTCAAAGTACCTTAAGCCACAGTCGGGGAGATAAATCCAACATGTCCGCTTAGGAATGTCTACCTTCAGACTTTCAGAATCACCATGAGTGCACTAAAGCTTAAAAATATGTATCCTCGTGTGTCTACCAACAAACCTGCATGATCATCAACAACAACCATACATTAAAAACAAAAAGACACAACGCAATAAAGAGTTGAAAAGCGCACGAGCGATAGAGATGAGAAGAGGATGCTGGGCCGAGAGAGAAAGAGAGAGATGCGGAGAACACAATGCGTCGTGTGGGTGGGCGAAGGGTAAACCTCGTCCTTTCTTTCGGGCAAACATCGATTTCCGGAAGGAGAATATTCCGTGCGAGGGAACGAGGGTGGTGCCATCTGGCGGGAAAAGGACCAAAGCGCTCTCCGGCGTGTATGAGGCCCATTACCATGGGAACGCACCCAGAAAGTTCGCTTGCTCTCGACTCTCGATTAATTGTTATGGCGCTATCAGGGGGACGGATGGCCGGAGCTGAGAAAATCCTTCCACCTCCATCCCTTCGTCTAGGGAAAGAGCAAGCGGAAGCGTTCCGCTGCACGAAAAATGGTTAAGCGTGCATATAAAAAGAGGGAGGAAAAATACTTAATATCTCCGAAAGCGATTGCGAAGAAAGGGGGCACGGATGGGAGCAAAAGTTTATTTTTTTGAGATAAGTTTTACGGTGGCGGGGCAACTGATCTCGCGAAGCATAACTTAGAATGATGGGGGAAAGTCGTAAAAATAAATAACTTGGCGTCCAATGTCCGTGATTAATAAGCTAGATAAAATTAAATGGAAATAAGTTATACGCAGTCTCCAGTAACGCGTTTTTCTTTTCAAACTCTGAGGAGCAATAGGTACTTCAAGGGGCTTGACTTAAGGCTGCTCTTCACAGTTCCGATAAATATAACACAAAGCTAAGACTTTATGAATGACGAAGAGGAAAATAGATAAGGAATGAGGATTTTAGAGGCATAAAAACAGCGCAATAAGGCATCAATGCACGCTTGGAATCTAATATAAAGTAAATACATACAAATTCCCACATTCTATTACAATAAATTTTCATGAAACAGCTACATTGAAAGGCATTAATGGTAAAATACGACTGCTGTGTTCAAAGAGCATAGTTCTACAGACTAGGAATCAGTACGTAATAACATTCGCGTGGGGTGTGGCACTCCAGGGATTTGAAGCTTGGACCATTGGAAAAGTTGACCGGAAAAGATTAGGGCTTTTGAAACCTACTGTTGCAAGAGGATGCTGAAGATACAATGGACGGGATAAATAGGAAATGAGGAAGTTTAAAAAAGAGAAAAAGAAGAAAGGACCATATGGAACACTACACAGGAAAGAAGGACCATATGGATTCGACACACTCTGAGACACAAAGGGTTTGTGAAGAACATAATTGAAGGCAAAATACAGAGAAAAGCGCTCAGAGGAAGACCAAGGAATAATTTCATGGACCACATAAGGACGAAAGTATATTGAAAGAGATACCAGGGGGCTGTTTCTCAGAGCTACTAGTCTACAAGTTACAAGTCACGTGACTGTTTTCACAAGGCGGATGGGTTACTCAGATATACCTAACCGAATACTTTCACTGGTAAAAAAATGGCGAGCCTAACCAAAGCCATAAATAACTCGTATTTTGATGATTACGATACATTTTGGGCGTGCACCGTGCAATAATTCCAATTCAAAAGTTAGTGCAACGTTTTTGGGTAAATAAAAATGATAAAACATGTGCTGAAAAATAATTTAATGTCCCAACGTACCTTAAAAGATCTCAAGCGAATGCAAGTTTTCGGGTAAACCTAACACTATAAGATATTATCGTTTATTCCGTCGTATTTCTTGAAGAATTAGCTCTAAATAGTAGTTGTTAATAAACTTTACATTTCAAGATATCTTGTTTATTTGGTTTTATCTTATTTGAACCACTATAAATGACGTTACAATGTACTATTATAACGAAACTTCATGGTAATATACCGCATGTTGACATAAATATTATTTATCATAACTTACAGTCCGTATTTTCAGTTATTAATGATTCAGAATTCAATTCAACAGAAACAAATTGATAAGTATTTGTTTATTACTAATAAGTTAAAGAGAGAGAAACATCAGGATAGTTAATTATTTTATCTCGACTGCCGTGTCTTGAGTGAGCCTTGTACGTCGCAGGTCATTTTTCATTTGTTATTCAAAAGAATGTCAACTAAAATTTGACATTGGTGAATTGTTTACCGGGCAAAATTCACGACGAAATTGGGAAAGTTAAAAAAAGTACCTAATGAAGAAAATGTTGAAATATACCTTGCGAAATATATTATTACGTAAAGTATTAATCAAATAAAATAAATACTGTACAACCACATCGCATTTAAAAATAAATGTTATTTTTAAATCAATCGCAATTTTTAATGCTTAATAATTCTGCGAAATAGCACTTTAAAAATGCTGAATAATAGCAATTTCAAAAAAATTACAGAGTAACAGTATTTTTTACATGCTGGTGTTTCATAATTCTGTCCATGGAGGGTTAATCCATTCAGTTCGGCAATGTTTCTCTTTAGTTTTGTCACTTCTGCCAGTTCCAACGAAAGAGCGCGGGGTCAAAATAGCATCGTTCCGCATCATATTGAAACTCTAAATTCGAAAGTTTTCCGTGTATCAGTTGAGGGCCAGAAGAAACCACGACAGAGCTCAATATTTCCAAATATACCCCATAAAATTCGTGACATTTGAAGAGATTTAGTTAACGGGAAAGTATTATGCCAGAACAGCCCATTTAATGTGAGTAATGCCAGAAATCCATCCATGCGGTGATTTTATGACATAAGTTGCTGTAGTTAGGGATATCACTCTGGATCAATATTCTCCAAATGAATTCGGTTATTAAAAAAGACACAAGTACAATGCGCACTGAGAATAAAAACTCGCGCAGCGCAATCAACTATTACTCGTTATGGCAAAAGTCATCATCATCGACATTTTAATGGAAGAGATAAAGGTATTAATAAGTCAACCACACCATTCTAACTAGAATTAACTTTCCATGTACATTTAAATATGAAAAACAAAAGGAGATCGATTTTTTTTTAAGTTTTACACTTTTCAAGCATGAAAAATGCTCCAAAATCCATCCATAATTAATTTCTAAATGATGCATTAAGAAATTGTCGTAACTGATGATCATTAATATTACAATCGAAGCAGATTAATCGCAAATCGATTAAATTAGAAAGCCCGGTTCACGTTAATTGGCACGCCACTTTTTTTCCACGGCACTGCCTTTTATGTTTTGAACTCCGGGTTCCCTCGGGATCTTCGCATTGATCTTTCCTTCGGGAAGATGAAATTACCTCTGTAAATTCCTTTTCAATAATTAATTTGTAGCTGTTTACTTGACAACGCACCGATCTCCAATGAAATGCGTAGGTAATTGAAAGGTATGTCCTTTTTTTAAAAATCCGATGATTACTTTAATGATTAGGAAGATTTAGTCATATTTTTTCCCGGGGTCTCCGGTGAATGCTTTTCCGCTTCGTATAACTGACAACACGTGCGTGGTTCATTGCGGACCTTTGACAGTAACAATCCAGCAATCTTGACACTTGCGGCTATGAAGCTGATTACACAAAAAATCTAGTTGTACAAATAATCTTTTTATTGATATGCAAATCCTTAATACTAATTCTTAGTGGTTAATATTGCTGTGAAAAACATTTTTGAAAAATTAAATTCCATCATTTCAATGAAATTTGCGACGGCAGTCAAGGTAATACGATTAGTGAAAACATTACAATTCGTTGGATAAATTAAACCTCTGAATTATTTTTTAATTATGAGCGAAAATAATATTCACTTCCAATAAACTTATCTTAGTTTAGCGACTCTTATACTTAAGTAGAAGTTAAGATTTAGGTATATCAAATCCTCAATACGTACAATAGTAAGCACAAGTTCAGCTTAAAAATAGAAAAACCTTCGATTGCAACAAAATCATAAATTTTTAGCTTTTAAAGTCAGTATTTGCGGAACCAGTAACAATTTTGACGGACCAAAAATCTCTTTACAAAAAATCAGCAAAACCGCCGTTGTTGAAAAAATCCATTTAATAGAAATGAGGGAATCGGACAATGAGGAATGGTCCAATCCCATTATCGTCGAGCATATTAGATGGCATCTTATATACCAAGCCAAGGGATTAAGTGTTATTTTCCTGTGTTGCATGTGTAAAGAAAACATTTGCACAACCTGTATGCCAAAATTGATATTTCATAGGTGAATACTTTCACCCTTGATCCTACTTTCCAAGCGTCTCCCCGCATATGATATCCCACTGAAATGATTAATGTCGACTTAATCCAATAACGTGACCCCTGCATTTTTTTGGCCGAAGGAATTAACATGGAAACGCAATTGGAGGAGGGGGACAGTGAATATCTGGTAAAGTGGCGCATGTGCGTCAAATGGAATATTCAGGATTCAGGGCGTGTGCTCAAAGCAAGAAGAAAAAGTCGGTTGGAATAACCGTGGAACGGAACATGTAAATGTTTTAACTTCCAACTCTAAAATGTGATGCATTGCGGAGACCAAGAACTCCCAGATTGACACGACTTTATATCATAGTAAAAGGAATCATCCCTTATAAATGGGGAAAACTGTCTCCTCAAGCAATCCATCTACCTCGCTCAAACGAAAAATAGGAATAATTTACACATTTCACGCAGCCTGGTTCCAAGCCGCCGCATTTATTACCTAAGTAGAACGGACGATATGTACGAAATGACTGGTCAGCGGATAGATGATGCATACTGATGGGGGAAACATCACTTTCAAGCTAATAACCATTATATAAATGACATTTTCCCACTGATTGAGACTTTAAAAAACAGTTTAGTTGTAAAACATTAAATTAAAGAAAACTAAGTCAGGAAAAGTGCCCTCCTCACAAGCACCAGCCTATTTGAGACAGTGGTGCTAAATGTTCCTACTTTAATGCTTAAGAGTAAAATGGTATTATTGGGTATTTATGCTGGGAGCGATTGATAATCAGCGTAATACAAAGCATAGAATCACCGCCCACAATATTTTCATTGGCAATAAAATATAAAGGGAACATGCCAAGCAATTTTGTCGGTTATTTTAAGGGACTGAGGATGAATAAAAACATAGTAATATTTCATAAGTTAGAATGCAAAGTTGATTCTTAAACTTAATTCAGAATCAAAATAAGGTTCTCCTCGCACAAATAAAATAATAATCGAAAATAGGATTCAAAGCAACAAACATAGAAAGTAGAGTCCAGAGAAAATCTAACAAGAAAAGTTTTGAGGGTTCAGTGACAAGCAAAGGTATTTCGCACTTATATAAACTCTAGCATAAGAAAAAACATCAAATAATTTTACGCTGATAAGAGAAACTCTACGTCGAAGAAAAACGAAACAGGCTACGAACCCTCTCATAGCTGCGCAGATTAAGCCAGATTAATGTGCGAATTTCCACAGAGAAAAAATCATCCGCCTTGACCGGGATTCGAACCCGGATCCCTCGATTTCCGGCCGAGTGCTTTAGCCAGTTAAGCTACCGAGGCACATAGTCCCGTAAAGATCATAAAAATCCATAGGGAAGGATGATTTTTTCTCTGTGGAAATTCGCACATTTGTGCATTGCGGGTGACTCCGTAGAAGTGAAACTCCGTGGCTAGTCCCGGATAGCTTAAAAATTGTCAGCCATATTGATATTTAAATTGGCTAATCCTTTTGAGAGTTAGAGCACATGCATTAATAGGATGAGGGAAAAAACAACTAATAATTATACAAAGGTAGAATACTGAGACACCCCATCGTGGGCAAACACCTCTTTGGGCTCAAAGTTTCGTTTTTATCTCACGGACTGAGGCCCTAAGGCATCGCTTTGGACTGCTTCATTACCTCGCACTCAGGCATTATTGAACATCTTATATCTTTAAAACCCACAATTAATCCAAAAGGGAGGAGTAACTATCCGTAGCTTAACTGGTTAATGCACTCGATATCGAGGGATCCAGATTCCATTCCAAGTTTTTCCATTTAAGTAATCATCAGTGGAATTTCGCGAGAATGAATTGTTTCCGCTGCAGAGAGAAAAACGAATAGGATGATTTCTCCGGGTGAATACAAGCGTGCAATGTCATGTCATTTCTTAGTCCCTCTCACTCTCTCCAGACAGAGCTCAGCGGCAAAGAGCACTGAGTTACATCATTTTATTTATTCAGTTTTTTTTAATCCTCTTTCGCTGAGAAAATGGGTTACCTCCAGAAAACCAACATTAAGGGTATAAAATATGCAGATAATTCCACAAATATATATAAAATGATAGATTTTATTCAGCCATAGTAGCCGACCACAGGGCCGACCATTTTCGTGGAACTACCGCATTTTGACTAATTATTTGTTAAAAAAATTTAACAAAAAAGAAATAGGTGGTGATATTCCCCTATTTTACTTTTATTCTATTTTCCAGGACTTATCACGCCTCCTATCAATATTTTAGTTATTTTTATCTATTAACGCCTCCTATCAATAGTTTTAGTAGACGATTGAATATACTTTCTCCTCATAATTGACGATTACTGCGGTAATATGAGGAATATGGTGCAATCTGGAGCAATGGTGATTTAACAAAAGAACTGGATATAAAACTTCAAAGAGCATTAAATGCCTGCATTAGATTCATTTGCAATTCACGAAAGTACGATCACATCACACCTTGTATAAATACACTACGGTGGCTTACAGTTAAAAATCGAAGAGGATACTTCCTGGTTAGTCTTTTTTACGATATTTTCAATGGTAGGGAACCAGTTAATTCATACTCTCGATTCCTTTTTAAAGGAGAGCTTTCAAGAACGGGTTACTAGTGGGCGAAACGATAAACTACAAATCCCCATCCACCCGACTTGTTCCTTTCATAGGACTTTCGTAGTGAGCGGAAGCAAATTATGGATGCCTAATCTAGTGAAATACGTATATCCAAAAATAACCGAATATTTAGGCAAAGACTTTTCAATTACCTGTTTCAAAAAGAAAGAGATACTATCAAATGATGGCCTTACCATTTTTTCATTGTAATTACGTCCAAAATAAATGAACCTGTGTAAAAGTAAGATCTGTCATATATACATGTTTTTAATATGGATTATCCATTACATGTCTGAAATTGAGTGGAACTATTAGTAACTATCATACGAACTATTTGCGTTTCCACTCTTGTAATAATAAAAATCCTATGAATTGTAAAATACACCACAAAATTGTCACATGGCATATTTTTACATATTTTCGTTTTTGTACTAGTATATGCATCGTCTTGTTTTCATAATGAGTTGCCTAAATCATATTTTTTAATTTATGCACTATGCGAACGATTATGCTTATGTTAATTTATTTAATGCTCATATGAGCCTGTGTAGCCTCAGAGTATAGTTTCAATTTTGTTAAAAATTGTATTGTAAATATGAAATAAAATATTTTCTATCTCTCTCTCTCTCAAATTCTTAAGAGCCAATGTCAAAACCTCCTCATTTTCAAGTCTGAATTCCAGCTAAACTTGCCTATAAACCATAATTTATTATCATCTCAGTTCATAAAACGCCCATCTAAGATATCCAAGTTTTCTTGAAATGTCCGGTTTTCAGGAAATCTGGAATGAGTGACCCTGAGGCCAGAGCCATCTCAAGGGCGAGAAGAGAAGTGCCGAAAGGAATGCCTCGAAGGAATGTGTTAGGGCGGCATTTCGTGGATATACGAGCGGAGGGGTGGGTTTGTTGGGTGCGGCGGGAGGGACGGAAGAGAGAACGGCAGTCGGGCCGGGGACTGCGGGAAGAGTTTCAGGGGAGAGGACGGGGTGTGGACGGGAGAAAGGCGGGAGAGAGAAAGATCGCCAAAGACGGTCCGAGATTAAGGAAGGGAGACGCCGCGGCTGTCGCCTCCTCCTCCGCAGAGGAAGACGCCAACAATGAGGGCGCTCGAGGGGAATGGGGTTTTCATGCGGGAAAAAGAGCGACCTTCCAACTATGAGGGCAGAGTGATATTCTAATTTCAGCAAAGTATGGCGATACAAATTTTGGGAATAATTCTGTAGTGACGTTCGGTCAGGTTTTAAGCCGCTAAAATCGCCGAATGGTTTACTTTTGCCTTCGACGATATCGTCGCCACGTTGCAAGGAATCTCTTAAAAATTAACACTATCGAACATCGCAACCCGGCAGAACCTCGCTTAAACCGAACAGTCTCGTACGACCCATCATTTTCCGACCACCGATGTGTGTTTTTCAAAGGTTAATTCGGTGAAAATACGTACAACTGATAATTTTTCAAATTAACTTTAATCACATCTCCAAATCAATAACCGCACATCATAATCTATTTCTTGTAATTATGGAAATTTTTTCTGCACTTATTCATATTCACATCAGTTGCGGGAAAGCTTATCTCTCCACCACTTCCAACTTCTGTATATAGTTTCCTTTAACCCGAGTTTCCATTTAGCGCCATTCCGTACGCATTTCAAAATATCAATTTTGCGTATCAAAATTATACAAAAACCTTGATACTTGGAATCGTGAAATGAGAGTCGTTTAGTACACGGCATTATGTAAATTTATACGAAAGAAGATACACGACCATTTATGTTCAAATATCGACAATCATCTCAAAAAACCGCAAAAATACAACTTATTTATAGACGATAAATGCAGCCGTCCATCCATAAACTGGTAAACCTACAGTAAGAACTAAATTAAAAACTGAGGCACAAACAAGGGATAATTTGGTACGTTTTCAAGCCTCTTTCTAACGTAAGTAGCTAGATAAAAAGCCCACCAAATATAAAAACAAGTGTAAAACCTAAATTAGTTATTGACAAGTAGCCCTGAGATGGTTAAATACGTCGACATCGTCAAAGGCATAAGTAACCACTCGGCAATTTTAGTGACTTAGAAAAAACAACAGAGGCGATAAACAAACAAAACATTTTATGCTCGAAAAATGATATTTCTTAAAATTTGAAGAGGCAATCAATGTTTCATTCTTGCAATTCGTATCTTGAAGTAAATCATTGTGTATATATGATACAATGCCTTATCCTTCTGTGACCAACCTGATGCCCTCAGAAAAGGGCATAAAATGTGACTGCATTAGAATCCTGAAAAAATTGTAACACCTACCGTTTTAGGCTTCACTTCGTGGAAGTTCATAGTATTATACATACTTAGAGAATACAATTTCGTACTTTTCCAAGGATTTTATTTTGTGTGGTACAAGTCGGTGAAACGCGTTGTATGTACCACACAAAAGAAAATTCTGTGGAAAAGTACGAAATTGTATTCTCTAAGTTTGTAAGACCTTATTATGGAAATCGGATGTCCTTCGAATGAACATATTATTTTACAAGTCTTGAGTCGAGAATATTATTTTCCACATGTTTTTATGCTCTTACTTAAATTCCATTTTCAATATAATGAAACAACCATAAAAAATATGATTTTGTAAATTTAAAAAAGTGTAAGAAATGAATTGCTATGCACTGGTATAAGTACGATTGGCCTTACTACAAAAGTCGTTTCTTCCACAGATCTCTGTAGGTTACTGATCTGTTCCCCGTTTTCTTCCTCTTCATTTCCACAGCAAGACGGCTCTAATCCTAAGTACGTATTTGCAGAACATATCCCGCTGGATGAGCCTACCAAGCAGCTCTGTTTTGTATTTAAGCGGTTCTGGTGATATTGTCATATTTTTTGTTCCTTCTGGATATTTAATCATGCTCAGCAATTTACCTATTGTATTGAATCTAACGTTCTTCTACTAGCATAACTGTCTAGGAAGACACTGTCACCAGAATGACGTATGACTTTGATTCCATTGTCCCCATAATATTCCTTCCTTCTTCTAACATTTTTCATTAATTCATCCTAAGCCATGTTGAACGGTATAGGACAAATTTAACTAATTAATTCAGTAGTAAATGCTGGAGATACACATCCGGGTACAAGATTAAGTGCGGGCAGGCCAAAAATTAGATGGCAGAATAATGCAGAGCTGGAATGATATCAGGGTGCACGAAAGGAAAAAGGAGCAAGTCTAGGAAGAATGTAAATAAGGGAAGAATCTTAACATCAAGGGAAAACCAAAACACGTCTTAGCTGTAAAACCTGAAGGATGTCTCCCTCATTAAAAAATTCTTTCATTACGCAAGCGTTGTGAAATTTTTACCTTTTGAGTTTAATTTTTAATTTATAAGTCACCATTTTATGCCATAGTTTAAACGTGACTCACCGATCTTTGTATTTCAAATACAATACTCTCACCGGAGTAAGTTTTTAGTGATACAATAACCGACGTCGACAAAGCACCTACTAGAGTCGGGTCGCACGTGAACGAACGGATCCATGTATTGAACGGGAGGACCGAGGACCGACTCCTATGGAACGACCGTTCCTTTCGGTCCTTCGTTCTTTTCGGTTCGTTGGGCCTCGCGGTCTGTCGTTCCTTTTGCTCTGATCTTTAAGAGATAGGATGTTCTTTATAATTCCCCAAAAATTCTACCGCTGACGCTGTATAATTAGCAGTATTTTTTTCTTCATATAAATTAGATCTATTTACGAAACCATGTCAAAAGTTGATAATATCATCTTCCATCTTTTATTTCACCCAACATTCTTAAACGCCGTCATTACGATATACCAAGTATTTCTAAGTTTTTTTTATATTTTGTAAACACCAATAACGTATTAAAAATAAAGATACATTATCACCATTAAAAAAGGAACAGTGAACGAGTGGAAAGTAACGGTTCACAAAAAGGACCGGTCCAGAGTGAACGAGTTCGCAAACATGAACGTGTTTGCCCACCCACTGCATCATTAAAACTTTTAAAACTACCGCATTCATGATATTGTTTGTAGCATACTATCACATTATGTTTGGATATAAATAGATAGATCAAATGCAAGATGCAGTACAAATCGGTTTATCGTATGTTTCTCACTATAGGATGGCTATTCTTCGAATTTATAAGTCGATCAATGTTGGCAATGTGATTCTAAGGCATATCGCATCGTAAAGCTCATCGCATGATATTGAATCATACCTCAGTCGCTTGAAATCGCACACCCGCGGCGTTAAATGATATCGCGCGAGACCGCCGCAAAACTATACGCTCAGTATCCTGGAAAAGTAATGCGATAACGCCAGCATATCGCATTATATCACACATCGCATTATTTCGAATCGCACAAAAAATCGCTTGAAATCGCTCAATGCATGGTATCGAAAGACACAGTGATATTGCAACGCGATGAACCGAACATTCCCGGAAAATTACTGCGATAACGCCGGCATATCCAATGTATGGCGCATCGCATGATATCGAATCGCTCTTAAATCGCTTTAAATCGCTCAATGCATGGCATCGAAAGACGTCGTGTGATATCTCAACGCGCTGAACCGAGTATTCCCGGAAAACTATTGCGATAACGCTGGCATATCGTATTGTATCACGCATTGCATGGTATCGATTCGCTCAATGCGTGGCATCGAAAGATATCGAGGGATGTGGCAACGCGATGAACCGAGAATTCCCGCAAAATTATTGCGTTTGCTACGTCGCTTCGCATTCGATGAAACATAACAACGCACAGGGTTACCCTCTGCGCCTCTCCGTCGATAACAATCTCACGCCGACAGAACTGCAGACTTATCCTTTCCGTTATCCTTTCCCTTAATTCTCACGAGGAAGGAGAGAAAGGGACATTGTGGGGCGAGATGGGATGGAAGACGTTTCCTTCCGCACCGAATTCTCTCGTCCGTCCTCCGCTCTAAAAATAGTGGGATTCCCAGACGCACTCTTCCGAATGGCTCCTCGAGTCCCTTGACTGAAATAATGTTATCACACAAGTGGATCCAGCGAGCTCGTTTTATTTCCACTGTCTGCCTTCATGTATTCAATGGGAATCGACCGGCGACACTGAGGGTAAAAGGGAAAGAGTCGCTTCACATTACAGAGAAAAGGTCAAGGACATTTTCTACCACAGTAAAATCTTCCAAGTAGAACTTAAACATTAACTTTCAATATTTTTTAGCTATGGTTTCCTTCACGGCTTATCAGCCGAGGTCCATAAGGGGTAGCTCTGGATTCAACTTCGTTCGATTTCCGCTCGGGCTCGGCTTCAGTTAAGGATAGTTATTTTTTCAATACAATTTAAAATATTTCCACTTATTTTCACGTCGAAAAACACTCTTTTTCCAATTCGTTTGAATTCGTTCAATCCGTTCTTGGAATGTGCAATAATATGGGTTTGGAAGTAATGTTTCAACTTTTTTCTACCGTATAAAATTATATAGACATGACTTTGAAAACAATAAAGATTGACGAGATCAAAATAGGAACCGGCAATTGGGAGATCCCGGTTCTAATCCTGGTCAAGTCAAATGATTTTTTCATGGCGAATTTCAATCCTTGGTTACCAACACTACTATGAGTTGTCTGAGAATTTGAGGAAGCTAATTGTAATGAACGAAGTTCAGTGATAAATAAGAAAAAGGCTAATGGAAAGAAACTAATGTAGCAGATGAATACGGATGTAATGTGTATGTCGGATGTTTGCAATGTTATGTTGACTGTTAAGGGGGAACATAGGAATTTTCTTGTTAAAAAATTCCCCAGCTGACAAGCCGAAAAAAGCTGCTTTTACAAGCATGCAGTGTTTTGATTACATCATGCAATTTCAATTCCACAACAATTATAAAATCCAGTTTTTGTTGCATAGAGAAAACTGCAAAAGTTACACTCAGGTAATGCAAAACAAGGGTACTCCTATGAATTACTCAGCTAAACTTGCACAAACTATGGCAGGTCAAAATGCACGACACTAATTCCGACAGAAATAGGCATAAATATTACAGAAAATTATACAGCATGACTACCGCCAGCACTGCACAGTTTGTTGAAAAATTTATGCAAATTACTTCTCGCCGTATTTGCTGTCGTGCACAATACCATTAACACTGGCGTGATAAGGGAAGTGCTCATTCCAATTCACTAAAGTGAATACTCCACTCTGAATTACTTTAAATTTCCCCGAGACATGATGAACATCACCAAGCGGATCCGCCGTAACACTTTATGGTCTACTTTCGTTCTCGGTGGAAAATTAAATCTTCAGAGCGTTGTTTCACTTAGCGCGAGGGTTTTCCGAGAACCAATTTACCGCCTCACGGCTAGGATGGGTTGCCGCCACCAATTATGCACACGCGGATTAACTGCTTTGCAAATTCAACTCTTAGAATTTATATCTGCCGGGGAGTGAATCTACTCGCAGGACGCGCACAAACTTCATTAAGGGAGTGTGCTTTAAATTTGTGGGGAGGGGGATTCGGGTGGCTGGTTGAGAACCCTAAATCTGGAGTGATTTCTAAAGATAAAGAGCTAATTAGCTTGTTGAAAAAGTATTGGTAACCACACTAATTAATTTCCTGAATCCTTTTCCAGTTATCACGTTTAAATAAATAAACCTTTTCAATTTGAAGTCACCGAGGCGAGGAATTATTTAGAATTTTATGTTAGAGAGCCATATGAGTAGCAGGGGGACAAAAATGAAAAAAAGTTAAAAAAAAACTTAAAGCTAAGCTTAATGAGAGCCGGATAGGTTTACACTCGCTCCTTCCAAGTATGTTAAACGGTATTACGTTCCTAACATGCATGCAATCATTTCTTAGGCTCACTCATAGAAATGGAGATACATAAATACGCATTTGTGCGCTCACTGTTTTCCGATGCATGAAATTTGAATTTTATTTCCGCTATATCCGAATTGCAACAGTCATGATAATGCTTCCCATAGAAACAAGATAAACATTTAATGGAAAAATATTCTTGAAAATACAACCCAGTCACCTGAAGCACCCCGGCGTGTGATCGGCAACATTTCACTTAATCATATGTTTACGCTTGAGTTCCAATTTGAGCAGTAAGAAAATGTTCTAAGGTTTTAGTACAGATCATCAATCAGTAGAAAATTTAGTTTTCATCCCTCATATTGTTTTTCGAAACACGGATATCAAACAATGCAGGACTTACAATAACTGTCCCCTCCTTAAAGATACATCATAGCTTTAACGACAGTTAAATCCGCCATAGATAACTCATAAAGCTTTTCATATGTTAAAGAGGGTTGTATCCAAAGACAACCCAGGAAGTTTCGCTCTCACAAATATTCAGTGCAATGAAACAGTACGTCAATATTACCGACAAATATCCAAATACAGTTGGATTTACAAATGACTTCTCCATTTCCATTCCAAATGAGAAGTTCTTACCAAGAATAGAAGAAGATATAATTGCAATGGAAAAATATGCCACATACACTAATTAGCGATTTTATGCTGGATCTTCGAAAGATAAAGGAGGAAAGGACATGAATATGCCAGATCAAGAGATAGACCAATTACAAACATAGCTTTCCACCACGGTCCTTCGAATAGTACGTAATAGATAACGTATTTGGATCAAAATCGATGGGTTCAATTCAGACTCGAAATTTTTCCCTCAGTTCTTAAAAGAGGACAGTCCGAATGAATCATTCCCCTCAAATGGATCATACCTTATAATATCGAGAAGAACAAAAATATTTGCGAGACACTTTCTTATCATTTCCCTCGTTAAGTTATCTGTACTATCATTGAAGTACATCCAGCAACATCTTCAAAGCAGCTTAAGATGGGCGAAGCAATTTCCGTTTATGAAAAATTTTTCGAAAAATACTGTTCATATTCGTACTCAGTAGTAATGAGTATTGATTAAAGCGAAAAAATATCGCATGCTACCGATGTGGTCTCTCGGCTATTTAATGGTACTGTAAACGGTAGCCTTATGGCACTTGGCATATATTTTGTTACGATTCGATAACATAAGTAATGATTTTGTGTTGAATACAAAAACATACCTTTCATAACATTATAATGGTCCATATTAAACATAAGGGTATCATACCGAATATAAAACAGGTATTTACTACCAGTTTTTGCTTAAATTTTAATTTCGCGCCGTAAACCTGTCAAAACGACCCACGATTGGCACTCCAACCACCTTAAAGGCTAAAAATAAGCATCATGGGCCATTTAACGATTCCATATGAAAAATATACAGGGTGTTTCAGGAGGAAAGTTCGATTCTTCTGGAGGAGGGAGGGGAGGTGATTTAAAACATACTTTATCATAGCAACACGGGGTCGCAACTCCTTAGTTACCGAGCTAAGACAACGTAAACATGTTTTCAGAAGTATTCTGCAATCGCAATGAAAACTCCCAATTTCAATAACTGTTATCGATTGAGGAGATTTGAAACTTTCCACAGTGAAGCATATAATAGTATTATTCTTGTTCTGCTATCATCCATGCTAACGGTATCTTATTTTCGAGATGGCTCTCGAATATTCGTCGAAATTAAATCCTCAAAAACAAATGATGAACGATAGTGCTCTTAATTTCAGAGATATCAAAAAACGTGTAAGAAAAAAGCGTTTAGTAAATTTATTTTTCAATACATTTCAGCAAAAATCACATCTATATCTTTTAAAATACGAAAGATATGGTAACTTAACCGATTTTAATACAGCGAGGCAACAAATTTTCTAGTGGATAAGAGCTTTAATTTGCATAGAAAACCTCGGCAATTAGTGACATTAATCAAAACTTGCCTTTAAGTAAAAGGCCCGAGGAAAATATGCAACCAAGGTCGAGGTCTGGTTGCTGAGAGTTACAAAGTTAACAGTTATAAGATACCGTTAGCACTAATGATATCAGAACAAGAACATTACATATCTTATGCACCACTGCGAAAAGTTTCAAATCTCCTCTATCGATACTAGTCATTGAAATTGGGAGTTTTCATTGTGATGGCAGAATACTTCCGAAAAAATGTTTACGTTGCCATAGCTCGGTAACTAATGAGTTGCGACCCCATGTTGCTATGATAAAAAATGCTTCAAATCACCTCCCCTACCTCCTCCAGAAGTTTCGAACTTTCCTCATGAAACACCCTGTGTAGTCAACACAGCGATCTAGAGAAGAGTAAACTTCAGTAAAGATTATGAATCAAATGCGACTGAATTGCATAGGGTAGAAGAGATGCATGATTGGAAATAAATATTCCGTAACTTTGATCCAACAGAGGGGCATATAGTGATAGCTTGTATTTTGTGTTATTTTGAAAACAACTTTTTTTAATGCAGGCTGCAGAATATTCGCTCATTAGCATCCATTTAGCTCATCTTTTGTCCGTTCATTAGGTCCTAACCAACCCAGCGCTTCATCCACCGACACCAGGACTTGCTAATGCCCCAAGTTTATTTTTCTATCCCTTTTAGTTTTGAAAGGTGTATTTTTTTTCACGAGAAAAAAATTATCCTTTAGAAGGTGCTACAATAAAACCTTCCAGAGATTGAAAATATATTAGGATGAACAATAAAGTGTAAAATAAACGTACAGTATTATAGGCCACGAGAATATCACAATGATCTTTTTAACAGAGGTTCTTTAAAACTATTTTGAAATTAATTTTAGTTATTTTCAGAGGAACTTTTCCCCAATCTTTTATCCTCTGCTTTACACCTCCTTGAGCTCCCTATCCATCCCCATATTTAAAATAATTAATTTACATATAATATGTGAGATCGTAATCTGTCTAATTAGAATTACGAATGGAACCTTCTCCGGAAGAAAACTCTCTTCGTATGGTATTTGTTGGAGTTTATGTAACAATTCGGCATATCAATATCTTAAATGTATGTACATAAACTTGAAAACGAAAGTTTTTTTCCTAATTTAATTTCATCAACTTAAGATGCCTCTAAATGCTGAGCCTTCGATAATTGACCGGGTTTTTTAAGATTATTAAAGTTAATTAGAATCTTTTAGAAATTGTAATGAGAAAACGTGACTCGTAACCAGTTTTGAACGACCAAAAAAATAGTTTTAGCTAGCCATTAATTATCGTACACGTCACCTATTTCTTTTTTACCGTCTCTGGACTGAAATCTACGTAAATTTAATGAGCATTTACAGAAAAATACACAGGTGATAGCTTTTTCAAACCAATCCACCAGAAAATTGTCAGTAAAAGCAAGAAATCGTACACGTTTTATAAAATTCTGATAATGTAGAGTGTATTAGAACATATGCTTTTGATTCTTCTCTTTGCCCATTTTTTACTGGTCATTTATATCAACGATACACATGACCTTAATTTTGAAGGAAGAAATTCACCTAAAAATCAGGGCACAAGAGGATTTAAGGTCCATGGAATCCGAATGCCAAAACGCCAACCTTTGATGTTATTTCGCTCACCTGGAGGTCATAATTCTTTCAAAAGCTCTAGGAGACTTAAAATTCAGCAGAAACTAGAACAAGAACGTGAAGCCAGTAATGAGGCGAGACTCAAAAAAAAATCTAGACCTAAGCTTTAAGCTTTCCCGTTAGTCAGCGAGTATCATAAAAGGAAAACGACAAGTTATCATTAGTACTAAACACAATGAGTTGTCCTAACGATAAATACACACACACTATGTTTGAACTGTTAAACTAGCAAATGCTGATTATAAAAAGACGAGCCCCTAAGCTAATTAGCGAAAAAAAGGCGATAGATTTTAATGTAATGCATCAGCAATATTAATGTGAATATGAAGTAAAGTATAAAATAATTTCTAGATCAATGGATCTTGATAATGATCTGAGATCGTTTTAAAGAAAAAAGTGGAAACTATTAAGTTAAAAATAAAAATATTTGGTTCTAAAATTGATTTCACAACATGGGTAGGAAGTGGAAACATGATTGATACATTCCTTCTTTTCCTCCAACGGTCGCTGATGATTCACATCTTTTTAACCTTGCACTAGGCGTTCGAAATTGTGAATAATCATTGTTTAGTCCCGTAATGAAGAAATTCACATTGATTATAGTATCCATATTGGTAAGAAAATTTCGATTGTTTCTGCAATTATTATATTTGTGCGACGCGATTCCAGTTTTCCTGTATCGTCAGGTATAATTGTTTGTATAATATTTATTAATTTAATGTTGAATAGAAACAAGATGTGCGGGGAAGAGTGGAAAAAAACCATTGAGGTGTTTGGAGAGGGCACTGCGTCATCAAATTGAAACCTAAGAACCGAAATAACAAGTGTATTGTTTCGATCTGCTCTCTCCTTACTTTCCAATGGATCGCACAACGGAATGGACGAATTAGCGGATGTAATGCAATAATATCAAATATCTGTTTAAAATTGAAGGCAATTAACTCATCTAACACTCATTGGCTACTTAGTACTATGGATTCTACTCGATTATACCCAAATTTTCATCGGAAATGCGGGTGATCATTAATTTAAATAAATAAACAATTAACACAAACAGAATGCACATTAAAAAATAAAATTCATGCTGATTTTTAGTAAGTTATATATGGAAAACGTAGTAAAATTGCAAAATTAATGCGTTGGACCGCAAGCACTCTAGGAAAATTAGGGTCCGCGAATAAGGTAGACTGTCTGCAGCTTATATCATTGACCAGCATAGCAAGTGCCCTCTTCATATACCTCAATGAAGAAACAAACCTTTGAAATGGAAGGCAGGAGAACATAGATTAAGGGCTTGTGAGGTAGGAAAGATTACTCTTCAACAAAGAAATTTTGCCGGAAGGGAATGGAGGGGTACGGAAAAAGTAACTATTTGAACTAAAAAGTGGGTATTTAAAGTAAAATTCAAACTTCAAATCTGAGCAACTATCCACATAATATTCCCCGTTCTTCTCCAAGTTATGCCTCTTAAGATTTTTTGTCAACCTCTTCCATCGGAGAGACAATTTATCAATCATCCCTCTTCTTCTTTTCTCATCACCTCTTATAAGAATCCTTTTCATGGACTATGGCTTTCCAATAACACCCATTAGTTGAGCTTCACGTTCAAGGTATGTTCTTTGCTAATGGCTGAGGCTTCTGTTTACGTACAAATGGGAAAAATTGTTCAACGACCTCTGTGAAAGGACATAGCACGGAAATAAGTGAGAGTACAGAGTAAATATGCAGTTAACTGACTGAATTTAGGAGCATTTAAAATGTCTTTAAGGCTGTAATTGAGAAAGGGAAACCTCGTCAATGATACTTAGTCCTAATGGGTGATGTGACGTATGTACAGGAAGCCTCGTGGTAATGCGCTCCAAATTGCCCCGCAGAAGCGGAAGCGGCTTCAGTAATTTCAGCGTGGGGATACCATGCGCGTACTCCACCAACCTCAATCGCATGCAACGAATAAACCACATTATAACCTCGAGAAAGCTCATTAACTCATACCTTCCTGGCCCACGATAGCCGTTCACCATATCAAAGTGAATCAAATCTGCTGGGAACTAGTAAAAAAAATACCTAAGGAAGTCTATTAGCAACCCAAATTTTATTGTAAAGATTACCTGTGACGATGTGATTATTTGCTGTTAAAAAAATTATCATGAAAAGTCACAGAAAACAGAGCGATCAGCAGTATGCTATTGCTGAGTGGGCTAGTCTCATGAAAACGTAAATAGTTTTACAGGTTCTTTTTAGTAAAAAAATAGCAGTGCACATATCATGAACAGTTAGGGTCAGTGAATAATAAAATAATATTAATCAAAATTAATAAAGAAATTTTAAAAGAAATTGTTTCATTAAAAGTTATCAGTGAAAGTGTAAAAAAGCTTTGAACTAGTTTTAAATTGCAAATAAACCAAATTATTTCAGTGTTAATAAAAAATCTTTTTTTAAGCTAAAGAATTCATATTTCTAAGGTAGGGCTGCAATTTTAAGTTTTTAACACTGACAGTTGTTGTATTTTCTAAAATTTACATTATAAAGCATTGTCGAGGACATCCTTACCCCGTCCAAGGATAAAATAGGGAAGCGCATTAAGGGTCTTCAGCAGCTGCTGCGGGATTTGATGGAGAGGTAACTAGAATCCGATGAAGGGGAAGGAGGCGAAAAGCTTTGCTGCAGCACCTCGTGCAAGGGGATACGGATTCGAGAGACTCCATCAGAAAGAACGACCAAGGGACGTAAGAGACCTCAGGTTTTCCGCTTGGAATACCGCGCGCTTCAGTATCGCATCACTAGGCGCGTTCTCTGCCTTCCGGGTTGTCTGTCACTTTCTACTGTTTATATGAGTGTTCATTGCGAGGAAGGAAAATAATTCTTCAAATTCAGCTTTAAAATTATAATTATTCACAATGCTGATGGCATTACCTCGCTTCAAGTTAGCATTTTGTGTGATGCCATTTAACTCCAATCCGTAGTTTCTGAAATCCTAATAATATCATGATTACAATTTTTTACTGATGGTATTTATTACATGTTTGCGCCGATTTGTTGATAGTGGCAATCCCGGCAATGAAAAATTATCATCTATTCCAGTGATGGCAAACGTATGACACGTATGCATACCACAAGATGTTTTGGTTGAAACGCATCGCTTAGTAAGAGTAAACACATGCTGCAATACAATTTTAAGAAAAATATTATATTGTTTTACATTTTCAAGTTTAAGAACATTAAAACACACACTGACCAGATCGAAAAGACAGTTCATTACCAACTGAACAGATCTAAGTTGCCTGCAGTGTACGACCCCTGGTGCTCGGAGCCGCTTGTCTTGTAGACGCCTGTTGACGCTCGTAACGCGTGAACGCGTTGCCGCACATTGTCGGTTGCATTGGACGACCAGCCTAATATGTAATATGAAGCGTCCTTATGAGGTCTCTTTGTATCTATTTTTGGGTCTGCCACACCGTGCCTTCGAGTGCTGCTTGCATGTGGAAATCCGTCCGTCTCATCCTATAATCCTCTTTGCATCAGCGAGCATGATGGAAGTAGAGGCTCAGCCGTGAGGAGACTCGAATTTTGGTGCGACCACGACTGTATTGACCACTAATTTTGTATTTGAAATTGATGAAGAAATATTTATCGATGCCACATAATTTTTAGCTGCTTGGAGACCTATAACCTCAATTTACTTCATGGGTATATATTGACTGTTTGAGCTTCTGCTAGTGCTGAAACCTCAATCAATTTTTTCGCATTTAAAGACAAATGAGAGGTAGTACTCCTGGGCATCAATTGGGTTTTGTCAGATAGCGAGCACAGAACTTTATTAAAATATGGGTTCACAAAAATTCTGCATTTATCCGTTTCAGTGGCAGATTTCAGGAGCATATATCATTTATGATAAGTTTTTGTGATGTAAGTTAATTTAAGCATTCAATGCAATTATTCACTTTCAATATCATTCTTACGCAGGCATTGCACGAGCAAAGCTCAAATTAATTTTCTCAGATTTTTATGAGCAAAACTGGTCGCTGCATATTATTTTTGAAAATGAAAATAACTTTCCTTGCGTAACGAGTTCCTCCAATATTGACAGCGATTGTCAGAATGTTTCACATTATTCTTAGTTCTGAACCCATTTTCTTGAATTTTGCGTTATGGGTAATACTTTCCTTATGAAAAATACTTCCAATAATGTGCAAATAATTTAAGAAAGCATGTACCAAACTATTGCACTAAATCGCAATTTTAAAACATTTTTGTTGCTGTTCAAGTAAACTGTTCATAAATCAAAAGTGCTGCATTTTTGCTTTTGGTAGTTTTTGTTAACCTAAAGGAATTTAGAACTCCTGAAAAAAATGGCGAGGGTTTTTTAGCTGTTATACCGACAGAAAAAATATTACATTAATTTTTTTCAGAAAACTGCTTTGGCTCTGTATAAATAGCCTTTTACAGCTATTTTAAATTAATTATTATAAAGAAACTATAATAAAATATGAAAATATTTAGGAAAATAGTAATGGTATGGTTTCATCAAAATAATTTATACATAGGTGAGGAAACATGAAATTGAGGCATAAAGACTTCTTTAGAAAATGACAGGGGTTAACGAAACCCTCTAATGTCCGAATATGTGGATGCAGTTTCATTTTAGAGGATATGAATGTTATTGCATTATATGATTAAATATTTCGATTTTAAACTGACAATTTCCTCAAAAAACTTATGCTAAAACTAAACTTAGCTAAAACCGAGGGGTGAAACTCTGAGAATTGGTGTACGCTTGTTTAGAAATGGTTGCGAAATGGACAAAAATGGATAGAAATCGACAGAAATGGAAATAAATGGACGGAAATAGTTAGAAATGGTTAGAAAAGGACAGAAATGGTTAGAAATGGACAGAAATGGTTAGAAATGGACAGAAATGGATATAAATTGACGGGAATGGATAGAAATGGATAGAAATGGACAGGAATGGATAGAAATTGACAAAAATGGACAGAAATAGATAGAAATTGACGGGAATGGAAAGAAGTGGACAGAAATGGATAGAAATGGACAGGAATGGATAGAAATTAAAAAAAAAGGGTTAGAAATGGATATAAATGGACAGAAATTGACAAAACAGGTTGGAAATGGACAAAAATGGACAGAAATGGATAGAAATGGCTGAAATGGAAATGCGGTGTACACTTGTTTTTGAAGTTTCGTACCCCTCAGCTAAAACTAATGTTTTAATCGTGAAATACGCAGCCCGCGAGTCAACCAACATCTAACTTTACCTAGTACTTGTGCAGCGTAAAGGTGGAGATTCGAAATCTTCTCTCTTCTCCTTTCGCCATTCCAGCTCTTCATTCCTCCTTTCAATTCTCTCTCACTCCGTGCCCGCCCAGCTGAATTCGCCCTATCGGCTTCCGCCCGGCTCTTTTCGTTGTCAATTGGAGAACTTCGCAGTGCTCTATTTTCTTACTTTCTATTCCTTCTTCCCCGTATAACCAACCTCCTTTCATTTGTTTGTTTGTTCTCTTGTTTCGCTCCCGCCAGGGGGTTCTCTGAGTCGTGACATGGCTGACGGTGGGGGTAGCTGCGGTATAAGGAGGAGGGAAAGGAGAACTAATCGAAAGGGAGCCTTTTTCTCTGTCTTCGTCTTCATTCTCCTCGATACTCCCTCTCGAGATGCCGTCTACCACGTCTTCAAGATATCCCGGCTTCGTATAACTTAGTTTGTCTTACACCCTTTAGAACACGATCGCCTTTGTATTGACGCTCCTTCGGGGGTGTCGATATAGAAACTTTTTCGATTTGTTTTTATTCAATCGCGGCAATGGACCTCTTTTTTTTCCTTACAGTCTCAGCAACAGAACTCATTTCGGTCCTTACGGGGGGCTTTGGTGAAAGCTCTTTTGTCCCTCAACGGTGGAAGAGTCCTGGGTTTAACCTCGACCTCGTCATTTTCTACGTAATGAAAAGCCAACGATCGACTCCCTCCTTTCGAGAAAGATTTTCCCACTCCATAGCTCCATGTTCGAAGCGCATTTAGAGGGCCATATTTTTTTCCTTTTTTAGAATTAGTGGCCATTGGATATTTAAGGCCGTCCATACTTGTCATTGAGTCATTCTCATGGGCGCGATAAGAGATAAAGCCCAGTGCAGTTCTGATTCAACTAAGTCTGCCCCCCCTCCTGAATGAAAAATTGTGAAAGCTCCCATCTTTGAAAGAGATAAATAAGAAGTTCTGATGCAGAGATGAAACATTTGCCTGATGATGATGTAAAACCTGATGTTGATGTAAAAATATCTGATGATGATGTAAAAACATCGAAACCTAGGTCGCAGTAAGATTTATTTCTGTGGATAAGTGCAAAATTTTCATTTCTGCATCATGCATACATTCCACTCAATATCGTAGGAATCTTTTTTTTTTTTATTTAATTTAATTTAATTAATTTTTTTAAATTTTATTTTATTAATTTTTTTCTTTAATTTAATTAAAATTTTCTATAAATAAGAGGACTAATCCAGCAGAACCTTCAGAATAACATGACTTATTTTAAAATAATTCCCAGTTACCGATATTAAACCTCACAAGTGACGAAAGCTGCGGCAGCTGGCTTCTTTTACTCCACCAGTTCCCCGTGTTGGGTTCCCCGCGAGTTCGTTGGTTAAAGGTCCGGCCCTGGCTCCAGAAATTTTTTACTTAACTTGGAAAGCTGTAAATTTGTATAACTATGTAAATTTGGATCCAGAAATTTTAATCCTTGCTCGGTCTTCGATTCCGATCTGAGAGAGGAATATTTGCACTCTCGAGCTGAACTTGAGATGTGTGAGTTCACGGGTTATTCTCTAACTGTACAAATACATGCATTTTCTTTCTTTTCTGGAGTCCTCTCTTTGTCATACTGTTCACTTATAGAGTGACTGTTGCTTTGTTTGTCTGTACCATAGATCGTAAAGCCATTAACTCAAAAAACCATTAGGTATATCAATAATAATATCTTATTCACATTAGGCTTGTTTTTTTTCAACTTTTTCACAACTATACATCTAGGTTTACCCTGCAAGCCACCAAATGGGCGGGTGGCAGGGGTTTTTGGACACTAACCGTCTAAAGGTGTAAGAGATAAGGTTTTGGGAGGTGACATGGTGACGTGTATTATCGGAGTGTATTCACTGGAGCTCAGTTTTTATTGTGGTCGCTTATTGTGAGCGGAAAGAACGAGTTTTTGCACCTATCTGTTTGCCAATGTATCTCTCTTATTGTATCGCATCTGCCAGACCTAGAGATGTAGTGAAGCGTCATGATAATATTCTATGTGTCGCTCTTAAGCACACTAGTTCTGAATTTCGATAAAAACTGATCTCAAATTAAAACCTTCCCCTAAAAAAACTTCACCATTTCATCTCCCAAAATCTTATCCCTTACACGGCTGCGGTCAAAACACCCCCTGCTGCATACCCATGCGGAGGCTCGTAGGGCAGTATTTAGATTGGCGAACTGTTGGTACAGCGTAGCAGATGAGAAAACAAGCATTTGGGTGCAAATTAACTGTTTGGCAATGTATCTTTCTCATTTTATCGCGTGTCAGGCGTAGAAATGTGAGGCGCCATGATAATATTCTCTGTGTCGCTCTTAAACACACCAGTTCTGAATTTCTCTGCAAACTAAGCCTAGCCTATAGCCTCCGAGTCTCGAATATATGATTTAAATGTTAAATCGTAAGACTTTTTTATAGATGTGATTGTGCTTTTATAGATCATTCCATCAGTGAATACCTACGGTCGGCCAGGTGTGTTCTACTCTACATAATTTTCAAGGGGCAGCACGCCGGATTAACTAGGTTGTTCTTATTTTTATTTCTGTTGGGCTAGTTTCGTCACATTGTTGTCATCTGGAAAAAACGACACCGATCTGTTGAAACAAGTCGTAGTGAAGTAAAAATTGGCGGACTTAAACAAAATTTTGTTTTCATCAGTGAAAATGAACGTCCACTCGGTTAAGCCGGAAACCATTGAACACGTTAAGTTGTTCTCCATTTTTCAACCACAGAATACTATCGCATACTATCACGCCAGTCACTGAAAGCGCCACTGAGAAACGGAAAATGAGAATGAAGTATGAACAATGGAGAGTAATTTGAAAGAAACGTGTAATCAAAATAGTACTGGTGATGCGGATAATAATTATAACAATTACGTTTATTCCACGATATCATATACATTTTATAGCAACATTCATCCTAAATATACGGCATATAGGGAATATAGGTACCCCTTTGGAGAAACTCCGTTTTGGGGTTAGCCGAATCGCTCCTAATTAACAAAAATAATTCGAATGTGTTTTAACGTATTCTACTGCAGCATTGTAATTATCCTAGTATAGTTACAAAACTGCTGGTAAACAAAGGAGCATAAAGAATTAAACTTAGTAAAAATGTTCATATCAATAATAAAGAACATACCAAACAATAATAATTAATATTGCTGTGAGATCTACCATTTCGCACATAGTTAACATAAAGTTGATGAATCTTCAATACAAATAACCATTTTTTACACCTCTGCAATATTTACATTCATTATTTTGTATTAGCAATGAAGTTAGAAGATGCACTTTATATTTTGGGTCCTTAGATTAAGTAACTCTGCTTACAAATTTCTGTTTTTGGGCTAGGTATGTTTACGCGGTGACAGCTACGCAGTTCATGCACTATTGGTGTTTCCCTTTCACCTTGCGATTATAAAAAATTCTTAGGACCTGATAAACAAATAAATGCCTCAAAGGTCTTCTGAAAATAAATGCCTCAAAATTCATTTGTTTGAAAATTGGAATGAAATGCTGATGATAAAATGATGAAATGTTTTATTTGGCGCTCGTTAAATAACCCATATTTCCTTTTTTCTTTTTTCTGGGATACCAGAAGAGGTTGCATATTAGTTATGTATGCTCCCCCCAGCACGCAATTCCGTATACTAATCTTAAGTTAATAGTAGAGTATACCACCCACAGAATAATTGCTTGTTTCTCATGGCGGAAAAATCATTAATACAGTCGTACAAGGCGAAATGCATGGGATACCACCATGAGAAAATGTTGGGTGGTGCGTACGCCTTTTTGCTAATTTTTTCTATCTCAAAAGTTTCAAAAGTTCCATGGGTACAATGTAACTTCGATCGCATGCAAAATAGATGCCGCAACAGTTAATAGTGAGCAAAAGGTAACTCTAGATTATCGTAATAAAATGATCTTTGTAACTTTAATGGGTACTGATCTTATTTAATCAGTCTCAAAAGTTCCGGATGGAAGCCTAAAATTTCCCCGCGAATTAATCAACCTTCCAGTCACAATTGTGAGCAACGTTCCTCGTTTCCCGCATTCATAGATTTCCTTCCCGCTAGGCTCTGGCAATTTTCGCGCGGCCGTGACACGACTGCGGGTTAGTTCATGCATGGATGGGTATTAGTCAGTTCGTTATTCTGGATTATCGAGATTTGCGCACCGTATAATTTGAACAAGTTTGGACGGACCGGATTAAAATTTTCATGGGGGAGTATATTTCCCTCGGGTTTGTCGCATCCGGGACGGCCCTTTCTGCTGTGGATCGGGCAAAATAAAAAGAAAAATATTATATTTGTCGTTTTCAATGTTTCCTCTCGTTTATTTGTTACGTATTGCAGCCTCGGTGCATCTCCCTTGCTCGCGTCGACTGTCGAAACTGTTACATAAATAAACGATAAAAAAAGAGACCAGCTCTTAATTGACTGCCGGAGCTCAAAGGGAAATCGTTGCGTGGACTGCAGTGCTTTAAATCATGCCGAATAAGCCAGGGGGTCCACATTCTGGGCTTAATGTTTGTTTTGGCTCTGTTTTCACTCGATCCTGGCTCATTTTATTCGAATGTCTGCCCTGATTTTTATTCACGCCAACGCCATCTTCCTCTTCAGCAAATCTTCTATGAAAGGAATAATTTCTTCTGTCTAACGAAAAAAAAAATAATGGTAACGTTATTTTTAGATCATTTGATCGGAAACAGTTGAATATCTCATCCGTAGTGCAGAGAAATTTACTTGAATTGCTCGCTGCGTGAAGTATTAAAGTTGGAACAGCGAATCTGTCAAAAGATATCCTCAATTTTGAAGTTGTTACTTCTACCATAAATCACGGCGGTTTGCCTGGTTTCAAGGTGAATCATCATTGGTTGTTCAATCCTCAGAATGTTTACTGCAGCCCTCCATCCTTCCCTATTTAATGCTAGTTTCATTATCTACTGGTATCTCTTCCAATGTACTTTCCTCTTCATTTGGTCCATTAAATTGATTCCTGGATCTTCCTCGGGGGACTTTTCCCTCAATTTTATCTTCAATCATGTTCTTCACAAACGTCTAGGGTGTGACCAATCCATCTTGGTTTTATTTTCTCAATGGTGTTCCATATGATTATTTCCTCTTCTACTCTTCTGTACTCTTCATAATTTCTTATTTTGTCCGTCCAGTTGATCTTCATCATTCTCCTCTAGCACCAGGTTTCGAAGGCTTCTAGCCTTTTCTGGTCGGCTTTTCAATGATCCTTGCTTCCAATCCGTAGAGTGCCACCCTCCACATGAATATTTTCTTACACTGTTTCCTGGGTTGCAGTCCTATCTTCTTCGAGCTCAGCAGTGGTATTTTCCACATGAATGCCTTCATAGCTTGGGTTATCCGTCGCTTGATTTCCGTTGTACTTCTTCCGCCCTACGTGATGGTACTTCCGAGATAGGTGAAGGTATCCACTTGTTCTAATTTCTCTCCTCTCTGGATGACTTCTACATTCAGCTTCTCTCTTCCGCATACAAGGATTTTAGTCTTCTTCTTATTTATTTTCATGTTATACAATGTCCATTATGATAGCAAAATATCTTATAAAAATTGGCAACAGTTAAAAAAAATGAAGCCCTTAGGATTATTGTCTAAACAGGCTTACGTATATCCCTTAAAGAAAAGCCTGCGCTTCAATGTGTTGTTATCATAAGTAAAATTAAATTTCCTGTAATGAGTAGGCTGATTGCTGTCTTGTATATTTGTATATTATTTCACGCTAATACACCACATTGGGTAAAAATTCCAATTCCATTGGAAAATACAACTACTGTGCTCAAAGAAGATAGGACTACTAACCAGGATATAGTATGTGAAAACCTTCGTGTGCAGCGTAGCACTCTAAGGATCGGAAGCATGAACCATTGGAAAAATTGACTAAAGAAGACTAGAAGCCGCACAGCAACAGGTTTTGAAGCAGGCTTCAAAACCTGGTGCTAGAAGAGGATGCTGAAGATAAAGTGGACGGAAAAATAAGAAATGAAGAAGTATGCAGAAGAGTAAAAGAGGAATGGACCATAAGGAACACCATATTGAAAAGAAGAACAAGATGGATTAGACACACCCTGAGAGACACATTGGTTTTGCGATGAACATAATTGAAGGCGAAATAGAGGGAAAAGTTCTGAGAGGAAGACTCAGGAATAAGTACATGGACCAAATAAAGAGGAAAGTATATAGGAAGAGATACCAGGAGGTAAGGGAACTAGCATTAGATATGGAAGGATGGAGGGCTGCAGTCAACCAATCTTAGGATTGAACAACCAATGAATGATCATTATCATGTCATTTTTTTGCTTAAAATTATATAAACATCAAAACTGGTTATAACTGGAGTGAATCCAAGGTAACTTCTCAGCTGAGAAAGCGTTCATGGTGAAAGGACTACCGCTGTGCTCTAAGAAGATAGGAATACAAACCAGGAAGCAATATGTGAAAACATTCATGTGGAGCGTAGTACTCTACGCATAGGAAGCATGGGATATTGGAAAAGCTGACCAGAAAAGACTAGAAGCCTTCAAATTCTGGTGCTGGAGGAGGGTGCTAAAAAATAAAATGGACTGACAAAATCAGAAATTATGAAGTCTACAGAAGAATATAAGAGGAGAGGACCATAAGGATTAACATAGAGAAAAAAAGAACCATTTGAATTGGACACACCCTAGACGTTTGTGAAGAACTAAGTTGAAGGTAAAATAGAGGGAAAAATCCCCAGAGGAAGACCAAGGAATAAGTCTATGGATCAAATATAGAGGAAAGGAAGGATACCAGGAAGTGAGGGAAATAGCATTAGATAGGAAAGGGTGGAGGGCTGAAGTCAACCAATCCTAGAATTGAACGGCTGATGATGGTAGTGTAAAATCTTACGGGACAAAGAGTTAAACCGATGCCTTTACCCCGTTACGAATACCAGTAATTGTACTGACTCCAGTCTCCATTGCTCTTTCGGCAGGATTTGATGTCGTGATTTTTTGACAAACTGAGGGACGGTTATAAGTATCTTCAGGCTTAAGACATTTAAGTGTAAAAATTTAATACCTAAGTTTGAATTTGTTTACCAAGAACTATAGTAAACAAGGTAAACAGCATAAGTTTCCCTTGGCAACGTTGCAGCATTCATCCCAGTAAGTGTTCCAAAGAAAACCGGAAGTTAGTTATGTAAACCTATATACTTGTGTTATATTATCGATGACCTAAGCCGGAAAAAATGAATTCGGTGCCTATTTATCAAGCGCATGTGATATTAGTTTTCGAGTAATATTCTCTGGTGGGAAAATGAGATTTAAAAGTTATGTAAAAATATGCCATTGCCATACGATTAAGACATGGTAATTCTGAGTCAAAATTATTCATTTTTAACCAATACATCGTCGGCAACTTGGCGGCATATGGTAGTACGGAATTTTTACTTTATCTAAAAACAGTCATGCATATTTCTCCCTTTTGATTTATACGACTATAAAGCGTGTATCAATTTCTAAAATGCACCCGAGTAATGAGCACGTATCTGAAACTTACTCCATATGCAGAGGAATTGTTCAGGCCTATCTTGATGGAAAAGTATTATCCCCATTGTTGCAATAGAAAACAAAATCTAGTGATTTCCACACTATTTTCAAATAAACCGACCATGGTTTCCTTGCAGAGAGTCATTCTCTGGTTTACAAAATACAATACTAAATTACATATAATCAAATTGATTGTGGGTACACCGGGAATAACCACGGATAATTATAAGGAATCACTCGCTATGCATAAACGTACCTACGTATTTCCACAGAGGAAAAATCAATCTCCTGGACCGGTACTCGAACCCGGAACCCTAAGACCAATCGTGGGATCCTGGATCCCACGATCCATATAATTCCATTATACAACGTGTTTTAGCGCCAAATTTATTCTAATCTCCATTCATTATGGACAGTGTGCATTTTACACCGTTACTGTGTACCAGAAGATAAATTTTACACGTTGAAACACGTAGTGCTTGACGTTTTAAGTACAGCATAATTTTCAGGTTCATGACCCAGTGAGTACAGGAAACAGGTGAAATGTGCACTGCTATGTCTTTGTCGTCGGAGCACTTGCTGTCCCGAAGTTCATCAAGTGAGCACTAAGATGTCTGCTTTGTATCACATCTGGATGTGCGGACGCACAAATGTAGCGGATGAAGTTAATTACCCGAAAATTAACGTCGCAACTGTGGGAAAACGCCTAAAAGAAATGAGAAAATTGAGCGTAAATGTTGCTACAGTGTTCTACACACAAAGGAAAGCAGCGCGTTTCGTTAAAAACTGCTACGAGCGTACATATAGTGTCTCACAACTTTTAGAGGGATTAAGGTGGGAGCCCCTAGAGACTCGGAGGCTACACGCTAGGCTTAGGTTGCTTGAGAAATAAAGAACTGATATTTTTCAGAGCGACACAGAGAATATTATCATGACTCCTCACTAAATCTCCAGGTGTGAAAGATGCGATAAAATAAGAGAGATACACTGCCGAACAGATAGGTACAAAAACTCGTTCTTTCCGCGAACAATAGGCGACCACAATAAAAATTGAGCACCACTAAATACACTCCTATAATACATGTCACTATTTCATCTCCAAAAAATTTACATTTTTACACGGCTGGTGACCTAACACCCCCGGCCACACGCCCATGCGGTGGCTCGCAGGGTATTACGTAGATTTAGATGCACATTACGTCCATACTGTGACCGAACGTGAGACTATAAAGTTTACCGGAAAAAAACACGAATGCTTACTTGAAATTTTTATAACAAGCCCATCGATTTCTTGCGGAGTATTCATCGGAGTTTGGGTAGAATTGCTGCTTGGTTTCACGTTCATGACGCAGGGTCTCTTTTTTTCGCACGCTTTCGCCTCTTTCTACCTCCGTCCTCCTGGTAGCTATTCAGTGGGCCATTTGTTCTCTTTGAGGGACAGGCTGCCGGGATGAGATTTTGAAAAAAAAAAAAAACGTTATATCGAGTTTCCGTTTCTTTTTACTGATTTGGATGACGCATGTGGACCCGGAGGGCGATCGAATGGGACAGTATGGAAGTGAAAAAAAGAGCTCGCCAGGGGTCTCTGCGAGTGGCAGGTAGTGTTAGGGCAGCAGTCATGAAGACTGGAGGGAATTGGGAAAAGCGATTGAGGGAGGCAAGGTTTAATTAGCGAGGCATGTTTTTGCTGGGGTATTGCCTCGATCTGTTCTTGTTTTAGTCATGATTGGTGCGCGGGAAGGAAGAAAGATTGTACCTTCCTACCTTCCCTTTCTTTCTCCCTTTCTTCTACTCTCACCCTCATTACCCTTTGCCTTTATCATGAAATGCGCATGGTATGAGTGGACAATGCGGCTAAGAGATATTGGGATTGTTATTACTAATTATTATTTTTTATCAATTTATTACTAATTATCACTATCATTATTTTCTACATTGTATAAGTAGTTTTTTACAACAATTTAATAGTACATATTTTGTGAATATTCATCCATACAAGCATACAGCCTTAGTGTAGGCTTGCGCAGTTCTATTTCAGTTTTTTATTAAGTAGTCACTCCCTGCCTAGGTTACACATTGTATTCATTTATTTTTATTCATTTCCCCCACCCCGAAAACAGCACAGTTGTCCTCTTACATCGGGTGTATTAACGATGGAATTACACAAACACCCATGTCCAGAGTGTAGGAAAATCCACCCAGGTGAGACTCAAACCCGTGACCCCCGGTTGGGCAGACGAGGACTTAACCCGTCACCACTGGGGCCATGGCGTCTTGTATGGTTTATTTGATGATGACGGCTAGTCGACGGAACTGATCGTTTTAGTTAAAACGTCTTGGAAATTGGAATTTAGAATTTTCTGCGCTCGTTATCTAACTTGTATTTGTCTACTCTGAAAATAAATCCTCAAATTCAGTCGCTTTTTTACGTCGCGCAGATATATTCTGGAGCTAAAAGGAATATTCACCGTTTTGACCAAAAAACTCATGGGATTGGAACTTTTCCTTAGACCTTGACCCACCCAAAATGTTACCTTCGAGTTCCTAAGCCGAAAGAAAACTGTACAAACTCTGGTTATCTTACTGCTTCCAGTTTTTCTGTAAAGTTCTGTAACACTTTCTGCTCTCACATAGCAGTTTTTAGCTTATCTCTTGGCTTTCCTTTGTGTTTCATCCAGCTCGCAGGTTGAAAAATAATTCTTTCCTTGGTCTCAAATGCTTGCGGCGTTGTCAAAGGAAGATGAGGCCTCAACAACATGAAGTGACATTTCTCTCATACTCCTCAGCCAAGGTCCTTTTGTATACACTTTTGATGAAATGACTATCCTCTGCAAAGTTTCCAATATTCTTTTCCCTACTACGGTGACATTAATTTTCGGGGTAATTAACTTCATCCGCTACATTTGTGCAATCGCACATGATCAAAAGCAAATATCGGAGGGCTCGGTAAATGTCCGCTTCCGTCACACAACTTTCAAAAATTTTTTTCGACCCTTTCCACATAGCGTATCACCGCGAAATTTATGTGAAAAAAAACGAGAATGATGCCGGTATCTAGTGATAATTTATTTTTGAGGAATAAGTATTGTACGATAAATAGGAAATTTTCAAAGCTTGAGGTGACGTTTTTCCCGGCCGCCATTGCACTGTTACCACTTTTGACCGCACCGTAGCGCGACAGTCGCTGAGTTGCGTTTACCCTCTAACATCTCCCGTTCCATGTTATTGAGGCGTATATTTTCTAAAACAGGAAGATTAGAGGCCTAATAATATTTCAAACAAGCACTTCTCAATGAACATCAGGATAGAAAGCAAAATTCACGGAAATCATCAAATTCATTTAAGCAGCGCCCCAAGCTACCTGAAACGTAATGCTAAGCGCATTTCTTTTTTATTTCTGTTCTGGTCTCCCTTTTATAGGCACTACATATTTAAACTCTCCCTCGAGACGGTTGGTGACTAGAAGGGTGGAAATAGGAGGTGTAGGCATGTAGAGACATATTTTCTAGAAAAAAATCTCCCTCGAGACGGTTGGTGATTAGAAGGGTGGAAATAGGAGGTGTAGGCATGTAGAGACGTATATGCATATATTGTAGAGGTAAAGTTAGAAATATCCCTCTGTCGGAGCTTTCGCGAAACTGAGAAAATGGCGTCGAAAAAGTCAGAAAAATGACGAAATTTGGTCATTTTCTAACGTGAATATCTCAAATACCTGTGGCTTAACAACTTTGCTGTAACTTTTGTTTCGTACTGTGATTCTTCAAGAACTAAACTATTTCACAGTCATTATCCTTATTGTCACCAATTTCCGGGAATAAGTGTTCGAAAGGTGTGTGACGGAAGCGGACATTTACCGAGGGCTCTTTTGATGAATGTCGGTACTACCAGTGTTCCAATGACGAAGTGATAACGGTGCGCATTTTACTTGTTTCGAGTGTACTGGGTCAGGAACCAGAAAGTGACGCTCCGCATTAAATGTCATGTCATACATGTTGTTACGAGTAAGCGTTATCTTCTGGTGCACCGTAACGGTGTGTAATGTACACTTTGCATTGTGGCTGAAGGTTAGGAGAAGGTTAAGCGCTGACACACGTGGTATGATCAAATCAAAAATATGGCACCATCCTCAGTCATTAAAGAAAACACAGTGGTATTGTTCACCAACTTTGCATTGATACCGAACATAGTTTAAGTACATATTGCCATTCTCATAATAAAAAGAAATGCTCGGAGATTCTCAATCAATCCTTCTTTTTACAGTTATCAATCCGTAGATTGGTTTGAATATAGACCTCCATTCCCATCTTTTCTGAGCTTCCCTTTTCATTTCTTCGTAGGGTGTTGCCCCGGTATCCTTCCTCACTTGCGCCAGATATAAACGCCCCTTGGCCTCCCTCTGTATTGTACCCCCTCCACCATTCCCTCTAACACACACTTAACTAAACTCTCGTGTCTCAATATATGCCCCACCGATTCTGCTCTTATTTTCACAATACTCTTCCATAGTTCATTCCCCTTCTCTCTCCCTCTCTTGAACACCTCTTCATTTTTAACTATGTCCATCCAACTGATTCTCAGCATTCGTCGATAACACCACACTTCTAAAGCATACATTCTTCTTCTTTCCTCCTTTGCAATGGTCCAGGTTTCACATCCGTAGGTATAGAGCAATGCTCCATACGAAAACTTTTATTAATTTTTTTTCTTATGTCTATGCCGATGTTTCTTGCAGTAAAAAGCTTTTTCTTCCTGTTGTAAGCTCTTTTAGCCTCTCAATCAATACAGGATGAAAACATAAATGAGGGGTAGATACTAGTTTTGAATATAAATGCGCATTTCCTCAGAGGAAAAATATCTGCCTTGACCGGGACTCGAACCCAGATCCCTCGAGACTGATCGAGGGACCTGGATTCGAGTACCGGTCAATGCGGATGATTTTTCCTCTGTGGAAATTCTCAGATGATGCACTTAATGTCTTTTAGCTTAGAAGAGCAGTACTCCTGTATCCCGTTTTATTAGCCATGACGTTGCTAGAGACGCAGAGAAATGATGGATCGAGGAAAAAGTGATCCCAGAGCTTTGGGTGGAAATATTAATGGCAGCGGCCAATCTCCCGACGAATCACCTTCCGCGAATGAAGTGAATAAAAGATTGAAGAGAGGACAACTCTAATTTCGACCGGTTGGAAAAGAATGCAATGAATGCGATGTGGTTGGATAGGGGTGGAAAAAGTTGGGATGGGGCTGTTACGGAATGCGGGAGAAAGGAGGATTGTTATTGGAGATAGGAGAGTTTTGAGTGCGAGCGAGAGAGAGCTGGAGGTCATTAACCGGTTTGAAGTCCCCGGGCACATCCAGATGATAGCAAATCCTATCAAAGACGGGGGCTCGTTCCCTACACCCTCTCCCAGTTCTCTACCCACCCATTCTCTGCGTCAGAGCTGTAATCGCACAAAGTGAAACCGAGATTAGTCTGGATTTTGAGATTGGCTGCCGTCTTTTTTAGGGTCGTAGGGCAGAATCAGTCGTACTTACTCGAGCAGAAAAACTTCAGAGATTATGAGTAGTAGAGGATGCAAGGTTAATGGCATAATGAAAAGCGGATATTATAAAAAATACAGGATGCCTTTTTCGGCCTTGGGGAAGATATTAAGTTCTCGTATTAGATTGTATCCTTTGAGGTGCATAGAATAGCGTTCCTACGGTTGCACTAACTCCTAAGACACACTGTAATTTATCGTGTTATATTTTATAAGTAAAATTTCGTAATCAATCCCAGTTTATGTTAACAACTTATGAAATGGAATGGGATTGTAAATGAAAGTAAATTTATTCTGCATTAATCGTAAATTCAATTAAATTATTTACGTGGAATAACAAAGTTTATTTCTTTAATAATGTTGAGCAAATTCTACGAAGTCACGACTGAGACAATTGAGTAGATGAAATGTGATTGCCAACTTACAAAAAATATATTACAATAAAGTAATTGATTGTGTAAAATTCACAGTGAAAAAATCATTCGCTTACACTAGGATTCAACCACAGATCCCTCGATTTCGCGCCGAGTGATCTGCTGAAAATGTCCAAAGTAAACACCCTTGGGTTTAAATTTGGGCTTAACCCCGTGGACTATAGGGCTTTGCGCTCGCATACGGGAAACTTTGGTATTCCATGCTCGGAACCTGTGATAGCATCCTGCTCCTTAAAGCCCCCATGAGATTCACAGTGGAAGAGGGCGCCTGGATAGATTACTTAGTTAGAGCATCCGACGCCAAATCGAGGGTTCTGGGTTCGAATCCTAGCCCAGGTGAATGAAGATTTTTACGCTGTGAGTTTCACACAATTGTGTGATCACTAGCATGTGATTCTGTTAACAGCTATGCGCGGCCTGTTTATTAGATAGCTTATATTACAACCTTTAGCTTCGTGGAGAGCTCATTGCTAAACTTTAGCATGCTAGAAGTTGCTCCGACTGCTTTTAAAACAATACTAACTCGAAAACGCCAGGGTCATCTAAAAGATGACTACAAAGAATAGCGTAAAGGGTCGCGTGTCATCTGAGAGATTCTAAGGGTAGTAAAAGTGCAGAAATGTATACGCAACTTATATTATATACATTGTTGCTTAGAAGAGAAAAGGTGGGAAAGATAGCATGAGCCACTGTCCCCCAGCTCATGCGACAGTAAAATGGTATGACTTTGTAACAAAAAGTCATCTCTCAGATGAGGCGCGACCGCCGACGGGTTAACAATGTGTAATGCGTCGAAAACTTAACAATAAGTATTTAGAATGTTTTCAAAATCATCTTAAAAAATGTATTCCCCTGTACTTTTTTTACTAAATCGCCGCAGAACATTAGCTTGTGAAGGAGTTTTAAACATGCGGGTATAATCAAACGAATCCCATTTATGGCTTAGGTGCATGTCAATGTCTCCTTTGCAAGTCACTGTGAATTTAATTCTAAAATAAGACAATGTCTTTCATATGTTATCATTCAAATAGTTACCCCATATTTCTTACTAATAGTATATTTAAAATATATAATTCTAATAGTCTCTAAAGTATGATCTAACGAATGTTGCCTAGTGCTGCAGCTGGGGAAAAATTCGCTCTATCTAAAATTATCCTATGCTGTGTGAAACACACACATAGTTGAAGGCCTTCTGAAGTAAGGTGCCTCTGGCGTGGTACTTCTCATTAACCGAGTTAAAATTGTCATGTTTGAGACAAGGGTCTCCCTAGGAAAAGGCCTTTTATATTTTACTCTTTAAATATCAAGTTGACAACATAAGTCTTAAACAAAATACCTGGGGTGGAAATCATGACAAATTCCGCCGGTCGGGCGGGTCTGACGCGTCGCCTTCAGTCCACGAAAACGCTGTCTTTGGGCCACCGTTGCGCCCTCCTTCAAGTGACTTTTGCCTCTGCCACCGTCGTGTGGCTTCCGGGTAGAAGCGTCCTATCGGGCAACCCGCGGCTTATCGCTCACCGAGTGGGAGGCATCGCCGTCTATCGCGTTATTCTTTCCGCCTCTTGCTTTTGCATAATCGCTCCCGCGTGAAGTCTGATCCCCTTTGAGCCTGCCTCCCTTTGGGTCGGGGTTATTGGAAAATGGAGGACGGAGAGGGTTGAGGGTGGGATAGGGAGAAAGTGGCAGTTTGGTCCCGCCCTCTTCAATTCTCTCTCTCCCTCATCTCCTCTACTCTCAGCCCTTCCTGAAATCTCTCGACACTGTTCAATATTCAGGGATATTGCTCTTCAACCGACGATGTTCTAAAAACTGTTGCTAATGCCATTTAGTAAAATATGATCGTAAATTTTGTATGCCCTCTTTTTTAATATTCTCAACGGAAGCGGGTACTTTTCGAAAATGCAAATGGGAATTCGTTAAAATGAACAAATGACACAAGAATCAATTTAATTATATTAAGAACCAATCAGTGTAAAAACCCCATTTAACATTTTAAGATCATTATGGTCTCATATGAAGATAGTTCGATGGTGAAACCTCATTACACAAATAGATAAATTACTATCTGTGGCATAATTATGATTTTATTAACAATTTTCCGGCTGGGCTTAAAATTGAAGGTCCTCTCAGAGAAACTGGGGATTTTAATGGGTTGGACTGTGAAAGAAGACTCTTAAATCTAGGTTAATGAACTTTTATTTGCTATTAAAATTTATTTTGGCACTTTTTGGTCATATATATGTCTATCAGAAAGACTGTACCCATACCATTACGTCCAGCTGCCGTTCAATAATGATATTCCATGGCCGTCCTAGTACCATCGTCCTTTTCAAAAAACATCAGAGGACGTACGATTACATCCATGGCACATAGTGTGTTAAGGTTAAATACAACGTAGAGTTGGTGTGAATCTCCCTCGTAAGATGGGACGACGATCCCAACCGCAAGCGCGACCTCTTACTTATAAGTAAGCATTTTTTTGGGAACTACTACGAAGCATAGAACATGAAATTTTCCCCTTATCGTCTCCCAACAAAACCCGATATCGTCGCAGTCCGGCTACTCGGTAATTGAGCCGGCAATATCGTATTACAATGTTGAGCTATGTTTTAAATCTCACTTGTTGGAGTCATTGTCGAAAGGGTAGGGGCTGTTCAAGCATTATTTAAGACGTTTATGCCATTTTTAACCCAATCCCCTCCCCCTATGTAAGACGATGTAATATTTTCCAACCCCCCATCCCCTCAGTCTTACGTAAGGCTCAGTTATGTCTCAGTTACAGGCGTTAGGTATTTGAATCTACTCTTCGTTAAATGCTCGCCTTGGTTGAACATGGAGATTATGTAGCTAGCCAGTCAGGCGGCAGAATAGGAGCATTGATGTAGCAGTGAGATCACGGAAAATACGCCTTAAACAAGCGGATGCTCCATATCACTGCTAACTTTCAATCGAAAACAATACAGCATTTCAAGACGGACAGAAATCTTACGTAAATTGGTTCCAGACCCCCTGTCCCCCCTACGTAAGACAATGTAAGACGATACCCATCCCCATCCACAAAAACCGTCTTACGCAATACAGTAGGTCCTCAGTATGCGTCGTTTCGATTGTCGTCTGATTCGATGTTACGTCCATGATAACAAGGGTCGTCGGAAAACTTTTCCCTGTTTATTAATGCTAATAAAATAGACCGCATGTGCATATGCTTGCGTTATTTGATGACTGAGACATAATCATCCTATCTGAAATTGCTATTTTTTCCGGGACAAAGGCAAAAAACGAATTTTGAAATTAACGCCTTGATTAATCGCGGGATTTAAGTGATCACGAATATCTTGATCCATTTTACGTTGTTTCGCCTTACGTCGCTCTTCTTCAACACGCATCTCCGACGTAAATCGAGGACTTTCTGTACTTGAATTGCCCCATATCTATCAAGTATATGTTGTCGCTTTCCCCCTAGCAATGCGATTTCATTTGTTAATCTGATGCGACGTAAGTTAGACATGAATAGGTATTGAGAGAATGCGTGCTGGATGCTCCAGTGATGGACATATAGGAGGGTGTGCACTGCTTTGGTTTGACCATGCCGAGATAAAAGATGAGGGTCTTACAATAGAACCAACACATGAGAGTGGAGTGAAAGACATGAGAGAACGGAGAATACCGGAAATATCATGAATGAATTTGTTAAAGAGACTCTTCAGAGGAGGGTTATCAGGGGTCTTGAGAATAGTTATGCGGGTTTGAGGGTAAATGAAGAAAAAAAAAGGTGTGCAAGGATTGGACAGGCTGGAAGATCTTACGTAAGTTAGGTCAGATTTACCGGTTTGTCTCCAAGAATTAAACTTTTTTACTATGCTTTTTGTTAAAGGGAGCGGTATACGTACGGCAGGTATATATGCACTGAAATGTTAAAAAGTGACAGAAATAATTTTTTTCAGCAGTGATAAGGAAATTAATATATTTGAAGAATTTTCTACAAGAACAATCTCCAATGAGAAGAGGGTGTTTCTGGAGTGTTTACTAGCATTTGAAACCATTTACTACTCAACTGTCACCCATTATTATATCGCCCTACCTATACTGTGGGTGGAGTAGACATAAAATATTCCGGTACAGTAAAATATCTTGGAATTACCCTAACTTCAGATACATCGAGGGGAACACACATAAAAAACATATGCGGCACAGCATTAAAGAAACTAGGTTTTGTTAAGCGTATAATAGGAAGGTCCTCGGATGAAACAGTAAAAGAGAGATGCTACTTCGCTCTGGTTTGGCCACACCTCGAATACGCCGCGAGTTTTTGGGACACTGGTCATAAAGATTTCACAAAAATATTAATAAGATACAAAGGAAAGCAGCGCGCTTCGTTAAAAACTGCTACGAGCGTACATATAGCGTCCCACACCTTTTAGATGGATTAAGGTGGGAGCCCCTAGCGACTCGGAGGCTACACGCTAGGCTTAGGTTGCTTGAGAAATAAAGAACTGATATTTTTCAGAGCGACACACAGAATATTATCATGACTCCTCACTACATCTCCAGGTCTGACAGATGCGATAAAATAAGAGAGATACACTGCCGTACATACAGGAACAAAAACTCATTCTTTCCGCAAACAATAAGCGACCACATTGAAAATTGAGCTCCACTAAATACACTCCTATAATATTTGTCACCATTTCATCTCCCAAAAACTAACATCTTTACACGGCTGGTGACATAACCCCCCCTGCCACACGCCCATGATGCGACTCACAGGGTATTATGTAGATGTAGATTATTGATGGAACCATTAGCATGATCAGGGAACAAAATATGCGGAAAGAACGACGAACAAGTTTCCGACGAGGGATGTACGTGGATGACTTATCAGTTTTTTTGCTAAAAAAACACCAAAACGCCCTTCAAAAAATAATTTAGGTTGTTGTATTTCATGCGAGAGCTAGGGAATAGCGCAATACTCCACTATGATCATTATTTGTTCCCTCGTCTCTCCAAACAGTTCTGAAACTATGCCAGTCATGAAAATTATCAACATTTGCCCTAGGTCGTTCAGGAATAACTAATGTTACGTACTCTTGCAAACATATTCAGCCCATACCTTTCTCACTGGTATTTAGAGTATAAATGGCAAAGAAATTGAAATTCCCGATGAAAACAGGGACCACTTCCTACTTATCAGCATTGAGTTCGATTAGTCAAAATTCGTAAAGACAAATCTAGTTTACCTCGGGTTCCGCGTCACACCCAGATATATCCACAATTTAGGGATATTTTTCCATTGAAAAAAAAAGATTGTTTTTATTTTTGACATCTAATTTATTAAATAAGCAAACAATATGTACATTAGTTACTTCTTTTTTACTAATATTCATTTGTAAAATCTTCAAATAAAGGTTGGAACTTCGCACACTTTAAGCCCAACCCAGAACTTTTTCAGTTTTTTTTATTGGTTTGAATATTATTTAACGCTAAGAATAAAACGTCGCTGGAAAAATTGCGATGAAAGCTATCGCTTGAATTTCCTTGCCAAAGCGTTCTATATTCGGAATGGACTTAGATTGCCTTTATAGAGGTGAAGGTGTCTTGAAATGTATTCCTTCCTTTCATCTCTACTTTTTTTTCAAGAGCTGGCGTTGGTTAGTTTCAAATGTGTATTTATACTCCTCGTTCTGCTTAATGCCGATGTTATGGCCTGGGGGTTGAATGCGAGACGTGACTCGATCGCACTTTTAATTATGTCGTGGATTTTTGCCCTGGGGGTCGAGGATCAAATAATCACAGACAGGTTTTGAAAGGAGAATGAAAGTTTTTTTTTAAATCAAGTATTTGATTTAGTAATAAAAGGAACCCAAAATGTGCGTATTGAATAGCCAAACAATAATATTACCACGTCTCGAGAAGGAGTAAGCTGCGGGTACAAGCACGGATGGATGGCGCTGCAGCTACTGGTGCACGGGCCGAATGGCCCGAGCCTCGACTCGTCCTATCGGCTGCAAGACTTATCCGAATTATAACCACGAATCGAAATAACCCGCTTGGCCCGACAAGGTACTACTGACCCGACAGGGCCTAACTGACCATTGACCATCTCTCCGTGCGATTACATAGGAAAACCGAATACGGATGTTTTCGGCCAGGTGACGATTGTCGTCAAGGAAAGTGAAAGGTTATACTTCCGAGACCGTATCCCTTTGGCTATTCTGAGATCTACCAAATAACATACAAAAAAGATAAATCTAGTGAATGCATGCTAAAGAGGAAATCCAACTGTTTCCATCCTGAAGAGAGGGAAACTCGACCATCAATATCCGGGTCACAACACCGTTACATCACACGATGTGCAAATTGGTACGTTGTTTCTGGCCATAAGGCGATATACAGGGTGTGGCAGCAAAATGTGCGTTAGAAAAGTAAGCCTCTACGGTAAACGCGCGCTGTTGCTTCGTCCAACGCATTCCTCGTACTAAAATGGAAAGGAGAAAAAACTTTCCAACCCACCCGTTTAAATGAGACAATCCGCACCTTCTAACGGCCAAACCACGCTTCCTGACGCCTAATTCAAATCAGAAAATTATGCTGCGGCACCCTGTATCTCAGCTAATATATCTTGAAAGGGTCGGATACTGCTACAGCCGATTCCCGTATTATTTAATCTTGCTTTTTTGCCTGACTCGCAGAATGCCTCGTCGATCAGTGTATCTGTCCCTCCTACCCCTCACTCTCCTCTTTCCTATTAGAAACGGAAGGCATTCGCAGTCAAAATTGCCAGATCTGGTGGAATATTATGTAATATAATTAGTCGGTAGTTAAAAATGGATGCACAGAATATATATATATTTCCTGGAATGCACCTGTATGCTGAAGCGTCGGATGGCTCAAAATACACCAGCCTGTTTGGTGACCCCAATTATGGAAAAGAGGAATTATTTGGGGGAATTCCGCCATCTATGCAATGAATTACAAGAAAGCCCTTCAGATGAACTTATCTGTTACCTCGTCCATTACAATAAGCTGAACACACAAATAGCAAACAGATGATGAAGACTGGAGATAGCGCAAAACTAACAACTACTTTGAGGCTGCTACAGGCGACAGATCCCAACCTGTCGGGGTCTACGCTGCACGCGCATGTCTGCTTGAAGCCGCCCGCTCAAAGTCGCTTGCAGTGGACAAGATTGCATTGTATTCATTTCCCTGGGATCTGCCGCGCATAACCGCCTCTTGACTCTCGTGTCACGTGAGCACGTAGCCCCGCATTATCGCGTCCAGTGGACGACCAACTTAAAATTTCAGTCTTGGTTCACCAGATATAATCAAATTTTTTGACGAGACATCCAGAACAACTTCCACACAAAAATCACTCATTCTTTACAGAACAACGACGCACATGTGATAGGTGCATTGTTTCCATCGCCAGGCAACGAAAACACCGAAACTGGTAACGAAACATTTAAATGAAAATCATGCATTTTTGTATGCCATCATTCAATATTAGTTTTATATGACGGTTAATGTGCACTGAAAAAAATGTGTGGCACTTAAATAATCATTTGACAAGCATAGGTCTATGCTATTGAAAGAGTCTAATTGGGAGAAATTTTGATGGATAAAATATTGAAGGGACCGACGTCAGTATTCTTTCATGAGGATCAAGTAATTTAATACTATATGAGACGAGCTTTTAACATCATTATCGGAAATAAAATGCCTACAACTCAGGATAATTGAAAAATAAGACGATAAAGTTAGAGAAATCAACTACTTCTCCCGTGTTAGACCCCACTTAAAATACGCTGCCAGTGTTTAGGATCCACATGAGGTAGGCTTAAAAACAGAGCGAGAACGCGTGCAGAGAAGATGAGCAAGATACGTGAAAGGCCCTCATGATAGTGTCGTTAGTGTTACTGACCTCTTGCAACAACCTGGATGGGAATTGCTTTCAGACAGTCGATTGGAAATTAGACTCAATCTTTTACGTAAATTCAAAACCCGACGAAGTTAGCAATATCTTACGAATTCCAGCATACTACGGTAGATCAGATCATTAAAATAAAACAAGGGAAACAGATAGTAAAACAGACAGAATAAGAACGTTGTTTTTCCCGCGATCGATTAGAGAACATAATGTCTGCGTTAAGACTTAGCAGTAGGTTAGTAGACAGGTAGCGTAGCTGATTTATTCAAATGCACCCTCATGCATCTCTCTAAATCTGCTGAGAGGTGCTAACACTATGTTTTTCATGTTCTCTGCATGACTCTTGTGTCACGTTTACCTAGTTACATTACAGATTATTTTAGTAGTTTCTATAGCATTTGCAGCGTACCAATAGTGTGGTGCTTGTTGGTGATAGTAAATTTCTTTACTGTAGTTCATGCTGGTGATAAATCACCCCCTACCAAACACCCCTGTGGTGGCTTGCAGGGTAATAAGTAGATTTAGATGTAGATAATATTTCATGGACTGACAAAATTACGTATAGATCACAACACGGTACGAAAATATTGGGCAATATGCTAGTTATAGAGATTCTGTCCTAAAGAAGAGACTACACCGTTTCAATGTTTCGCGCACGCGCAGTCCGTCTCGCGTTCAAACGTTGAAGAGAGAGCTGCGAGGTGATATTAACCTTCATTTGCTCGACAAGCCTCTGGGGAGAGCGGACGCCGAAAGCAAGCGATCACCGGCTATTAAGCTCAATGGAAAGCTCCACAACACGAGGATTGCCATATTCATCCGGATAATTTTACCAGTGAAAGGGGCGAAGTTATCGTCAATATTTCGGCATCGATGGGCTGCAATCGGTTGCTATCTGCTACTACCACGATCATATCGGAAACACATGATGACGTAAGGCAATTGAGTCCTGTTTGGATTCCGGGGATACCAGAAGATGATCCTGTGTTTTATTTTAGTACGGTGTGTCCAAGGTTACTGTCGAAATCGAAACTTCATGTATTCCTTCTCTTTCAAAAATTTTTTAGTTAAGTTGTTGTTGCGCAATATTAAATGTTTATACAACAGCGAAAACCTACAATCTGAATACAATGTACCATTCTCATCGACATCATTGGTCGTTCAATCCTAAGATTGATTGACAACAGCCCTCCACCCTTCCCTATCCAATGCTAGTTCCCTAACCTCCTCGTATCTCTCCCTATATACTTACCTCCTTATTTGGTCCGTGAGCTTATTCCTGGGTCTTCCCGTGGGGACTTCTACCTCTACCTCTATACCTTCTACCTCTTCAGATACGTTATTCACAAATTTATTGTGTCTCGGGAAATTTCCGATCCATCTTGTTCTTCTTTTCAGTATGGTGTTCCTTATGGTCCGTCTCCTCTTCTGCTCTTCTGTAAACTTTATCATTTCTTATTTGGTCCGTCCATTTTATCTTCTGAATACTTCTCCAACACCAGGTTTCAAAGGCCTTAGGTTTCTAGCACCAGGTTTCAAAGGACTTATTTGGTCAGCTTTTCTAATGGTTCTTGCTTCTGATCCATAGAGTGTCTCGCTCCACACAAATGTTTTTTACGTCCTGTTTCCTGGTTTGAAGTCCTATCTTCTTTGAGCTTAAATGTTGTGTTTTTAACCATGAACGCCTTATTTGCTTGGATTATTCTTCGCTTGATGTTTGACGTACTTTTTCCATCCCACGTGATGGTACTTCCGAGATAGGTGAAGAAATCAACTTGCTCTAATTTCTATTCTCTGAATGATTTCTACGTTCAGCTTTTTTCTTCTGCATACTAAGGTTTTAGTCTTTGTCTCATTGATTTTCATATTGTATTTCATACATACATACCAATCACGCGGTTCCCTTCCGGGGTAGGCAGAGTCACCAAGTTTCCCTCATAAATATATATATATATATATATATATATATATATATATATATATATATATATATATATATATATATATATATATATATATATATATATAAATACGTTGATGGATTGGAGTCAGCCATGCGGCGATGAACACACGATGTGGATAGGATGGAGGAGATAGACACACAAAAAAAGAGACGATCACACTTACATAGCTAGCTTTCGGAACTAGTCCGTCTTCAAGGCGTATCACGGAACAAATCCATGATACAATCATTTGTTCCATGATACGCCTTGAAGACGGACTAGTTCCGAAAGCTAGCTATGTAAGTGTGATCGTCTCTTTTTTTGTGTGTCTATCTCCTCCATCCTATCCACATCGTGTGTATATACATATATACATATATATATATATATATATATATATATATATATATATATATATATATATATATATATATATATATATATATATATATATATATATTTTTTTTTTTTTTTTTTTTTTTACACCTAACTCAATAATTTCCTCATGTTGTATTTCAACTATGTAAAATAGTATTAATTACATGTATGTAAAGTTTAACGCAAATCTCTGCATAAACTAAAATCTCTCTAATCACGTTAATCGACGGGAATCAAATCCCTGCCCGACCAATAGTCTCTTATGCTCGAATGTTCATTCCGTTCATTCTACCGCTTGATCGGCGGAACGATTGGGGTTGTGAGCTGGATAATGAATGGGAGATGAGGTCAATGCTACCGTGTTTCCTCCCTCTGCTATACCGGCACCGCATCATAAATGGGTTCTCCGAGCGATTTCCGGTCTGCGCTCTTTAACGTTAGGATGCAACGATTGTTTCCACTGTTGAAACAGGCAGACCGTGTATACTGTAGTTAAATCACGAGCTGGTTTCCCTCCTGGATGGCTACTGACCAAAGTGCTTCATGATGACGGCGATAAAACGTTCACATGCTTGATTAACATTGCTGTAGTCTTTGTATATGACACTTTTTTAGATTAATTGTACAAATAAATTTCCTTTCACATACCTTTCTCATACTTGTCACATATCATACTACGCGCTTGGCTAACTCACATTATTCATAGCTGGAATTTTTACCTTAAACCTAAGTGGCGGCGGCGGGTGTGGGAATTACAGAATGGGATAACGGAAGGAATACGTACTGTATCTCAGTTTGGTAGCCTACTTACCTACCTTCCTTCCTAGCTACCTAACATTAACGGGATTGTCAAAAATTGGCATGATATAAATTTCAATATACAAGAAACACGACGAAAAGACGAGGAATAAGAATAAAAGGTATTTTGGGGGAAAACAAAAACGTTTCACATGTCGTGAGGATTAAGGATCACTTGAAAATTATCCAAACTATTAATTTTTCTGACCTGATCACTTTCAATGGCTTTACAACATTCGATGTAGGGAAACTATGTTAACCAAAAGGAGTTAATCCCACAAGGTTACGTATCCGACTACTGTTTCGAAAGCAAAAAAATGTTTCAGAATAGCTTCAAGCAGGGGGTACGAGACGAAAGTATTTATCAAGGTCGTTCAATATCGATAGTTTTCTTCCTTCGATACGGGTCTTCGCAACGTAAACGAGTGCACTCATTTTGGAATAGTTTCTTTTGATTTGGCGGTGCATTTGTATTTTTTTTAAATGACTTGCACCGCATAATCGCAGATTTCCTTCGGTGTACTATGGCAGCATTAGCTCATTAAGCACATTGATGGCGTCTGTGAGGTGGAAATGGTTGCAAAGAACCGTATCGATGGAGCTATGGATGTACCGAAGCGAACGACCCTGGTGTCTACGGCTGTAATAATAATGGAAGAAACTTTCTTTGTTTTTTGGTCTTCATAATTCCCCTATTTTTCTGCTTCAAAATCTCACCTAATCAACTTCCTCTCCTCTATTACCAGGGCCCGCAAGAGATAGCGGCCTGAGGATTCATCATCTTCCATTAGTAAATCAGGTTGTACGCTTGCTAAGCGTCTTACCATCGTTATTTACAACTCATCCCGCATGTAATTTCCGGCATGATACAGTTTTCCATGATTAAGTACCTTCTTAGACTATGTATCAATTGAAAATAGACTGCAGGGCCGATAGATTTAGAATGTCATTTTTCCATGCACAAAAAGGGATCATGGTAGTGCGAAAAATCAGTTCTATGAAACCTCGACCCTAAATAGGTAGAGTAGATTTTGTACTTGCGCTTCATATCCTAACATTATTACTAACAACTCACACCGCATGGAATTTCCGGTATGATATACCTCTTGCATGATTTAGTACCATGTAAAATTTATCTAGCATGTTCGTCTGCGTAGTACTCTACTAGTTTCTGGTCTGACCCCGCATTGTTATCTTGACCGCTTCTGCCCTGCTCCTAATGGCCGGTGGAAGTACGCGGTTCTGATTTGAACTGGGATGAGTGCTGCATGCCTGGTGTGGAATCACCCCGTGCCACACACCCTAGTGGTGACTTTCACGGTATTTCGTAAGTAAAGATGTAGATTAGCTAAGAGCACGTTCAAGTATCCGTAGTCCTTCATATTTCCCACTTTCAGCCGGTTAAAAAAAGAACTGAAACCTGCTCCTCACGAATGAGTCCATTTCAATTTTCGACGTTCCATCACATCGAAAATTATACTTAGGAAGTTTGAGCGAAATATCATTTTACCTAGAAATCAATGATTTTGGTCTCATTTTAAAGAAAAATGTATCACCCTTCTATTGACATCAAAAATTTAACCCCATAACACATAACTTTCCGAGACATTTGCAAGAAAAAAACAGCCATTTCACATGGGAAATGGTACGTGTATGCACTCCAGAGAGACGTTATTTAACAAATGAGGCATTTCCTACACTTAGATCCCGTCAAAAAATCAACAGTGTGTAGTTTGTATGTTTTCTCCACTATTTTTGAAAATGAACCACTATGTCACCGCAGTAAATTCTTTGGGATCACAATAAACCTTCCGTTTTGATGGAGTTTTAAACAAACCACATGAAATAAATGAGTCAAGTTAAAGACATATTTAGATATTTTCATTTGATTACTTACAATTTCTGCCATGTAAAACTATATTATTGCACCATTAATAATGCAATATTTAATTCGTTTGTCTCACAGTTGGTGAAATTGAAACGTACATATAGAATATTGTCTCTATTATGAATAGAGGACTATCTCGCTCGCACAACCTTAAAATACTAAAAACTCACAATATCAAATAGACTTAATTGACCCTAGTGAAAGTGTTGAATCCGATTTCTCCATTTTTCCGTGACAGTCGTTGTAGCTCATGGGATATGAAAAAAAAACTCCCGACTGCAAGAGACTAAAGAAAGAAGAGTGATGAAGGAAACACGATCCATCAAAGTCATTCGGAGCCGGCGCAGGCCGAGAGACGGGGTTCGGCAAAAACGGAACATCTACAGAAGCGGGGTGTGGAGAATCAATTCTATCAACGGCAGGCGAGCGAGCCCCTATAATACAGACAAAAGTTGAGGGCGATGAATTTTTAAGTCACCGTTGGCAAGGGGGGGAAGATAAAAATACTATCATATCCGTTGCCTAGTTACGGGAGTACGTAATTGAGTTGTTCGTAAACAAGTGTTTTAGGACTTGGCACACAAGTTTAGGGCAACCTCAATTTTTCATACTCGCGCAACTAGGCAACGGATGCATATTTTGTGAAACAATTGCCTCTGGTCAACAATTTAGTGCACATCCTTTTTTTCCTTCAAGGTAGCATAAATACTACTACACGAAATATTTGAGCTCAATTTTTACCAATCAATTATAACTTTCTCAATCAATTAAAAGACATAATAAAATTATTCATGGATGTTTACAAATATATTTCGCACAGCCTAAGTCTAACCAAATTTTTTGGAGTCATCAGGGATTATACAGTAAGATAAATAAGATTTACAGGCAGCTTTTACAGATAAATCAATACAATTTGTAGTAAAAAGAATTTACCTACCATTAATATTAGTAGCATTGAAACATCAGCAAAGCAAATGACAACTCCAAGCAGTAAATAAACATGTAAACAGTTCCAGTTGAGAGCAATTTAATAAACATGAATAAACCATTAAATAATATGGTAAAAATATATATAATTGTGACCGTTATTCACGAATCTTGCTTTTATCAAGTTTTATAGGCGTGACTTGGTGAAAGAGGTATGCGGAAGAGAGAGCTGAATGTAGAAGTCACCCTGAGAGAAGAGAAATTAGAGCAAGTGGATTTCTTCACCTATCTCGGAAGTACCATCACGTGGGATGGGAGAAGTAGTACGGACATCAAGCGGAGAATAGCCTAAGCTAAGAAAGCGTTATTGGGAACAAGACAAACTGCTCTGCTCGAAGAAGATAGGACTACAAATCAAAAAACATTATGTGATAACATTCGTGTGGAGCGTAGCACTGAATGGATCGGAGGCATGGACCATTGGAATAGCTGACCAGAGCAGACTAGAAGTTTTTTAAACATGCTGCTGGAGAAGGATGCTGAAGATAAAATGGACGGACAAAATAAGAAATGATGAAGTGTACAGAAGAGTAGAAGAGGAAAGGATCATATGGAACACCATAGAAAAGAAGAACCAGATGGATTGGACACACCCTCAGACAAAATGGGTTTGTGAAGAACAAATAGAAGGTAATATATTGAGAGAAAAGTACCCGGAGGAAGAACAAGGGATAGGTTCATAGACCAAATAAAGAAGACAGTACATAGGCAAAGATACCAGGAAGTAAGGGACCTAGCATTATTAGGGAAGGGCGGAGGGCTGAAGTCACCCATCTTCTTTTACAAATGTTGTGCAAAACAAAAGTGTCTTGTGGAGGGCACTTCAAGTGCAGTACTCCATCTGTCGGATGAGACGGTAAACCTTGGTCCCCTTGGCACCTTTCGTTAAGAGCAAGTTAATGCCGACGTCGGGTTTCTACCCACCCTTCATCCATTACCTATCCCCTATGGCGCAAATGACCTTAGCCGTCGGTCATCTCCTCAAATATCCAATCCTTAAACTCGAGCGTATTAAGAAGTCATACAAATAAAATAATGTTTTAAATCAAAGGTAATTTTCGCTAAGGACGGTATTCCAAGATAGACATTATGTTCATTTTTCTACTATCATCAATTCTCACAGCTATCAAACCTTAAGTTTTCTGGATAAAATATTGTTTCTGCGATAGGCGAATTTGCACACATATTAAGACTCATGCAGCACTGCACTTAATTAATAATTTCTAGACTAAAAGATCTGAACCACTGCTTACAATGATAAATTTTTACCAGCGGTACAGCTAAAAGTAACACCCCTTAAATGAGGTTATAAATAGATGAGTCTACTTATGCACTCCACGCCTCCAGACTTGCAATTATTTCAGAGTTTCCTCGAGCACCACTTCCGCTAACTACTACTGCACAGCTATTGTGCGAAACTTATGACGACAACCGTTTTTGCTACGCAAGCATATTAGTCGTGCAATTAAACACATGCTATTTAAATTTCAAAGTAATTAGTCATCTTAACTATTTTCCGGGCATCAGTATCCGAATCGGATATTTGACCCTTTCGCGCTCACATGACGTGTCCCTAGCTCTTGTAACCTGGTCCCAACTATTTTAAAACTTTTGAGAGGGGTCTATAGTTTGCTATTTCTCAATAAATTTGAGGAAAATATTACATAAACTAGTCACATATAGTGTATCTAACTTTTAAATACTTATTTTATAAAATACTTCGTTATTTATATCAAGGTACAATCTAAATCTAATAAAACAATCTCAAATGAGACTTAAAAGTAATAATAAAAACGTATACCGCAGGGAACTCGAATTTGGTGCAAGGAAATGTACTGTTGAGTGGAATTCGACGTTGGACTGGAAATAGTTAATAAATCAGGTCATATATATACTATCCATTAACTGATGATGATGACTGAACATGATGTTCTATATGCAAGCGAAAGACTTACGCTTCCTATAAAAAGAGATATGGAGAACATACTAATAGAAGAGCGAAAAATCATGAGGAAAATTCTCGGCCCAAAATTAACAGAAGAAGGGTATATGCTGCACTCCAGGAAAACTACGGAGAAGATGTCCAACCTAGCGGCGGATATCAGAAAAAGAAGACTGCAATTTTTCGGACATATCAATTGACTCCTACCGACAAGACTCATCAAAAAGGTCATCACATATTTACAAGGTGTCAAATCAACAATACCATGGTTGCCACAAGTCAGAGGTGACCTAGAAAAAGCAATAATAGATCCTAAGGAAATTGAAAACAGAATAACCTACAGAAATAAGATACACCAGTGGAACGTAATGCCAGAGAACGAAGTCCCAAAGAAACCAGGGACAAAATGGACGGAAGAGAGAAAGAGAATCCACGGAGATAGAATGACAGAAGTATGGAAGATAAGACAGAAACTTAAAAATGAGTCATAATACTTTGCGTGATCCAATAAAAAAGGGTCCATACGCTTCTTATAATAATAACAATAATAGTCGGAGGCAGGACCCGAACGCAGCGTAGCCACTGATCCGATGGGTTAATCGGAAGCGGCTACGAACTCTGCACCGCCCCTCTCGAGTTCTCGGCCATTATGACGGCAACGAAACCCGATGTTAGCCGGGGACTCGGAGGGGAAAGTTACAGAAGTAACAAGAAAAAATAATAATAATACTACCCATGAAAATTTTACGACTCTCGTAGGTTATATCTTTCAGGGGCTGAGAAAATTGTCGGAGCAATGAGGGATATAGGCACATATAAACGACCAGAGCAAGCGAAATTAATAATACAAGATTAATACCGGGCAATTTTTGTCTGCACATCACGCTGCCTGGATATGCATGTTTCCCCGATTTAATTCACTCAAAAGCGTCGTCAAAAGCGTCGTCAAAAGCGGCAGTGAGTGTATTCGATCTTGGAAACTAAACTTGTGATGGAAAACGACTTTTTCTCGTTTTGGATGTACTTCCTTCTACATTCTATTCTCGGGAAGAGACTCCACAAATTCCTTAATTACTTTATTTTTGCCATCATGGATCCACAAACTCCACCGGTGGTCTTTCAAACTCCGCCCGTTTAACGCTCTGATGGAACTTGCAGATCTATATGCTCGACGCAGCGCGCGGTAAGGCCAAGGTTTTCCAGAGGGGATATTTATACGAGATGGCTACCTCCTCTATCACGTTGACTTAAGCGATGATTTTAACAAAAACTAACACTCTTGTAAGATACTACATCCGCTGGTAAATACTTAATATCTGCAAGTTTTAACAAACCCTACAAAGTCCGTAGGAAGTGTTTCATTTCCAATTCAACACTTGTTAGACAACACTACTAAAATTTAATTAGCATGATGGCCAAAATAAAGTCAAACAAAGAACTTTCCAGGAGAGAATTTGAGTTTCCGGATGAAAAGGAAGTTTCCGGAGGAAAAAGGGGGATGAATTTGATATATAGATCAGGTGAAAAGACTTTAATGGGATCCTGAATATGGAGGTGGAATGAAAAATGTTACTCATGAGTCTTAGAAACTTATTTTTCGCGTTATAACTTTGACTCTGATGATAAAACGAACGAGATGTCCTACTTCGCTCTAGTTAGGCTACAAATCCAATACGTGACGACCATTAGGGATCCCAGGCAGAAAGATTTAGTCCAAAAAATAAAGAGAATACAAAGGAAAACTAGGCGCTTCGTTAGAAGCTGTTACCAGAAAACTTAGTGTTTCACAGTTCATAGAGGGATTAGGTTGGGAGCCGTCATAGACCCGGAGGCGGTACGCTATCCTTAGTTTGTTTGAGAAATTCAGAACAGGTGAGTGTTAGAGCGACACTTCATTTAGATTACATCATTTAGATGCTGACTAAGTTTCTAGGTCAGACAGACGCAATAAAATAAGAGAGAGACATTTCCGAACAGATAGATATAAAAATTCGTTCTTCCGGCTCACAATAAGCGACGACAATAAAAACTGAGCTCCACTACATACACTCCCATAATACACGTCACCAATTAACCTCCCAAAACATTACCCTTCACAACTTTATACCGCTGGTGTCCTAACACACCCTGCCACTCGCCCATGAGGCGGCATGATAAGTCGCAGGTTATTATGTAGATGCAGATGTAGATGTAGACACAACAAAGGAGTGCAAAATAAATTCACGACCCAGGTTTTAATGCGCTTAAAGCACACTTTAACAATATAATCACTCGGTAGCTGGTCGATGGGCGCTGTTTAAAAGCCGGTTATAATAGATAAGCTAATTTAACTTTTAACCAGTGACTCGACCTGCGATTTTTAAGTATAATAGTTTTATTTTAACAAGGCCCACACAAGCTCAATGCTTCACAGGAGCTCGAAACGAAGAAAATCGTGAACCTGGAGTTAATTTCCTTAATGAGCTACAATTAAAAAAATAAAGTTTACAATTCTGAATAAATTAACTGGAAACACCCGTTTCGATAAATTATAAGTTACATCTTCAGGGGATTTACAAGAAATTTTCGTCATCTAATCATATGAAAAGTTCTGGTACATCACCTGAAGATGAAGTTCTGATACGAAATAAGTTTCTTTGAAGGCTTCCGCGACTCTTATAATTATTAATATTGCTCTTTTCAGGTATTTCCGTCGTGTGTTTGGTTTTTTTGACAACAGTTTCTCCCCTCTTCCTGGGGGCGTCTTCAGGTCCGTTGGACATTTTTGTAAGACGCCCCCAGGAAGAGGGGAGAAACTGTTGTCAAAAAAACCAAACACGCGACGGAAATACCTGAAAAGAGCAGCATTAATACGAAATAAGTTGTTCAAATTTTTTATGTGGACTTGCACAACTGATTTTATTCATTGTGACACAATGGAAATATTCCATGAAGTCAGAGACAGAGCCTTCCAAAATGAGGCTTTTATTTCCCGCCAGTGCCCAATTTTCTCTGCTATTGCTGCCCCATGATTTCCCCGACTGCTGCTCTCCACACATTTTTCCTTCCCCATTTCCATTTTTGGCCATTACATAAGAGAACTGTTGAACGTATTTAAATCATCCGATGTTGATGAATTTCGGAAGGCTACGTTCGAGTCTTTTTTTTTCGAGTGGAGTCATAATTCACATTCATTCAATTCGACAAAGCTGCCAACTCTGAACAAATGGTCGGATATAAATCATGAGTGGAAGTGTACTACTTTTTTCCTCTTTTGAAGGTCCAAATGATAATATTGAAGTTGGATTTTAAAAACGGTAAAGTGAATATTTTATTCGACATTAGGAATCCTGTTAAATATGTGTAGATCTCGTTTGGGCATTGGATGACATCGGGATGGGAGGAAATATGGTATTGATCACAAATTGGTGTGAGGTTCTCATAACCTCCCATTCAATGACTGCTTCCAAGTAAAAATCATTCGCGCCCTCCCACCTGACACATCTATCACGGAGCTCCGCCATTGGGAACAATCACATATTTCAATCCTAAAATCTATTTGTACTCCCGGGCTTAACCTCCGCTAGCTTTCTCCGTATCCCCTCCTCTTATTCCTCCCTTCCTTCCAACCAATCACTTCCCTCAAAAACCAACCACGCACCTAGTCAGACCCTCTACCCTCAACTCCAGTGTGACACTCTTCAGTTGTGATTCCCTCCCGCTGAGGAAGGGTTCTCACCCGAAAGCTTCCGAGAGCAGTGGACACCGGTGTCGCCATGAATCGCCTCTCTGTGAGTGTTTACTGATATACCTATCTATCCCTCCCCAACCTCAACGCCTTGTTGCTAGCTTATATTTCTAAATTTATTTCCTTTTCTTTAATATATTTATATATATATATATATATATATACATATATACCTTAACTATCTATATCTTATCTAAACCTTATACTATCTACACCTTATCTATCTATACTTTATACTATCTATACCTTATCTATCTATACCTTATCTATATTTACCTTATCTTTACCTTAAAAGTCCTATACCTTAATGTGTCGGCCAGAATCATTCTGATTTTAGCTCGGTAGTTTCATAATTTATCGAGGCCAGACGTAAGTCACTATTTACACGTTCCAGTTTCCTTTCCATTCCTGACGCCAGTCGATGACTTCACATTCAAGGAAACGCCGTGTCCGCGTTTACACGGTGGGTACACGCATTTGGAAATAATTCAATAGATGGCACAAAAAGCGCAGCTTTCAGCCAATCAGCGCTTTCCAGTCCGCAGCAGAATAGAAAGCCCGGCTAATACTTTCCTGTCAGCTTTCAAGTTTGATCGAGTAGTCTCGCCACCCGGAATAGATTAGAGCGCATGCGCAGTACGCGTCAAAGGACAGGAATGGAAAGGAAACTGGAACGTGTATACAGTGACTAACAAGCAAAATCACAGACAGCCACCACGGAATTTGAATATATTAGCTGAGAAGTTTAAGAGCCTAACTGGAAATACCTATAGGTAATATTTAATGATCTTGTTCTTAAAGTGGCTATATCACCCCCATAATTTCATCGGTATCCGCAGGAATTGTTCTTCCGGGATGAATATCCTGGAATAATCACGGACGCTGCAGGAAAACTACGACGTGAAACGCTAATGATTAGGAGGGATCATTAGCATCTTCCCGACGCGACGGTTCCGCGACCGAGGATATCGGACTGGAAGTGAAGACGAAAGATGAGCAGAATTTTTCCGATGATCCCGGGCAAAAAGGAACACGCGACGAGGGCGAGGTGATAAAGATTCCTCCAAGCTGGATGAATGGTTTCCGTCGTCGGGGTCTCAGACATCGTCCTCTGCCCCCAATTCCTTCCCCATTTATGAGATCACCTCCCTCATCAGTCACCGTCCGTCACTCCAGCAAATGAGACCCATTTCCGCGAAAGAAAAATTCCTGCTGAGGCAATGAAATTACGGGGGTTATAGAGCCACTTTCCGTTAAAGGCCATGTTATTTCACCGATATTTCCGGACAGGTTCTTTTTCATCAATGAAATGCATAGCTAACCTTACTTGGAGTAAGCGTATAGTACATGGGAATAGGACAAGTTCCAGAAATATATCGAATACAGCGGAGAGCAGCAAGATTCTTTTTAAATTGTTACGATAAACTCAGCAGTGTTACTACATTTTTGAAGGAATTAGGGCGGGGACCACTACCTGTTTGAAAATAAAAATTAAAAAAAAGTTGATTAGTTTTTGGCTGGACGTTCAACATATTTTGCAAGTGCCTAACTATTATGGTCTAAAAACGATCACAGGCTTAAGATTAAAGAAATGGGCAGTAGAACAGACAAATTTAAAATGTCATTTTTTCCACGTACAGTAAAGTCCTCGGTAGGCGCCGTTTCGATTTACGTCTGATTCGATGTTACGTCTATGCTGACAAGGGTCGTCGGAAATTTTTTCTCTGTTCCATTCTAATAAAATAGACCGTATGTGCGTATGCTTGCGTTTTTTGATAACTGAGACATAATCGTCATATCTAGAATGGCTATTTTTCCGAGATAAAAGCAAAAAACGAATTTTGACATTAACGCCTTGATTAATCACGGGATTAAGATGGTCACGAATATCTGGATCCGTTTTACGTTGTTTCGACTTACGTCGTCTCTTCTCCCACACGCATCTCCGACGTAAATCGAGGACTTGCAGCACCATAAATGACCATTATAGTTGTGATAGATCAGTTCTATGATATTTTGACCCTTACTTGGTAAAGTAGCTTTTGTACCAGGGCTAAATATCTCAGCATCATTATTAAAAACTCACCCCGCATGTAATTTCCATCATGATTTAGTACCTTGTAGTACTCCTTAACAATAACATAAATAATACAAACAAGTATATAACTAGTGTACCACATGGTGATATGTTAGTCTACGTTGCACTCTCCTAGCTTCTGGTCTGACCACGTATTGTTATGCTGACTACTTTTGGCCTGCACCTAGTGGCTGGGGGGAGGTGCACGGTTCTGCTTTAAGCTGCTGAGTGCTGCATGCATGATGTGGAATGACCCCGTGCCGCACACCCTGGTGGCTTGGACAGTATTTCGCTAATGTAGATATAAATGGAGTGGTGCCTGCCTGTCCATGAGTATGCTTATTACTTCAGGCCTCATAAAGTAATGGGTAAAAATTAGGCATGACTCCAGCAGAAATTCTAAGGAATTTCTTTTGGACAATTGGAATTTCAAAAGTTGTGACCAATAGGGGATTTTCCTCCACTGCCCAAAAACATTAACATTTATTTAACAGTAAACCTGGCAACATCAGGCGTCACTTCGTAGAAAAACTCAACATCAGTATCCATTTGAATAGGAGACATCGTACTTTTATTCGATTATTTAATTTGTGCGACGCGTTTCACGGCTGAATAGCATCGTCAGATTCGAATGTACCCAAAGTAAAGGTACATAGTATATCAGGTATCCTGCCAAATAAATATTAGTATCCTCATTGAAAAATTATTACCGAATAAAATACTCTATTAGAGTATAAACTTACCTTGTTCATAGGGTCTAAATCAACTTCTAGCAACATGGGTTTGTTTCCCGCGTCTCCACCAGCAACGATCTTCCTTTCGAGCACGTGTATATAAATCCTTCTTTCACTTGCCTCGATACTGCAAACCTGTAATCAAATCAAAGCTTTCATCAGTATTCTACTGGCGTTCACTGAACAGGCTATGACGTCAATGCCCTAGTGGTTAAAAGGGAAGGTCTCCAATGAACACCAAAAAATGGAGAACTTGAAACGCCACATGATAACGCCCCAAAGAGCCCACTGCGAATCCTCTGCGCCGCGATCATTTAACATTCTCTTTCAAGGTACTTCCTCCCCCCACCCCCATGCAATTAGCGATTAAGTGACTTATCATCATATCTTTTCGACACTCGGCGGGATATAGCAAATGAAAGAGGGGAGAAAAGGGACGGATAAACGGGATTAAATGGAATCGAAAAACCGGAACGCCGTCGCCGCGTCAATCAAAGATGAAAAGTGGTTTCCGGATTATTATTTTTTATTTTTTTAGTTCTCACGACTACGGTCCACGGTTTAAACGTGAAGAGTCAAATTATCCCTTTCAACTTGCTGTAAGAAGATTTGAAGAGGCTTTCAGAGAGTGAATAAAGGAAAACAAACACTCGGCATGATTGAAAATACACCTCAAATGAGAATGGTGTCGACACGTTTCGAGTGAGAACGAGGATTTCCCCACGAAACCGGAGTGGCCCAAGTAAATACAAATGGATGCGCTGAGCGCTGATGGAGCAAAAAAAGAAGAAAAAAACATACAATTAATTTTTTTAAATCGCGACAGTTATGGGCGATAAAATAACTTCATGGACATTGAAGACATGATATAATTCAGCATCAAGGGTTATTTGTTCCCATTGTGTACAAAAGATGCAAACAAATTTGAAATAACGAAATTTTTACGCAAGTTATTACATAGTTTGCATTATCGAAGCCATGAGCAAACAAAAATACGCAATGTTCAGCTTTAAATTCCAAGATCCCCAATTTGCAGCGTGAAATATGAAACAAACATCAGAAGATAATTTTCTCCCAAGATTACCGAAGTCGAAAAATTAGCTTTTGTCCAGAACTAATTGTGAAAGAGGAAAAGGCACAAGAACAATATGAAAACGGTTACTTGATGAAACAAGACGAAATGACTAACTAGTTGCAACATGCGTCCGAACAACTATGGCGGTTGCCCCCAGAACGACAATATTATTTTTTAAAGCTAGATATAACAACCATGGGCGAGGAAAAGATTTTTTGCCACACCCGAACGGAAATATCGTTTTTCAACGAAATAACTAACTAGCTCGAACATGCTCCCGAATAAATGCTACGGTGGGACCCTTAAGGGAAAAATCATTATTTTAAAACCCAACAATAAAAAACATGCAAAAGAAAAAGATTTTTTTCTACTCCTAAACGGAAAGTTCGTTTTTCAACCCTGTTTTGCGGGAGGAAAGAGGTACTTTACCTCCAACTTGTATTCACGTTACATCGTTTTATTTAATCTGGCAAAGACTCAGTTACACAATTGAAAGTCGTACTGTATTGAAATAGGTGAATTGTTAGGTAAAATTAGAATTATTAATAATGAGAGATAGATCGACACATCAGTCCATTGGAAGATTTCAGAGATGACGAATAATAATGGAGTATTTCGAAAATTCGGTTTGGAAAATCTTAAATATTTCCGATTATACGTTATCTCAAAAACCAGTTGGTCAATGCGATAGGCATATCAATATTTTAAAAATGTCTTAAATGGTCATAATTTAGAAAATCGCTGATAAAAGTTGATTGAAAAATGAAATCCCGTATCTGTCAAAAACCCTACCGTATTCTGCTTCCACCGTGTGTGAGGTCATTTTCATTGGTCGTCCAATCCTAAGATTAGCTCTGCTACCCTCTGCAGCCCTCCACCCTTTCCTATCACATGCTCATTCCCTCACTTCCTGGTATCTCTTCCTATGTACTTTCCTCTTTATTTGGTCCATGAACTATTTCCTGGGTCTTCCTCTGGGGACTGTTCCCTCTATATACTTCAACTGTGTTCTTCACAAAAGTCTAAGGTGTGTCAACTGGTTCTTCTTTTCTCTATGTCCATATGGCACTTTCCTCTTATATTCTTCTGTACACTTCATCGTTTCAAACTTTTCCGTCCATTTTATTATTGACATTCTCCTCCAGCACCAGAATTCGAAGGCTTCTAGTCTTTTCTAGTCAGCTTTTCCAATGGCCCATGCTTTCTATCCATAGAGTGCTACGCTCCACTTGAATGTTTTCACATATTGTTTCCTGGTCTGTAGTCCTATCTACTTAGAGCACATCGGTTGTCCTTTCATCATTAACGCTTTCTTGGATTGGGCTATTGCCCGCTTGACGTCCGCTGTACTACTTCCGTCCCACGTGATGGTACTTCCGAGATAAATGAATGAATCCACTAGCTCTAAATTCTCTCCTCTCGGGGTGACATCTGCATTCAGCTTCTCTCTTCCGCATACTAGGACTTCAGTCTTCGTCTTATACATTTTCATATTGTATTCCTGGAGAACTTGGCCCATTACATTTAGCGACTTTTGAAGATCATTTTAATTTCCAACTACCACTGCCATATCATCCGCGAAGCGGAGAATGTTTATTTCTTCTCCGTTAATCTTTATTCCGCTCAGTCCAATTTCCAATGCTCTTATTTTGGCCTTATAGTTGGTGGATTGAGGTACGTGAGGTATTGACAGAGTAAATAATGATACATTTCAGTTATCAACGAAGAATATCAGTATTACCACTCAGATATGGCAAAATATCGAATAAATAACACAATAAGGAAATAGGATTCTGCAACCAGCACTTTTGCCAACCTCGTCTTTGGTTGGAAGGGCAATATTACACGCGTCGCATATATCCTATAAACTGCCCTGCTAAGCCAAAAACTGACAAAATTACACAGTTTGAGTCAGGGATAGAAGGGTTAACTTTGCAATTCCACATTGTAAAAGATTGTGGAATTTCAAAGAAAGAAAGTGGAATTGCAAAGTTAATCCTTCCATCCCTGATATAAAGGAATTCCACGGAGTGAGGTCTGAAACTATCGTTTACACAGTTTGAGGTTAGAGTTTGTTATTTATTTTCAACCTCGAGGATTTAGAAAAACTAAATAAAAAAACGCATATGTAACTGTTTGCCTGATATCACGTTCTGCATTCACCGTATCTACAGCACAAGTTTCGTTTCGATTTCATCAATCGAAATAATAAAATGCCAGAACAATATGAACAGAGAAGATGGCTAACACCTAGAGGAAAAGAGTGCTATCGCAAATCCGGGGGATAAAAATGTGAAATGGTGCCAAACATGGAAGCCAATCAGAGCGACCGACCCCACCGAGTCTACTATGGAAACCCAGCCAAAAGAAGCATAGAAGAAGAACAGGACTTTAAACAGAACAGCATAAATTTCAGTTTTATAGGCTAGATGAAAAAAACTACGAGTCTCTCCCCCAGAGATTCTCATCGCTTTTGCTCCCTTATGATTTATCTTCACTACGTATTCCCGCACTGATGATCAAAATATTAACTAAAGCTTGTAATCACTTCAAAGATGGACTCATGAATATATATTATGGATTGTGATCTCGTCGCCAAAAACTGTTGTCTAGAATTCCGTAAACAAACGACTTTTTGGAAAGTGGTACCGTCTAGTGATGAAAGATTGAAGTTCAAATGTAAATACAGTCGACAGACTGTAAATACACACGTCTTACCGGTTTTACCATGAATGTACATGGGTTTTATTTACAATTAATCATAGTGGGCAGTGGAAAAAAAATGTAGTACTACACGCGGGACGTAATTATACACTTTTTTAATATCGTCCGGTCTACAAACATCTTTAGTTCCTTCTCCAAATTTTATTACACAAATGCACAATTAACTTCTTAGCACTTCGTGAATATCGCTATACAGAAAGTCAATAATAATGCAAGGTGACTTCATGAGTATTCCCAATGACCATCATAGCAGTGTAGGTAAAACGGAATGCACTTACCGCCGCCTTGAACAGATTCTTATTTTTCAATCCAAGTCTCCTATTTTGGGTCCTCGTAGACGCATACCCTGTTTTTCAGCCTGGTACGAAGCAAGTACTGTTCAAACAAGGCATTCTAAATTATTTATTTAAGTCGAACGGGCTTAATGCATTCCAATTATAATCGGATTATGGCAAACATCGTAATCGGCACACGATGAACGTTTTATAAACCTTTTACGCATTTCTTGTAATAGATATTTCCTCTCTAGCATTTAAAAAGTAAATTTCAGATAACAAAAATGGCAAGATATTATTAAAAGCATCAATTAATTCATATCTCCTCCATCGTTATTGAATATTCACCACAGTCTCACGTTGGCAACAACTAACTACGTCTATTTACAATAACAACAGAAAAGACTCTAATCGAAGTGGAGCCAAGGACTGGGTGAACTAAATGTGGAAATTTAGGCAATACGTAGCCTAGGCAACAATGTCAAACATCCGAATCCATAATATATATTCATGGATAGACTAGATGAAGCATTTAAGACTCGCAGATGAACACGTTAGCATGCAATAACGCAGCACCAACAATGATGCAGATACTGTCTTTTAGCTTAGCAGGGCAGTACTTATGTAATTAAGTAGTTAGTTACTCTACCTCTAGTTACCTCCATAGTTACGTAATTTCCAGTTTTATAATAACAAAACTGTGAAACTGCGAAGTATTATGCAGCATGATTGCGCAGATATATAACATGATCTCAAAAAAAAACTTAAATGTTGTTATAGTAGTAATTATCATGCATCTCATAATTGCTAGTTGTTACCCTATGTCACTACTTAGGTTTTAAAGGAGGATATCGTTGAGAGGTATTAGTGATTGGTTGGTAAGGCTATTGTTGCTCAACTTGAATGCTTATTATATTTCCACACAATTTATTCTCACCTACCGACATAGGTTTAGACAATAAATACGTCATATCATTGTTATGCCATTACCAATTTCCACAAGATATTGCCTGATGATTCATTCAACTGTATACAGACCCTTAGGATTGTGTACGCCCTCTTTCCCTCCCTTGTCATATAATGTACAATTCCTTTCACATAGATTAAACAAAGTTAGAGTGCCGAAGTCTGGACAAAAAAATGAGCACCACTTCGACACCGACAGCACAAAATGAACAGCGCCCCCAAAGTCGCTGAGGCAGGTCCAGATGAATTTGAAACAGCTATGAAACGTAGCAGGGAAGCGATAATTCCGGCGGATGGACTTCAAAAGAATAGGCCACCGCTTCGACCCTGCCGCGCCGCCAGCATTCATCTCAATTGCGAGGGAAAAATAAATAAAGAAGGTATCTTTTTTCCAAACGTCGGCGAAAAAAGGGGCATCCATTGATTTTTTAAATAAATACACACACACATATTCTCCGGCTTTCGGGCTTTATTCATTTTCATCGAAAACCGATGTGTGCACGCGTTCGGAAGCCCCACGCACCACGGGTGGTGAACCGACTGCACAAAGACATGACGACGAACCATTGTTTCCGCGCCGTATTTTTGCAATTTTTTTCGGTCGCATATATATTTTTTTTCCCTCCATTCCCGAGGTCAGTGACGAATCCGGAATATTGTCACCGTCTCCCTGAGGCACCCGCTTTCATTTGGCATAAAAACAGCTCACTCTCTCTCTCATCTTTCTTTGATGTTCCGACGAAAAATAAACACGTGATGAAAGGAAGTGATGCAGAGATCTTCGGATAATTGAATCATGATCGTGTTGAATAATCCAAGAGATTCCGGGAGCCCGTATTAAAAAAAAAGAAGAAGAAAAAAAATTATCCTCGCCGGGGCTTCGACCGTATAAAAGAAAATATATCCGGCGCATAATTGAAATCGCGCTGAAGGTCTCCGTGAAAAATGGCAATAAATACGATCGCGACGATCAATGAATTCGGCAAAAATTTTATTCCGAACCCGCGCACGAAAAAACTGGGTTGCCTCCGGCTTTTTTAGACCAACCAGTTTGTTGCTCTTTTCAATGCCTGTTTGGTAATGTATTGTCAACGAGGTCGTCGAGGATGTTTTCAATCTATGCTCATAAATGACTATGATTGCGTGCACGTGGGAAAAAACAACTATTCAGCTTTTTTCTATTGTTCGAAGGTCAAAAAGCAAACACCGTCTCGAAGCCTTTTAGGATGACTGTCCACTGTCACGGCTGGAACAACAAGGGTTTATACATATTCAACTAACATCAATCGTAAATAAATGTAATGAGTACAATGTTTACCTTGTAAAAGGACAACCGCCAAATATTTAAGGTAGCTCTGACATGACAACGTGAGTAAAGACCAAGTTTAAGTTATGAAGTCCAATATTTATTTATTCCGTTTAAAAAATCCTGCCTCCTCCGATAAATGGATTACCCATGAAAACCAAGAGGCACAAAATATGCAGATAATTCCACGGACATATATTTAATGACCACATCTTTCCAGCCCATTGAGGTATTGGAGAGGGCACTTGTAATACTGGCTAGTGCTTAGAAACCCTGATGTTGTGATGCACAGAGAATCGCAAATACGCTCCTATCTTGTAAACCTTAATATAATTGAATTTTACACGTTTCTATTTGCGAAAATGGCGTCCTGAAAGTAACAGATTAAACTTATACTTCCATTTTTCCCGTACCAATCTCAGCGCAGATGCAGATTTAGTTTTTCGAAACTTAGTTGAAAATTTTTTAATGCTAAAGAACACCTAGAATAAGCTTTATGACTTATCCCTTATCAGATAATAATTATTATTTTTACAATTGACACACTTGATTCGACGTAATAATGCATGATTATTGTAATTCATACTAATCTATAAAACCCACGAAGACATATGGGACTCAAATATCGACGAACGAACGCCATTTTTGCAAATTTGGGCGATTTTCATTATTACAATACTGTAAGTTAAACTTCTGAGTAAACTGAGACCATGGCTGGACTGAGCCATTCTATTAGATTTATATGCTAATTTGCTACCCAAGGTTGGAATGATATGAGGTCATTTATATTAGTGAAATGAGCTCAGTGGATTCCTCGGGCCATGGTGTGGGTGCTCATTTATGGAGGCAGTTTTTAATATTGCTGAGCTCACTGGACTTCATTTAGATAGGGGTCTTGGAGTCGCCTTTGGCAATATGCAGTTGGTGACCAATGAGACGGACACAGGATGGTCACATGGGGACACCAAGCTACGGTTTCTGGATCACGAGGAAGAAGAAGAAGCGGATGAGCGGGAGTCTTGAAAAGGCGAGTTGGAGATGAGGTTGTGAAGGTGGTAATTGTGAATAAGGGAAGAATAAACGCCTTTTTTCCGAAGAAGTGTCGTTCCATTAATTGACCCCCGACGGACCCTGAAGGTGTCGCTTACAACTGGTGTCAGAAGTGGGTTAGACGCTCGTTCATCGAGGGCAATTGATACCGGCAGTGAGTTAAAAGGGTGAGCAGCAATGGCGGCTCGAGTGAGCATGGCAGGTGATGAGATGGAACTCCAACAAGCGGTGAACATGTTGTGCGATCAATTAAAAGAGCTGAGGGAAGAGAACGCGAGGGTGCAGGAACGAGTTCGCGGTGCAGAAGGCGAGCGTCCGGCGAGAAATTATGCACTCTTATCGTCCGTCGACCATTTCTCCGGGTCTCAAGGGGAGGACGTTGAGACCTTTCCGAGAGTTTTGAGAGGGCAGCGATACTGAGTGGGTGGAGTGATGTGGAGAAATTGCATACCGTGAGAATGCGATTGACGGGTGGAGCGGAGTCATTGGTGCGCGCTAAGGTTGAGAGCCGTGGAACCACTACGTACGAGGAGTTGAAGATTATTTTGTGTGAACGCTACGAGTCGTGTAAAAGCCACCGTTTATATCGGGAATTGCTGTCCACACTGAAATTAAAGCCGGGAGAAACGATACCGGAGTTCGCCGATCGAATACGCGAAGTGAACGTATACACATACGAGGCGGATGGCACAGCAGACAAGAGTGGCGGCCATCAGGGAGGAAGCGGATCAGAGAGCGTTATAATCAAAATATATATATGATCGAAAATTTATAATCCGATTGGATAGAAGAGCCAAAAGCCATATATCAACATAAGAGATAGACGAAATACCAGCATATATCTATTTATCATGTTATTTGTTCTATAACCATTTCATGTACAATAAATACTTTCGCATTGCATCATGAAAAAACGGTTAAAACTAGATTTACAATTTTTGTTGCAATTCCATACTTCACTGAAAATTGTCCACCTTTTATTCCCTTTAATAACCTAAATCCGCCTACTGTTCCACATATGGGACGTTATACATTGTATCACTCTCTGCATGATTTCGGTAAAAGTAGCTGGATGTTCAGAGTTATTTAAATTTAAAGGGGGAAAATGATATTACTATGTTGCCTCGTAATCGTCGCCGCCTAGATGACCTCATTCTCCATCCTGATCCAATGAAGAAGGAACGTATTTTGACGCGTGTAAAAGTGTTGGAGCATGGCTACACGACTAGAGAATTTATATTTATTTTAAGCCATTCTTGGACTATTGTGTTAATTTATCATTATAATTGAATCCAAATCCAAATTTTTCATGAATACTGTTCAAATGTTTGTACTTTCTTACAATGTTTACAGAGAAAATAAAATTTGAGCATTCCAATGTAGCTTTTGTCTTCTAAGCATACAGAGTGCGTTGATTACGACTCAAGGGTATAAAATATAGATCATCAGTAGATTGCCTTTTGCGTATGCAATACAGTGTTGCTTTGCCTAGCGGGCCATATTTGGAACGCCTTGTATCTAGAAAAGTATTACAAATTGGAGACTGCAATTACGTATGGAGCATAACCAACTGAATATCAGAAACATACTGAAAAATGAAAAGAAAATCAACTACTTTAGAATTCCCGGCGGATTCAGGTTAATTTGTTTAAAAAGGAACATACAGAGTAGAATACTTCCGGAGACAACGTAGAAAAAACTAACATAACTTGATGAGAAGCAATATATCTCCCGATCCAGTAATGAGGCACTAAATGGATGATTTGCAAAATAATTTGGATGAAACGTAAATATACGTAGATAGATTTAGGGCGCTCGTGTGAGTTAATTTGAGCAATACAGCTGACTAAACTGACAAATATTGACTAAATTTCAGGCATATTGCTTATTGGTTGTCGTCAAATTGCAAATTTAAATATATAAAACGATTATTACAGTCAGAGATCAAATCTCAGTGAGCCAATAGGGATTACAGAAGTTCCTAGATAAGATTTGTGAATCAAAAGAGAGAATGGAATTTAGGGTGAATGCGTTCAAGACTAAAGTAGTAGTTTTTGATAAGGATAATGGGAAGAATAACTGTATGATGAGGGCGAATGGTGAAGTAATTGAACAGGTGGATGATTTTGTGTAGTTAGGAAAGAAGTTTGCGAAAGATGGACGGATATATGAGAAGATAAAGAGACGTGCAAATGCTGGAAGGCAAGTGGTACATAGCATGTGGAGCATATCAAGAAATGAGTGCCTGTCTAAGGAAGCGAAAATCGCCGTATACAAAAGAGTACTTCTCCCCACTTTGCTATACGGTAGTGAAACATGGGTATGTCAGGATAGACATAAGAGTAGATTAAACTCCGTGGGTATGAGTTATCTGAGGAGTATTTGCGGCAAAAGTAGGATGGATAGGGTCAGGAATGACTGGGTCATGAATGAATGTGGGTTAAATGCTCCAGTAAGGGACGTGTGTGAAAGGAGCGTGCTTCGTTGGTTTGGCCATGTTGAGAGAATGGATGAGAGTCGAAGCACGAAACAGACATATGAGAGTAGAATGAATGGTGTGAGAGGTGGAGGTAGGCCGAGAAAGTTGTGGTCGAATGTGGTTGAGGAAATTCTTAGGAGGAGGAATATTAGGAGTCTTAAAAACATCGTGTATGAAGCAGTGTATTGGGGTAAATGAGGCAAAAGAGGTTTGCAAGGAAAGGTCAGTATGGAGAAAATGATTGAAGCAGAGTTGGGGGTACAAATATGTATTTACGAGTGAAACTTTATGACTGTGCCTACCCCGGAAGGGAATGACGTGATTGGTATGTATGTACATATTACATTCAGTGACGGTCAGAATTATGTATTGTTGGGGCACCATATTAGGCTTTAGCATGGGGAGGATGAGAGAGGGAAATAATCTACCTGTTCTAATACATAAATCAGGAACATAATTGTGACTTATCAGGCATTAAGAATGCGGTAACCGCTTCAATGCAACGACCAATTTCTTTGAAAAAAATTTGTTTCGATGATTAAATTTAGAAAGAAGATACTACTAATGGTTATTTTTGTTCAAAAATCTTTAAAAAACAGAAACATGAAAAGCAGCCAAACAAAGTATGAAATAGATGATGTAGAAGTAAGAGAAAAGAAATAACACAGAGAAAAGTGAGAGAAAAATTCGAGAATAGAAAACTGTTTTGAGAAGTTGTAAGGAACCTAATGAAAATAATGGAGATTGAGAGACACATAGAAAAGAATAGCTCTCCATGGAAACTTGAATGGAATAGATAACAGAAGATAACAAGGCTTAGTATTTGACTACATGTACAATATATTTACATCTTTGACCCATCGCGATCTCAAAAACTTTCAACCACCGATGAGCCGATACCACGTGGTTGTGGTTGTACCACGATACCTGTGGTTGCAGTTCTTTACCGTTCTTCACTTATCGTTTAAGAGATAGCGACCAACTATTCCCAAATCAGTCGCCCATTTCTTCATGGTGAATAATGAAGGGGTTGACTCGCAATAGTCCCCTATCAGCTTTATACGGATTACTCTGGCGATAAACCGTTTTAAAAGGAAGAATTTTTACTGGTAAAATATTCTATTTAGGGAATTTCCATGAACTACGAAAAGTACGTCAAATGTTAAAGGCGATATAAAATCGATTGAGGCCGCTGTACACAGTATATTTTATTGTACAAACGCATGAATGAACTATTTCATGAGGAAAATTGTACCGTGTAAAGCGGTAAATTGTATAATTTCTGAATAGCTGAAGGGAAAATAGAACCTGCTCGAATTCCATTCATTTTCTTGTACAATCTATGATACATACGTTTGTGCAATAAAATGTACCGTTGATGCGAAGAACATTTTGCATTTTTCCACAGTTAATTTTGAATGGCACAGCTAGTTTCAACGCAAAGGCGTCATCCTCAGGTACAAATTTTTCGGTTGCACATAATACCGGACGGCGGCCGTCAAACATACCGCGGAGTCACTGAACATCTACCACAACAGTGTACTTGGCCCTAGGAATTATCCCATACCATGCTTGGCCACAACAAGTGCTTGGCCCTAGGAATTATACCATAATGTACAATCGAAAATTTACCGTGTAAACTAGCCTTAAGAAAGAGCAACTTGAAATTTGATGGACACTATAAAGACAGGTTTACCAACATAAAAGGCAATCATTGGTGTCAAAGCCAACTATATGTAGGGCCGACAAATTTTAACTATTTCCTCGTAAATATAGAGAAAGTCCACCACTTCTGCCTAGAGAGTGAGAATATGTATTTGCACGGAATTTTGCATGGTGAAATTTCTATTCATCACACAATTTTTCAGAACGAAACGGAGAGTTTGTAGAGCAAAAAAAATAAAAAAGGGAAATATTCCCACGAGGCGTTACCACCGTGATCGAGGACCAGGAAAACGTCGAAGATTCGCCCCACCCCAAAAGTCAATGAATCACTCTCTCACCATTCCGAAAATTTGACAGCTCGCATATGGACGGACCGACGCTCACAGCGGCACGGTCCAATAACGGCAAACACGGTAATCGAGTGGGATTTCGGAACGCAAGCACTTTTCCGCGCCCCGCGACCGGCAATCTCGGCAAATGAATGAAAATGACCGATCCGCAGAAATTTCCACGGGCTCCAATCAATCGATGGACTCGTTTCATTTGTTTTTTTCTCTTCTTCTTTGACACCGCAGCCACGGCACCATTTTGCTTTATTACCGTGTCGCCCCGAAGACACTTGGCAGGCTATAAATCATGAGACAAATCATTTACAGAGCCACTGTTTCATTCTCGCTCCCTTGTCGGTGCTTAGTGTTTTTACGAACGACACAGCAGCTCGGTGGCGTGCACATGACCACGGATATTTAATCAAGCACCCTCGATACCACCGGAAATGAGCGATTGTAGGACTATAACAGAAAAAAAACTAGGCTTGATGGACTAGAACTCTAGAAAAATATCTAGAAATGGAGTAGAACTAGACTTCAGTAATAGTCCCAAGTCGTAACATGGTGGAACACTTAAACGTAAAACATTCTTAAAAGAAAACAACGTAATATACTGCAGTTTTTAAATTCATCTCACCATGTTTAGGAATTAACTAAAAATTAGTAAGTTTTACGTAGAATATTTATTGCCGACCATTTACGTCGAATCAATCGAATCGAATAGTCGACATCATCAGCTCCTGATGATGTCGACTTTCTGGTAACGCTGGCTTTCGGAGTTACTTCGTGTTAAAAAGTGATGTAATTGGCGGAGTACTTACTTCTAAACATTCACATAGAAGTGTCGTCTACTTTCACCTTATCTTTATGAAACGTAAAATCATTGGGGCAAGATATTTGATAATGGAGCATGCGAAAAAAAGTGTCTGAAGAACCACTCGTCTCTCTCCCTTTATTTTATGATTGGACGGTAAAATGAACTCATAGTTAGTGTCCACGTAATATGAGAAAGACGGGAATTATTATTAAAGCCGGACGGCACGGAAAACTAATTAAAGAAGTTCGAGAGATACTTTAATGTTTATATTCCGGTTTGATGGACTCATAAAAGCACCAGATGAGAGGACATTAATAATGAATCCAAGGATTGTAATTATTACTTTCGTTCCAGGAAGTTCGCCCTTTCAACCGCATTCGCATCTCCGGGGATCATCCAGTAACCGTAACTTCAGTCACTCTGTTAACGAGCAAAATTTCACAATTCTCGTTGGGCATATTAGCCACGAGAACAATTTTTCCAAGCTTTACCTGATCAAGCCAAGACAATGTACTCGGTAGACTGTTCGTCACCGGTTAAAATTTCAATCCTATAGAGCCCAAATAACCACCTTTCAACAATGCTTCATTTTTCTTACTACTTAACTATTTTACCAACTCTCCGCACTCTTAAAAAGAGAAAATATTTAGGTTTTCATAATAAGGGAGAAAAATATGGTAGACTGCGGCTATCGTCACACCAGCGAAAAACCTTTAGGGAACTACTCCCGTGCTTTTCGAACATGATAATGACAAAATAACGTATTGAAATTAATGCGCAATTAGAAAATGTTAAAAACTCACCTGTGACAAATGTGGCTAACGAGATATTTGCGTTCGAAGATATTCGGAGATACCAATGTCGTGACATTTTCGTAACATTACGTAGCCACGGATTACCAAAGGTGTTATTGTTTGGTGTTTATGATGTTGAAGTGACATTTGTTAATCTATATGGAAATCTCTCATTTGTAAACACTAGTGATATTATTGGCCAATCCACTGAAACTGTATTACTCTAATAGTAATTATACACGAAATATTGCAAAGCAATAAATGAAAATATATACCAGTATACAGTTAACCCTACTCAGTTATTAGTCTTTGGAGTAACCTAAAGATTAAAGTTAATTTAAAAAATTCAGATAAGGTTCTATATAATTATATAAATTCTTTATATTTAAAAATATAGGTAAAAGTCCCCTCTCATCTCACGAGCAAAAAATAATTATGTTGCGTTACGTTACGCAGAAACAATAAATAGTATAATTATAATTACTAGGACGGATGTAGAGAGTGTTTTGTTATCTAAAAGAAATTCATCGCTCACTACAGACAAGATATACAACAAAACATTAAACCACAAGGAAAAATAATCTCCTTTCTTCTAACCACTGCATTCCAGAAAACCCCAACATTCTTTACTTAATCTAGGTACTATCAGACTATCAACCTCGGTCAGCCAAATAGACATGCTTGGTACAATTAAATTTTGTAATTAATTGGCCAATAGGTGACTGCTGCATTGGATATCTAGGCTAGCCTAAAAATATCATACCATGATGCCTAGCGACTGAATACCTGCAGCGCTTGTTCTCACCCTTCTCTGAGGAGTATGTTTGCGTCAGTTATGTGCGCGAAAGGTGAACTAGAGACAACCTCCGCATAAGCGTCCCTTGAGGCTTTCCTCAGCACAGCGCGATGCATTCCATAAGGGCGCGATCAAACTCAACTGACGCCGAGACAGAGCCATAGCTGTAAAACACCGTTTCAGGCTCTCCCATAGTGTAATGACAAAAAAATACTACGCAATTCCAGTTTTATTGTGAAAAAGAAGAACAAGCGGTTTCGCAGCAGAGTTATATCTTTGGGTTTCGTAACAGAGTTAAATTACCACATTTGCAACGCACACTTTTGCAACATTACCAACTTTTTGACCGCAAATCACTACTTTCCTCTCCAGTTACGTAATATGTATTATTAAATAATAATGAAACTGAAAACTGCGAAGTACTTTTCATTTTCACAAGGCCATTAGAATTGTACAGATATACTCCTCAAGTTGCTGTCAAACTGTCCATTACCCTACACTCTCCTGCATATAAATTGAATGGAAAAATACTTTTGTAAGTAAAAACCACTTAATTAGAGTTTTTAATTTTTTTGCGATAGATTCAGCTATAGAGCCTGAATGAACACGTCGCCTCTGAATGGGAATGTACCCAACAGCGATCCCCTAGGTTCGTCATGAAACTTCCAGCCGGAAAATTACAAATATCCCACATTTTGCGTACGTATGTATAATGTATTCTACCGGTAAAGGTAGGTTTTGTTGAATGTCAGAGAATCTCCTTCCGGTCTTTTATACAATCATGGGCCTATCTCCCTCTAGTACATCCTTTTTCCCTCTGCATAAGACCTACCCTTCTTTATCCCGTCCATGAAACCTATTCTCTTTCTTCCTCTTACCCGCTTGCCCAACATCCTTCCCTCAATCACACTCTTCAGCAACCCATCACCCTTAATTACATCCTTCACCCAACTACCCTGCCAATCCCGGATTTCATTCAAAGGTTTCCTTTCCTCGCCCACAATCTCAAGCACTTCCTCGTAAGTCTTCCTTTCCGTCCACCTAACCTTCTCCATCTTTCTCCACACCCACATCTCAAATGCCTGCAGCCTATTCTCGTCCTCCTTTCTCAGGGTCCACGTTTCTGCCCCATACAACGCTATGCTCCATATCAAGCTCTTCACCAGCCTCTTCTTCACATCCTTACCCATTGTCCCCGTCATAGATTCCCTTCTATTACTAAACTTCTCCTTAGCTAGCGCTATTCTCTTCCGTATGTCTTTGCTACTATGCCCATTTTCCTCAGTGCTACGTAAGTAATTAAACTGTTCTACTTGCTCTAGTTTGTGTCCTCCAACTTTAATGACAAGCTTCGCATTCTTTGTGTAAAAACGCAAAAAATAACTAAAGCGTACAGACGAGACAATGGTGACGAAGGGCCGATTGCATGGACGCGGAGGCGAAACTGAGCGAAGGTGGCGGAAAGAGAGGACATGAAAACGGAATGGCCTTACAGCCAGCCGGTGCCTAACCTCTCAAGTCTAAGGGGAAAGAGGGAGGGGAGAGAGAGAGACAGATAAATGGCCGGGACGAAACTGATATTTCTCCTGGCGAGAGAGAAAGGTTGGACACAATCATTTTTACGCTCGTAAGCCATAAAACCCCCTTCTCTTTTCTCTCCGACCGCCCCCTATCGCGCACAAAAAGAGACAATCTCTTTACCCTTTCCCGTAGATCCGGCAAATGGACCACCGCTTTAGTCCTAAGACCCTATTCGCTCTCCCGCACGCAGGAACGAACACATTCTCCCCAAAACTACAAGGGGGTGAGGTGGGGAGGCGCGGGAGGAAACCGCTAATTCTGACTAACCTGGACCTCTCCCCGCATATAACGGCAGCAACGGAGAGAAAAGGGGATAGCGACAAAACGTCGGTGAACGTGTTCGGGAAGCGGCGGCACACCGGATGTTAAAACCGATGTCCACTGCTAGTGGGGACGCAGTCCAACCCCCGAAATCCGTTAATTCCTCTCTCCTATTCTCCCCTCATTACCCGACCTCTGTCCGCCCCAAAAACCCGCGGCTTTGCTGAGGGCATATTTAATTAGCGCGAGATGAATTCCAGAGAGGAAGGTGGGGGTGTTCAAACGTGTACCTGCGTAATAACAGGGGTAAAGGGAGCTTTCCATTTAAGTTGTTGAAGTTAACGTAGAACGGAACCAGTGCCATAAGGCAGGGGATTGTGACCACGCCCACCCAAAATCGAGAAGGCATTTTTTTTAAACTGTCACTATCGTAGGAAATTACATGTTTTAGGTATTTTTAAACAAAACTGTTGAATTTTTTAAGCTCTGGTTTGTATTTAATTGCAGATTCGGGGAATTTCGTGTAATTTGGACCAGCGTGTTATTCGGACCGATAGCTTTACTTTGTAATCACCAAAGCTAGCAAATCATTTGATATTATATTGTTAGGGCGTTCCTTTTAAGCTTTGAGTTCCTTAAATTTCCCCAAGTTTCAACAGTCAGGCTCGAGTGTTTTGACTCACAAAGGCACAATGAGTGGAATCGTCCGTCTTCGGTGTCCCCTAGGGTAATTGCGGGCCACAAAGATACTTTCACTGATTGAAACGCTAAAACCACAGCTCGTCAATCGAATTAATAATAAAATTTATGAAAGTTTAGCCTATGAATAATTGTTAATGCACATTATAATTAGATATTAAAATTAAACCAACTCGTCATTTGTCGTATAATAACTCTTTTATCAAGTAATAAAGTCTACAAGCGGTTCATCGCGCGTCCGCAATCTTGGCTACTTAGGGAACTCATAACTCCATGCCATAAGTAATGAGGCCATCTGTGCAAACAATAAATTTATCGAATTTTTTTGCAACACGTATTGAATGGTTGCCATAGATTATGGGTCCCATAACTTTACTGGATACATGTATGTAGTTCCTACAACTGGCATTAAGAGACTATTTTCCTCTGCTTCTTAAGACATTTTGGATATATCTTCAATTAGCTTACTTTGCAATTGCAATTGCGAAAGTTACAATTGCTCTGAACTAACTTTAGGTAGCGACTACCCTTAAAACAATGACGTAACGCTTGGCAACTCTAACGCAGACTTTTCTGTGGGTGAATCCGTATGTCTTACATTAATAATGGTTATTCAATAAATGCCGATTAAAGTAATAAATAAGAAGCCATTGTAATTACATTGTATAGGTAATAAATACACTAATTCCGTAATCTAAGAAAATCTTCGTTGATATTTCAATTTTCGATATTTTGTAAATCAAATTTTAATGGAGATTTCGAAGAATTACACACTTATTGCTCTTTATTTCTTTTAATTAATAAAACAAGGCGAAATGAAAATCATCACCCTCATTTACGAAATATAATGCAATCAATATACCATGGGAATGTCCGTGCAATATTTTGTTTTTTTTGGTTATCCTGTCAATGGTATCTAAACAAATGTGCCTTTAGGATGAAAAAAGTCGGAGGCAATCTTCTTCATCCGTTTCTCGAATGGATACGGAACAACATTAGTGACAACTGACGAACTCTAAAAATTATCAATATGGAGAATTTTAAAGAAATTTTCTCTCTACAATCGAGTTTTCGTAAAATACTCATGTACATGCGAGGCGTCATGTGTATAGGCGTTAACAACCATTCACAGTAAATAAACTTTACACCTTCAGGCGTCATTTCGTGGAAGTATTTATGGATTCAAACCATTCACAGCTTGTGAATTGATAGTATCTCTGAGCCTTAGTTTGCTTTTGACTCTACTGCGTTCAGTTCACCTCCTATTCAGGCTGTAAGGAGAGTTAGACTGAGAGGAGGTAGGCTTCCATAGTTTCCACTGACTATCCAATTTGTATATACATTATACTTGCACTTTATGGTGGATCCCCTTATTTGGACATAGTTTTCTAACATATGTCTGGGCCCAGCTTATCCGACAGCTATACAAGATTAAAATTTCTCCCGAACTGACGACCTTTCGATAAGTACACCTCTGTTCTGCATTCCTTGCATTACAGTTGATCCTAGAAAAATGGCCCTTAATTTTATAACCTTATAAAAATCCGAAAAATCGATCTTTCCGTGAGGAACTTTGAGTGTGATAATTCCTGGCAACTAAGAGTTGTAAATGAATTTATTACATCCGGTTTACACGTAAGAGCATTAAGATGAGCGGCAGAGGTTCTCTTTCTACCGCAAATATGTACTTTTTTGGATACTTTTCTGGTCCATTTAGTTTTAGTAGTATTGTAAAGGCAGTATTCAGTAGAAATCCGATTTTTACCGTCAAGCATTGCACATAAAAATGTAAAATGAGTGTTATCATGACGGTGAAAGAACGTTTGGAGACTTTTGACCACTTTTAATAATCCTAAAAATGCAACATTTTTATTAAATCTATTGATTTGGTAAAGTAACAAATAAAAAATGAACTACGTTGTCAGGACTTTCGGATGTGAACTTAGGCCACAATTTTTTTATTGTTGGTCACATGATTAGCTTCCACTGCCTGTCAGAATGTATTGCTGACTGATTCATCGCTGTGACCTGAAATGTTATAATAGATAAAGTATAGTAAATTTTTCGCATGATAAGTGAAGCCCGCCAGAAAATTCTGTGCAGAAAAATGATGACGTATATTTTTTTATCACCCATATATCCGTTGAAAAATGCGCCCCGGTGGCGGTGGGGTAAAGTCCTCGCCTGCTAACCCGAGGGTCGCGGGTTCGAGTCCCGCCTGGGTAGAATATTATCTGCCCAGGACATGGGTGTGTGTGTTTGTCTATTGTTAATGTTAAAACACCCGATGTAAAAGGCCTTTGTTGTGATGTTTTCGGGGTTGTGAGTATAAATAAATAAATAAATAAATTATAAAATGCTTTTGTCCACCTAAAACAGATTTAAGCATTGATTTTCAATAATATAAGACTTAAGCTATGCATTAAAATCTTCCGCATTCCTAGAATTTATTCATATAGAAACTTTAAACTTAAACTTATTATCCCCTTCATTGTTTGTGGTTATTTTTGGTGGGTTTCCTAAGCAGTGCAAGTGAAATTAGTATGTAAAGATTTTCATTGCGTGGGGATTCAGATGGCTTGTGGAGTTGAGCCTTTAGAGTTCCGGAGAAGAGGTGTCGAAGGAGGACACTGACGGAAAAAAATTAAAATTGATGATTCTGCTGCCACTATGATGCCAGAAGTTGAGCGGTAGCGTTCCGAAATGACCATCCGTGATGATGAAAAAGAATGAGGGATTTGGAAATCCAATACTTTCAAAACTGCTGCTATTGCGTCGAGAATCTCGAGTAAAGCGTCGAATCAAGATAAATGTCGTGAGAAACGTTGCTGTGATAAATCAATCAGAGATATTTGACGTTAATTTACTCAAACGTCATTTTCGAGAGTGGCATAATTCCAATAACTCCGAGTAGTATTATCAAATAAAAATAGCGTCAAATCTAAAATTGCCAATGGAATAAATCTATCCAGTAAAAGCCTTTATGCGTGCAACAGGATAGTTACTTCAAAGATAATATCTCAGATGAGAAAAATGAATATATACCATATGGCGTCCCTGCCATGCCAGGCGGAGTGACTTGGAGAACCTAGGGATTGGAAAATCGATTTCGATTTTAATCGAAAACCGATAATCACTCTCCGATTTTCGATTTAATCGTAGTCGGCTTTTTGTTTTGAAAAAGCGTTCAAAATCGATTCTAGTCTTTCGATTTTTAGCTTGCTACAGCATTTGAATTTTGCCGCCTCGCTTTATTCCATGCCGCGCTATTTCACTCTGTATCGCTGGTGGGGGAACCTTGGTGGGGAGGCAAAGTGCTTCGGACACCGGCAGGTTGAAGTTGCCAACTGTAGGGCTGCGGATTTCTATTACAATAATTCTAGTCTAGGCGGGGACTCACGCTCGGAAGTAATACATTGTAGACCGCGAGAAGAAGATTAGAAATGATAATACGCGTTGACATTGTGCCTTTTTTGTAAACGTTTTCTCAATAAATCGCTTCAGAGCACTCGTCTTCAAAATATATTCGCCCAGTCCGAATATCGTCATCTGCGCATGGGCTACTAAATTATATGTAATTTGCTTGTTATATTACCTATATGTATATAAGTATCTGGTATGGATTATTACTTTCCTGCATACCTTATTAATATCTTTAAAATAATAAATTGTATTAATAAATTTAACCGTATTCAGTTCTTATCCCTAGTGCTTCCATTAACCCATATTTCGCATTTTTTTAGAACAGCACATCCGTATTTCAGCAGACAATTACTTTACTATTTAAAAATTTCTATTTCGATTTCGATTTTTCGATTATATTGGGCAAAAAATCGAATTTTTAGAAAATCCATTTTAAAAACCGAAATCGAAAGTCGATTAATCGAAAATCGATTCTGAATTTAAATTTCCAACCCTAGGAGAACCTCACTATATCATCACCTCCTAATATATCGTCTATCTCCCAGTTCATTCTGATTCTCCACAACTGTCACTTTCTTACTGCACCAGGTATTCTCCTCATTATTTTTTTTCGATGCATTTCTTCATCATCCTTCTCCATACGTCCCACGTCTCGGCTCCATCCGTGGCAACAGGTCTTATGAGGGTCTTATTTATTTCCATTTTCATTTTTCTTGACAGCACAGTTGATTTAAGGAGACGTACACTATCAAAATGCCGGCCGGTGGCGGAGGGTTAAAGTCCTCGACAGCTATTCCTGGGGTCGCGGGTCGAGTCCCGCGTGGGTGGGTTTTTCACCACCCAGGGCATATGGATGTATGTCAAGTTCTGTTGGCCCGGTTCCTGGAAAACCTGATGACAGGCTTAGCTTATGGGGATTCCAGGGACATACGGGCCAACAAGAATCGTCGGAAAGCAAAAAAACAAAAACTACCTATGCCTAGTTGCCGTTCATTACACGTTGGCTGACCCCTCTGGATATTTTATTTTCATTATTTAACTCGACTCCAAGATAAGTGCACTTCCTGAAACCCTCAAACTCTAAGTTCGCAATTCTTATGTTTTATAGCTCACCTATATTTAGTTGAAATGATATTAACATATTTCTTCCATTGCGTTAAATATTTTCTTACATTTTTCATTGAATAAGAAAATATGTTGAGGTGAATGAAATTACAAAAGCTTAACGGATGTGATGCAGAAAAAGAATTTTAAAACCAACCAACATAAGTATCTACAAAGTACCGTGCAAGCCATCCTTTGGGTGTGTGTGGCACGAGGTGAATCCTCACCAGACACACAAAACTCGCCCCGGTCCAAATCAGAATCTCGCTCTCGTCCCCCCGGCCGCTTAGCACTGACCAAAAACCCGTCGGGAGCGGTGAGTGGTCAGACCAGAGACTAGGCGAGTGCCACGTAGAGCGACATGCAATCAGGCAGTACAATCGAAAAGATACCCTCACATGTTAGTGTCATTAATGCTAGTTATATATAAATACTTCACGATACTAAATCACGCGGAAAACAAAGCAAAATCATGCCGGATATTTCAATCCTGGTGAGTTACTTATAATTATGATAAGTTATTAAACAAGAGCGAAGGCTATCTAGTAAGAGTGGAATTTTCATAGAATTTATCTCTCGCAACTATAATGATCCTTTATCGTGCTTGGACAATTGACGTATTAAATCAATGTTTTGCAGTCTATTTCCTTATCTTTTGCCTGTGATCGTCTTTATGGTCATTCTATTCTACTTATGTCGTGCAATAAGCTAGTTTTTATATCTGAATTTTGATAAAAAACAGTCTCTGTCCTCATGACTGAGAAACCATCTTTTTGTTTGGCTTATAAAATTTGCTAATCACTTAGTCTTTGAGATGTGATAAGGTAACTGTATTATTGCATAAGGTAATATATTCTGTCTACTCTTTAAACATTTAGATAGCCTATCTAATAATATTGTAGCGAAGGATTCTTCGAGAGGATTCTGGATACGACGGTTGACATGGGGAAGCTTCCAGAGCCTTGGAAAAGGGTGGTTGTTGATGAGACAGCGGAATCAACAAGGCATTATTCGGAAAAAGAGAATCTCTCCGAGTGACAATGAATTTTACGGTCTGTACAAATTTGGAGATATAAATTTGTTTAGAGTGTTCCGTAAAAATAATAGTAATTTTTGCACCCACGCACGTAGTATTATTTTAACCCCATCTCAGTGTAGATTTCACTTATTTTGAGGTGCAAAAACACAAAACTGCAGGCACGTCGTACAAAATATCAATAGCACATTTCGAGGATTCCGTGTTTAATGAAAGGGAGTCTGAGAGAATGAAGACATATTCTAGGAAAAATTACGCTTTGTTTCACATGATGTGTGGACTAAAACGGCCGGAATGGAAACACCGCCCTCTAGCGAGTTGGGAAAAGAAATAGTTGTGGGAGAGACCTTTAAAAAACAGTTGTGTGGGCGAACATTGTGGTGGGATTGAGGAAAGGATGCAAGGCTTCTGGGAATAGGAGCGATTTTGTGGCATCCCTGATGGAGGAAAAAGAGTTGCAGGGTGTTGTGGAAGAACGGAACAGCAATGTGAAAGACCTCCAGCCACGAGGGAATAAAGGCAAAAACGAGAGGAATTCTAGATAGCGTTTATATAAAAGACCGTAGACTGTGCATGTAGAACAAAAAAATTCGCTGCTGGATGAATTTACCAAGAACAAAAGGCCCGCGGAGGAGGCTATTGGTGAAAATATTACTGAAAAAATAAGTCCTGCTAGCCTCTACAAGGGTGTGTGTAGCATGGGTTGCTTACTAAAACCGCCCGCGGAGAATAATTTTGTAATTCTAGGAAAAAATAGGTCCAGTTTTTTTTCTGAAAGAGGGGAAAGTTGTGAAAAAAACTATTTATGAACTCTTGTGTTCTTTGCGACTTAACATGTGTTTTTTGATGCTGGTAATCGAGCGTATGATTTAAGAATCCAATTATTTCGGTGTTAATTTATCCTACTTGATTATCCCAGTTTTTTTTACCAGCATATGAAGCTATATTTACTCAGTGACCCAAGTTTCTTTAGAACCTTTTGGGTGTTCCACATTCAGTGGGTAGTATGGCATCCAACAGAGATTCGTTTCCAATGTTAATCTCCGCCAGGTTATAGGAGCTGGAAAATTAACACGGTACTACGCAGTATACTAAGTGTTCATTAAGGAGAATTCCCATTTGTAAATATTCTTTTTTAAAAGTAATTTACTTCAACGATTTCAGATTAAGGCAATAGTTGCTAATGGGGCTCAGAGGTGAACCCCGAATCGTAAGGTTGACAACAAAGTTCTCTTTAGGTGGTTGAAGCAATTTTCGTTTATGTAAAGATTTGCGCGAAACATTGCATACGTGCTCTTACTAGTACATTTACATATACAGCTACAGGCTACCTGCGAGTCGCCGCACGGGCGTGTGGCAGGGGGTGTCGGGACGCCAGCCGTGTAAAGATGAAAGGAATGAGGTTTTGGGATGTGAAATGGTGACGTGTATTACGGGAGTGTACTTAGTGGAGCTTAGTGTTTATTGTGGTCGCTAATTGAGCACGGAAAGAACTATTTTTTGTGCCTACCTGTTTGGCAATGTATCTCTTTTATTTTTCGTTTCTGTCAGACCCAGTAAAATGAGTAGATTAAAGTGAAAACAATTGCACGTTACCGATACTGTTTCTTGGCGAATTAATAATCTTTCATCGCACAGCCAAATGGCACTTCACATATATTTCTAAATTATTCTATAACTGATGTACAGATTTTCTACCACATGTGAAATGAAACATTTACTATCAATTTAATTGTGGCCAGTGAATATCAAGGTATCACGCAGAGTTAAAATGTCAGAATCATCAAGGCACAATTTCCTTGTGATACCGTCGAGGGCGATTCGCCGTCGACCAATCTACTCGACCTCTGTAACCAATCACAAAGCCTCAATTCGTCAAGTGGCCGCGTGCTGAAAACCTGTGAATAACGAAAATACTATGATGGTTTGGAAATAATTTCACTTTGTAATATACCACAGAAAGTTTTATTTCTTCCAAAAATAAGGAATAAGGAATAAATGAGATGAAGAAATAAGGAATAAGAAGAATAAATAAGGAAGAAATTAAACTTTCTATGGAATATTACTAAGTGAAATTACTTCCAAACTATCGCAATATGGTTCCACAAAGTTAAGCCTGAAAAATTGATAATATTCTACTTGATACTTGATAGTCCAACTGAGACACGGAAGCCGTCCAAATTGGATTGTATTTCTCATTCAAAGAATTTATTGCTTATAAATATGCACAAATGAACTGAATCATTTTTGGAATACTTTTTAAAATATCCAAAATATTATAAACACCGTGCTCAACAGATTTTCTGCAACGAAGATTGAAATCGAAAAAATACAGTTGGCTTAGGAAGTCGTGAAATGTTTACGGTCGGACTTAACGAGAACGACGCATCGTGACGTCCAGGATAACCGATCGAGAGATAGCTGTGATTTTTTGAGCTGCGCTCGATTTTAAAGTTAAGGTCATAGGTTGCACTCGACGGATCCCAAGATAATCATGGCTTCCCACACGGTCTTCATCATCTACTTGAACTCTGCATTATCTCGGGGCTATTTAACCATATATTTCGTAATAACGTAAGAGTGAAACTTTGTGACTGTGCCTACCCCGGAAGGTAACGGCGTGATTGGTATGTATGCATGTATATATCATAATTACAACCGCTCTAGCTTGAATTCTTATGGAATATATATTTTAGGTGAATACTTTACATAGTAGGTAGGTAGATCTTAATAATCGCTCTAATAATGCATAGAATTCCCGAAAAAATAATAATTTTCAAACAATGCAGATGCTAAAAACTCCAATTCACGTTCACTTCCTCGAAGACAGGACACAGAGGGTTAAATTAGGATATGAATGCTCAGAGACAACGAGTATCACATCAGGTGTTCCTCAAGGAAGCGTTCTTGGACCATTATTGTTTTTAGTTTACCTAAATAATCTCCCTGAAAAGATAAATTCCAACACAAGGGTTTTCGCGGATGACTGCATTATTTATCGGAAGATTGAAAATCAGATTGATCATGAAGCCCTTCAGGACAATGTGAACAAATTAAAGACTGAAAAAATAAATTCCAACACAAGGCTTTTCGCGGATGACTGCATTATTTATCGGAAGATTGAAAATCAGATTGATCATGAAGCCCTTCAGGACAACGTGAACAAATTAAAGAATTGGATATGGAGAAATGGGATGGTTATAAATGTAAAAAGAATACAAATATGTGAAATACAGAAATTAAAAAAATGGAAATAATAATTACGAATTCTCCGGTACATAATTTAATTCCAAAATCGGACAGCTGTAAATACTTAGGAGTCGATGTAACTAAGAATTTAGGATTGGGATAAACGTGGAACGCATTGTTAAAAAATCCTTTAAAATGTTACATTGGGTAATGAGAAACCTTAAAGGAAGCAGCACGGCCACCGAAGAGAAGGCCTATAAAACCCTGGTTCGACCAATACTAGAGTACGCATTGCTTGTATGGGACCCACACAAGAAAGGAGAGGTGATGAACTTGAGAAGGTGCAAAGAAAGAGTACTGGGATGGGAGAGTTTACAGGTGTGGAGGAAAAGGAACAGGCTATGTGGGATGTACAAAATAGTGAGTGAGGAAAATGAATTTGGGAAGGACATAAAAAACCAAAACTTTGTGAGGAAAAATGATCACCAGTTAAAGATAAAGTGCCGATCACAAAGGACAAATCTATAACAGTTCTCCTTCTTGAACAGGACCATACGGGACTGGAACGACCGACCAGCAAAAATATGTGAGCCCTTCCCAAAAAAATTAGTTACTTTTAAAAATAGATTAAAGAAGTGGAAGGATTCAAGGTTTATTCTTTTACTCGGCTGTTTTTATTGTACCCACCAAGCCAATGGCCTACTTGTAACTGTTTAGTTGTAATAATGTAATAATCACTGCTGCAATTAATATGCATGTAATGAATTCTCGTGAAGATCATATTTCTTTTAAAAATATGCGAACGGAAATCACAAATGGGTGAGGCGGAGTGACTGATTTTGAAAATTAAATTCTAATAAATTGTAAGCTCTTATTTGTACACCGAATGAACATACATAATTGCTATTTCCTTGACATCTAGATTAAATGTCAAAACTTAGTTATATATTTAGTTGTCTAGTTATTATATTTCGCTCAATATATGCATTAGCAGAGTGAGAAAATATAAAGAACGGCTTGTGGAAAAACTCCTCAATTAAATATTCGTGGGAATTTTAATTTTTTTAGTATGTTCTTGGCTAAAAGTTCAATGAAAGGCGTATTTTTTTAACGGAGTCTTGAATTAATAGTTAGCTTTGTCTCAATTTCAAGCTAAAATAAAATTGGCGCGATAGTCATGGTATAGCAGATGAGATACATGATATTGACGTGGTTACAAAAAGCAGCACACGGTCCCTACATCGAAAAACGAGGCAGAACATGCGTGGGAGGCCAAAAAATATTTTTTTTCGACGTCGTTGCAGATTTTTACGTAAAAAAGATGACATTCTGGGCCTTAATCTCGTAACGCTTGGCTTTTTGAACATCGCCACTCAAGCCAGTAATGAAAATGGAGTAAAAAAAATGCCCTTTTTACGCAGGGGGTGGCGATTCACATTCATTGCTGGCCAGAACCACTACTTCGCCTCCCGCGGGAAAGGTCTTGGTCGATAATGACTATGAAAACGTTCAGCGCCATTAAGGGACGAGTATGATTGGGCTGCGCTAAGCGCAAAAATAGACTGTTGCTGTTCTCAGAGAAGATAGGACTTAGAACTAGGAAACAGTATGTGAAAACATACGGGTTGTGCGTGGCCTTTAATCAATCAGAAGAGTGGACCATTGGAAAAGTAGACCAGAAGAGACTTGAATCCTTCAAAACCTGGTGCTGGAGGAGGATGCTGAAGATGAAATGGACAAAATAAGAAAAGATGAAGTATTCAGAAGAGTAGAAGAGGAACAGGAGCATATGGAAAACAATATAGAATAGAGGATCCAGATAGATTGGACACCCTAAGGCGACGAACATAATTGAAGGTAAAATAGAGGGAAAAACCCAGAGAAGGACTTAAAAATAAGTTCATTGCCCAAATAAAGAAGACAGTACATAGAAAGAGCTACCAGAAAATAAGGGACCTTAGATTAGATAGGGAAAACTGGAGGGATGCAGTAAACCAATATTAATTCCGTCCACACGGAGCATGTAATTGCGGAAGCTGATGTGTGTAAGAACGCACATTTCCAATTGCGTCGTGTAAAGCGGTGAATTGCAAGAATACATGCATGAATGCATGAACGCGAAATGTCAAAATATCTCCTGCTCTAACTCTATAGTATTATGTAGTATATAGTATCTGTAACGCTGTTTTGAGTAAAATAGGCAGTTTTATACCGTGCGAGTTCATGCCCCTTGTAAAACGGGCTTTAGGATTTAACGACCAATGAAAGACGCAGAACGCTACCCAAGGCCGGATCCCTTGACCAAAAAACCTTCAATATTTTCGTATTTTCCTCATCATGTCTCGGTAATATTTCGTATTTTTTCAAGTTTTTAGTCTACCAATTTTCCCCACGAATTGGTGACGTTATTTCAAGGAATGAATCATTTTTGGAATCCGAGGTGTTGAAAATATTTTAATGATAACTGGTAACTTTGTGATTCCACGTATCTTCATTTGGAACGACCCGGGTTTCGAAGTTCAACGTCATCTTCTTCAAAGGACATCAACACCTGAATAAAACTCCGAAGAACCGTCGAAACTCGGGTCGCACCAAATAAAGATAAAAGGAATCACAAAGTTACAAGATGTCACTATAATGTTAAAAAATTCCACAAAGTTACGCCAGAAACTACTAATTATATCAAGTGTTGAAAATAATTTTTTAATCGACTGTTTTGCGTGGAGTGACCACTCCACGAATCGGGCTGAATTAAGTAAGAATTCGCATTACATTACATGGCCTCTAGATATTCAACGAGATGAATCATTGTGGGAGTTATTTTTATTTTTGCGCTGTCGATCTGGGAGGGATAGATATTTGGAACAGTCCTCTGTCCAAAGCGATACCTTTAACAAAATGCTCCCTTCGCAGGCCTTATTCTCGCTACGTTCTCCCCATTCACGGTGGTGAGGGTCAAACGAATGGGAAATAGGATTAACTGATCTATTAAAAAAATAATAATAAAAGCAACTTTTGGAAATCCCTTTACAACCCTCTCACTTTTTGCCACTCTCAGAGAGAAACTGAAAAGCCATGCTTATCCCTTCAAATCTTCGCTTTGACCGTTTGAAATTTTAATACGACTGAGTGTCAATATGCACTAGCGACTGTGTACAAGAAAGTGTTTGAAAATGCAAATCCCTCTGTCGCGTTGCAATTAGGAAGCGGAACTTTCAGTTTCTTTAAAAACATTTAGCCGCTTCATGTAATTAGTCTCCAGTAATAGAAACAGTAAACATTAAATAATAGATAGTAACGAAAAAGTAATTTCCTTCCTGCATTCATCTTCATTCTATAAATTGTAGTAATTATAGGGAACCGGGTTGGTGTGGTGGCTAGAGTACTGGCTAACCTGTTTTTCAGATGGAACCCGATCCCTGCCTGATGACTTGTGAAGGGCACTTCCAGTACAGTACTATGTCGGATGAGACGTTAAACTGTGGTCCCCTTGGCGCCTTTCGTAAAGAGCAGGCTAATGCTGAGGTCGGAATTCTATCCACCCTTCCTCCCTTACCTGTCCCCTATGGCGCAAATGACCTTAGCTTTCGGTCGCCTCCCCAAAATCCAATCCAAGTAGTAATTACAAAATTAATTGGCATATTCTTATTTATCCTCAAATTATTATACAACGCGCATGCTTTCTTGATCTTATTTTGCTACCTTAAAATGTGTCTATAGTCACCCAATTATGTGGTTACAAGCTTTTGAATCATCTAAAGTTATTGCGCAGCCAGCTCTACTGTTCCTTGAATGTAGCTGTAGTATTTTATTCATTCCATAAGTACTTGACAATATATTTCACATTCGTAAAAGATAAAGCTCGTCATGCAGTGTACCATGCTTTATTTCTCAAGGAGAATTTGTATTCTCCGCAGCCTATTCAAAGACAACTTTCAAAGATAGTTATTACTATTGTCAGAGTTCACTCGTAGCTTTATGGTATTACCTTTTCATTATGATATCACGACGTGCTCCCTAGTTATTTCATATACTTGTAGCCATTTTAGCAGAAAATTTTACAGCATGTAAAAATTACATGAGTGCATGCCTAAGAAGTGTAAAATTCGGCCTGGTATTGACTACAATTGAGTTAGTACGAGCCTAAGGATCCATCCAAGCCAAATTTATAGATACTATACTGTTGATTCATTTTGAGAAGCTCATATTGTCATGAAATAAAGCATATTTTGTTCTCGGTATCCTTTCGTAAGTGCTACGGGGCACCATCCTAAAATTCATCGCTTGAAAATTAGAGCGAGAAAATCAGAAATTGAACGAGATAGTTCACTAGTCATAGTGTATACCATTTTCGAATTATACGTTTCACTTTCACCAGCTGTAGGAGGCATGAATTAAATACTGCACAGTAGAAAGCATGAATTAAATACTGCACGATAAATGGAGAAATAGTATAATCCTTAACTTGGCTCAATTTTTTCACGCGGTACGTTAAAAACTCCTTCACAACGGAAGGATTTTTGCGATTCTGAAAAAAATAACTGCGGTGACAATACTATTTACTTTCAAAAATACTTGAGAAAAAATACAAGCTACACACAATCAATTTTCTGACGAGATCTAAGAATTAGAAATACTTCATTTTTAAAATAAGGACTCGGGGGGTGCATACTCGTACCATTTTCCGTGTAAAAGGACTGATATTTTTCGTCAAAAATCTCGAAAAGTAGATCGGTAATGGGCTGATATTTTTGTGCCTTTGGAAGGAAGAGATACTTTTCTTTAAAATGAGACCCAATTCATTAATTTCTAGGTGATATGATATTTCACTCCAACTACCTGAAAACTTTATTAATGGGGAGATTATAGTAGAGCTCCGTTTTAGCGTTTTTTGTGATATTTCTCCGATTTTTGCTTGCCCATATAAGTTCGTTAGGTAACATAAAATGTTGGGTGTCTGCTTTCGGGTGTCTCTCTGCGTTTGGTGATTTACGACAAGTTTCTCCAGCCTTCCTACTGGTGTCTTCAGACCTGGTGACTCGTCTTTGGTGTCTTCAGACATCAGAAGACGCATGCAGGATGGCTAAAGAAACTGTCGTCATAAAAAGTCAGGTAAAAAATGGCATAGCTAATGTCGAAACCAGGTCGGAAACTAAAATTATTTCTGTGGAAAGTGAACAATAACCTTTTCATTTTCAGATCATGAAATCTGAAGTCCATTTCCACAAAATATCGCCGGATACTCTAAACTTAATGCTTGTTGATAGGTTTTTGTGATTGGTAGTGTTGATACATTGTAATGATAATGAGATACGATATAATTTAAAAAGACGATTTTTTGTTTTCTTAAATGAATATGATTGTAAATGTATGTATGTACAACTAAATAAATTGAATTTGAAAAGAAAGAAAGGAAATACATAAGCTTCAAGACTCGCTGCATTCGGAAAAAATTGAAAATCTGGAAATTTTGGCCAACCCCAGCTTACACCCGAAGCCTTCCAGACGTAACGATAGGTACCATATCCATTTTCCAAACACTATTAGTGGTTAATAAAAACAGCGTGCCACTACCACAAAAAATATCGATTCTCTCCTCTCCCCCGCATACTTTAACCTATTCCTACCCTTTCGTGGCTGATGACAAAACAGCGACCAGATGGTCCGCTGTTTTCTTTCCATCAGCATTCGACGCATTTTGGGGTTTATTCGATAAAATGATGCCACTGTGGCATGGGAAAAATGCCCCACAAGACTCTCTTCAGAAAATAAAAGGAATGAACGGGAAAACATTGGCAAACTCGTCCGAGGAGAAAGGGATAGGATGGGTCCAGCAGGCGAGAAAGCGTAAAAGAACCCGAGGAGGCCGTTCAAGAAAAGACGTGCAAGAGATAAGAGTAAGACGTAACAAAAGAGAGCGTGAGAGCTTCGGACGGTTGGATACGCCGGCTAATGGCCAGAAGTTACCTAAGATGCCGGAGATGGGCATGGGATGGCATTGAATGAAAGAGAAAAGAAAGGAGGAGAAAGGGGGGGAATCGACCGTACTCGTTAGGAACCACGGGGGCGTTAGCGTGGAAGATGAGCGTAAAGAGAAAGAGCGTTAGATAATAAGAGAGCTATAGAAATACGAGTGCGGCAGGAAGAAGTGGGATTGAGGGAGGAAATGCAACGAATAAGTAAACAGGACGGTGTTATGTATTTGATTTACGTACATTAATTGTTAATTAAGTAGGTTTAAGTTGTTCTTTATTATTTAAGATATATAAATAAACAGCCAATATAGTTTGTATTCACGATGAAAAGAATTAACGAAAAAAATCAATCGTTAAATGTAGTTAACTATTTAACTTAACCGTTACTTTTTAGAAGAGTAAACTTTTAACTTTACCCAGTTACCTTTTACAGAGATTAACTTTAACTACAATCAGTTAATTTTGTTCTGGTAACTTTCCCAACTATGAACTAATTGAAAACTAAAATTGAACTATTTGAAAGTATAAGCACTAACTAATTTACATTAAATTATAAAAGAAAATTTAAAAAAATAAGTTTATATTTAAAAACCAAAATGACTGATGAATACCGAATTTTTATGAGACCGAAAAAATGTTTTTGAATATGAAGTTTGTATTTATTTTATCCCAATTGCGAAAAATAGCTTTTAAAAGTTTCTTTTTTTTTTAAAGAGACTCGGAGGCTACACGCTAGGATTAGGTTGATTGAGAAATTCAGAACGGATATTTTTCAGAGATACATAGAGAATATTATCCCCGTCACTACAACTCCTCACTACGTCTCTAGGTCTGACAGATGCGATAAAATAAGAGAGATACTCTGCCGAACAGATGGGTCTAAAAACTAGTTCTCTCCGCGAACCAATAGCGACCACAATAAAAATTGAGCTCCACTAAATACACTCCTATAATACAAGTCACTATTTCATTTCCAAAAAACTTACACCTTTACACGGCTGGTGACCTAACACCCCCTGCCACATGCCCATGCGGCGGCTCGCAGGGTATTGTGTAGATGTAGGCGTTTCTTAGAAGTAACTGAAAAGTAACTTGTAACGTAAAAGGTAATTTTTTTAACTTTAACTTTAATAAGGCACTTTTTTAGGAAAGTAACTTTTAACTTTAACTAGTTACTTTTTACAGAGATAAGCTTTAGCTTTAATAAGTTATTTTTTTGGTAACATTCCCAACTATGACAGCCAATATAGACGTTAAAAAAGAATATAGATAGAAGAAAATAGATAGAAGAGTACAGATAGAAGCATTTACGTGAAGATAAATGGTACTGAAAATATAGAACAAATAGGAGATGGGAAAGATGTTTATGAATCCCTTATTTTCTTTTTATTCATTCAAACAAAAAATCAAGATGTTATGCATTTGATTTATGTATATTAATTGTAAATTAATATTGTTTCAGTTGTTTTTTTAATGTTTAAGGTAATTTGGTTTATATTAATATGTTTATTCATTTGTGTTGAATTTGGTTCCATTGCTGTTTGTTGTCGGAAGTAATTAATAAAGCCAGGATTGTATATTCATGAATAAAGCAGTGAACAAAGAGGCAAGTCACTGAAGACTTTTTATCAAAACTTAACAGACGGCAAAGAGGACAACGAAAATGGATATACAAAGGGATATCTTCGCTTGGGGGACAAAGATTAGGCTTCAGTTCTCCTCAAGAGCAGGGATTTATATATGAAAAATATAATAATCGCGAATAAAAATGACCTCTTCTCGTCGCAAAAAAAATACTTACCCCGGAGGCTGAAACTTTGCTTTGCTGGAACACAACAGTTGATTTAAAAATGAAGAACATGACCTTTTCACCTTTATCTTTTCTCAGAATACCCATTAAAATATTCTTTCGCATTATCATCAAAATAATATCAAGCCATCACGTCGGGAGAACAACGAGAAAGGAGCATAAGAACTTGAACTAATTTTAATCTCTCTCCCGGGAGTGAAAAATTTCATAAAATCCCGTCATGTGTTTTATCAACGAAAAGAATTTAAGTGTAAGAGAACGAGTTTAAAAGTAGAGGTGCTTCATTGAAAAAACAGTCGTTGTCTTTACTACTAGAATAAAATAATTATACTCAGAAGCCAAATCATTTCCAACTAAAGGGATTATGTTTCTGCCCTGTTCATATTATAGAGATATTTAACACTACAGAACTGAAAATAATAGCAGTGACTATCCGCACGAAAATGCTTTAACCTTTAAGGTTGCTCAAGAGGGCATTATGTCATCAAACTGAGGCCTGGAAACCGAATTAACAACCATATTGTTTACCCCTGCTCTCTCCTTACTTTCCCATGGAGAACTCGACAAAAAGGAAAAATTAGCGAATGCAATGCAACGTTACTCACCATCTATTTGAAATTTGAGACAAGTCTTTCTTGAAACATTTATTGCCTACTTAGTGCCATGGACTCTACTCGAATTTACCATAGTTTTAAAAGGGAATGCGGATTATTAGAAAAGCTGACCAGAGAAGATTAGAATTCCTCGAAACCTGTGCTGAAGGAGGATGTTGAAGATAAAATGGACGGACAAAATTAGAAATGATGAAGCGGACAGAAGAGTAGAAGACGAAACCATACGGAACACCATAGAGTAACGAATAATCAGATGGACTGCACACACTCTGAGGCACAATGGGTTTGCAAAGAACATAATTGAAGGTAAAATTGAGGGAAAAGTCCCCAGAGGAAGACCCAGGATTAAGTTCATGGACCAAAAAAAGAGGAAATTGCATAGTTAGAGCTACCAGGAAGTAAAGGGCCTAGCATTAGATAGGGAAGGGTGAAGGGGTGCAGTCAATCAATCTCAGGATCGAACGACCAATGAACGGCGGATTTTTTCAATTTAAATAAACATATGTAAGGAAAGAGCAGGCTAAAGAAGTTAATTCAAGCTCATTTCTACTAATTTATCGATGGAAAACATCGTAAAATTGCAAATGTGATGCGTCAGCCCGTATACGTCAAAGAAAAGTCGGGGAAAACAAAATTGGAGGACAAGTTCCACCCACTGTAGAGTATTCTTCTATTGGCCACAATAGCAAGTGCCCTCTTAATCTACCTCAATGGTTTTAACAACGCTTATACCTGAAAACTAGATATTATTGAATTTCCCACGAACATATTGTGCACTCATATGTCGCCGATTTACATGAAGAGGTGGTCCTAATATAGGTTATACGGTATCGCTCGTAATTCACATCTAAATCGTGACCATTACGTCACTAATGCTAAGATGTGGTATACCGATATGGACAGGCTGTTAACTGATTGTTAGACAGGTGCAACTCTGCCTCGTGCTTTACCGTGCGTGAATTCGTGTGTCTAACATTAATCACGCTTGTTCGATAAATTCCAATTAAACTAATATATAAAAAGCCATCGTTATTACATTACATGAGTAATGATTTGATGATGAGTAATGAAAGTCAAATTTATAAAATTTTGCTTACACTCAACAAAACTTACAACCTTTTTCTACCCAGGTACCAAATTTCATCCATATGGCATAAAATATAGTGCCTAAAATTACAGGTCAAAAATGACACACGATCAATGGGACACTCTGTATACTTATTCCATAGCAAAAAACACTCTTCGTTGAAAGATGGAAATTCTTCTCGGGTTTCCGTACGGGTAAGGCTCTTCTACTCTTCGCTAATCTTCTCCTTTGCCAAAGCTTGTTTTTTTTATATTTCAAATATAAATCTTCGCTCTCGAGTAAAACTAAATCCTAATATTTGTCCTCCAAGCAAAAGTTTCCCTCTGCATTCCCTATGCTACAGCCCAACTTCCTCACTACGTACTTCTCCCCCTTTTCAGCGAACAATATTTTTCTCCCGACCTTCGTATTGGTTACATTGGTTCAAGAGAGCCTCATATTTTCCTCAGTCATCCCGCCTTAACTAGCCGCATTCCCCTTGTCAAGGTCTTTAGTGCCCCATTGCCTCTAATCCCTTTTGGTTCCTGGGCACTAAGCCTTCTTCTCATTTCCTAAAACGCCCTATCTCACGCGAACACGAAGTTCGCTTCGTTAGTTTTCATTACGTTTCTGCCCATCAAACTTTCTCTACCTTTCCCCAGGCCCATAAACCAAGACGCCTCCGATCTATTCCCATCATCTTTCCCCAAGGTTAAACGTTTTGAAGCCATAAACCACGCTCCAAACCGAACTGTTCAATTGTGTTTTCCGAACAATTTTATACAGAATTGCTTCCGACTCAAGTTCCCTCTGATTAACAAAGATGGAAGACAAGCCCCGCCCACTCTACAGCTTCCGGTATGCTTCTATTGGTCACAATTGGAAGCCATTCAGAATTGAAGCGATGCGTGGCAGCTAGAATAAAATTTGAAAAAAATGTGTGCAGCTGTTAGTTGATATGCTCTCTAATATTTGTTTTAAAGTAACAAGTCCCTAGGTCCAGAAGGAATACCTGCACGTGTTCTCAAGGAGTTAGCGCCACAGATTCCGCCATTCTTATAAATTATATTTAGCAAATCATTATCCGAATGCAAGGTGCCTCAAGACTGTAAATAGCCAACGTCACACCGATATTTAAAAAAGGAAATAGAAGTGACCCAGGAAATTACCGGCCTATATCGTTAACATCACTTTCATGCAACATCCTCGAACACATTGTCGTTAGCAATATTATGACATTCCTGGATAATGGTAACTTCTTACATGGAAGTCATCACGGCTTCCGTAAGGGCAGATCATGCGAAACACAGCTTTCCTTCATGATATCCTAAAATCAGGTGAATTTTAAAAAACAACCCGATGCGATATTCCTTGATTTCAAGAAGGCATTCGTCCAGATTCCTCACAAAAAACTCATATATAAATTGCAATTATGTGGAGTTAATAAATTGGGAAGTGAATCGATTTCAGACCGTCGATTGAAATTAGACTTAATCATTTATTTTCTGACAAAGTCATTCATATCTTACGAACTCCAGCATTCTACGGTAGATCAGACCATGCCTCTATTGGCACAGTAATTCTCCTACCCCCTATGATTTCCAACATTCTGAGTAACTTATTTTCACCACCTAGACTAGAATTTTATCACACCTATTCCTTTTATATATTGACGATATTGGTGAATGAGTAGACATCAAGCTTCGGCAATTTGCAGACAACGTTTTTGTGTACAGAGAAATCCGTAGAAAAAATGGTAACGGAGCTCTAACGAAGGACCCCACAGCCATTCAGAAGTGGAGCGAAGCGTGGTAGCTAGGAAATTAATTTGAAGAAATGTATCGCAATAAACTTCTGTAAAAGAAAAAAATCCCCTCAACACAACTATTGCATACAGCATACCCAATTAAGAACAGTAGAATCTGTGAAATCACTCGGAGTTCGGGAGAAATTATATAAAAAAGGAGGAATTCCTAACAATCGTATCTCTTTTAAAAATATACAAAGAGAGAGTAGTTTGCATGTTTAATCTACAACTTTTAAAAATAAATCATGTACATATTTACCGCAGTAATATTTCAGGATAACAAAAATTCTTTGATTGTGGAGTTTGAAGCGCACCGCACAAAAAAGTGAGTTAGCTTGCATATTTTTTTTCTTTTATTAATTATGTAATTATCGCCAATTATAACGCCCGCTTGACTGCCTAGGCGAGTAGAGAATGCTACATTAGACTTCCCGCCTCCTCCTCCTTCCAGACCTCCTCCCACCTTCCTAATGATAACCTTCAGATCTTCAGATACAGTAAAATATCTTGGAATTACTTTAACTTCTGATATATCGCGGGGATTACACATACAAAACATATGTGGCACAGCAGACATAAAAAAACTAGGTTTTGTTAAGCGTATAATAGAAAGGTCCTCGGATGAAAAAATCGAAGAGAGATGCTACTTCGCTCTGGTTAGACCACACCTCGAATACGCCGCGAGCACTTGGGACCATGGCCATAAAGATTCAACCAAAAAAATGAATAAAATACAAAGGAAAGCAGCGCGTTTCGTTAAAAACTGCTACGAGCTTATATAGTGTCTAACAACTTTAGGAGGGATTAAAGTGGGAGCCCCTAGAGACTCGGAGGCTTCAACCCAGGTTAGCTTGCTTGAGAAATTCAGAATTAGTGTGTTTCAGAGCAACATAGAGAATATTATCATGACTCCTTAATACATCTCTAGGTCTGACAGATGCGACAAAATAAGAGAGATACACTGCCGAGCAGATAGGTACAAAAACTCAATAAGTGACTACAATAAAATCTGAACTCCACTAAATACACTCCTATAATATATGTCACCACTTCATCTCCCAAAAATTTGCATCTTCACACGGCTGGTGACCTAACACTCCCTGACACACGCCCATGCGGCGGCTCGCAGGGTAGTATGTAGAGTAGATGTACTGCTGACCATCGGCTCGAGCGGCGACCTGGGAATCCGAGTCAGCAGGGAAGGCGGTTGGCCGGGTGGGGTGGGAGAACGAGAGGGCAAAGGTGATCTGGCAGTGCAGCGGGACGGTTGGTTAAGAAAATTGTTATACACTTTAGAGCAATAAATCTCACTGTGGGATGTGGTTTTTCGTTTTTCTTAAAGAAAACCGACGTTCCCTCGACGGAGACCAAGCGGACTCAACGCACAGAAGATGCGCTCCAAGGTGGGCGCGCTGACGCGACTTACACTTAGAATTTCGGCCATATAAGGGTACATTTTTGTGCCATTAATAATGCAATGTTCAGTTCATATTTCCCACAGCTGCTGAAATTGAAACGTATAGTTCGCATATGGTATCCATTATGACTAGGAAACTATCTCGCTCAGACGATTTTAACCATGAACTGGCCAACATCTAATTATCTCCGGGTCTTTTTTGACCCGACGTGATTTTCTTTTTTTTCTGTAGTGGTAAAACGGCCGCTCGCAGTAACCTTGGCTACAATGTACTCCTAGGGGAGAAAGGAGTGAGTCATTTGAACTTGAGACAGTGCGGGTGACGGTTGTTGCTTACGAGCAATTCGGAATTTTGTACGAGGCCAAAAACCACGACAGCACGATTAACCCTCGTAGTTAAGGGTTAAGGTAAAAAATGCTTGCAAAAAGTTTAAAAGAATTCGTGCGCAACGAGTAAAAAAGAGCGAAAGTGACGAATTTTCAGAAACCACTTTATTTATCGTTTGAGTACTGGTAATCCAAGCGGGTTCATTCTTGGCGAATGTGTTTATCATTTGTAAGGAGTTTCTCATGCTGCGTTCAGCTTCCATTGCGATTAGGCGATGACGGATGTGATAAAGCAGCGCGTCTGCGTAAATTTTGGCTTCAAGCTATGGGAAACCGTAGCAAAAACACATCAGAAAAGCATTTGAAGACTATTCTCAAGACTACACCCAAACCTAAGGACGCTTTAAACATGGTCGGCCGACCATTAGCACACGGCCAGTAACACACAATTAATGCGGTAGCCGTCAACCAGCACTATGCCAGAAAATGTCGCTGCTGTTGGGGCTGGTATCATGAAAGCTCGCAGGTGGACACTCCACGACGTCTGTAATATCGTGGAACTACCGTGTGGCACATGACATAGGACTCTGCCCAACGTACTCAACAAGAGATGAAATTCTGTAGCAGCTGAAGAGTGACAACAAGAAAGTCTACAAGAATGTGGAGAATAACAGCAAGATTACAGTTCATCATCCACCCTCCTCGCCTGATTTAGACCCGTTCTGCTTTGTTTAGTTCCCGAAATGAAATTCGAGCGAAAAGGCTGAAGACTCGAGACGATTGGGGAAATTAATGGTGAATAGAATGTTACGCAAAATATTCTTAAGGAAAAGGACTTCATGATGGCATCCAGTGCTAGCAACAAGCCTGGTTTCTCTCCCGGTCTTATTTCTTTCCCAATAAACTTTCCTAAGAAATCCACTCGCCTGTCATTTACAGCGCTAATACCTCAGCTGCCGGTGGCCTAACTAAAACCGAAACCAGACCTTCTATTGGCACAGTTTCTGGGCGCTGACGCCCTTATCCCAACTACACATTCGCTGCATTAATAATCTCTGGCCGAAGGATCTTTCCCCATGTCTGTTACCTAACAGATGGTTTGTAATCCGCTTCAGCCACCCCACTCACCACTTCAGTGCAAGACCTGTGATTGTCCAAGGAATGAAATTAGCCATAATAGATTCAGTTTATTTAATAGGGATGCGAGCCCGGATCTCCCAATTGCCGATCCGGTCTGTTAACCAATTATACCACCAAGCCATCTTCCTTCTAGGTGAATTTCGAATGATATGGCAGCATATCAATTTTGTATACAATAATTGGAAGACCAGCGATTCTTGATATTGGATGAGAATTTTAAAATTTTGATTAACTTTGCTCCATTTTCATGAATCCCGCATCTCTCAAACTAATTGTTCGTCGCATCCAATCAAATTTCCGAGGGATCTTGTAACACTTAACCAACTTACCCTGGCGGAAATACTGAATGATTCTCAATTGTTCCTCTCTCAAGGCTTGATGACCACGCGCTGGGACGGAAGGGGGCGCAGTTACGCATGTAAGCGAGGCGTTTAAATTGCACATCCGCGAACGCTACCCCCTCGCTCGCAATTAAAGGGCCGATTCAGGCACGGCAGGTGATTCTCTCCGACGACCGCTAATGTCCTCCGGCCCTGCGGAGAGTGGGAGGTGGGGAAGGGGCGGGGGAGGGCAAACACAAAACCACAGCGACCACCGAAAGGGGGGGTGGGCGCAATTGAGAGCATTCCGGAGAGACATCAGACATGGGGGGGATGGGAAATATACCACGAAATGGGAGTCGACTGAACCAGCATCAAATTGGTCGAGGGACGAGAACCTCCCAACCCACCCGCAGAATTGCGTCAGTGCGAACGCAACACTATCTCCCGCGGCCATGTTCCGTCCGACTCCCGAACGATCGTCCTCAAACCCGCAGAAACGGGGATCGTGCCCAGCAAGACGGAAGGCGAGCGAAGGGCAATTGCCCAAGCAATAAATCCATCGTGTCGACGCGAGTACAAAACGCCGTCAACCGACCGAATAGACGATAAAATTAGCTGAGTCGCAGTTAGGGTGGTTAGAGCACTAATTGTGAGTCATTGAGAGCATTATAATGATAACTCATAACTTTGTGATTCTACATATCTTTATTTAGAACGGCCCGGGTTTCGACATTCAACGTCATCTTCTTCAACGGAAATCAAATCCTTAAGATGATGTAGAACTTCGAAAACCGGATCGTCTCAAATAAAGATATGTACTAACACAAATTTACGAGTTATCATTAAAATGTTAACACATTCCACCGTGTTACACCTGAAACTACCAACTACATTGACACCGGTTCATGAATAACTTTATAAGTAACTCGAAAATTAATTCATGGACCAATCTTTACTCAGATGAATCTAATTACACCCTGGAAATAACTTTACTTGTCGTAATATCAAATATGGAGGAATTATAATTTCAAATTTTCGTCTCATTGAAAGCAAAGTTATGACTTGGGTAGAAGTACTAAGGACATCAAGCAGATTCCAAGCTAAAAAGGCGTTCATGGGAAAAAGACAACAGCTGTGCTCAAAGAAGACAGGACTACAAACCAGAAAACAGTATGTAAAACCATTCGTGAGGAACAAAGCAATTTATGGATAGGAAGTATGATCATTGGAAAAGCTGACCAGAAAAGATTAGATGCCTTCAAAACCTGGTGCTGGAGGAGATGCTGAAGATAAAATGGACGGACGAAATAAGAAGTGATGAAGTGTATAGAATAGTGAAGAGAAAAGGACCATATGGAACATCATAGAGAAAAGGAGAGCAAGATTGATTGAACACACCCTGACACACAATTGGTTTTCGAAGAACATAATTGAAGGCGAAATAGAGGGAAACGTCCCCAGAGGAAGACTCGGGAATAAGTTCATGGACCAAATAAAGAGGAAACTACATAGGAAGAGATGCCAGGAGGTAAGTGAACTAGCTTTAGACAGGGAAGTGTGGAGGGCTGCAGTCCACCAATCTTGGGATTGAACAACCAATGAATGAAGATGACTTGGGTTTACGGCGTGGAATTCTAAATTAAGGTAGTTTGAGCGAGATAGTTCCCTAATCATAATAGAGACCATATTCGAATTATACGTTTTAATTTCACAAGCTGTGAGACACATGAATTAAATATGTCATTATTTATGGTGTAATAATATAGTTTTGCATGACAGAAATTGTAAGTAATCAAATGAAAATATCTAAATATGTCTTTAACTTGACTCATTTTTTTTCACGCGGTACATTTGAAACTCCGTCAAAACGGAAGGTTTTCTGTGATTATGAAGAATTTACTGCGGTGACAATATGATTAATTTTCAAAAATAGTTGAGAGAAAACACAAATTACACACCGTTGATTTTTTGACGAGATCTAAGTGTAGGGAATGCCTCATTTTTAATATAAAGTCTCTCTGGAGTGCATACACGTACCATTTCCCATGTAAAATGGCTAGTATTTTCTGGCAAATATCTCGGAAAGTAATGTGGTAAGTTGTTGAATTATTAGTGTTAATGGATGGGTGATGTATTTTTATTTAAAATGAGACCAAAATCACTGATTTCTAGGTAAAATGATATTTCGCTCAAACTACCTTTAGCGAAAACAGTATATAATGTATTTATTATTCTGTATGATACTTAGACATTTAATAAGGAACCATTATTACATTATGAAACTTATGTTTTCGCATTTAGGAGTAAATATGCACTTGTCTGTATGTCATACAAGTATTCATAATTTAATGCAAAACTGTATTATTTAATGTAAAACTTACAATAACTAAATTAATGCCTAAGATTTTATCCTCACGCAACTTTAAATACAAAAAGCCATCACTTTCCCTGCCTACGAATAGATATCTCCTCCACTTCAGGTAACATTTTCTTTGAAAACATCTTCCAACATTATGTGAAATAATGTCACGGACATAATGAAAGTAATCTCCACAATTAATAGTCAGAAGAACGTTATATTATTACTGATACCTCTTTAATACTTAAAACTAACAGGTGCTATGACTTCAAGCCACAATCCATAATTTTTTCAGGAATAAATATTGTTTTCTGGCCCCAAAGTGTACACATCACCTATCTAGAGATATGGCCAAGGGTATAGGTAGTAATTAAAGCTTAACATTTCATAATCACGAAAATAAACCCGAGGTAGCCGTGAATGGTTAAAGAGAAAATTTATGGTAGCCAATTACCCAGTAATACCACACAGAAATAAATCCGCTGTCGACGCATGTGTAACTAATGTCTAACTGTGTCTACGCGTGTTACGGGGACTCGAAGCAAGCACGAGAGGAGACAAACATTTGTGTACTTCCTTTCGAGCCCCCCACGCCATCACCGCGCTTCCCTTCCCAGAATCCACCACTAATTGGCAAACAAAACACAAACACACGGTCGCAGCACACGTGCTTGCCGGGCGCCGCTCGGGACGCATAATGTGTACGCGGGGCGACTCGACCGGTCATCCCTCACAAGTCGGAGAATCCGAAATTAACCCCGTGGCGGAGGACGGCCGGGTTCATTCTGTGGAGACGGGGAGCCACCGAGGGTGGGATAGCTGAGGGGGAGCGCGTGGGTTCACCCGTGGAAGGCAACCTTACACGATGCTCGCATCCAACAACCACCCCTATGCGTTCCCCTATAGAGGCGTTTCCAAGGGATGCAACCAGGATTACCACCTTCAGAATAGTTGGTTTCAGGAGAAGCAAGTCCCGAGAAAGCAAAAACCTCGGGATACTCTGGGATATTATTGAATGAAAAGGCTTCTCAGCGGGTTTGATTCTCCATAATGGCCGACGTTTTGACAGGAGACTTTCCTGCCATCTGCAAGGCTGTGAATTTCTTGAAGATGGAAGCCTTAAACTTGAAAGCTCTTGAATACTTCATTCCTTCAATACTTCAAGAGTCTTCAACTTCAGCCTTGAATTTGGAAGCCCGAGAAGAATTTATCATGACATAACTCCTTTATGATTGATTAATGAGGAAAAACACTTGCAAAAACTCACTGATATTTGTTTGGTACGAACGGTTTCGATACCAGGTAATAGGTATCACTATCAGGCCCTAGAAAGTACTTTGCATCAAAACTAGTCACCTCATTCATCAGCGGAACTTCGCCAGTGCATTTAGATATTTTATGTAGATATACCGAAACACGGTAAGATACACTAAAGGAAGATTTGAAGAACCTATCGACATTAGAAGAACGAAAATGAGGTGAAGCTAAAAAACTTTTCAAAGATAGAGCATAAATTCTACACGCGTTGCGGCTAAATAATTAACTGCTAAGTTTCAAAGGGTATTTTAACCAGCAAAGCTAATGAACTATATTTTTGAAGAAATTAAAACGCGGTTAAGATGATCCTCAACGTAATGCATAAAAATTTCTAACAAGAAAGACGGCCTTCATATAAACTGAAGGCCTTAAAAGCCGCGAAATGAGTTCCTTTGGAACCGGGTAAACAAAATATTTATCTAATGAAGGTATTGGCTCCAAAACCCTTAAACAGTGAGTACGACTCGGAGTGACTGTGCCTGAATGTGCATGTATTCCTACACGGAGTTAGTGAGTGGGCTTAGCAAACCCGGGAGCCACTTCGTGCAGCCACGGTGTGCGTTTTGTAAGTCAGTCACTGGTGTGAGAGTAATCTCTGGAAACCACGTACTTGCGTGAGTTCGACTAGTGTTTCTCATGAACGAGGTTTCAGCTCAACGTCAGAAAAATACCAGCCGATTGAACGAGTGAATACCATTACGGCTGATTTTTGCGATTGCGTGGTTCTCTCTAGTTGAGTGAATTCCGAGAGCAGGTCAATTCCCCGTAAATTACTCAACAACCTCATCCCCACATTTTTCCCCTTAAGGTAGTCTGAGCAAGATAGTTCCCTAGTCATAATAGATACCATATTCGAAGCATGCCTTTTAATTTCACCAGCTGTAGGACACATGATTTCAACATTGCATTAATGATGGTGCAATAATATAATTTTATACGGCAGAAATTGTAAGTAATTGAATAAAAATATCTAAATAAGTCTAACTTGGCTCATTTTTTCGCACGGTATGTTTAAAACTCCTTCAAAACAGGTTTTTCGTGATACCGAAGAATTTACTGCAATGACAATATGATTAATTTTCAAAAATAGTCGAAAGAAAATAATAACTAAACATTGTTAATTATTTGACGAAATTTGAGTGTTAGAAATTTCGCATTATTTTAAATAACCTCTCAGGAGTGCAAACACGTACCATTTCCCATGTAAAAGGGCCGGTATGTCTTGACAAATAACTAGGAAAGTAATGTGGTAAGGGGTTAAATTTTTGGCGTCATTGAAAGAGTGAGATGTTTTTCTTTAAAATCCATTCATTTATAGGTTAAATGATTTTTCGCTCAAACTTCCTTAAAGGTGCCTAAAGGTAATGTTTACCGCTTTGGAAGTCACTGCCTTTATTATATAAATTAAGCCGTAAGAGCCCACCTCTTAATTATACATCGTTTTCCGAAGACACACTGAAAACCCTGATCCATCAGCAATAGCCTGCATGTACTTCTACAGCCACAACTAGGGTGTGTGACACAGGGTGACTCCACAGCAGGCATGAAACCCTCATCCCAGCTGAAGTCAGAACCGTGCACGTTCCCCCGGATGCCAGGCGCAGTCGAAAAGTAGTCAGGATAACAGTGCGCGGACAGACCAGAAACTAGGAGAGTGCTACAAAGAAGAACATGCTACCATGCAGTACACTACTTTAGATACAACTACCGGTTAGTATTAATAGTGTGACAGATAATTAGCACTACAAGGTACTAATTTACGCAGGAGCAAGTATATCATGTCGGAAATGACATGCGAGGTTAGTAGCCGATAATGATGTTAAGATATTTAACACAAGTGCAAAAACCTGGGTTACCTAGTCAAAGTCAAAGTGTCCTAGAAGTGATTTACCGCGGTAATAATAGTCCCTTATTGTACGTGCAAAAATGACATTTTAAATCTATCGGTTCGGCAGTCTATTTTCATAATCTTATGCCCGTTATCGTTTCTACCATAATTGTTTTGCTCTAGTAAAAAAAATAGCCCAAAGTGAAGAAGGACTTAAAGGAGCTATTTTTGGAAGTTTGAAGTTCAAAAACAAAATAACAATAACAAATCAATCATGTAACAGTTTTGAAACTACGAGCATTTCGGCTCACTGAGCCATCATCAAGGTTTCGGGCTAAGGCCAACATGTTATGAAGGCTCAGTGAGCCAAAGCGTTCGCAGCTAAATCAATTTCAAATGCGGGAAAACTGGGTTTTTCAATCAATATCTCACAATGGATACCTACCTCAACGTAAAGTCTGAAAAAAATTTTCAAAAGTTAAAAATAGAGCGGCGCAACTTTCTAAAAATGCATTGACCCTTTGAAAAAAAGATCAATAAAATGATAAAAAGTCTCAAGAGATGAACTTTATTAAAGATATTAAAATAAATATGAAATGAAAAACACTCAGCTTGAACTGCAATCAATTATAATCGGCTGATCTTTTCAAACCAATCGATTAGCTAACATCTACATCTACCTACGAACCTGCGAGCCGCCGCATGGGCGTGTGACAGGGATGATTAGGACACCAGCCGTGTAAAAATGTAAGGGATAAGGTTTTGGGTGGTGAAATGGTGACGTTTATTATGGAAGTGTATTAAGTAGACCTCAGTTTTTATTGTGGTCGCTTATTGTGCGCGGAAAGAACGAGTCTGTTTCGAGTTTTTCCACCAATCTGTTCGGCAACGTATCTCTCTTATTTTATTGTATAGATAAGACCTAGAGATGCAGTGAAGAGTCATGATAGTATTCTCTGTGTAGATCTGTAAAACATCAGTTCTGAATTTCTCAAGCAACCTAAGCCTAGCGCGTAGCCTCCGCGTCTCCAGTGGCTCCTGCCTTAATCCCCCTAAAAGTTGTGAGACACTATATGTACGCTCGTAGCAGTTTTTAACTAATTGAGCTGCTTTTCTTTGTACTTCATTATTTTTTTTGGTTAAATCTTGGTTGGCGAGAAAGTGAGTCCCAAATAGTCGCAGCGTATTCGAGGTGGCGCCTAGCCAGAGCAAAGTAGCATCTCTCGTTGACTTTTTCATTCGAGGACCTTCCTATTATACGCTTAACAAAACCTAGTTACTTTAATGCTGTTCCGCATGACAGCTTCATATTGGACCGTTATCTGCTCCTGATTGGCTGGCGTCCTTTCCCTTTTTGATGCTAATTTTCCCCCGATCGAGTGATTCGTCCATATATTTAAAAAAAAAAACAACGCGGTGAAACACCAAAAAATGCCGCGTTTAACATCAGAGCACCGTGGGAGCCTCTGAACCAACATTTCCCTGATGTGATGGGTGCGATTCAAGTAAAAGCGGAAACAAAATACGCACAATAGGATTGGATTGGATATTTGGGGCGGCGACCGACCGCTAAGGTCATTTGCGCCATAGGGGACAGGTAAGGGAGGAAGGGTGGATAGAAACCCAGCGTCGACATTAGCCTGCTCTTAACGAAAGGCGCCAAGGGGACCACGTTTTAACGTCTCATCCGACAGACGGCGTACTCTACTTGAAGTGCCCTCCACAAGACACTCAAGTAGGGATCGGCTTCCCTCTGAAAAACATCCTCCTCTGCAGGGATTTGAACCCTGGCCGCCCGTGTGGTAGGCGAGTGCTCTAGCCACCACACTAATGCGATCCCCTTTTCTGGCGCACAATAGCTTCAACAATCCAATGAATGAAGTAAAACTCGGTTCCAATTGGTGTAGTTCCATGTTAATACGTAAAAATAACATTTACGCTCCGCTGGTCAGTTCATAGGTCAATTATTTATTGCACAATCCAGAATTATAAGCCTGGTATCATTTTCAGGTGCTCACTAACAGTCAGGCACGGATATCCGCATTTTGCAAATAATTGTTAACTTGAGAACTGACCAGTGGAGTGTGAAAGTTATTTTTACATTCTTGCGTTTTATTTCAAGTCAGTGTCTATTTGATCGGTGCTTAATTTTTTTCGAGTGATAGATAGAAAATTATGAGAGTCCCACCGTTCCCCCGCGACCCTCAAGGTCCGTCTCCCTGCGTCGTTGTTTATCATATCAAAGGAGTTGGAGGCGAATAAATATGTACTTCACACATTTTAATACGTCTAAATAAGTTGTGCAACATTGATATGGTGAATCAGGTTTTATGTGCGAAAAGACCTACGATTAAGATTCACAAACCGTTTACGTGTGATAAGTCATATCGATGGTATTCCACTCAAAAATACCCGGACATCGACAGTTACCTCGGTTTCTTATGAATTTTATCATCATAACATGATTTGAAATAGACAAAAACTAGAGGTAAGGAGTTTAGAGGCAGAATACCACGGCCTTAATATTCAGAAAATCAGGACGGATATAAACTGTACATAATATGTACATGATCATTGAAACGGATTAGTAGCACGCATTCGTGATCTCCGAAAAGTTTCAAAAAGTCATTTAAAGTAATTACCTCATGAAATATGTAGCGTGCTCCCAATAATAAAAATCATGATCTCGATCCCTAGTCACTGATCGAGTTACTGACATTTAAAATCCAATTTCTATCATCACGTAATAAAGAAAGCAAGCTCGTTGGAATTTAAATTCACCTGACAACGTGAAAATGGAATAGCTGGAAAATGTTGAAAACGTATCAAAAAGTACCGATCTCTGAATCAGCGTTCATTTCTTTCTTTTTAATGATTGATTATTCCTCGTTCTCCATTCCATACGGCACCCCCGGATACTAATTAAAACCTCTCATTTTTGATTCACACCTCAGAGGAGTTCCATATGAAGCCTGAAATCGTCTGTCCAATTTAGGTATACTCTGAGAGATCCAGAGAAAACAATGCTAAACAAAGACAACAGGACTTTTTTTCATACGTAGGAACGACAGCTATGTATTCAATAAAGCTTTGGATCCCAGAAGTCATGGCAAACACTTAATGAGTTTTGCAGAAACATTCGATACATTCATTGGCCTCATAGTTTATTACATGGAGTTATGAGTTCCATACGTAGCCAAAATGGCGGATGCGCAATGAATAGCTTGGAGACTTAATTACTTGATGAAACAGTTGTTTTGAGACGAGTGACCATTTTGCCTACTGTTACTCACAAATAATATGTGCATTAGCAATTATATATAAGATAAACTTTCATAAATTTGATCAAGCGGTAGAATAATAGATGGTACATTCGCAGCAGTTAGCCACTGGTAGATACGTTAAGAAATTGGTGGATGTGTTCCTGCAACCCGAATATAGTCATGAGGTCCATAACTTCTGGGATCTCATTATTATTTATTTCATAACAAAATGTTCTAATAACAGTACATTAAAGAGGCAGACATACCTTTGAAGAAATGACCCACATGAATATTGATTTCTAAAATATTATAAAATCATGATTTATAATTTCACTTTCCAAGATAAATGAGTAAAAATTTAGTATCAGATGACGGCCCAGCGGTTAGCCACTTGCAATACTTTTGTCACAAAAAAAACAGAAACGACAACGTCGATTTGCATTTAAAAAATACGAAAAAGAGTAATTTTTTAGATACAACATTTCACTATCCTCCATAATTACTATATTATACACGCCCGATTCGATATGAATGCCGTTTCAAACGAGGCACTTGATAACACAATCTGATATATGTTTGAATGTGCATTGAAAATTGCGTCGAGTAAAGGGTAGAAATGCAAGAATGATTGCACAGACGCATGACCGACAGTTGGGTACAGCTCCCCTTCTCTAATTACCTGCCCTGTTCTCGCAATTTCCGAACATCATATTGTGCAATAAAGCTAAATGACTTGAAAGGCCGGGTAATTGGCGAATATGAATAATAATAATTGTTCATTTTTCCAGAGATCATGCAAATTATACAAAAAGATAGGACACGTCAAGTTCGAAAATACAATTCAAATGACATCAAAACCACCACAAACAAAAGAAAATAACGAAATAATATAAAGCTTTATATATTATGTTGAAAAGAATATACTTTCGAAAAGTGGAGCGTAATTCCAGAAGGTCGCACGAAACAAAAATGTGGTTAGCAACCAAGTGAGAAAATTTAAACAGCCGTAAATTAAACGGGCTTAATCCCCTCCCAAATTTCCCCACTCCCATACAATGAACAAACGCCGCAACTCGGTTGGAACATATTTAATGGAGATTAAGCGAGGTCCGAGCAGGCAAAGCGGCGGCTTAACGCGCGGCACCAATCCACGGGGGTAGGATGTATCTCACCCCGAGGGGAAAAGCGGAAGAGATGATAGAGGCCTAGTCGAGGGAAGTGGAAATTGAAACGAGTGGGGAGAGGAGAAGGAGGAGGAGGATGCAGAGGAACACGTCTCCATTCGGGGGATAAAGCGCTTCCCCTACAACCCCAACCACTCATCCGCTGGCCGAGACGCCGCGGCGCATCGCACCCTCAGATATTCCCGCCCTTCTCATCGTCTTTCCCACCCGGGTTGCAAACCGTTTCGATCACAGTCTCCCCGCCTCCTTTTCACTCCGCATCCACATCATTCTCCAACTTAAGAGGACGCATTTTAACGAGACGTGTGTCGTACGAACGGGTACGTGGTTTGAACGGGTGGACCGAGGACCGACTTCTTTGAAACAGTCGTTCCTATCGGTCCATAGTTCCTTTCGGTCAGTAGGTCCTTTTGGTCCGTCGGTCCTTTCGGCCCGTCATTCCTTTCGGTTCGTTGTTCCTCTCAGTCAGTCGGTCCTTTCGGTCCTTTGTTCCTTTCGGCCCGTCGTTCCTTTCGGTTCGTCGTTTCTTTCGGTCCGTCGGTCCTTCGACCCTGTCGGTCCTTCGTTCCTGTCGGTCCTTGGTTCCCTTCGATCCATCGTTGCTTTCGATCCATCGGTCCTTTCGGCCCGTCATTCCTTTCGGTTCGTTGTTCCTCTCAGTCAGTCGGTCCTTTCGGTCCTTCGTTCCTTTCGGCCCGTCGTTCCTTTCGGTTCGTCGATCCTTTCGGTCCGTCGGTCCTTCGACCCTGTCGGTCCTCCGTTCCTGTCGGTCCTTAGTTCCCTTCGATCCATCGTTGCTTTCGATTCATCGGTCCTTTCGGTCCGTCGTTCCTCTCGATCCGTCATTACTTTCGCTCCTTCGCTCCTATCGTTAAGGGATAAGACTTTCTTTATAACACCCCAAATTCATCTGCGGCTGCCAGCGGTGTAATTATCAGTATTTTTATATAAATGAAACCTTTTGACGAAACCACATAAAAAGTTGGTAATATTACCTTCCATGTGAATTTCATGCAATATTCTCCGTCATCACTAAGTATTTCAATATTTTGATATTTTAACCACCAAGACCATAATAAAAAATATAAACATGACTACAATATTTATAGAACGGTGAGCGAGTGAAATGGAACGGGTTCAAAAAAGGAACGGTCAAGAGTGAACCAGTTCCAAAAAATGAATGGGTTTTCCCATCTCTAATCTTAACCACTTGTTAAAGAATTGTTCTCTAGGAAATCCTCAAGGTGGTGAAACTCACATCAGATCGAGGCGCTTTGACTTCAGCTCCAGTATGTCTCCAGTCTCTCATGTCACTCCAGTATGACTCTCGCTCAAGGCAACAGTCGTCTGCCAAGTTAGCAGGGCGTTGCGGAGTCCTCTACGTTGCGCAAACTACAATACAAAGTATAAGCCACTTTGTATTGTAGTTGGCGTATTGTAGTGTACACCACTTTGTAATGTAGTTGGTGCAATGTAGAGCACTCTTGCGCGTAGGTACGGGCCAAGGTCGTTCAATATCGAGTGTGCTCTTCCATCGATATAGGTCTTCGCAACGTACATAAATCCGCCATTGTTGTGCTTATTTTTCTGTATTATCCATAAGAATAGTATAGGGTGTTCGACGTTTTTGTTGATTAGATAGTGCATTTGTATTCGAAATGACAACTTAAGCCACATATGCGCAGATTTCCTTGGTTGTGTTATGGCAGTAAATGCTCAAATAGCACATTAATGGCGGACATGTGGTGGGAATCGTGGCGAAGACCTATAACGAAGGAAGGATACAATCGATATCGAACGAACTTGGGTACAGGCAGCGCTGAGCAAAGGTCAGTGAGGATTGGCTGAACTATTTGCGTCACCACCTGAGAATATAATCGTCGATAACCAATCAAGTACCTTATAGAAACGGATCATTTAGAGATTTTATTAATCAACAATGACGGCTGTTACAGGAGGAGGATTTGTGCATCTTCCTAAGTTTACGATATCTCAATACAGTCATTAGTTTTTGTACAAATATACTTAATACTTTTTTGATTATCCGGTGGTTTATTACGCTCCGAGATACAGGTCTCTCTTGGCATAGGTCCTTAATAATGATCTTAAATTTCAATTTGATAGCATTGATTAATTTGGTCTAGGAATCATGATAAAATACGACGGGTCGAGCAGAGCTGTGATGTGTCGCATTATGGTAGTTTTACTGAGATATTACTTCACCTAGAACTCAATGAATTAGGTCACATTTGAAAGATAAACATCAACCCTTTCCTAAGAAACTGAATCATTAGACCTCTCCATTTACCTCAAAGGTTCGACTAAAACGAACCTTTCTTGTGTTTTAGAGCCATTCCGTGCAAAGTGAGCGGGGCATAAGAGGAGGCGAGTAGGCTGGAAGAAGGGCGGGGTGTACGGCCAACACAGTTGCAGAACCGACAGAAGAAAGGGTAGAGAAGTGGAGTGGGGAAAGAAGAGGGGGAGATTGTGAAGGATTTTTGGCTTACGACGATGTTTTGCACGAACAGCTTGTCCGCACATGCGGCCAAGAATGGGCGTAATTAATGGAGGTGTTTGCATCCCCGCATAACATTCGTGCCAGAAACCAATGCTTCCCACTGATTAATCGACCGATAAACGGAGGAGAGAGGGATGGTACCATGCGGGAGAAAAGACGACAAAAACTGTTCTTTAAGGAAAAAGAAGTTGAATAACAACTTTTAAATAATTTATTTATTCTAATTTAACGAAAGTGATCAACGATTAGATAAAAACACTCTAGTCTTGGTTTAGTCATATAACAATAATCTACAATTATTTCCGTTGTACAGGTATTGTAGGGCAAAATGGCTACCAAAAGGCAGAAAAACACCAGCGAAAAAAATATTCTCTAGCGAAAATCATTGTCATTTTCAGCTCCATTTTTTATTTTAGGCTAAGTCTATGTCTCCCAAGAGCTAGGTAAACTCATTGAGGTAGAAGGAGGCGGCATAATGTCATCAAACCGTAGCCTTACAAGCATACAAACATTCATATTGGTTATCCCAGCTCTTACCTTACTTCCCTTTGCATAGTACTACCGAAGGGAAGAATTAGCGAATGTGAAGCAAGAATATCAAACATCACGTTTGAACTTCAAGACAAAAAAACTCATCAAACATTCTTAAATATTTTATGAGGCAAGAAACTCTTGAGTCCTATATTGAATACTTGGGCTATATTAGATTTTATCATAGTTTTCACCAAGAATGCGGGTTAAAATATGTTTAAATAAATAAAAGAATATAATCATTCAAGGAGAATGCGCAATAAATGTGATTAATGTGGAGTATGTGTGTGTGTGTTCTGTTAAATGTGATAAAATGTGGAGTTAATAAAAAAATAGTGAAATGGATAAGTGACTTTCTCAGTGATCGAAATAAAAAAGCATTTATTGATGGTTTTAGCTCTGATATGGTCGAGGTCACATCCCGTGTTCCTCAAGGAAGTGCGACCGGCCCTCTTTTATTCATTGTCTATATAAATGGCCTAATTTCTAGAGTTAACAGAAAATTAAGATTATTTCCAGACAATATAGTTATCTACCGTGAAATAAGCGAAGATGCGGACTTTGAAGCTCTGTCAACGGACCTTAACAACGTTCATTCGTGGTTCCACGAGCGGGGGTTAGAATTTAAACCAGCAAATACACTAAAGTTCACTTCCTGCAAAAGTCATCACCAAAATGCCATACCTATACTGTGGGTGGAGTAAACATAAAATCTTGAGATATAGTAAAATATCTTGGAAATAACATAACTTCTGATATATCGTGGGGATACCACATACAAAACATGTGGCACAGCATTAAAGAAACTAGGTTATGTTAAACGTATAATAGGAAGGTCCTCGGGTGAAAAAGTCAAAGAAAAATACTACTTCGCTCTGGTTAGGCCACACCTCGAATACGATGCGAACATTTGGGACCCTGGTCAAATAGATTTAACCAAAAAATTAATAAAATACATAGGAAAGCAGCGCGCTTCTTTAAAAACTGCTACGAGCGTACATATAGTGTCTCACAACTTTTAGAGGGAATTAGGTGGGAGCCCCTAGCGACTCGGAGTCTACACGCTAGGCATAGGTTGCTTGAGAAATTCAGAACTGATATTTTTCAGAGTGACACAGAGAATACTATCATGACTCCTCACTACATCTCTACATCTACATAAATATATACACAATAAGAAATATACACTGCCGAACAGACAGGTACAAAAACTCGTTCTTTCCGCTAACAATAAGCGACCACAATAAAAATTGAGCTCCACTAAATGCACTCCTATAATACATGCCGCCATTTAATTTCCCTAAAACTTATATCTCTACACGACTGGTGACCTAACACCCCCTGGCACATGCCCATGTGGCGGCTCGCAGGGTATTATGTAGATGTAGATGTAAATAAGTAAATAAATGCTGATTTCTAGTTAGCTGTCGATGGAAAACCGCCAAATTGCAAAATTATTCCTTCAGCACGTAAGCGCTAAACGAAAATTGGGGTTGAAAAAGATTGCACACAGGCTACGTCCTTGTTACAGGGTCTGTCATTGGCCATCATAGCATGCGCATTCTTCGTGTACCTCAATGGTTGAAACATAAGATATAAAAAGTTACATTTAGTTGCCATTTAAGTACTATTTTGACTTAAACTCAGAAATGATCAAAATACGACATACCGTGCTCATTCCAATCATCTTCACCATATGAGTGAATTAGGATAAACAATATTATATTTGGAGGGGTACTTTGAGCCAGAAAGCAATCGTAGAGACAACAAATATTATAGCCATTGATTTATTTATTAATTTTTTCTTCCAGAATTAATATAATAATGCTTTTTTCGTCAAAGAGATTCGATTGTAAAACTTAACAGTTATTTTTCACACTCGTTTTGATCAAAAAAAAAACTTCATTTTCTCATCCCATCGACAAATATTTACCTTTCCAAACGTGGTTGTTGCAATTTTAAGCTATAGTTGCTTGATACTCAACACAAGAATGAGATAAATAAAGAAAACAGATATTGATTCGGCCAAAATAACAACAGAAAAACGAACCAAACATATGTAAAATGTGCGATTTCATTAACAATAGAACCTCGGAAGGGGACAAAATTACATCTTCTCGTATTCGTATAAAATTTTTCACTCTTGTTTTTCAAAACCACAAGTAATCTGGCAAGCGCGTAGTAATGAAGTTAAGTAATCTATTTCTCGTCGAGAGACGTAACATAGCGAGATGATTTCTTTACTTCCTTACATTTGGCGAAGAATCGTAAAGATGAACAAACTAGTTAAGTGTGGACAGTGAGTCTTTTAAAACGCGCACAGGCAGAGTAGGAACTTACCTCCAAAGGTTCAACCCGACTAATCTATTGCGCCAAATCCTTCCTTTAGCCGTGTGCGCCAAGTCATGGAAAAATATCACAGCAACATAACGTTAAAAAAACCTACATGAGAGAATTTTAGCAGGAAATGAAATTAAAACAAAATCGAAGTCATCAATCTGTATAAGTTTCAGTATTTTCAGCAAAATAGTGAAATCATTCGAGTCTAAATTCGTTTTTCAGTTGGGAATAACCCCTTCATTCGGCACCAATGGCTAGGTAAAGTGTCATTCGGAGAAAATATTTGGCCGTCAAGTTAACGAATTCATTGCCTCACTTATGCTATTCTCCGTGACTTTGTCTCGTAATCATGTAGAAAAATTAAAGCCGTTAATAAGAAATGTAAGAGGTCTTGACAGCTTAAACTCCAGCATCCTCGAAGCAACCTTCAAATCTTGCGGGTAAAAAACGATCCTTGGTTTCCAAAAACGATGTTTACCTTGTGCTCAGCTTTAAGTATCTACGGGGGATTTGATAGAAGAGGAGAAGTCACAGATGGGGAAATGACAGGGGGAATGTCGGTCCAGAAAAGCAGTCGATATTTTTTCGGGTGAGGGATGTCCTGAGAAAGGCTGAAGGGAGGTAAACAACATTGGGAGGGAAACACCGATACGGGGGGGAGACGGAATTTCGTTCAGAAGTGGGTTGATATATTGACCAAGCGTGACGAGACTACGTGCGTCGAATTTTAACGCCAAATATGGGAAGGGGCGAGTTTGGACCGAAAGTATACGACGGGAAAGAGGTCTTTCAGGGCAGAAGAGGTTGTTAGGACATATCAGAGCACTGCAGAAGAAGTGGCCACTGACTGTCGTTGTCATGGTAAAGTACCTGAAGAAGAAGAAGTGAAGTGTCATGGTGAATGGTGAAGACTTTAAGCGATGGATACGTGGGCACCACTTATAAGGAGTAGGCTAATGCTCCTGAGAAGCTGTAGGAAGATATCACACTATGAGAAGAAAAATTAGAAAAGATGGATTCCATAGCCTACCTCGGAAGTACTATCACAAGGAGCGGAAGAAGTATGAAGGGCATCAAGTCCAGAAAATTTCACAAAAAGAACGCGTTCATTGTAAAAAAGACAACTGATAAAATGAAAGAAGATAGGACGACAAACGGCGAAACAGTTTGTAAAAACATTCGTGTGAATCAAATGGACAAATAAAATAAGGAACGAAAAAGTAGAGAGAATACAAAATGAGGGAAAAAACCATAAGGAAGACAGTATAGAAAACGGATTAGGCATACCCTGAGGCACAGTGGGTTTATGAAGAATATAATTCAAGGAACGATAGAGGGAAAAGTCCTAAAAGGAAGGCCAAGCGATTTTTACATGGAAAAAATTAAGAGAAAAGTTCGTAATAAGAACAAACAAGGAGTAAGGGAATTAGGGTTAGATAGGGAAGGATGGAGGGCTGCAGTCAATCAATCTTAGAATTGAACGAGCAATGAGGCAGTGCTTATTGTACAAAGATATCAACAATTAGTTTAATTACTACTGATGACAGCATTTTCACTTTGTATTGCGACGAAGACTAGAGAAATGTAGAAAGCTAAATAAGACTAAGGAAGTAGACTAAAACTCTAGTATGCGGGCTGAATGTAGCCACTCGAGAGGAGAGAGCCACTCGAGAGGAGAGAAATTAGAACAAGTGGATCCCTTCACCTATCTCGGAAGTACCATCACGTGGAACGGAAGAAGTACAACGGACATCAAGCGGAGAATAGCCTAAGCTAAGAAAGCGTTCATGGGAAAAAGACAAACTGCTCTGCTCGAAGAAGATAGGACTACAAATCAGGAAACATTATGTGATAACATTCGTGTGGAGCGTAGCACTGAATGGACCGGAGGCATGGGCCATTGGAAAAGCTGACCAGAAAAGAGTAGAAGCCTCTGAGACCTGATGCTAGAGGAGAATACTACAGATAAAATGGACGGAAAAAATGAGAACTGATGATGTCTACAGAAGAGTAGAAGAGGAAAGGGGAATATGAAACACCATACAGAAAAGAAGAATAAGATGGTTGGGACACACCCTCAGAAAAAATGGGTTTGTGGAGAACATTATTGAAGGAAGAATAGAGGGAAAAGTCCCCAGAGGAAGACCCAGGAATCATTTCATGGATCTAATAAAGAGGAAATTACACAGGAAGAGATACCAGGAGGTAAGGGAACTAGCATTAGATAGGGAAGGGTGGAGGGCTACAGTCAACCAATCTTCAGATTGAACAACCAATGATGATTGCGACGAATCTACCATAGAAAGAATTAAACCGCGACTATGATCATTATAAAGAACAACTTGAATCAATAAGTAACAGCGTATTTAATTAACATGCATGAAAACAGGACAACAGTCTTCTCCGACTCCGACTCTTGCCCACAGTCGCCTGCAGTCACCTCACTGCTCGAGGTAAAAGCATGGACTCATCGTCTTCTGGCGGATAAAATACGGTAAACAAAACTTTCACAAAAACTTATCAAACCCCTGAAGATGGAGATCAAGTCGATCTCCGAAACATCGGGACCTGTGGACCCTCATACCCGGTGCAACACCCGAGAAATATTTATCCAAAACTTTCACAAATTTTCGTGGCGGCACTTTAAATATCCCTTGAATTTCAACGACTTGCAAGTAATATAAGGAAGAAGCTTTAGCAAACAATGAAGGAAATACAGGTTTACTGTAGGGTTAAGAGGGCTATATACTTTGTACTCTTAGATATGGCTTCTACTGCAGCCTAAGAGAGATGTAAGCCTTTCCCCCTTTCACCCGCTCGGAGCAACAGAACATAGAAAGGGTTCACCAGAATGTTCACAGTGGCATTATAGTAAAAGTGCTCAAAATTTGTATAAATTTCCTTAGAGATGAAGTATACCTATTCACAAAATATACAAAGATTACAAGAAATATACGTCGTACGTGCCATGAGGATCGCCTGATTCTCGAAAAATTCACGTTTCTTTCGCGGTCGAAATAGTCTTATAGAAAGCAAAAGGCAAAAAGTGACGACACTAAAGTCCGGTTTCAACAATATTTAGCTATGAATCAATAACTATGAGATCCATGAAGTTACGTTCCTCATAAATATATTTGGGTTGCAAGAACACATTTACCTTATCAAATAACATATCTTTTAATAGTCGATTGGTTCGGATGTTTTATCTAATCTTATACCAATAAATCAAATTTAAAAAAGATTATCCAATTTTTAATAGGTAATGCACATAATAATTTGTCAGAAAGAGTAAACAAACCGGCCTTTAGTCTCAAAACAACTCTATAATCAATAAATTAACTATTCAAGCGGATCATTGCGCTTCCGCCATCTTAGCTACTTATGGAGCCCATAACTCAATTCCGTAAGTTATGAAGCCATTTATGAAACCAATAAATTTCTCGAATGTTTCTCCAACTCTTATTTAATGGTTGCCATGGCTTATGGGTTCCATAACTCTATGTAATACTTAAGTGTCATTCCTGCAACTAATCATTAATGTGATATAAATCCTTACTCGAGTGACCTGCTCATACAGACTGCGAGCAGCCAAGCACAATCCTAACATAAGAGAGCGTAGACGTCCACAGAAACGTTTTCGGCCCTTAAATACTATAATGCATAATTCTTAAATTTTCATAAAAATAATTAGGTGAAAGAACTTTTAACCATGCTCTCCTTCCACTCTAATGCTAGGTCTTCTCTCAGCAAATGGTGCGAATTTCGTAAATGCAGCGTGTGATTTTTTTTTCATGTGGCGCGCCATCGGAGAGGATTTAGACCCGACCACCACTGCGGTCCGAATCGACTGCATTAAAACAGATACGCTCGATTGGACCATGAATAAGGGAGGGGGGTAATTTTTTCCCACCTCCCGCGTCTCGTGGTCCAGCGAGTTTCCCATATTTATCGACGCTTTCGAAAGTGTTTTGATTTCATTCGAGGTCAGATCGGCGATCGATTCTTTGGTCGCTGACTTTTTTTAATAACCTTTAAATCCTTCACGGCGAAGGTAAGGCTTTAAAATGTGTTTTGGGAACCTGAACGTTGTTCTGCTTTGGAGGATAGACAGGAATCTACTAACTTAGCTTCCCCATCTTTACGGGTAAAAATAACTCCTAGAGGGAAACACATTACATGAGCTGCTTAACCCCAGGAGGAGAAGTTTCATCACCGGCAGAGGGTCTCAAGATGAATCAACCCTTTTACGTAAAATCCTATAGACCAGGCTTTATCATCTCTGGTTAAATATAGTCTAGGCATTAAAACTAGAGTTAATACAATCTCCTATCGATGACGCTGACTTTAACTTTCGGAGTTTTCGCTAGTTCAGAGGGACACACAGAATATTATCATGACGCCTCACTACATCTCTAGGTCTGAAAGAAGTGATAAAATAATAGAGATGCATTGGTGATAAAATAGGTACAAAAACTCGTTCTTTCCGCACACAAGAGCGGCCACAATAAAAACAGAGCTCCACTAAATACGCTCCCACCATACGCGTCACCATTTCAACTCCCAAAACCTTATCTCTTACATTTTTACACGGCTGAGTTCTAACACCCCCTGCCACACACCCATGCGGCGGCTCGCAGGGTAGTATGTAGATGTAGACGAACGTGCAAATCGTTTAATATACAAAACCTGAACTATCAGTTTACCTCAATTTACGAATAGGCCAACTTTTGGTTAGCATCAACCAATCTATATAATACCAAAGAGTAAGTACATATTCTATGATAATACATGGTAAAAACAGGCTTTTTAAGGTTAAAAAAGGTTTAATAGTTTAATAAATTTTTAGTTTCCTATATCTACATCGGAGTTCTGACCGAATAAATTACCTCTGCGGGTTTTGTAATGCATCCAACCCCAATATTTGTATATTGTTTTCGTGAGTGTTAGTAACGGTACGCCTTTTTATTTGAGCGGATCTTGGAACGGAATATTCTGTGCAAGAGAGCAACAATCAAGGAGAACGACTCATTTGAGGTGGAAAGGGTCACCTTCATTGGCGGATCATCTTTCGGACATAAGTGCGTAATCAACTAATTAGTATCGGTATCAATTGATTACTGTATTTGTTACAAAAAGAGGGTCAATGGATGAAATTGAAGAGGTCTACGTCATCAGGAAGTTGGCTAAATTTCAATTACAAGATTTGACCCAGAAAAACAGGTGAACGTCAATGAAACTTTTTACTAATAAAATGAAAATTGGACATAACCGTCGTTGAGACAAATCAATACTCATATCTAGCTGCAAAATTACTAACGTTTAAATTCTACTATCGATGAGATGACGAGCCTTTTAGGGTTGAAATTGTAAAATTGTTTTAAAAGACTTACAGTAACCAATTTCGTGCGTTGATAAATTAACAAGTGTGAAATAAGCTGCATCCACTGTCATATACACTGCCTTGGCTAAAGTCTAATCATTGGCTGATCAGGCTGCAGTGGCATTGCATCAATGGATAACAGAACGCCGGAATTCTTTTTTTACGGCTATAAATCTTCAAAATACACTCGTACAGCAATAATGTTTAGACGGAGTTACGGCTGGAAGAGAAAAAATTTATTTTTCCGACACCCATATTTATTTTGATAGCCTATAAAATCCGACATTTCAGTTTTGGCGCAAGGCTTTTCTTTTTTCCATGTCGTCTTCACCAAGGATAGACCTATGACAACGATCACAACCGGCGCCGAATGTGAGAATGTATTTATTCGTTTTATGTGTTGAAAATTTTCAATTATTAACTTTATCTCTATATTCATTAATTCTATTTATTTATAGATTTTTGAAAATCTTGTTAATGGTTTATGTTAATTTAATTTTTGGTTGTATACATATTTCGTAACTGTTTGGAGTTTTATTTATTTTTTTATTGTTCAATATGAAGCTCAATGGTAGGTAAATTTTCGATCCCTCAACTTTTGTACTTATATTTGTATAATTACTAGGCTCTATGTCTCTTTGTTTTGGGTTAAAAAGCCTTGAGAATGCCAATTCATTGGGAAAACGTTAGCTAAGGGGTATATGCATGAATGATCAAATATTCAAGAATTTTATTTTTATCTTTATTTACAAACACAGAAATCGCGATTTTTAGATCGGTGAAGTTTCCCAGTTAACGTTTGTCAACACACCTGACGAATGTTTTTTGCATTGGATGTGATTTATACTCAAAATATCACAGTAAAGAAATGAAAAGGTGTTTTTTAATAACGATATGATCAATACATTCAAAAATTAAGCGCTATGGGAAGCTAAATGGGGAATATGTAATACTTTAATTACAATGAAACACGATAGGAGAAGAATCTTTTGGGTAATTTATTTGGCACTCGATGTTGAGAAATGCATCCAACAAAAACGATGATAGGTACTTGTTGAAAAATTACGTACACTGAACAACATACTTATGCACCCATCGTACAAAGTCAGAATTCCTTGGCTATTTGCTCCGCTTGATTATAGCGAGTACTTTCAACTGAGTATATTTATTCTTGTTTCCCAAAGATATATCTCCGCATTAATAACTAATATCCAATTATAAAATCACCAAAAATTGCAGCTGATGAAGTGAAATTTAACCGATTATAATTTCCGCTATCACCGCTTCCTATGCTTCAACCATGTTTTTCTTCGAGCTCATTCAATTAGAGATTACATTAAGTCATAACGCAAAACTAGAATAAGAAAAGATTCTTATCAAATATCAAAATCTTTTTGATAAATTTACGCTTGTAATCAAACAAAACTATGTACCATTCACAATGATGGCAAATTTCTGCAAACTTTTTATAAAAAAAATCGAAATACGATCCAAATTTTTCTATTTCTGGCTCAGCTAAGTGAAACATCATAGTGAATATTAAGAGAGTAAAAATTTCAATATATAATAATAACCATACATTTTCGTAAAATTCACAGAGAGATTTATATTATCAGATAGGAAACATGTCGCATATTCGATGAAAACAGTCGTGAAATGAGTATTCTCACTAAAATTTGCACTTTTTTCTTCTCGACAATTTGAAAATTGTTACTTATTAGTTTCATAAAAATTGATCTAACAGAGGCCTCATTTTCCCTTCATCCACTACGATAATCTCACGCGTCACAGTCCCATGAAAAACATGAACACTAAATATTCTGGCGGAAAAAGTATATTTTCACCAATAGACAACCTTTCCCATAATATTTATTGACTTTCAGGGCCATTTGTCAATTTGAATCAGCGGAGGGCAAACACCATAGTTCCATCCCCGTCATTAATGGCATCTGCAGCGCCAAGTCACGTGAACTCTACGAGTACCTAATTGACCCGATGACTGTATGCCCAAACAATGAGCCATTACATATTCCTCCTTGATTCAACATTCGATTGAGAACGTATTTGAGCAAGGATGCCCAATAATACAGTTGCTCTACCTCGAATGACTGATTACCTACGGCTATAAAATGATTTCAAATTCACGCGAATGGGGCGGAGGCCTCGACGAAATGGTTTCGTATTTAGCTCGATATGATTGCAGCCCACTTTGTGTTTGCTTGTCCGCGGACGAAATGGTGACCAGAAATAAATTAATATTTTTACAATTTTTAACGATTGCTACGTATGTTCCAGTCTTCTGATATTCAATTCATTGCTATCAATGGTAATTGATGAGTCCAGGGCATAAAATGAAACCTCTAAACCACGAGAAAACGCGGTCTCACAGATCAGATCAGGCTTAGATTATTATCGACATATTTTTCTTCATTCTCCGACTCACTTATAATTTGAAGAAAATTCAGTGTCATACAATTAGATATTAATAAAGGTATACATTATCAATTATTTTTATACAATTACATTGACTGCATCTGCTTCTCGAGGATATCGGTTTCCCACTTTTTCGGCGGTCTGTCAGACTGCATACCTGTGATTACGTGGGTATTTTCCCTTCTTCTTCTACGATGAATCTGTCCTCAGACAGGTTTCAATCGAACCCTCGATATTTTTCTGTAATCATAGTGCTACATTTAAATTCATGGGTACGTAGAATCACGTTTGCCAAGCTTCAACTCACATCAAAAAAGAGCTTAATATAAATATATTTTTTTCAAATAAATCAACATATTACAATTATTTGACGAAATATTAGGAAAAATGATGAGTGATATGTGAAACCGGATGACTGTGTTAACGCTAGAAAAAATGTGTCTGTGGTCCGAGTTTATGGCAATCACATAATTTTAGACATAACCACACTTACACGCAGTCAGAGTATGTATGAATAAACCATTACGCCATCTGCATATTACATAATCCTGATCAACGTTTACATCTACATCCACATACTACCCTGCGAGCCGTCTCACGAGCGTGTGGCAGGGGAAGTTAGGACACCAGCCAGGTAAAGATGTAAGGGATAAGGTTTTGGGAGGTGAAATGGTGACGTGTAATACGATAGCGTGTTTAGTGGAGCTCAGTTTTTATTGTGGTCGCTTATTGCGCGGGGAAAGAATAAGTTTTTGTACCAATCTGTTCGGCAATGTATTTCTCTTATTTTATCTCTTCCGTCAGACCAAGATATACAGTGAGACGTCATGATAATATTCTCTGGGTCGCTCTGAAACACACCAGTTCTAAATTTCTCAAGCAAGCTAAGCCTAGCGTGCAGCCTCCGAGTCTCTAGGGGCTCTCGCTTTAATCCCTGTAACAGTTGTGAAAAACTATATGTTTACTTAATACTCTACATGTCGCCTTGAAACATACCAGTTCTGAATATTATCATGAGTATCTGAATGTATGAGAATTATCGGAAAGACTAATACAAAATAAGAAAAATATTAATTTAAACTAAACTATGATGGACTAGAAAAGGAGATAATGTTCGCGACTGGGACGCATAGAGCGATATCGGATTTCCCTTTCATTCTACCATTTCCTTATATTCCTCAAGGCATCAACATCATATTTTGCGTACTCCCCGACCTTGCATTTTCTAAGTCTTGTCTCTACCTCAGCTTTCAAAGACGTTGAAGGATGAGACAAGAAAGTTCAGACACATAATAAATTCAATCTGTGGATGAATTTTTTTCAAAAACATGTTTTTCCTTCCCTGCGTAAATACGAGTATCTTGAGCGCCCGCTGCGGAGAAAAAGCGCAGTCACAAATCAACAGCCCTCTGCCTGCTTGATACTTTGGACAGGTAGGAAATGTTCAATCGGCAAGAGAATGCGCGTGATGTGGTGGCTTGAGTACTCGCCTACCACACGGTCGGCCAAGGTTCAAATCCCTGCAGAGGCGGATGTTTTTCAGAGGAACCCGATCCCTACTTGAGTGTCTTGTGGAGGGCACTTCAAGTACAGTACTCCGTCTGTCGGATGAGATGTTAAACCGTGGTCCCCTTGGCGCTTTTAGTTAAGAGCAGGTTAATGCCGACGTCGGGTTTCTATCCACCCTTCCTATCTTACCTATCCCCTATGGCGCATATGACCTTAGCCGTCGGTCGCCTCCCCAAAATCCAATCCAATCAAAGAGAATGCTATGAGAGAATCCAATCAAAGAGAAGCAATGAACACGTGCTGGGAATAAAATATAACAACCCTAGAATCAGTGGAGAGCAAACACTATAGGTTCGTGCCGTCACTGACAGCCTCTGCAGCGCCAAGTGACGTGAACTCTACGAGGACTTGATTGGCCCGATGACTGCAAGCCCAAACAACGAGCAATCATTAACAACAAATGCAAAACTTTGCCCCAATCTGAACATTTTCAATTGTAATTCTAGTTTCTGTTTAGATTAAACATCCATTCGCCTCACTTTCATTTCATTCAGCAACTCATGCTCCTTTCCATACACTCCTCTCACATTCTAAGTACCGAGAGTCCAGTTCGTTTCTAGTCCATATCTTGATTCATAGTTCATATCTTGAGGGCCAACCTTATTCACATTCCGCCGCCCATCGTGGCTTCGGCTGCCCGAGGCGACATTTTGACGTTTAGCAGTAAGTTGTAATAGAGTATGCAAGGTTACCAGCCTTCGCAGTACCCGCACCACGCGTAGCTTTCCCTGCTAACGGTTATGGCGCTCTACCGGTCAGTATTGGCACATTTTCGCCAGTATGCCACCAGAGAAACCAAAGCATAGTAATACCCTAGGCCCGCTTTCCCGTTTCTGCCCAAGCTATGATCCCTTTTAAAAAGGACTACCTTGAGAGCCAGCATACTGTTGCCCGCGACCCACCACTAGGAGGTATATGCGGTGTACTGACACACCAGGTCACACAATTATTGTAATTATTAATAATTGTAGAAAAGTACGAGTTATTCTTTTCAATATGAATACAAATGTTAAGTTCTTCTACAAAATGACAAATTATGTCGCCAAGTTTGATCAATGTATCAAAATACATTATGGTGTGTAGAGAAGGCAATACGTCATCAAACTGACGTCTGACAAACAAAATAACATCCATATTGGTTATCCCTGCTCGTTTCGTTTGGATAGCACGAAGGAATGGACAAATTAGCGGATGTAAAGCAAGATTGTCAACCATCTATTTAAAATTTGAGGCAAGTAACTTTTGAAACATATATTGGTTGCTTTATGCTATGGTTTCTACTCGATTTTATTATAGTTTTAGCCGAGAATGCGGGTGATAATTAATTGAAATAAATGAACAACACATGTACGGAGAATGTATATATAAGGAGAAAAGGCGTGCTGGTTTCTACTAAGTTATCTGTGGAATACATAGTAAAATTGAAAAATATGTGCGTTATTCCGTAAGCACCATAGGAAAATGAGGAGCAACGAAGATGGCGGACCGGCAACAGCCTCTAGCATTGATCAGCATAGCAACCGCCCGCTCCATTTACCTCAATGGTTAATGCACACGACACCATAGCATAGGCAAGCATAAGCCTATATATAAGCGAGCTATACATATTGTCACAGATTACCAAAGGTTGCACACTGAAGATGTTGCGAGGGTATTGTGTGCTATTACGTCACAAAATGGCGGACGTTTTCTCAGGCGAAATTTTGCCTAAAGCAGTCATTATCTTTGGTTTAAGAAATATGCGCACCAAGATATTTCATCAAGGTATTAAGAAAACATATTTTAACGTTACTCTGCAAAAGTCCCGCAAAAAAGTTTGCGACACCGAAAGTAAGCAAGATTTTTCGATTTACACGTCGCGGTCCGACTCCGCACAGTAGGAGAAATACTAATTCCGTTGGATTTTTGACGTTATGTGGGCCTAAACTCCTCAAATTTGTCGTTTTCAAGCTATAAATATTGTAACAGATTACCAAAGGCTCTATATTGAAGATACTGCGGGATGTTGAACCCAGCAGTGACTCATAACTGTGGTAAGTCTGTTTTTCTTTGGATTGTCAACGGAATGATGACTCAAATTATGAGCGTCTTTCAACACTTAAAGGCAAGTAGTGGAGGAATGTGCTTGGAAGGTATGGGAAATTACAACGAATACATGGAAAATCAAGGAGTGATATATAGGGATTTTGTAATGGGTTCTCCACCGCAGCCGGTTTCCCTGTCGTTGACCCGTACTTCCGCGGAGTCTTAGGGCGAAGTATGACGTCCCGTGGCGTCCACTCGTCTACAACTGGTGTGATAACCTTTGAAGAACGAATTGCAGGAGCTGGTGAGAAAGAGGGGAAAAGGGAGGTTAGACTTCATCAAACCTGTACCCTCCTTCCCCCCGTTTCCACTCACACATCACCATCAATGGTGAATTGGTGGTCAGCCTAAACCGTCAAGGGTGAATGTCGGACGCACAGAAAAGTTATTTTCACTAATTAAAAATAATTCCCTTCAATCGCTTAATATACCGCACTTCAGCAATAATGTTTACAAATTATCGGCAATAGCTGCATGGCAAAATGACCTACCTAGTGAAGCATCAACAAGAGAGGGGGTAGAGGTCTCCCTCCAAACATTCCCTTAATACAAATTTCCTCCAAAAATACGAGTGAGAAACAGGAGGTACTCGGGAAACAAACAAGTATGTTAAATAAACCACAAATTAAATAAATATATTTAGCACGTCCTCGAAAATCTTCCGGCGCCCACTGCTATTTAAATGAGAGAGGACCTGGTGAGGTGAAGGTTGCGGCACGAAGGTTTTTAGCAGAAGTTGCTGAAAGGAATAGCTGAGTCAGGATATCGAGTCTCGATATCGTTGGCTCACAGATATCGTTAGCGAGACAGTATTGGAGCGCGTAGATCGTGCGCGCCTCGAGCAAGCCCTTCGGCTAAATCCGGAGGGTAAACAGTCCGCAGAGGGTAAACTGTCCAAAGAGGGTAAACTGAGCAAAAGTAGGGGGGCTATGCTAAAGAAATGCCACACTAGCAATAAATACGATCCAAGAATTTCACCTTCGACGTCCGAGTTCGAAAACCCCCTTTCGTCCCTATTATTGTTGACTTCTCTACCTATTATTATAATAAGGATTGGTGAAGGTGACTTTAGGACGAATTATAGAGGGCAAAAGGTATAGAGAAATACTTTTTAAATGGAGTATAGGAAACAGATAATGGAAGACATGGGATGTGGACGGTTTTTGGAAATAAGGAGGATAGGAGAAGACAGAGAGAATTGGAGGGCTGTTGCAAACGAATCCTGATTGGTTGACAACGAGAAAAGAAGAATGAGTATCTCAAAATCTGAACATAGGCAAATGGAACTGAGTTCGTATTCCATTCATACAGTAATCATAATAGCCTGGTTGGAACATACTCAATTTATTTTGAGTAAACGCAGGGCGACTCTGTGGTACGTATTCACCGACTGAGGCATATCCAGAGGTGACCCGGATGCTCCACAGATGTAGATTTTGACAAGAAAATCGTAAAAAAGTAATAAAATACCACTATCAACTAAGATTATTAATTTGTACAATTAATCAAAAAAATGCCATATTCAAAGACAACAGCAATGTTAATCAAGCATGTGAACGTTTTATCGCCGGCATCATGAAGCACTTTGGACAGTAACCATCCAGGAGGGAAACAGCTCGTGATTTAAGTGCAGTATACACGGTCTGCCTGTTCCAACAGTGGAAACAATCATTACATCCTGACGTTAAAGAGCGCAGACCGGAAATCGCTCGGAGAACCCACTTATGATGCGGTGCTGGTATAGCAGAGGGAGAAAACACGGTAGCCTTGACCTCATCTCCCATTCATTATCCAGCTCACAACTCCCATCGTTCCGCCGATCAAGCGGTAGAATGAACGGAATGAACATTCGATCATAAAAGACTATTGGTCGGGCAGGGATTTGATTCCCGCCGATTAATGTGATTAGAGAGATTTTTGTATACGAAGATATTTGCGTAAAACTTTACAGGTATATACACGTAATTAATACTATTTTACATAGTTGAAACACAACATGAAAATCAATTAGACAAAAGCTAAAATCCTAGTACCCAGAAGAAAAAATAACTGAACGTAGAAGTCACCCAGAGAATAGAAATTAGAGCAAGTTGATTTCTACACCTATCGCAGAAATACCATCACGTGGGACGGAAAAAGTACAAAGAACAACAAGCGGAGAATAATCCAAGCAGATGAGGCGTTTATGGTTAAAAACACAACATTTAAGCTCAAAGAAGATAGGATTTCAAACCAGGAAACAGTACGTGAAAACATTCAGGTGGAGCGTGGCATTTTATGAATCAGAAGCATGGACCATTGGAAAAGCTGACCAAAAAAGTCGAGAAGCCTTTGAAGCTTGGTTCTGGAGGAGTATGCAGAAGATAAAATGGACGGACAAAATAAGAAATGAAGTGTACAGAAGAGTAGAAGAGGAAAAGACTGTATTCAACACCATGCAGAAAAGAAGAACCAGATGGATTGGACACACCCTGAGACATAATGGATTAGTGAAGAACATAACTGAATAAAGTAAAATAGAGGAAAAAGTCCCCAGAGGAAGGCCTAGGAATAAGTTCGTAGACCAAATAAAGAGGAAAGTATATACATAGGAAGAGGTTTCAGGAGGGAACTAGCATTAGACAAGGAAGGGTAAAGGGCTGAGGTCAACTAATCTCAGAATTGAACGATCAATGATGATATAGATAAAAGCGAAAAAAAAAATTCAAGTAAACTCATCGCCGTAAGTCCATCTAACAATTCTTTTTTCTTATATTGGCGTAAACCAATGTATTTCCTTCCATGGCCGGCATCAAGGAAAGACGGAAGGTAGACAAAAAAGTGGATCAAATAATCATAAAGGGCTCTTTTGCTCCCTTCACTTGTTTCTGCGTTTGTGTGTATTATCAAATGCCCTTAGGGCCCTGCTGAGTGTTTCACCAGAGTGATTTTAAACTTCAGAATAAAAAATAGAAATAAAACCGCAGAGAGGCAGGGATGCAGAAGATCCAAAAAGAGACAAACAGAAGGAAGAGGAATAGCGTGAGTGGCAATGTATGTTTTTGATGAGGGTTGCCTAGCACGGGTATTCCTTAGAGGAAACCTAGCTTTTTATTTGGATGAAATGTAAATTCAACGTTTCAGGTTATTCTTGTTGAAAGCAATGAATTTACTTATATTTACTTTGTCACGGAGGAAGTAGAATGACGTGATCATCTTATTTGCAACTTGAGCTAAGCGGAGGCATGCGGCGAAGTTTTTGCACGCGATGACAAACATTTGTACTCCCAGAGAAAATTACTTCTGTCCATCCTAAGTCGCCGGGGACTTAGGATGGACAGAGGTAATTTTCACATGAGCAGAAAAAGAAGAAGTGTTGCGACGTGCTGCACAACATTCTGCGAAAACATACTCCATGTTCTTCCACGTCTCGCCGCTGGATAAAACTGCTGCATTCATTCATTGCCTCCCTTGTCATGTCTTTCCCGTTTTGTTTAGGATATCATTCAAGTCCAAATTATCAAATAAAATTATAAAAAACCTTCTTCTCAGAAGACTTCTGTCAGCAGTACTCCGACGGCCACAGTTTTCTTCCTGTTGTTAAATGCATGTATTTGTCCACCGAATTCGCATCTTACCATGCAAAACCGGGTCTATCTTGTAGCAAATAAACACTGTAAAATGAAATTAAGGTAAAGGATAGCGCCCTCTTTTCTATTGCCTCTCCTTTTATGTCATTCCCATTCTGTTTAGGGTGTCACTCAAATTCAAATTATCAAATAAAATTATAACAAATTTTCTTCTTCTCAATACACTTCTATCGGCAGTCCTCCGACTGCCACCTTTTTCTTCCGGTTCTTAACTTCATATATTTGTCCATTGAATTCACATCTTAACCATGCAAAATCAGGTCTACCTTGTAGCAAATAAGAAAAAATTAACGATGATGCCGATGGTGTAGTTTTAGCCTGATGGTACATTGTCAAATGAAAGTAAGGTAAAGGATAGCGCCCTCTTTTCTATTTCCTCTCTTTTTACGCCTTTTCCATTTACTTAAGGACGCCATTGAAATTCAAATGATCAAACGCTATTATAACAATTCTTCTTCTTCTTACAGAAATTCAGCCGGCAGTCCTCCGACTGCCACCTTTTTCTTCCAGTAATTCATATTTTTGCCCAGTGAATTCGCATCTTACCACGTAAAGTCGGATCTCTCTTGAGACAAATAAAAAAATGTTTTTAATTTAGTGTTGATGCCATTGGAATACTTTTAGCCTGACGGTACATAGCCAAAAGAAAGTAAGGTGAAGGAAAGCACCCTCTCTTCTATTGCCTCTCCTATTACGTCTTTCCCATTTTGTTTAGGGTGTTACTCGAATTCAAATTATTAAATAACATTAAAACAAATCTTCTTATAAGACTCTTGTCGGCAGTCCGACTTTTTCTTCCGGTTCTAAAAATAATTTATTTTCCAAATAAATTTGTAAATTACCATGCAAAACCGGGGCTCTCTTTTAGCAAATATGATGATGATGCCGATGAAATGGTTATAGCCTCATGGTACATTGTGAAATGAAAGTAATGTGAAGGACACTGCCCACTCATATAATTATTAAAGCTAATACAACATTCTTGATAAAAAATTTTAACACTCGGACGCATCTGTTCGAGCAACAAGCAAATTATAACGTCACCTAATTACCTTTCTCCATACGAGCAGAAATTCAATTTCTCACAATGACGAGTTAACTAAAAACCCCTCAGGGGTGACAAGCATAGAATAGTTTTAATTGGTTGAGATTTACAAATTCAACATAAATGAGAATATGAAACAATGCTGGGTAGCTAGCGGCGGGATGCAAATTTTCGGAATGTAAATGTGAGGAATATTTTTATTAAACTTCAGGCAGAATCGACGCAAGCCCTTTGCATTTCAATCACGCCTTCAAAATTAGTCGAGCATCATGCCAAAAGGGTAAATTGGAATGCTTTTTGAAATTCAAAACACAACATCACGTAGTCGAGTCTCGCCAGTCTTTATAGCACTATCATCGAGCACATAAAAAAATAATAAAGAAATCCGGAAGAACTTTCAAAAATAATGCAAGACACAGCATTATTTTCCTCGAATGATGGATATTATATTGTCAAAATTATGTCATAATTGACCCATAAAAAATAATGGAATATGAGGAAAAACAATGTGGACTTCTTTCGACCGTTAATATATTCTTCATATCATATATTTGCAAAGTTATTTGAAAAGTCTCTAAAACGGCACAAAGGCTTATTGGATGACCAACAAACAAATAAATTAAAGCATCAACAAAATATAAAACTTAATCAGAGTAAATAAAAAACACAAACATAACAGAGGAGCGTAGACGGGGATTTAGCGATAGGTAAACAGGGTAGGTGGGGCTAATTTGCTCACATGGTTTGTAAGGAAGGATTTGAAAGCGGAGAGTGGCGAGAAGAGGTCAAGGGAGGGTGAATGAGTAGCCATGGAGTTAAAAATATTAGGAATGCGGTAGAATGGGACATAATAGAAGAAAAGCTTTTTAAATATACATAAAGCTACAAGAACTTCAGGAGTGCAACAGAAAAAAATCCCCATAAAGTCAACAGCTGTTCAAGGAGACTAGAAAACAGGTCGCAAAAACTATCAGGCAAACTAAGAGGAAGTATATGAAGGACCAACTAGAGTCCATAGAAGAGAACTTCCGCAACTACAACATGAGAGACTTTTACAAAACTTTCGCAGGACAAATCCGAGGATACACACCACAAAATCTATGCTTCAGAAAACAAGATGGAAAATTAGCACTGGCAAATCAGGAAAACTGTCTAGTGCTAGCGCAGTATTTCTCTGATCTTTTCAATTGCCCCGAACCAAGCACAAGATTTCCCAAAGAAAATTGCACCGACATCAACCCAGAATCACCACCACCAACACAGATAGAGATTCACAGACACATACAAAAACTGAAAAATAACAGGCCTTCTGGTGAAGATGGCATCATTGCGGAGTTACTGAAAAACCTTGGGCCAAAGTCACTACAGGAACTCACAGAAATCATTGGGAACATCTGGCAAACAGAACAATTGCCAGACGACTGGAAATGCGCTCTTATCCATCCACAACACAAGAAAGGAGACAGAACAGATACGAATAACTACAGAGGAATTTCCCTATTACAAGTTCCCTACAAAATCCTCTCAGCATGTCTTCTCCAAAGAGTACAAGATCAACTAGACAACAAAATTGGCGAGAACCAGGCAGGCTTCCGCCCTGGTCGCTCGTGTACAGAACAAATCTTCAATCTGAAAGCAATACTGAAATACAAAGCGATTAGGAATTCCCCGATCATATGCACGTTTGTCGACTTCAAGAAGGCGTACGATTCTATCGACCGACAATCTTTGTCCAATATTTTAGAAGAACAGGGACTCGATGCAAAAACACTGCGATTGATCAAACAGACATTGACAGATACAATCTCGAAAGTAAAATTTATGGGTGAAATTTCTGAACCTTTTCAGATCAAAACTGGAGTACGCCAAGGAGATGGGCTATCTCCACTCCTCTTCAACTTATTGTTAGTCCTGAACAAAGTCATCAATGAGTGGGAAAAAGAACTGAAAAACCAAGGACATTGGAAACCAACACGATTCGGACAACCCAAAGATGACGTAGAAATTTCATGCCTAGCTTTCGCTGATGATGTAGCCATACTCGCAGATAATGAAACAACAGCAGCCAAACAAATAGAGGACCTCTAGAAATTTGCAGAGAAAGTCGGCCTACAGATCTCTTTCGAAAAGACCGAATTCTTCTGCTCAAAATTAGTCATCGAAATATTGAACACAAAATACGGCAAGATAGATCGAGTCACATATGTTAGATACCTGGGCGAGATCCTTAAACCCACAGGAGGAGAGAAGATAGCACAGAAGACTCGATTACAGAAAATGAAGAGGGCATATGGCAAAATATACAATATTTATAACAAGAAATGCATTTCCATAGGCGCAAAGATCAGACACTACAACCTTGTAATCAAGCCAGAGGTTCTACATGCAAGCGAAACTCTTACGCTTCATATAAAAAGAGATATGGAGAACATACTTAAGGAAGAGCGAAAAATCATGAGGAAAATTCTCGGCCCAAAATTAACAGAAGAAGGGTATATGCTGCACTCCAGGAAAACTACGGAGAAGGTGTCCAACCAAGCGGCGGATATCAGAAAAAGAAGACTGCAATTTTTCGGACATATCAATAGACTCCCACCGACAAGACTCATCAAAAAGGTCATCATATATTTACAAGGTGCCAAATCAACAATACCATGGTTGTCTCAAGTCAGAGGTGATCTAGAAAAAGCAAAAATAGACCCTAAGGAAATTGAAAACAGAATCACCTACAAAAATGAGATACACCAGTGGAACGTAATGCCAGAGAACGAAGTCCCAAAGAAACCAGGGACAAATTGGACGGAAGAGAGACAGAGAATCCACGGAGAAAGAATGAGAGAAGTGTGGAAGATAAGAAAGAAACGTAGAAATGAGGCATCATGCTTTGCGTGATCCAGTAAAAAAGGGTCCATACGCAACTAATAATAATAATATAAAGCTACAAAACTGACTGACTCATTCATGCAAATTCCTGGGCATTTTTAAACGAGCTAGGTAGGTGAAATTTTCTGGAGAGGGTTAGAAATATGTGTCAAGTTGGAAAAAATCAGAAAAGTTAAAAAAAAGTCGATTAGGCTTAGAGTTATTGCAATCGATAGCTTTAAATGGGAAAAATGAAAATTTTAAATGTAGACCCTTTTTCATTCTTTCATTTAAATATGAAAGAATTGAGCTAAAATATTGATTCTTTCACATATACAAGGCTGAATGTTTGAAAAATCTTATTCTTGCAATTAATTTAACCCTATTAACCGTTAAACTGAAATTTTTAAACTTTTATCGGGGGTTCTAGAAATTTCTTCATTTTCGTTGCTATGGATAGATTTTTCCATTGTCGCCAGGTCAATTGTCGATTTGACATTTGGAATGCGGCGAGGCGGGTCAGCTCTCTGTCTGGATATAATATTTTGAGAAATCGTTAATAACTGGATGAAATGTAATATGATTTGTACTAGAACTGTCTGGTATCAATACCTCATCGACCGTCTAATTCATTTTGAGAATTCCATAATATTTTTCTTTGCTTGCACGTAGCACGCAGACTTGAGAGCTTTCATTGGTTTTGTAATGATCATACATTCAAATTTTCGTTATTTTAAGAGTAATATCATATACAAAATTGCTTGCTTGCGAGTAAATGGGTGCTTGCGAACTGCGAACTGCAAGCACCCATTTACTCGCAAGTTGCAGTTTTCTAGCACCCATTTACTCGTTTAAATATACATAAATGTAACAAAATAATGTATTTTACGTTATATATATATGATACAACCAAGATTGTCCAGTAATTTACTACCACTCGAAGATCTTTACGGTAATATTAGGGAAAATTGAGAATACTACACTCTTTCGATGCCGATTCAGAAAAACCAAAAAAGTAGTAACATGAAGTGGCATAGCCTACAAATGGCATTTCTTCTGAGATTTTTACATCAAATATGTGATTCAGTATTAAAATATTGCCAAATTTAAACGCCTAAGAGCCTAAAAAGGACACACAACAAAATGGTACATTGACACCTACAGTCAGAAGATGTAAACAACGTCAAGATACCAATTTTAAGATCGCTTTTTTTGCAGAAATACACTTCTAGCGAAAAAATAGATGAGACCACTTAATTACTTTTGAAAATTTTGAAAGAACCAAATGAAAATATGTATCAGGTAACGTAGCGTCCTCTGTGTTAACGAGAAGAACAAACGTCTAAGCACAATATCTACAGTCAGATCGTTTTCCATAGATACCATCATTTTATCCTTTCCGCATTACTAAACTTTCGCCCCCGACCACTTGATTTTGAGATCAAGTAACGAATGCAGTTCATTATCTACTTCCACTCTCTTAATAATTTTGAAAGAATTATTTATAAAAAATGAATTTGCATAAATTTTGCCTAACATATATTAAGTGAATTCAATATTTTCAGCCTTAACTTTGTAAAACTTTTCCATGATGTTCAGGAATCAACAAAAACTATAAAATTTTTAGATTTGATTATCCTCCTTTCAGAAGGTAAACATGACGTTTCGATTTATAGGAAACCGACTTATACTGATGCTGGTATCCCTAACGATTCTTTCCACCACCATAGTTACAAGCTGTCAGCCTTCCATGTCATGATATTTTCGTTTCGTCGATGTACCTTTGAGAGACGCAAATTTTACCAAAGATTTGAATATTATTTTGTAAATTCCGACGAGAAAAGGCTTCAGTAATAACACCATTTTTTAAATTTTGGACAGAAAGCTTAAACAACAGGCCATTCACTCTCTGACAACCCTCCTTTTTACGATAAATGACAAGCCTTTACGTTGGTGCAAGATACCATTTTTAGAGAAATTGACGTACAGGATCATGAAATGTAGAACCTGTGAATAAGTTTAACTGGTCATTTTATTCCCTCATAACTAAAGGAAAACTTCTCTTTTACACTAAAGAGAAAATTAAAATTTCGGACAAATGTAGTGTTTATGCTTTAAATTGTGACTCATGTGACGCTAGGTACGTTGGTCAAACTGGACGGAAATTTGAAATTAGGTTTAAGGAGCATAGAAAATGTTTTTCAGCATGTGACGTTTCTTCTATGTTTGCCAAACATTTATTACATTCTAATCATTTAAGTGACTTTAAACCAAAAATTTTACGTATACAGGATAAGGGAAAAAATTAGATTTTCTTGACCAATTTGAAATTGTAAATGCTGTTAAGCAAAATTCAAACCTAGTAAATGGCCTCACTTTTATCGTGCATTCGCCACTGATGTCAACTTGCCCTTACCACCCACCCTCAGTTTGGTATATATGGACAACAGAAAAATTATATTGTACCTTGATAATGACAAAAATTGTCGAAACTACGGTCGGAATGAATAAAACAGTGTAGAAAGAACAAAGTGAGTTCTCTTTTGATGAGTCTTTGAAACTTTCACTTGGGTAAAATAAAATAAAATTTGAATTCTCTAAACCAATAAAGTATCGCGTTAGCCATTCACAGTGTGTAGGGCATGGGGTGCTCAAAATACCAGTCATATCGTGGCGAACTGTAGATGAAATTAATTCCAAGACACTAGCATCAAAAATCCCAAGCCATTACTACCAAGCGTAGCTCGCTCTGACTATCAAGACTCCGATGAAAGGTAGATATGATTCACTATTTTCATAACTGACAGTTCGATTTTTCCAAAAATAGAGCGAATTTTTGAAAATAAATCTTGGATTTTTTAAGCTTCAGAGAGAAATCCAACATTTGGTAGTATTTTAGTATTATACCTTAAAATTTGGATCACCAGGGTTTATATCTGGCAACGATAGAAGCAATGCGAATTAATAATGGCAAAACCAGCTATGTTTCGATCCACAGAGTTTTTTATTGGTACAACTAGTTTCAACGATACCGCGTCATTTCGTACAAGCATTAAAATATGACGGGGTGGGAGTTAGGTGTACCGTCCTGTAAAAGGTGACTTCCACAAGGGTACGCCTGAAATAATTGAAATCATTAGTAACGCAAGTACGGCAAAGAAGGCGAAATTTTACAGGACAGCACACCTAACTCATCCCCAGTCATATTTTAATGCTTGGGCCTAATTATGACGCAGTAGCGTTGAAACTAGTTGTACCACCAAAACCCCTGTGGATTAAATTATAGTTAGTCATAATTGATTCAATAATTGATTTTCACAAGGTTACGCCTGAAAGGAGTGAATTTACAGAACAAATGCATTAAATTATCATTAAAGCACATTTTAATCAATAACGATAATGATAAGTTAATTTAATTATACGGACAACTAATTTAACAATTATAATACGCTTATTTATCAACAATTTCAGTCCTATTTTTAGTTTAATTATAACTATAGGTTGCTTTATATTTAACTATATGTTGCTCTTCTAGGTTACGAACAAGAACTTCAACAAAAATTTGAAGCTAAGGAATCTCTACCCAAACGAAAAAAACCCTTGGAGCCACAATTACGTCATGGCATATAAATCATGAAAGCTTATCTGGGGATAATATTCCAAGTTTCTATGACAAAGGAAGACCTAAAATAGAATTTTTCCAATAGAACAACGCCCTCTCTCCCTTCTTGGAACAACCTACAACAAAACTCACTTGAAGAAAGCCTTCTTCCAGGTTTGAAAAGCCTCGGGCAACGAAATTTCTCGTCTTCCGCGAGCGAGCCTAATTTAAATACAAAAAAAATGAGCGAGGAAGAATCCGGGTACAATCCAAGAACTTTCGGGATTGAAGCTGCAGAGCTCGGGAAACAATTCCGAGCACCTAATAAAGCAACAAGACCTGCACACAATGGGGTCTTCCCACTAATGATGCGGTTTCCGAGTGTTCAGTGGCTTCAAAGGGAGCAGGACGAGCATTTAAAGAGCGAACAAAAAAACGAGCGGTAAAGAGTGAGATAAAAGGCTAATCTGAGTAAGAAAGAGGTAAAGAGGGCGCATGCGCGCCAACCGCAAACGAGAAGAGGAAAAGACAAGGAATAAATACGGAAAATACCGAGAAGTCTATTGGAATTGCGGAGAGGCGACGCAGAAATGGACGACTGTGTTTCAAATAGCTGAATTCTGCGACCGTTTCAACAATAGAGAGCGATAATTTACATTTCCGTTTCCACAAGAATGGAAAAAAATACGTCTCGACGAGAAGAACAAAATAATTATAATTTCCTCTTATGTGCCTCATTGATAATTACGAAACATCTTGATTAAACTAAAAAAACATATTTTTTTTATATGTTAGAGATATTTTGTAGATTTGTTAGTCTCCATTTTTTTCCAAATCAAAATAAATTCAGGACAACATATCAGATTGCAATTACGTCACGATTGCATTGAGCTTTTTTATTTCTGAATAGAGCACTGAGTAATAAACTATACATTTCAAGGGTTTGGGTTTGGGTGTTGTGGTTCGGTATTGTGTCACAATGGGTCTATGAAGAACATAATTGAATAAAATTAATGGTGAAAGGCGTAAATTTGTGGAAGGTTACCGCAGGCATGACGAGAAAGAAAAATCTCTTAGTAAATTCCACACTTAAAATTTTTATTACCGATCTAGTTTTCGATTGTCTTGCAATCATTTTCAAAGGCAATCATTTTCAAAACCTCAGTTTCAAACCTCAATTTCAGTACGTGCTTAATATTTTATACATAAACGTCTTAAGTCAGTAACTACCTGAATGGTGTATAGTTTGGAAAATCATTTTTTCAGCTTTTCCGCTTTGAAGGGCAAATTGAAGATCGGACTTACAAAAGAGTAAAAGAGGAAAGCAACCTATGGAACACAATACCAAAAAGAACAAGAGAGATTGGGCACAACCTGAGACACAATGGGTTTGTGAAAAACATAACTGAAGGCAAAATAGTTTGTGAAGAATATAATTGATGGCAAATTGATGGCAAAATAGAGTCCCCAGAGAAAGACCCAGGAATTAATTCATGGAGAAAATTGAGAGGAAAGTACATAGGAATATATACGACGAGGTAATGTATCTAGCATTAAATAGAGAAGAGTGGATGGCTGAACTCAGCCAATCATAGGATTGAACGACCAATGATGACAACATCAAGGAAATTTTACAATCACAGCGCCTAACTCGCACATACTAACTCTTGCGGCCATATAGCGATTAGTGCCGCTATTCAGTATTTTCAGTAGAAATAGAGCTGGAAAATATTTAAAAAAATTCATTTCAACGATAGTTAACAGATTCATATCAACAATTACATTTAATCAATGACGATTTCGATGCACTATATACTTCGAAAAAATCATTAGCATAAAAAATATAAAAATCTTGATTGCTATGAAGTATAATAAAAGATTTGATGAAGCATAATATGTTTCAATTTTTGTAAACTATTATACATTTTCTAGACATGCTTATAATATTAATGATGCAAAATGAACTAAAGAAATATTTTAGATGGAAAAATTTGGCAAAAATTTCATACTGCGCGTCAACATGAGAATGTCGCAAATGTCGCAAATTCATGTAGCAAAAAGAGGAGAATTTGCAAATATGGAATCCAGGAACGAATATGAGAGACGGGATAAAAATTACTGAAGAAGATGTTCTGTTTTACAACAGGATTATGCTCTCCAGCGTTGCGATTGTACTTCTCCTCTTCAAGCATATCTCTTTCCTAATGGCTTATATTGAAAATAAATAAAATCGTAATGATAATAATACATTGCACACCTAATCGAAATCTCAATCTTTTTTGATGCTGTCGGCGTCATTTTAAAGAGCTTTACTTTTATAACTTAGTTAAAATCCACCGAGACTCTATATCAAGTGTGGAGTACACGAAGTATAATTCCTATGATTTTATAATTTTTCAATCCCACAAAGTGCATTCACCAACCATCACCATTGCGTACTTTTAAATCATCTATGAGAAATTCTCTCACCTGTCACTAGCACCGTTTTTATTCCCATAGGTTTTACGTAATGGGTTTCATCAGTACCAGTTTTTCATGGTTATATTCCTTAACCTATCAACCTCGGAACAGACTTTTATTGATCGTAGGAATTTCATTTCCGTTTGTATTTTTTCATTTCCGGCGTTTGTATTTTGGATCAGTACATCAGAGTGGAGACTGTTATCACTATGCAAACTTTGTTGTATTTCATCTTGCTATAACTTAGTTGGTTATTCTAACCGTGCCATATTTCCTCTAAAAATATAAACATTTTATTTGCCATGCCGTTGTCTTCTACGCAGGTAAGGTCACTAAACACTTAAAACGGGGCACACGATCTATTATGTTAAAATGCAGGTTCTATCACATGACAGGAGAGTATATTGTCGGAAATAATGGAACGGTGATAAAAAGCTTAATGAGACTACGATTCCAGATCTAATCTGAATAATCAGTTTTCAAAACGAGGGCAAAGATTGAAGGATTTCATCCCAGCCGAAAGAATGCAAGAAAGCAATCCTATGTGACATGGTATTCCTTGATGAACTGCAAGGGAAAAAAGACATCTATTGCCCACGTATCCACCAAAATTGCCGCAAGAATTAGGAATCGAGGATAGTTTGGTGGTGTGGGCACAGGCACGGCGAGCATAACTTCCGTGTTTTGATCACTAGGGTATGTAGACATTTTTAGGTGATAAAATGAATGAGGACTAAGAGAGTTGTAAATGATGCAACAATATCCAAAATATTTTATAGGACTCAGGTGTACTAGGTAAAACTAAACAACTTTGTTATTGTGAACTGACAAACCTGGGTGAAGTTCAACATAAGTTTAAAAAGTTCGGCATTGTATCAAGTGTTCCTCTATATAATTAATTAAATAAATGTTTTTAATTGTGCTTTTAGATCTTATTGAGAGAAAACAAATATATAAAAATCAGCATAAATGTAACCCAAAATCATTTTATCGTAAATCCTATTTCTCGGAAATATTTCTCGAATCATATTAATGGGTTCACGTTCACTTTGTGTGCGATATTAGTTATTTCAAACACCATTCTATATTAGTGTAAATTTCTCGGGCTCGCCACCGGGTAAGATTTTTATAGACCATTCTATATGTTGAGGATTGCTAAAATGGAGAACACATGAGAAAATGTAAGCTTCCGTTAATCAACGAGTTGAAGGATCAAAAAAATATTCATGAGACAGAAATCCGTTCCACAGTATGTATCTCGTACTAATTACAATAGTCAACTAAATGTAACTATATGCTGCTTATAGTAGGGATTAAAACATTCATTTAAACCTTTATCGAAAAACTATTGCGCAGAAAATACATTCAGTGATCAACCTCGGCTCCTAAATTCGTTATAGTCAATAAGAGATTAAGTTTGACTAAAAAAACTTAACGCCCTTGAATGTATTGTATGAAAACAAATTAAACCATCAATATCATTCCTAAGACATAGTCACGAACAGATAAAGTCGGGTATTCAGAGCTCCTCTGGGCAAATCTTTTCGAAGGAAGGGAACACACTTAGTATATTCCTTTCGTACAGGGTGCGGCAGCATAATTGCTGATGTAAATGGCGTCGAAAATATTGAAGATTCAGAATTAAGTTGCTGGAGATCTATCATAGGAGAATAAGCTTTAACTGATGAGTACAGAATGACCTCATTGTTTCAATAAAATTAGTAGCATCAAAGTTATTACAATCGTAGCAAACCTTTGTGGCACAAGTCTTTGAAGCATATGGCGTAATCAGGAAATTATGCTACCGCACCCTGTAATTCCCGAAGAAACATGATGGCAATGAAATATTTCATCGAGGTTGTAAATGAAGAAAAATTTGGCATCCGTATACCAGATAATAATACTTTAACTTTATACTTTTTAACTGCAATGTACTAAAGAACACTATACGAATCATAGTTTTCATATTAAATATTAGCTACAAAAGACGTAAGCTCCTCTCCAAAAGCACGTAATGGCAGATGTGGCTACTGCGCACTGTTTAAAATACATCAATGACAAGCCTTAGCTCGAAAGTTTTACTCGCAAAGCATCTAAAAGCCAGATGTAAACATTATGCCGAGAGTAAAATACATTGAAAACATCAAAGACAACGAGCCTCGAGAGACTTGTGCATTTTAGTCCCGAGCGTGCCCCTCAAACGAGATTCAAAAAATAAAATTTCCATTCAGAGGCAATTTAGGCGAAGAGGACATTTTTATGAATAATTCAACAACTCGAATGATTCGCAACAGCTTGTCGTGACGCTGCGAGCTGGTTCTTCCCGATGACTCCAGTTGACCGTGACGCGATGAATATGTGACGATCGTGGAAGATGAGAGGCGAACAAATGAGGGTGAGAGGGCGAAGGAGAGTGAGCGATGGCAAGTAAGCCATATTTGGCGTGGCGGATGCGACGCGACCGGCAGGCCATAGGTTCGTCAGGGACATAATATTCAAAAAACGATACATCTACATACTACCCTGCGAGCCGCCGCATGGGCGTGTGGCAGGGGGTGTCAGGACACCAGCCGTGAAAAGATGTAAGGTTTTGAAAGGTAAAATTCTGACGTGTATTATAGGAGTGTATTTAGTGGACCTCAGTTTTTATTGTGGTCACTTATTTTGCGCTGAAAAAACGAGATTTTGTACCTATCTGTTCGGCAATGTTATCTCTTATTTTATCGCTTCTGTCAGACCTATAGACGTAGAGAGGCCTTCATGATAATATTCTATGAGTCGCTCTTAAGCACAAAGTTCTGAATTTCGATAAAAACTGATCTCAAATTCAAACCTTCCCCTAATAAACTTCACCATTTCACCTCCCAAAATCTTACCCTTTACACAGCTGCTGTCTAAACACCCCCTGCCACACACCCATGCGGTGGCTCGTAGGGGAGTATTCAGATGTGCGAACTGTTGGTACAACGTAGCAGATAAGGAAACAAGCATTAGGGTGCAATTTAACTAATTAACAACTCCACCTATCGACAAACCCAGTTAAAAGACTCATCGGCATCTGCTTTTGTACTCATCTCCCAAATCTCACCATCCTACACATCTCAACTCAATGGGCATGAATCGTGGCTTCTTATATAGCATTCAGCACGGCTTCCGTAAGGGCAAGTCCTTTGAAACAAACTTGCGCTCTTCCTTCATGATATCCTAAAATCAGGTGAAACGAAAAAGCAAGTCGACGTGATATTCCTTGATTTCAAGAAGACAATCGACAAGGTTCTTAAAAAAAACTCATATATAAATTGCAATCATGCGGAGTTAATAGAAAAATATTGAATAAGATAAGAGACTTTCTCAGAGATCGAAAACAAAAAGTAGTTATAGATGGTTTTAGCTCTGATATGGTCGAAGTCATATCCCCTTCACCCGGAGAGCCCATCAGCCCTCTGCTATTAATTATTTATATTAATGACCTAAGTTCTAGGATTAGCAGTAAATTAAGATTATTTGCAGACGATACAGTTATCTACCGTAAAATAAGCGACGACGCGGACATTGAAGTTCTCACATCTGGCCTTAACAACGTTCGTTCGTGCGGCCAGGAGCGAGGATTAGAACTAAATTTTAGAAAATGCACCACTGTTCACTTCCTGCGAATGTCATCAAATAAATGCCATGCCTACACCCTGGGTGGAGTAAACATAAAATCTTAAAATACAGTAAAATACCTTGGAATTACCTGAACTTCAAATATATCGTGGGGATTATACGTACAAAACATATGCGGCACAGCATTAAAGAAACTAGGTTTTGTTAAGCGTATAATAGGATGGTCCTCGGATGAAAAAGTCAAAGAGAGATAGTACTTCGCTCTGGTTAGGCCACATCTCGAATACGCCGCGAGCATTTGGAACCCAGGTCGTAAAAATTTAACAAAAAAATTGATAAAATACAGAGAAAGCAGCACTCTTCGCTAAAAATTGCTACGACCGAACATATAGTCTCTCACAACTTTTAGAGGGATTAAGGTGGGAGCCCCTTGAGTCTCGGAGGCTACAAGCTAGACTAAATTTTCTTGAGAAATCCAGAATTGGCGTGATTCGATATCTGATATTTTTCAGAACGACACGGAGAATATTATCATGACTCCTCACTACATCTCTAGGTCTGACAGATGCGATAAAATAAGAGAGATACTCAGCCGAACAGATAGGTACAAAACTTGTTCTTTCCGCGCACAATAAGCGACCACAATAAAAATTGAGCCTCACTAAATGCCCTCCTATAATACATGTCACTATTTCATCTCCAAAAAACTTAAATCTTTACACGGCTGGTGGCCAAACACCCCCTGCCACACGACCATACGGCGGCTCACAGGGTATTATGTAGATGTAGATGTAGAATGGCCTCAGTTGTCGGTTGCCTACACTTAGAGCCGATTAACCATCTCGCGATACTCCCATGCCAAGTTTCAGATAGATTTTTTCGTTCATAACAGCGACTTGATCCAAATTTTATCCTTTTTCAATACATGAATACAAATACCTCATTCTGCCAATGTTTTTTTCAGATGTGTTCCTGAATCCTCAGGGATTGAGATGAATATCAGGCTGAGTAAAAATATAATATATGGATGGCCTACGGATACGCATTAGTTCTGGAGTATTGGTTTCAATTGTATAAATAAATTCAAATAACTGTTTCCGCCAAAGATTCGCAGATTGATTTTTACTTCCTCGGGGCCAGAGAAGGATATTAGGCTAAGTGTAATGTTATAATGCGTAGAACAAACAGACTTTTTGAGGAAAAAGGTTTTATTATTAAACAAAATGCTCTGAAAAGTAAATGACAAAAGTTATTTTGTTTTCAATTACTTGTAATGACCTTCGAACTACATAAATTACGTCTATAATTTTTGCAATGAAACTTGCTTGAAATAATTCTTGCCCCAAAGCTTGAAAATTGTTTGATCATTTTCTGGAGTGATAGTATGATAGTAGTAGGCTCTTAGGAGCCTTTTATTGAGCGGATCTTGGAACGGATCAATCCATGAACAACAGCAAACCCGTAGTTCATTAATTATAGTCAATATTATTAAATTAATGTATTGACCCCGTCAGCTGGTCTAAGAAAACAGTTTCAGTGCTCTAAATTACTGAGAAGTTGATTAAACTTTGGCTACCAGATTTGACGCGGACAAACAGCTCATTCTCAAGAAAATCTTTTAGAAAAAGCGTAATTATTAGGTTATCCACATTTTAAATAGATTAATGTAGCATCACCAAAATGGGATCTATGGACAAAATTTCAGATCTTTGCGTCATCAAAAAGAAAGTTTTATTTTGATTACAAGATTTTACCCAGACATAGAGGATAAACTCAATAGAACCTGTCAATAAATGGAAGGTCAACGTATTGTTCATAGATGGTCTACGAACGCTACTTTGTAGAGGAATATTAGCGATTGTAAAAATGAGTTCAAACACTTCTTACCGCCAACGTTTTGTAGGTGTACTTCTATATCAACGGGGCTTGAGACTGACTCAGCCTAACATCTATCTCAAGCTCAGAGGACGTAGAAATCAAGTTGCAAAACGTTGGCGTAAAGAGGTGTTTGAATTCATTCATACAACCGAGACCATTCCTCTACAACAATTGCGTAAGCATATATAAAGAAGTCAAAATCAGCTTACATTAAATTCTTTTCGATACGTGCAACTTATAGTAGCAAGCAGTGAATATCATAATAATCGTGATGCAAAGAAACAAAGAATTAAAAAATAGGTTATTATCTTCTATTTCTCAGAAGAAGGCGTTTTTTAGCCGTAGAAGCTTGAAAATAATTCGAGTTTCCTCTATTTTTTGCGTCTATATTTTTGCTGGTCTCGCCTGTGACATCTGTTATACAGGGTGTTTCAAAAAGAATGACCTGATTTTAAAACTCAATATTTATTGATAAAGACATACTACAAAAATGGGATGTATTGAAAAATGCTCACAAAGCTTTTAAGTTTTAGCTATGCTTTTATAAATGCTCTGTGTCCACCAGCAGCAGCACGAACAACAGCTAGCAGATAGCTAAATTCGTCATAAACTTTACACAATGTACCTGCGTTTACAGAAGTTATGGCGGCTGTTATTTTGTTCTTCACTTCTTCTATGCCAAGAGGTAAAGGGGAAATGAACACACTTTCCTTCATATATCCCCACAAGAAAAAATCTCATGAGGTCATGTCTGGCGATCTTGGAGACCAAGAATGCAGGGCAGTGTCTCGGGGTCCCGTGCGCCCAATCCAGCGTTGAGGCAGAGTGTCATTGAGAAACTGACGTAAGTTGTTGTGCCAGTGTGGTGGAGCTCCATCCAGTTAGAAAATGAAGTCATCGGAGTTCTCCTTAAATTGTGGAAAAGCCAATTCTGCCGCGTTTGAAGATAGACCAAACGACGTCTCAACACTCGTCAGGCAGTCGTATGAGGCATTGCCAGTTCTCTGTTTGAGCGGCGAGTAGGCTTTCATGGACTCCGCTCAAACGTCTGCCGAATTCTTTCCAGCATTTCATCAGAAGTGCGAGGTCGACCCGGACTCCTACCATTGCACAAGTATCCTGTCTCTTCAAATTGGCGATACCAACGGCGAATGTTTATGGGCACAGGCGGTTCAATGCCAAAACGCCGGCGAAAAGCACATTGGACCGAAATCACTGACTCACTCTTTGCAAACTGCAGAATACAAAACGTCTTCTGCTGAGCGGTCTTTTTCTGACTTCTTACTTCTGACTGACTGCAAATTAATAAGACGCATTGACTGATATCTAACGGCAATTTTCTGAAATTCTACGCCACGCCCATTCAAACAGCACACATTTTCTTGCCGGCACGTCCCATATTTCGTATGTTGTTACCGCCCAAAATCAGGTCATTCTTTTTTAAACACCCTGTACTTCTATGTTCACCACGCGTGATCTATCATCATTTAGACCTATACGAGTCTCATCGTACATGAGACATCACAGGCGTGACCAAACATAGTCACCACAGGAGATGCGTGGGGAATTCTCCATATCCTCTCGTCACCGGTATGCGACGGAATATTTCCCATTTCATCGATCCTATCTCTCCTGACACATCTTTCAGATAGGTGTCACAAAACAATGGTACAACCTAAGTATTTTAAGAATTTAATACCTTTCGAATTGCGCAAAAAATTGATTAATTCTTCCGATATTCCTCGTATTCAGCATTGTTTGCTGGTAATGTCTGATTCAACTAATTAATTGCACAAGAAAGTGCAAATCTTATAAAATGCTGGTGTAAGATTTATATTTAATGTGGCATTACATGAACACATTACGCCATATTACTTAAAGATTGAGCGGTTAAAACTCGAATACCGAAAAAAATTACAATTCTCTATTTTTATGTTCAATCTATCGTCAAGCAAGGCACCCGAGTATTTATATGAAAGAACAATTTTCAAATTAAGTAACTCTGACAGGGCTGTTAGGGCACGAAGACGCGTCATAATACCTAGATCTAGGACAAACTCATCACCATTAAATACAGCAATGAGAATTTGGAATGATATCCCTGACCAAATTGTCAATGCAAAAAATACTCACCAGTTTAAAAGGCTCATGTCAGCTCACTTGTATAAAAAATCTTTATAAAAAATTGTTTTATCCATTGTCCGATGTATAATTATATGTGTATATTTGTATTTTTGTACATCTGAATATATTTAATTTGTACATTTTGTATTTGTATATTTTTTATGCGCCTATATGAATATTTTCGCATAAATATGCATGAGTGATTTTGTACTTTCCCGGCGAATATTATGAGTGAAATTCTCTCGGGATTCCCAACGGGTTAAATTTTTTGCTGCTGCTGACGTTTCGATGGATAACACTTCCATCGTCATCAGGGTATCATCAGGGAATCCCGAGAGAATTTCACACACAATATGTATGAGTTTATATCGGTATGTAAGGGCATATCATATCATAATTTATGTAATTTGATTATGTAAACCAATATTTTTATGCGCGATCCTGCAAGCTGAGGGCATCTCTCTTTCTGAAAATGTTATAGTTTTTAGTGTATTGTCTGATTTCGTCATATTTATTTGTGACAACATCAAAATTCAACAAGCCATATTATATACGATTCCATTGGACACCAGTCCTAGGACAATAAAGCTCAATTATAATTATTATATCTTCGCGACGGAATTACATGCGCTCTTAATCCACCACCACCAACCAGCGATGTGAGTGGATGGCAGATATGCCCTCCGGATGAGTCCAAGAGGCATACGCTGCCGCCGAGGCGAAAGTGGTGGGTATAAAAGAGGCTTCAAGTGGAGGTCGTGAGGCGTTCTCCCAGCCCCGCCCCTTCCTTCCTACCTTCCCGCACCCCACACCAGTCGACCGACCGGCCGACCCCACGCGTGCGGAAAACAACCCCGTTGATCGTGTCGTCCGCGCGTGGGAATGCAAACACATTCCAGTGTTGCCCTCTCTCAACTTGTCCCGATATTCGCTCGGCCGGCTTTCCTCCCCTTCCCACGCGCGGGTGAGGTGACCTCTGACCCGTATCTCCCTCCCCACTCCCTCCTCCATGACCCCGCGCACGCATCGTCTCTCTTTTGTTTTTTGTGGGTGTGTGTGCGTGTGTGTGACCGTGTTTGCGAGTGTTCCACCCCTTTCCGCAAACTCCCTTGTCGCGCTCTCCCGGACGAATCCTGGGCCGGATGCATATTCCCAGCTCGCAAAGCGAGTCAAGGGTCTTGCTTGCCGCACGTGTATCTACGCTACACCCCCCTTTCCGTTTGCTAGCTTCCATTGGTTGACCGATTATTAAGGCAGGCGAACAACTACGACTGGGGTCACGCGCGCGATTGAGTTCAATCGCACAGGATGACATGGCTGGTCGGGGAGTGCAAAAAGGGCAGAGAAAACCCCGGCGACGGCTTTGTTATAACATTATTAAAAAGCCTTATCGTCAATCAAATCAGGGTAACAGACATCAAGCGAAAAATATGCCAAGCTAAGAAAACGATAATGATTTAATGATAACTGCTGTGTTCATAGAGGATACAGGACAACAAACGAGAAAACATAATGTGAAAATATTCGCGTTGAGCGTGGCATATTATGAATCAGAATCATGGACCATAGGAAAAGCTGAGCATAATAGACTCTAAGCCTTCGGAAGCTGGTGTTAGAGAAGGATGCTGAAGATAAAATGAACGGATAAAATAAGAAATAAAGTTTACAGAAAAGTAGAAAGGGAAAGAGTGCATGGAGAACCATAGAGAAAAGAAGAGCATGATAAGCACACACCTCCATGCTCAATGGGTTGGTGAAGACCATAGTTGAAAGTAAAATAGAGGGCGAAGTCCCCAAAGGACGACCAAGGAATAAGTTTATGGACCAAATGAAGAGGAAAGTACATAGGAAGACATACCAGAAGGTAAGGGAACTAGCTAAGCTAACTAGGTAAGGGAAAGCGGAGCCGACGGTTACTCGTCTCAGTTGTTTGGGGGAACCAAACTAACACGAGCACTTCGGGGAGGCGGAGGCCCCATAGAGGTCCTTTTGACCTCTATCCTCCTCATTGGTGTTGGCCTCGAAGGGGCTGAGGTTTCGCTAACATTCCCATCCTAATCCCTTCCTTCCCCCTCTTCCATGTCCCTAGGTAATAAGCGGAAGCTTGCAGACCTGGGGACGGAGGTTGTAACCCTGCGGCGAGAGCCAAAACGCCTGTATATTAATATGGGGGGAGGCGGGGGCCCATTGTCGTCCTTTTGACGTCAATCCGCCTCATGGTGTCGGCCTTCCAGTGGTTGTGCTTTGCTACCCTTCCCTTTCTTTTATCCTTTTCCCACTACTTTCCCCTAGGTTATAAGCGAAGGTTTGAGACCAAAAGGGAGGTTTTTAGCCCGGCGGGGAGACCCGAATCACCTGTATATTAATATTATCTAGCGAAGTCCGTAAAGGAACCGACTCATTACTTGAGGAGTAGAGCCTTTGATGGGCAAGCAGCCGAACGTATATCGCGTGGTTCCCGATGGAAACGGAATCATTTACGCCTTCCGCGAACCGCAGCAGTCGCTGAGCTCTAACAAACTAACCGCCCCTTGGTGGCGGGGGGTAACCAAAGGAAACTCGCCTCTCTCGTTGCTTGTTTAAAGGAGGCACGAATGGTTGCCGACAGAAACTGCTTTGACAAATGAAGCAGAATTCGAGTTTCTGATGCCAAGTAGCAAAAACCAGGTTTCTTCGTTTATTACACAGTCAGTCTAATTGTGATCAAGCCATAAACCGTTCCTGCCATATACTCTATCCCTCACCAATTCCCAATGGTTTGGAGCCAGTCCTTCTTTTGCCTATGGACCATCCCTCGGGATTTAACCCTTGGCGTAGGAGCCCGGGGATTCGTCCGGCGAAGTAATCCTTCCCATCACTAACTCTGTGTTATTATATTCACGTCGATTATTTCACTTAGGAAGTCCAGTGGGAAGAGCATCAAATGTTGATATTATCTGATCACCAAATAAAATTACCTCCTAATGACTTTTTCACTATATATATAAATAAATCTAATTCGAGACCTTTGAGGTAGATTGAGAGGGCAAAACGACATCAAACTGCAGCACGACCACCAAAATAACCCCCATATTGGTTTTTCCTCCCCTTACATTGTTTTCAATTGGCAAGCACTATGGAATGGCCTAGTAAGCGGATGTATCGTGAGATTATACCTCCTAAATGTTCAATTTGAGTAATATTTTACGTCATAGTTTGTCATTAGTTTTCATATTTATTGGCGATATTTCATTCTTTGCTCACTTCGCTCAAACTCGTTCTTTCCGCGCCCACTAGGCGACCACAATAAAAAAGGAACTCAGCTAAATACACTCCCATAATGCACGTCACCATTTCACCTCCCAAAACCTTATCCCTTACATCTTTACACAACTGGTGTCCAAACACCGCCTGCCACACGCCCATACGGTGACTAGCAGGGTAGTATGTAGATTTAGATGAAAGGAATGGGTAGAGAAAGTCACTGGTTATTTACTTTATAGCATATAGAGAAAAAAATATTAGTTGTCACAAGCTCAGATGGCACGCATAGGGTAATTATTGCATGCAAATGAAGCAAAGGAGGTTTAAAACGATAGGACCAATGAGGTAGATGGCAAGGGCGCTTCCTACGGTAGCCATTTCTGGAAGCTGTAAGGCGGGCCTGGTCTGTCCACCATCTTTAGTAACCCCGATTATCCTTCACCGTTTACGAACGGACGCACTAAATTTATAAATTTAGTATGTTTTACATCGACAACTTACTAGAAATCAATATTTATTTATTTCGTTTGTATGCATTCTTCTTACGAACATCTTTCATTTATTAAAATTAATTATAATCCGCATTCTTGGTGAAAATTATGATAAAATCCAGTAGAATCCTTAGCACATACATGTTTCAAAGGTTGCTTGCTTAAAATTTCAAACAGGTAGTGGATATTCTTACTAAGCATACGCTAATTCAGCCATTCCGAGAAGCTTTTCGAAGGAAAATAAGAAAGGAGCAAGTATAACTAACATGGGTGATATTTAGGTTGTCAGGCAACAGTCGACAGGATGACTTTAGGCCCCCTCCATCTACCTCAATAGATAGTATGGAGGAAATTACTGATACAAAGCCATATTAACAGGATAAATACTGAGTATTAATTTCTTTTAACTGTACCGAGGGCTGAGTCACCCAGTGCCTCAAACACAAAATATGGTTTTTACGCAATTAAATAAGGAACGAATAGGAAATTGAGTATCAGGATAGAAACAACGGATGAGAGTTCTGATAATTTAGTTCTACTAATATCAGAATAAAGTTATGATGATAACTGATTATTTAAGTACATACATACAGCATACTTAGGGTAGTGCAAGCGAGATAGTTCCCTTATCATAATAGAGACCATATTCGATGTATAAGTTTTATTTTCACCAGCAGTGAGACAAATTAAATTTTGCATTATAATGCAATTATTATATATGTAATTATTAATGGTGCAATAATATAGTTTTAAATGGCAGAAATTGTAAGTAATCAAATGAAAATATCTAAATAAGTCTTTAACTTGACTCATTTTTTCACGCGGTACGTTTGAAACTCCATTAAAACGGAAGATTTTTTGTGATCCCGAAGAATTGAATGCGGTGACAATATGATTAATTTTCAAAAATAGTTGAGAAAACACACAAACTATACACTATTAATTTTTTTACGACATTTAAGAGTAGGGAATTCCTCATTTTGAATATAAGGTCTCTTTGGAGTGCATACACGCACCACTTCCCAAGTAAAAGGGCTGGTATTTTCTGGAAAATATCTCGGAAAGTAATATGGTAAGGGGTTGATTTTTTGTATAAATGAAAGGGTGATATATTTTTCTATACAATGAGACCAAATTCATTGATTACTAGGTATTATGATATTTCGCTCAAACTACCTTAATCGGTTATATTAGGTAAATGAGTAATTTTGAATACAATCTTGTTTAATTCGAAAATAACCTTGGCAACATTATATGTACAATGAAATGTGTAACTGTATTCACTTTCAAAAAATTAAGTTGTCTGGTCTTTGGTAAATCTGTACCCGCTCCGTCCTTGTAGATACATCAATGATTTATCTAGAAATAATACCTATCCTAAGGGACTTTGTCCCAGGACAATAAAATTGTTTTCTATTCTATTCTATTCTATCTTCATATGATTTTTCTCATTGCTGTTGTATCCAAATGCTGCACAAGTATAGATCTCACAATATGCTCCGTACATAGGTAATGCCGATGAGTTAGTTTAAGAGGGTGCTAGCTATGGTGGCCAATGCTTGAAGCTGTTACGTTGACGTGGCCTGTCCGCCAGATTTATCAACCCCGATTTTCTTTAATTGGCTGACATAATATTTACAAATTTACGATATTTTCCGGTGATAATTTATTAAAAATCGCGATGCATTTAACTTTATACTGTACATTCTCCTTAAATGTCCATATTTTTTATTTATTTAAATGTATAATAACCCGCATTCCCGGTGAACACCGGTAGCTATGGAAAAATCGAGTGTAATCCATAGCACTAAGTAGCCAATATATGACTCAAGAGTTACCTACCTTACATTGCAAACATATGATGGATATTCTTGCTATTCACCCACTAATTTGTCCATTCCGTCGTGCTATCCAAAGTAAAGTAAAGAGAGAGCAGGGATGACTAACGGATTGTGATATTGGTTGTCAGGCCACAGTTTGATGATGTTATACCTTCTCGATCCACCTCAATGGGCAATTCGAATGACGTATTCAGTGCAACGTCCCAGCGTTCAACTCAAAGGATGCGCAATGATCTGCCTTGTACTTAGTAGTACCATTGGTTCAAGGAAGCGTATGTCCCTGGGGGAACAAACGACAAGGGGGATGATAGCAAGACACGAAACATAGTCCCTTGACGCTCCTAGGGTTGCCTTTCTCTCTCGCCACGAATTTGAACCACTGGCGTGATTTAAATACAATTGAAAAATGCTGTTCGCGTCCTTTTAAGTATTATAACTTATTAGTCAAAACATTTATAAAAATAAAATTACGAAATAATCCATCATTAATAGATTTATTTAAAAAACTTAACATAATAAAAAATTAGCTCTACTTAAAACTCTCCCAAATGCTTACAAACTTCACGCTTGCATGCTAAATACAATGCAAAAACGCTTACAAACTTCACCATTTCACCTCCCAAAACCTTACCCTTTACACGGCTGGTGTCCTAACATTCTCTTCCACCTTCCCATACGTCGTCTCGCAGGGTATTATGTAGATGTACTGTTACTCTCGTGTTGTAGCCAGTTAGATGAAATAGCTGAGAGAGGCATCAAAGGACTATAAACCAACACCGTCCGGTTCGTAGCCGGAAATTCAACTCACTTTCCTGGTGGTATATGCTCAGAGATTCAAAATGCATGCATTTATTGAAAGATGAAAGCATGCAAGATGAAAGATGATGCATTTATTGAAAGACGCCAGCAATTATGATGACGCAACACTCCGGGCATTTCGGTATATAAATTTGCATATGCGCTAGGATATAATACGAATACCTTATATTGACCAAATTTGACTTGGTCCCAAAAGAAAGTGATTTTAAAGTTTCCTATCCCCCTAAACAAGAAACATTTTGCGTGATATTCTAATCAATTAGCTTTATAATGCTCTAGTTACAAATATCTTCAATTACGTCACTGCGAGCTACTTTTACACTGCAAACAGATTAGGACTCTACAAAAATCCACCCACCGATCTATAACTGAAACTCTCTGCCACATATCAAGACATCAGCAAAACAAAAAGAGGATGATAGCAGAAAAAGTTGCGCAGATTACGCCCCGCTAATTTCCCTTCTCGCAAATACTTCAGTGTTGGTACTGCCACTGCGGCTGCCGCATTGGCTCTCTTGGCGCTGACTTATTGACTCTCTTTCTCCAATTTCTAAAAATAAATTGAAGAATCAAATAATAATATTTGTTTTATTTCTCGAAGACAATATCCTTGCGTTATTATAAATCTATTGGCGACTAACTATAGGGTAGCCTTGAAGGAGGACCTGTGATAAGAGAGCTCCATACCTCGTTCGCAAAAGTCCTTTTAGTTCTGGCTTCTTCAGCAGCTTAGGAGATATATTCGCCTATTCTTTTATTATCTGCCCTGGACAACAGCGCCACCGAAGGTTTTGTGAAAAATGTGTAGCAAAGGCTCATGAGAATGTTCACAGTAACGCTATAAATCACAATTTTCAACATTTTAATGATCCACCGTAGAGATTAAGGAATATTTACAATAATTAAAAAGATTTAAAGAAATATACGTCGTAAACGTCATGGCAATCACCAAATTTTTAATAAATACACGCTTCTTTATCGGCCAAAATAGTTATGTATAATGCAAAAAGTGTGTTGTTACGACACTTATCGTAATAACCAACCCTTACTCCAGAGGCCTGCATAAACAAATTTACTTTAAGAAGCAGAGTGATAAAATAAAAGTGCGTAGAAGTCTGCGGAAGCTTTTTCGGCTGTGGTATACAGCCCCCATGAGGCTACCATCAAATGGCCATGGGTTATGTTTATTAATAACATACATACGACACAAGAGAAGTGATTTATACAATTCCTTCAAGTAATCGGTAAGTATCTTTGTACATTATGTAGTAAAATTACACAGTTATAGTTCACATACTTATGATAAGATATTCACCCGACTTTCATCAGTAAGAAGCCAAAAATGTAAATTCGATGATACCGTACTCACATATATTAATTTAATCCAAGAAACTCAAAAAAAGTGAGGAATTGTACACCATGTATCCGAAATTCGACCAACACTGTTTAAACAACGTAAGATTTGACCTACGCAAATATAGTAATAGCTCTGCATTTCCACTTCTACCATAAAAAACGTCGTAAAACCTGAAAATGAATAAATGCCGCAGGGGAAGCAACCTTGCTGCTGAGCTGAAGATAAGAGTGCAACGAAATATTTGATAGAGCCTTTTTCTTAAATTACTGTTATAATCAATCGTACATTTGCAAACAATTTCCAACCGCGGAACATTTTTAGTCTTGCAAAGATTAATATGGAAAAAGTGTCTTACATTTTCACACATCTTTTAATGGTATGGATATGCTACTTGCTTCTCATATCTACATTTACTCCTAAATTAATTTAGTAACCTAAATACTACATAATATACTCATAAAAATTAGTATAAGCAAAACTTAGTGGGATAATGGTAATATTTAAATAGAGGTGCAACCTTTTTCCATCAACAACTTTTTGGTTAAACCATAGTCTAGTAATATAAAATCGTGTCGACAATAACAGTAAACTTGCAGCTCGGAGCTTAGTGGCGCCGCGCGGTGGCGAGCAAATAAAAGCTTAATTCAAACTGTTACTTTAAAAAATACCACTGAACAGTCTTTAGGCGAACCTCAAAAGGTATCATTTCAACTCGCAAGTGATGAGAGTTGCTGGAGGCGGATATTGCTATGGTATGGTAATACAAATTCTGTTCTGAGTAACTTTGAAAAAAAAAACTACAGCAGATCAACTCAAAATATTGGCATCCTAATATTTCTGTTTTGAAGCATTGTAGTTTCCGCTTAGCTAAAATAAATAACCTTTGACAGATACCTCGTTAAATCTAATCCATTTTCTGAGCATATCCCCTTGGGTGGGTTAGTTTTACTTGCTGGCGGAGGCACTACCGGCGCTGTCTGCAATTTAGCATAGGGAAATTAATAATGGGTGTTTCAACTGTATTTTATTAGACCGTGATTAAACCAGGAGAGATTAACAGGCAATGATATTTATTTAACGAAGTCCAGAGTGCACTTCATTTTCCTAGCCTTGGCTTACCAAATTCATAAATGAGTCGACACAAGATTTGAATATTTCATGAATCTCCTTCTCCGGCAAACAGAGGCAGTCTTTAATAATCTCGAGCGATTAAACTCTATACCCGACACTGCAGAGAGCACCGCTATCACATCGGCTCACGTCATCCCTTTGAAACAATCCTTTTGAGACGCCGGATAGAGAGACGCGGTTATACATTTCAATTTACGACGCCCGGAGCGCTCAGGGATGGCTATTTAGGGCCTCGGCGAATTCATGACGGGGCAACGGGAAGACGTTCCATTACCCTGTCTACACTCATTATGCATTCAAGCACTCGCCAAAACAGGAAAAACTCAAAAGATGGGAAGTTGCAAATTTTTCTCATAATAAAGCGTGTTGTGCAAAAACTATAGTGCTCTACCTGTGGATAAGATGTACATATACTAATTGAGAGTTGATTATTATTTTTGCCTTAATTTTAGAACCAATAATGAAGACAAGCACATCATGAAAAGAATAAAATCTAAACTTTACGACGTGCCTTTTAGTTTTAGTAAATTTGGAGGTAGATAGCTCAATTTGATTGTGTCAAAGGTTCCATATTGTCTTGCGGCTACGATTAATTTTTTTTAAGGTTAAAAAAATAAAATAATGGTTGATAACTACAATTTATCTATAAAACTGTATCTTTAATTGTAGCATATGCTCTTTACTTATATATAAATATTCGTTGTAAAATGTATGAAAATTTTTCACACTATTTATATAAAGATTTTAGTATATAGTAAGGATAAGCATTTTAAACATTTCTATGTGTTGTTTGTATTGTTTTCTTAATATGTGTAATTATCTAAATTGGCACCGGCGAATAAGCTTAGGGCTGTGGAAGACAAGGATTTTCGTAAATCACAAATTAAATAGAAATGAAAAACCAATAATAGTTGGCAAATTAATGAAAAAATTATGAGCCATGATATTTGTAATGGTTACCATGTCGTTTATAGTTTACTAGGTTAAATTCCCACTGATTCTCAATGGGCAAGATGAGGGTAAGAAATAGCAGTGGTTCTAACTATGCGGAAATGAACATTTTCTCCCATTCACATTATTTATTCCCATTAGTGTAAATGGCCCATTTATCTGCTTAAAGACCGTGATCCGAAATTGCTCAGCCCACTTTGGGCTCCTTGTGTTTTGAGACCTTTTTATATAGCCTATAAGTAAAATGCCGAGAATATGGCAGAGATTTTGGTACAGGTCTTTCGGGTTAGTTTTCAGGTCTTTGCTCTTACCCATACGGTCCCAATGGTAAAAACTACTTAACATTACAAATGATACGTAATGGGCCTATTTTCACCATATATCGATAGGATGGTCGGCTTCAACAATGCTATCGGTTGTCCAGAGAACAATGTACAAAAAAAGCAGAATTTTTAGCAATATTTTGAATGATGTTTTCAAAATTTACAGTAAATAAGAGGCAAAATAACAAGAGATTGCCATTATAACAATTTTTATTCTATTATCTTTCCTATGGTCTTTGTTACAACTTTGTGCAACAATTTCTTCTACTTTAAACATGCAAAAATAGGGTCTGCGGGTAATAATAATGAACTTCATAAGTATTACTAATGGAAACGCTTTCACTCGTCCGGGGTAGAACCGAAAGCCATTAGTTACACGGAACGTAGCCAATTTTGCGTCGAATCATATATTGTTCACAAGTAAATGGTAACTAACCAGCAATCAAAAAGATTGAATATATTAAAATCATGGGAGTATTTTTCGATTACCCTGTAAGGTGTGATAAGCACACTATAAATGTGCGCGCGGGATCTAGATAGATCTCAGCAAAAGATTATTATTAGCACTTAAAAATCAAACACGCTCTTCGCAAACTGTATGGAAACCCATCACCAAATTTATTACCTACCTTAAGGAAACGTTTACAATCCACACAAGATACTACTTTATTGATCGTGAAGTAAATATCCTTAACGAGTGCCTGCAACTCGCCAACTCCCTTATCCTACTCGCTATCGTGAAAGAAGGATTCCCGTACTCACCCAATAATGTATCCTTTCCCCCCCTGCAATCCACTTTAACTTGCAGTTGGGTAAATAAGGGACTTCCGAACGATTTCATATCACATGATGATGTTGCTCATGCATTAAAACCCGGATTGTTTGGTTATTACTGAGTTTGGAAAGGTATCCTCACGGTAATGAACATTTTATATTCTCCGTAACTAATGTGTGCTTTCTGTTCGTGAATTATTGAAGATTCCTTAGTTCACTTGAAGATCGATTCATATGATGAACATAGATTCATTTGATGGGAAGGAGCATATTAAATTTGGTGCAGCTATTAAACATAAAAAATGATAAGGATAATGTTTCTGAAAAATCCACCATAACATTATCCTCTATTATAATTGATATGACGATACACCGAGAAAGATGTATTGTTCTGAAGAACTGAAAATATTTTAAGTGAAAATTGGAAATTCACCAAAACTAATTGACAGTCATTGCAGAGACCGCTTTGTCCCGTTATCTGAAACAAATATTTAGTATAAAAGATATTTTCTCGTCTAAATCTATCTATTACCCTACAAGCCACCTCAGGGGTGTTTGGCAGGGGTGAGTTCTCATCACATGCATTATAATGCACATGTTACTTGCACCAACTTCTTTTATCATTTATGGTACCAAATTTATATGATTTACTGTCAAAATCTATAAATAATGAGAGAAATTCTCTTCGACTAGTTAAATTATGGTTATTGGAAAAGCAAAATATTTAAATATAGTTTCGTTAGGTTCTTCATTCCTTTCTTTTGTCTGCCTACCAATGTTAATGTGCCTAAGTTACTAGTCACATTAAGAGATTTTTTTCCCTAATCTATCATTTTTTCATTAAATATTTGTCCCGTGGTTTAGTGCATGTATAGTATTTCGTTGTCATGCACTAAAATCAATTCTACGTACAATAAACACAAGCCATTGGCTTGTTAGGGTACTATAGGATATCTGCTCTGCTCTGGACTATATTGTACGGTTCAAACACAACCCCCTTAGTACCATTGTAACTTTGCCTTCTAGTTAGCCACCACAAACCATTATTTTGTGTCTCTGTACATTTAATCTTCACGTTTTACTACTTCATTACTTTCTCCAGTTTCCGCAGCCCCAATTCCTACATCCACAGAAAATTATTTCGTTATCTCCTGGCAAAATTTCTATCGAACCAATACGGCACCTCATTTCTCGCCCGGATCCTCTCGAGACGAGGTTGCTACTCGATTTTCCACGAACTTCACGTCGCCAAAATATTTCTGGAGAGCCGAACGAGGACCGGCGGGCAAGAGAGAGTGGAAGAGGAGAGACAAACATCCCCTCTCGCGACGTCCATCCGCTGCCACCGCGATTCGTTTATGACTCGACATAAAAGCGCAATAAAGCTCCGGAAAGACTGGCGCAGAAGGATATGGAAACGAAGGGAGTTTACCTTTCCCCTTTACCTCTCCGCCAACGCGCCAACACACAGGGACAAATACATTCCCCTATCGTACCCTTGACCGCTCTCAACCCCTGAGGGAAGAGGAGGTTCGGAGGGCGGTGGGAAGGGCAGAAAATGACCCCTCTTTCCTTCCCTGGGGGGGGGGGGAGAGGAGAGAGGCAAAGAGTCACGGCCCCTTTCCCATTGTTCAAACACTCCTATACTCCTCCCCTACGATCCCTCATCAATGCTAATGGATGTGAAAGGGCATGGAAAGGGGGTCACCACCAGGGTACGAGTGGGGATAGGGTGACTGGACCCCTACTCCCTCCGCATCGTGTGCGGACGCGGGGGTTCGAGAGTTGAAAATTTCCACGGTCCCTCCCCTCGGGCCACGGATGGAAAACCCACCCCCTTCACCACACACCATCGCTGTGGGGAGAGACATGGGGTGTATCCGATTACCATAGAAACTGCCCGTGACGCGCCCAGTTGACTCTGTACCACTTCACGGCCCCACTCTCGTCCGCTATCTTCATCTCCCTCGCCTTCTCATCTCTCCTCAAAACGCTCTCAAGCCCTTCATACGACGACCATTCGGCCCAAAATTCAACGGGCGGACGACACTGAGGGTTCCACTTTTTTCCTTCTCGTCTTTTTTTATAAGGCTGGAATTCCAAGGGGTTTTTTATCGATAGGGCGGGACTCTACCAAACAAGGGGTCTTTCCTGATTTATGGATGTATTATTGCACCAAATGAAACAATTGAGGACATTTCAAAAGATAACATATTCATGATCAAGATATTCTCACAGTACTGCGCCCTTACATTGACAGAACTTAATAACTCTGTAAGATAATATGAAACAATCAAACAAGTTCAAAACACAGTCATTACCTATGCCGCCGGGTTTCGTTTATGTTTTTTCATTGTAGTAATTTGAGAGTAATTCTTTACGAATTCGTGAGACAAAACAATAACCTACTTAATTCGATTTTTCGTTTTCCATGAATAACAATACAGCTTACACATATGAAAAGCCTCCAGAAACAAAAAAATCCGGGCAAAACATATCCACGTTCAAATACTTACTTTTTATGGCCATTACGGCCAACTACAGCGCCATTTCCATTGCTTTAACACATTTTTATTTCAGTTTTATAAGCCATTTCCATAAAAATCTTAAACTAAGATGGTAAATGGTGACAATTTTATTACCATTCAATTCCCAAGCGGGATTCACATCTTACGCTCCGTTATTCGTGAAAAATGGCAAAAAAACGTTTTCGCCCCATTTCCGCTATATATATCACGTATTTTCAAGTTCAGTTAAAAAAATAGCGCAAAAAGTAAGGTCTTGTTGTCTACATAAAATTTATATGTTTTCTTAACATATGCCAAAATTTACATAAAATGACCTATAAATAAACAAATAGCGCAAAAAAGTAAGGTCTTGTTGTCTACATAAAATTTATATGTTTTTTTAACATATGCCAAAATTTACATAAAATGACCTCCACTCATTTCACAATGGAAACGTATTAAGCAAAACAAATCTTCAACTCACCAATTTATGTTTCACGGCTGATAGCCTCTATGTAGCACCTATAAAAGAGCTTCAAGAAGCTCGTTGGACATAACCTACAGGGAGCGTTGGCAATCATACTGGTCCATTCAAAGTTACATAATTACAAAATCAGTGACTTCATTTCTTCACAATAGCACCTAAGCGCCCATTCACAGCGGAAAACAATGATTTTTCAAAAAGAATACCATGAAAGCTACCTCCGATTGATTCTAACCGACAATGGTATGATTTTATGCTGCTCCATGCGATTTTTGGGTGACTCAAGTCAAGAAAACAGGTATCACGTAATATCAGTAATAACGACAAAACATGACTTCACACGTATGATTTTACACTTTCCCGGCGAATTAAATTAGTGTAAATTTCTCGGGCTCGCCACCGGGTAAGATTTTTATAGACAGCCGACGTTTCGGGTTCCGACTCGTCACCCATTCTCAAGGCTAATGATGCTTGTTTAAAAAGATTGTTTAATTTGGCGCTAGGCGGGGCGGGATTGGTCGAGCCCCGATTGTTGTATTGGAGGACCGTTGACCAGCGGGGACTTAGCTCTGGCGTTCTGAATTCTTCTCAGAATTCTATTCCAAGAGCTGCTGATCGTATAACCAGTATCCCGGTTGAAATTCTTCCTCTCCAACCTTATCTCAATCGCTTAACCAAAGAGGCGATTGAGATAAGGTTGGAGAGGAAGAATTTCAACCGGGATACTGGTTATACGATCAGCAGCTCTTGGAATAGAATTCTGAGAAGAATTCAGAACGCCAGAGCTAAGTCCCCGCTGGTCAACGGTCCTCCAATACAACAATCGGGGCTCGACCAATCCCGCCCCGCCTAGCGCCAAATTAAACAATCTTTTTAAACAAGCATCATTAGCCTTGAGAATGGGTGACGAGTCGGAACCCGAAACGTCGGCTGTCTATAAAAATCTTACCCGGTGGCGAGCCCGAGAAATTTACACTAATGACTTCACACGTTTCACGCAAATTACCGCCCCATTATAGACAACTATTTACTAATGATCAAAATACAATACTGCCAAATATACAATTATCGGGGTGTTTAAATATCCGGAATGGAACCCTAGATGATGCAATTTAAGGAAGACATTCACAAAGAAATAGGACAATATCCCTGTTAAATAACATTTTAAGGGATAAAAGTATATCCAAATCAAACAATAAAAGAATATGTAATCAAATATGAGATTCATTACCGCATATGGGAGATAAATATGCCAGATGAAGGATAAAACAAAACAAATGCTTAATGTAATTGAGATGGATTACTGGAGACCATATGCAGGGATACCAAGTCGTGAAAGAATTATCAGCGGGAGAATAAATAAATATAATCGGAGTTATGCACACAATATTGATTGATTGATATTTAAAAACACAGTTTGCGTGGTATGGTCACATACAACTCGCGACGAAAGGTAAATTACCAAAGCAAAGTTTAACATGGAATTCACAGGGTAGAAAAATAGAGGAAATCCCAGAATAGGATGAAGAGAATGGATAAGAAAAGCAATCAGAGAAACCCAGGAAGACCTGTGCATGAACAGAGCAATGGTAAGAGAACAGGGAATGAATCGGATAACGTCGTAGAACATTTAAAAAATCGATAAATTATATAACAAATGATCGAAAAATGATCAGTTATGCATAATCTAATGTCAAATTACAGTATTATATGCACACGTGTGGATAATCAACGTACGAAATCCACTCTACAGCTCGCTGGATTAAGCTTTTTGCTATCCCTAAGGGCACAATATATACTCAATTATTATAATTTCGCCTTACACTGCCCTAATTAAATCCAGGCTCTATTTTGTGGAAAATACCTATTCGTATAAGAAATATAAAAACAAAACAATAACGTATCGATGATCCTTCAGGGAATTGAATGCTAGATTTCTGAAGTGGGTAGTTAGTGCATTTCCTATCGTTTTGCCAAGACTTCGAGGAATTTACCTGCATTGTTAACCACAAAGGCCTGGTGAACTCTTTACAGATATACCACATAATTCAGCTGCTCCTCTCCTACTATAATATGCATATTTCTGAATGAATTCTCAAAACAATTATTCTGAGGGCGACAAAAAGGTTCAATTCATTCACCGCCAATATACCAAACCCTAAAATAACGCACAGAGCGCATTCCTTATTTTCATGGACTTCGTTTGTGCTCAAAAATAGCCATAATAATATGCAGGTCGGATATTTTTACTTGAGTCGACTTTTATAATGCCGACGAAAATTAGCTTGCCAAATCTTCGCAATTGCGAGCTAATCCAAATCATATTGAAAAATTTTTAAATTATGAGTATTCTTTCATTTTTTGCCATATAAGGACATACGGGTACACAAATTTACTAAACGCATTCATGAATAATGAAAAAAAAACTTTGTTTTATTCTACCCAAATATATTAAGGTATTATTAGTTTCTTATTCTTTGGATATTGGATATCACATACCTGAAGATGACGCCGCTGCTTCGAAACTAGTAGTTCTTTGGCATTTATTGCTGGAGTAAAACAAAGTTTTCTTTCGTATTAATCATAATGAACTTTTACAAAGTTGAGCCTAAAACCATTGAATTCAAACGCATACAATTATGTCTCTAATCACTATTTTAATTGGATGAGTGATGAGATGCAGTCACACAGCATCTTAATGACCGAACTAACAATGGATTATCATACTAATATTGGCCAACTACTTTCATTCAATTAATTTTATTTTGGAATTTAAAAAGCTACCAGATCAAGTAAATCATTATATTGAAAAAATAACAATATATTGAAACGAATCCTAAAACGTTTCGTTTTAATGTTGGAAAAAACGGACTCAATTTACGCAATACGTGAGCAACCACATTCTTAATTAATTAAAGGCAAATGAATGTTGCGTTCCATTTTCACAAATGATTTCGTGAAAATGAAATCATCATTCCGTGGAGCTGCTCCGTTTCGGAGAGGAAACATTTTCGGTGACACGAGAGTGATTGCTTTCGATTGCGAGACCCAATCTACAGCGATGAGAAGGCCGAGGCAGAGATGGAAGAAGACTCCGGGTGTAAATTCCCAGACCTCGGAGCTCCGGGAGAGAGAGATGCTTACAGGATGGCCCCGTGCAAATTCGACGCAGATGACCTTTTAAACTCGTCAACCGAACGTAGGAGGATGTGAAGTCGGAGAAATGAAATGACTGCGATGAAAAACAATGGTTGCCACTCAACTTCGGCACTTTATAACCTTCCAAAGTCATCCTTCGTTAAAAACGCGGTCGGTTGGGACCGAGAGAGAGAGGAAAAAAGAGCGAGCGGGACGAGCTTAAAAAATGTGAACTTTGCGTGCTCGGAGAGCTGAGCCAAACACGGAAAGGCTTTCGAATTCGTTTCGGCTTTTGCATAAATTGAGCGCTTTATGAGCTATGAACGGCCCCAGTTATTCTTTCCATTTCGTTGAATAACTCGCGGAATTTAGATCGATGGCACTGTTCTTCCCGAAACGAACTGGAAAGAAAAATAGTGGTGTAAGTAAGAAAAATACAAGTCATAATGAGAATCTATCAGTAGAAATCCCATTATAAATGTCAAATGACATTCACTTGACGACCCCAACAGAGAAAATTCATGCGGGAGATTTGTTCTGTTTTGTTTCAACGAGAAATACAGTCAACTACTTCCTTGGTAGAAGCCACGTCCATCCTAGGCTGCAGTTATCTTCATGCAGTTACATGCCAATTCAAAATGTATCGGAATTAGTTGAATAATAGAAATAAATAAAATATAAATTCTATGCATCAAAAATAACAACATTATTATGACGACGGGCACGTTGTGGTAACTTAGTTTAAGGTTTAGAGGTTTGCTTCAGATTCAGATAGAATGGAAGTTATTAAATACAGTTCAGCTTTATGAGGTTTAAATGAATGATAAAATGTGCATATATCTAATCAGAGTATATTATGAATTAAATGCAGCAAAACAATTTATTCCACACTTTCTAGGGAACACCTAAAAATAGGGAAGCCACACCGACATGGAGAAATCGAACTACTCGATGTTTTATGGCCGAGACATCGAAAACATCGAGAAGCAAAATATTCCGATGAAACTTGAGTGAGTGGTGGGTACTTTTATAAACATCGAAAAATCGACTACTCAATGTTTTAAGTCGATGTGGCATCCCTACGTCAAAATAAGTGAAAATCGATAAGACTGTGCATCACAGCAAATTTAAAAAAATGAGGAAAAATATACACATTTAGTCACAGGTAGGCGATGAGCAATCACACATTACACAAAACAAGAACACTCACTTGGAATTTGAGAATTTTCAGTGGGCCGCATATCCCCCCTTAAGTAAGAGAAGTTGGAAGAATCACGCTGATTCTTCCAAGAAGAGGTTGATTTTTCCAACTCCTCTTACTTAAAAAGTTGCGGGCAACCCACCGGAAATTCTTAAGTCCAAGTGGGTTTTCTTTAATTCTTCATCATTGGTCGTTCAATCCTAAGAGTGGTTGACCACAGCCCTTTGCCTATCTTATGTTAGTTCCCTCACCTCCTGGTATCTATTCCTATGTACTTTCCTCCTTATTTGGACCGATACAGTATGTGCCCTCCAATTTTGATGATCAGCCTATCCTTGTCGTATAATATATCCAATAATGATTACCAAACAAACGAACCCTCAGAATTTAACCTGATTTGTTGAACTCAATCTGGACACCCAGCACACTAACTTTCTGGGTTTTGGTCCTAACTAAAAGCCCAAATACTAAATTCATGGCAGTGTTCGACGATACAAAGCCATCTGCTTTCTGTCCAGCCGTTGCAGTTTTACATGCGCCATAAGGGGTATGAGCTGCCGGACAAGCAATCGTCTCCCGTGAGCACTCGCGAACATGAAGCAATAATTAGAAAAAACTAACTAGAAAAATAAACAAAAGCACCGAGAGAACCTGGACGAGTTTGTTTGCACTTCTGGAGGAAACAAAAAATTTACAAGGCAGAGAGGATAATCGGTAGCAACAGCAGTGTACTACCATCATCAACGTCCAATGTCCAACAACTCATCGAGGAGGAACAGGGAACACAATGGTATTCAGAAGAACTCCGTACCATTTTCCCCCTTCGTGTCTGGGCCAACAAAGAGGCGGAGAGTATCCCGCAGCATCCGACAGGTGGCCCCAGAATACGTCCCGAGGGGGTTTGCCCGCTGGAAATAAGAGCCGGGGCTGACTCTACTCTTCAGCTATCCGGTATGGCGGCGGGCGGGAGAGGGAGGGACTCCCCCTGTGTACAATTCAGTCACCTCCCTAGTAGTGTTTATCTCTAGTAGAGTGTTTGTTTTTCCCGGAACAAAAGCCATTCGCTAGTCGCCCATTCAATGGAGGGAAGCTTGGCAATCCAACACAAAAGGCCCTCTCACGAGCTGTTATTCGCGCACCGCCCACCATCATGAAAACAAAAAAATACCTCATCTTCTGGCATCAGCATACCATTTCAATACAGTGCTTCCGTTCATTTTCACAATCGTCAGAGAGCTAAATTTGCTTCGATGGCCCGTAGTTATGATCCCGATGCTGGCGTGGAATTTAATATTTTTGAGCACGATTACTTGAATTAGACCAATTAATTCAGACTCAAGTTTTTAAGTTGGACAAAAAATTATCGTGTCTCACGAGCTTTTGTGCGATATGATGAATATTTATTTACTCACAAGATTTCTCACGAGTTTTGAGCAACATGATGAATATTTATTTATTCCCAGTATGTTAGGAGGAAGCAACGGAGTGAGATAACTGAACTATCGAAAATATACGTTTAAGAATTCTTACCTTCCGCGCACCAAAACCGCGCAAAAAAAACAATACAGCAGCTGATAGGGACATTAGTACGTAAAGAAAAACATCAATTTGTTCCAAAGCTAAATTCATTTTCCATATTTTGCCATTTCGACAAGACTGAGGCACAAACGCCCCCTCCTACTCTCTCATTATATGGTAATTAACAAGCAAATTAGCAGGAAATAAGATTGAATGGATAGGATGTACCAGGAGTTTAACGTCAAAGGTTCGGTTGTGACATCACACACCCAGACAGCGCAAAAACCCACGAGGGGTGTGATTTCGGACAATGGTATGAGTACATATTCCGAGACCAACAGCTTCCAAACAGGCATTTGGTCGACAACTACTCCGGATCGAAAAAAAATTGCGATAGCGACACCACTCCGGAATAACGCAGAAGATGGACATAAGAATCTTTACAACTACACAACTATGAAATGACGGGAGGGAAAAATCTATATCTACATATTACCATATAAGCCACCTCAAGAGTGTTTAGAAGGGGGTGAGTTATTGTCAATAAGCACTATAATGCATACACAATTATCTTTAATTAATATGGTAATAATTTAATAATAACTATGATCATGATAAACAATAAAACTTTTCCTATTTTCACAATTTTTTATTATTCAATTACCAGGTTTAGACACACTATAATTATCAAGGACCTTAAGGTAGATTTTAAGCTATCCGGGACTAGCCACGGAGTTCCACTTTTACGGAGTCACCCGCAATGCACAATTGTGCGAAATTCCACAGAGAAAAAATCATCCGCATTGACCGGGATAGGTAGTCCGAGCGAGAATCATAAAAGAGACCATATTCGAACTATACGGTTTAATTTCACCAGCTGTAGGACACATGAATTAAATATTGCATTATTAATGGTGCAATAATATATAGTTTTATATGACAGAAATGGTAAGTAATTAAATGAAAATATCTAGATAAGTATTTAACTTGACTCATTTTTTTCGCGCGAAGCGTTAGAAAATCCATCAAAACGGAAGGTTTTCTGTGATACCCAAGAACCTATAGCGGTGACAATATGATTAATTTTTAAAAATAGAAGAGAAACATACAAACTACAAGCTGTAGGTTTTTTTACGACATCTACGGGCTAGGAATTCCTCATTTTGTAAATTATGTCTCTCTGGAGAGCATATAAGTACCATTCCCCATGTAAAAGGGCTGGTATTTTTGGGCAAATATCTAGGAAAGTAGTGTGGTAAGGGGCTGATATTTAGGTGTTATTAGAAGGGTGAGATATTATTCTTTAAAATTAAACCAAGTTGATTGATTTCCCGGTAAAATGATATTTCGCTCAAACTGCCTTAATAATGACACACTATGATGAAACCTGGTCGGTGGATAATAAGAAAGTGTGAAAATAGGAAAGGTTTGATTGTTCATCTTGAATATGACATATTTTCACAAAGTGACACCTGATGTTACTGCTTACAACATGCACTATACTATAAGTGTGATAACAGAAACAATGGAAATAATTTATAATGTAACATGATAAACGAGATACAAGAGTCACACAAGGATCATGCAAAACGTAGGTTAGCGCTACGTAGCAGATTAAGAAACAAGCATTAGGGAGCAAACAAACTAATCAGCTACACTACCTGTCGACTAATTTGCCTTCAAGTCTCATTAGCAGCCATTACGGTCTCTCATCGATCGAAGGGAAAAACGACGTTTTAAACCCGTAGATTCTGCAGCTTATTTCCTTAATTTTATTCTCTTAATTTATCCAATGATCTACCATAGTATGCTGGAGTTCCTGAAATATTATTCATTTTGCTAGAAAATAAATTGGTTTAAAATTTGCATAAAGATTAAGTACTTTTAATCGACGGTCAGAGAGCTGTTTCCATCCCAGTTGTATCAAGAGTTCAGTTACGCTAACGAGACAATCATGACGTCACTTAACGTATCGCGCTAATCTTCTCCGCACGCGATCTGAATCTCAACCGGCACGGAGCATAGAAACAGGGAATGAATTTTTCCCCAAGCCGCAACTTCAATCATCCCATCACGAACCGGAGTCGATGAGAGACGATGAAATCACCGAGTCAAAACATACTGGTCGTACAATCACACTCCATCTCTGTAACGTTGGCGATGTGACGGAAACACTCGGATTTTTCTCGTTCAGCTAATATTCTAAGTATGCACCTACGATTTAATAAACAATGGCGAAGGATTAAGTTCCTTGAAATCCAAACATATAACGATTCTTGAATATTGACAATTTTACAGAGAAAATTGTAATTTTAACAGGCAATCTTGCTCCATATTTAACAACTGTATTTGCAACGAGTTCTGTAACCAAAAAGAAGTCTCTATGTCTCCCACACTATTTACACATTGGTAAACAATATCCCATTACTTTACGGGCTTTGTATTATACCGTACCATTACAGTGGAAAAGTATGAGAACATTCGTGTGGAGCGTGGCACTCTATGGATCGGAAACATGGACCATTGGAAAAGCTGACAAGAACATACTAGAAGCCTTCAAAATATGGTGCTAGAGGAGGATGCTGAAGATAAAATGGACCGAAAAACTAAGAAATTATGAAGTTTACAGAAGAGTGGAAGAGGAAAGGACCGTATGAGACACCATAGAGAAAAGAAGAACCGGACGAATTAGACACACCCTGAGACTATAGGGGTTTGTAAAGAAGAAAATTGAAGGCAAAAGAGGTGGTAAAATACCCCAGAGAGAGCACCAGGAATAAGTACATGGATAAAATAAAGAGGAAATAACGTAGGAAGAGATACCAGGAGTTATAAGAACTAGCACCAGATAGAGAAGGGTGGAGGGCTGCACTCAACCAACCCTAGGATTGAACTACCGATGAATGAATGATGGTAGAAAAGGTAATAATAAAATGTAAGCTTTTTTCAACATAAAGTATATAGAGAGATAAATATTGTTTTATTTTAGCTGCTAATAATGGAAACGACAGAGGCGGATAAAAACAGAACTTTCGAATGGTTCCAAATGATTTTTCCCTTTGATTTTCCCCCGTGATTTAATTAACGGCGGAAAAGAGTATTTAGAGAATTGAACGAATTGACCAAACACGATCACTTTTGTAAAAATCCCTCTCAAAGAAATAAAATCCATTTTCACTCAATTCATTTGAATTGAAATGTCGCAAACAGGTCAAAACTCTCACACAAAAAAAGTCGAATACAACGCCCTGCTAAGTTAAACGACAAAAATAAGCCAAAATATTTCTATTTCAAAATAAACCACGACGACTGAATGCTAAAAAAAAAACAATAATGTTGAAATTGACAAAAATTCCATGCTTTTCTTCCATTGGTGCCATACGCAGCTGATAATTTAGCCCATGAAAGTATTTCCATGTATTCAAATCCGAAATATCACAATCTTTTACGCAATCAGAGGTTTTCAATGAAGTCTTACTCAAGAAATTCCACTATAAATTCAATTAACTTGTAAACTGTAATCAAATAATATTAGGACTAGCGTTCAGCAGTAGTTCAGCAGTATAGCAGCAGATCGTCAATTAAGTTATGTGACAACATACTTAGACTTCTAAGATGCTCCATTTTTTAAATTTCATTAGAGAGATACAAATGTTGTTTTTCATTTTACTGGGTTCATTTATAGCCCAGTGACAAGAATAATTAGCCCATGGTCATATCGAGTTTTAAGCGATTGAAGAATTGCACCTATAACCAAATGGCTCAAGAGAGAGTGTTTATAGCCCACATGTCTGCCTGCTAAAAAAATTAATTCTAGAGACAGTGATTCAAAACGTGAAAGCATTCATTGAGAATCGCACCTACAACACAATAGCCCACGAGAGAGTTTTCGTAGCCCAAATGTCTTCCTGCTAAAAAATATTATTCTAGAGCCCGTGATTCAATGCGTGAAAGCCATCATAGAGAGAGAGGCATTGAATGACATCGGCGCCTAACTAATACAATAGTTAATCGAGCGTAAAAATTGAATTGCGACAATTAAATCAGCATCGACAGAGGAAGCAGCGTATGTTAGTACAAATAATAAATAAAAAAATTGACTGCAAATATTGAAGGGTACAGACAGCTGTCGATTCAGAGTAGGACACCAAATGCTCAGCGAATTCTGCAGCGCTATCACCATGTCACCTTCAGTATTTGCTCAATACCAAAATTGCTATAACTTTTGCGGCAATAACACATTTCAAAAGCATTATCTAATGACTTTCATGGGCAACTACAGATCTACACCTGCATACTACCCTGCGAGCCGCCGCATTGGCGTGTGGCAGGTGGTGTCAGGACACCAGCCATGTAAGGATGTATGGGATAAGGTTTTGGGAGGTGAAATGGTGACGTGTATTACGGGAATGTAATTAGTGGAGCTCAGGTTTTTTGTGGTCACTTACAGTGCGCGAAAAGAACGAGTTTCTGAACATATCAGTTCGGCAACGTATCTCTCTGATTTGGAACATAAAATTTTTTTCCGTTTAATTTGACAATTTTCGGGTTTTCCCAACACAAAAGGTATCTGAAAAACTACTATTTGTTAGTGTTTAAGGCAGTTTGAGCAGGATATTTCCCTAGCCATAATGGACACCAAAATTGAATCTTTCGTTTTCATTTCAGCAGCTGAAGACAGCAAAAAGTAAATATTTTACTATAAATGGAATTGTAATATACTTTCATGCGACTGAAAGTAATTTAAAAGGTATTCAACTTGACTCATTTTTTTCACGCGGTACGTTTACAACTCCTTCGCAACGGAAGGTTTATTTGTGAGTCTGAAAAAATAAGAGTGGTGAATATGTGATTTATCATTTAAAATGTTGAATAAAAGTACAAACAATCCACAATAAATTCTTTGATGAGCTATATGTGCGTAGGTAAATACCTCATTTTTTAAATTAATGTCTCTCTAGAGTACACACACATAGCATTTCCCAAGCATGTGGAGTTGATTAAGTGAGAAGATCTCAACGTTTATCAAATGAATATATTACCGTCCACTACACCTACATCAACATAATACCCTGCGAGCCGCTGCATGGGCGTGTGGAAGGGAGTGTTAGGCCACCAGCCGTGTAAGGATGTGTTTGTGAGATGAAATGGCAGCATGTATTATAGGAGTGTATTTAGTGGAGCTAAATTTTTATTGTGGTCACTTATTGTGTGCGGAAAGAACGAGTTTTTGTACCTATCTGTTCGTCAGAGTATCTCTCTTATTTTATCGCATCTGTCAGACCTAGAGATGTAGTATGTCGTTTTGATAATATTCTCTGTTCGGTCTGAAAAATATTAGTTCTAAATTTCTCAAGCAACCTAAGCCTAGCGAGAGATCTCTCAGTCGCTAGGGACTTTCATCTTAATCCCTCTAAAAGTTGTGAGACACTATATGTACGCTCGTAGCAGTTTTTAACGAAGCGCACTGCTTTCCTTTGCATTTTATTAATTTTTTTGGTTAAAACTTTATAACCAGGGTCCCAAATGCTCGCGGCGTATACGAGGTGTGGCCTAACCAGAGCAAAGTAGCATCTCTCTTTCACTTTTTCATCCGAGGACCTTGCTATTATACATTTAACAATACCTAGTTTTTAAATGCTGTGACACATATGTTTTGTATGTGTAATTCCCACAATATATCAGAAGTTAAGGTAATTTCAAGATATTATACTGTATCTGATGAAGTATTGATGCAATGCACGTTACAATCTCCGCCTATCTCCTTAATTAAATCAACATCCTATTTATCTATACATCTACAGGCCTCCTTGGTAACAACATAAAATTATGGCACCATATCTGGTCACCACATATAAAATGACTGGAACTCTGTGGAAAATATCTCGGAAAGTAGTGCGGTAAGGGGCTGATTTTTTTATACCAATGGAAGGGCGAGACATTTTTCTGCGAAATGAGACCGAATTCACTGATCTGTGGGTGAAAGGATACCTGGCAGAAAATATCATTGTCATTACTTCTCTACTCTAACGCAACTGCAGCTTCAAGAATACATTTACCCAAAAATTTGTCTAGGACTCTCACTGGTATATTTACATTTGTGTTGCGGAAATGGATGTGGACATTGTCATTAAAGTCGTTAAAATATATAATCAAATGATTGATTCTGCAACACACAGGGGGAGAGGAAATTATTCCAGCAAATCAAATTGAAATGAAAGAAAACGATGGCAGTGCTACTCTTGATTCAGCTGGCAAGGGAATAGGTTGAAGCAAGGAGACGAAAATGAGTACCGTAGTACTAGTTCACAGAGATGGGAAATTTCCTTGACGAAATGACACCATAAATAGGCTCTAACAGAGACGGACAGCAGAGAAACAAATTTACAAAGACGGACTTGTTAGTGGATATCCGAAGTCATATCTCGGGGATTTGATTCGTAAAATATTTCATCCGAAACATATCACTTCACATTTTTCTTAAACTATGCCCTCTATAGAAAGAAGACGGAGCCTTTTGAGCACAGTACATTGAGACAAATGGTTAAAATATGCTGTAAAGAGAGAAAAAATGGATAAGCGTAAGATGCAGTAGAATAAGAAAAGAATTTCCCAAGGAACCAGTGAGCTGTAACAAAGTGCTTCCAGTCAATTGACTGGAAGACACATTGGAAGACAATGGGATGTTGAATGCAGCGAAAGTAAATTGGTCAACCGGATAACAGACATGAGAAGAAGAGGAATTTCTTCCAGGATGACGGTGGTAGGAGCAAACATTCAGCTGATGACGGAATAGACCTCCGTATTCAATGACACGATTATCACGGCAATACTGATATTTGAGAAAAAACCTTGCTTGATTTTCACGAGCATCGACTCATTTTCATTTTTCGGAATGACATAACCATTCCCTTTCAGAGAGCACTTATATAATGATGAAAATGTCATTAGGTGGGCTATAATTCCTCTGAAAAAACCACATCGACGATTACTAGCATGAAAAATATGTATTTTCCACTCCACCATATTTCCGAAAAAAACCGAAACCTTAAATTTAAGTCCCACACTCTTGGATACTGAAGATAAAATGGATGGAAAAAATAAGAAATGATGAAGTGAACAGAAGAGTAAAAGAGCAAAGGATAAAATGGAGCACCATACAGAAAAGAAGAACCAGATGGATTCGACACACCCTGAGGCACAATGGGTTTGTGAAGAACATAATTTAAGGTACAATAGAGGGAAAAGTCCCCAGAGGAAGACCCAATAACAAGTTCAAAGCGGAAAGTACATAGGAAGAGCTACAAGGAACCAGAATTAGGCAGGGAAGGGTGGAGGGCTGCAGTCAACCAATCTTAGGACTGAAAAAAAAATAATGCCCACGATTGGCAACTCAAGCTTCCACGAAAAGGAAAAAATATTCTAAAGAGTTTCGATTTGCTTCAGGGATACTTCAAAAGCTGATCGTGACTAAAAACGCTTTAAAATATGCATTGCAGAATTAGCATGAGATAACCATTTGAAAACTTCTACCGAATTTTTACGGCAGTAATATATATAAGTCAATCGGTGCACATTTAGCTCCATTTTTCATTTTTACTCATTTAAATTTGAACTTGCAATCAATTGAAACTTCACAATAGCGTAATTTGGGAGGCGTACCATTATTTACCTATAATTAGATTCCAATTAATTTCACTCGAAACTTTAATTAACATTATAAATAGGAAGCTCGATAAATAGATAACGGAGCTTCTGCTATTTGGAGTAATTAATTTTACCCGATCAAAAGCTTTCATACATGTAAATTATCATAGCCGAGAACTAACGATTTTCCGTGAATAAAAATTTTGTATTGATATCAGAATCATAGCAGAATTTTAATTTCCACAAGGTGTTACGTTAATTCATCATCATTATTCGTTCAATCCTAACATTAGTTGACTGCAGCCCTCCACCCTTTCCTATGTAATGCTAGTCCCCTATCTTCCCGTTGTCTCTTCCGATGTTCTTTCCTCTTTATTTGGTCCATGAACTTATTCCTGAGTCTTCCACTGCGGACTTTTCCCATCTGATTTACATGGATTTATGCTCTTCTCAAACCCATTGTGCCCCAGAGTGTGACCAATCAATCTGGTTCGTATTTTCTGTATAGTGTTTCATATGGTTCTTTCCTCTCCAAACATTCTGTAAACTTATTTCTTATTTTTCCGTCCTCCTATCTTCAGCATCCTCCTCCAGCACCAGATTTCGAAGGCTTCTAGTCTAATCTGGTCCACTCAACCGATGGTCCATGCTTCCGATTCATGAAATACAACGTTCTACACGAATATTTTCACATACTGTATTCTCATATAATGTGTTCTTTTAACAGCAGTTATTTTTTAACATTAACACTTTCTTAGCTTGGGCTCTTTTCCGCTTGATGTCGGTCGTACTTCCGCCCCACGCGATGGTACTTCCGAGATAGATGAAGGAATCCACAGGCTCCAATTTCTCTCCTCTCAGGGTGACTTCTACACTCAGCTTCTCTCTTCCACACTCTACATACTTGAGTTAACAGCGAAGTTCATTTCAGACCTAATGCGGGTAAGCCTACAATTACTGAAATAACAATAACTGTGACCAAATAAATGATTTCCTAGTTCTCATTAACCATCTATTACTACAGACTCTTCGACATCTACATCTGCATACTACCCTGCGAGCCGCCGCATGGGCGTGTGGCAGGGGGTGTTAGGACACCAGCCGTGTAAAGATGTAAGGGATACGGTTTTGGCAGGTGAAATGGTGACGTGTATTATGGGAATGTATTTAGAGGAGCTCAGTTTTTATTGTGGTCGCTTATTGTGCGAGGAAAGAACGAGTTTTTGTACCTATTCGTTCGGCAATGTATATCTATCATTTCATCGTTTCTGTCAAACCTAGAGATGTAGTGAGGCGTCATGATAATATTCTCCATGTCGCTCTGAAACACACCAGTTCTGAATTTCCCTGGCAATTTCTCAAGAACGTTTCTCTTATAGCACTATAACGCAATTTTTGAGGTGAGAATCTAATTGACGATCTCTCTTTCATTCTAAATCCTACTCTGACTCTATTATGTTGAAAACAAAGTAATAACCTCCTAAAAATTTCTAACAACGAATGAAAATATGATGGCCACTTTCAACCTCTCACGTCAATAGACCTTAGCAAAAGCTATAAGACCGGTTTTATCCCCTAATTAGGAGCTAATTTGAAATGGTTGTTGATATTTAATTACTTTTATTCGAAAGAGTGTGCTTGTTTGATACCATCGCCCCATGAAGAGATAATCTATCGGCATCTGCATTTAACACAGGCGTTGCAGTAATCGTAGGATCACACGCGAAGTCCGCTCCAGCGAACAGTGATGTGGCGATTCATGCTAAGCGCTAATAGAGCTGGTGCTCATTATTGGCTGCAGCTCAGGAGTTTGCCAATGCATCGTTAAATCTGACAACTGGGGCGTTGATTTCTGCACGGCCCACTTCACGATGATTCCCAATGCGCATCACAACTGATACAGAGGAAGAACAATTACTCGTAGCATAAACCAAACTAAATCTTTAACTAATTCACTTAAGACTGAAATATTGACTAAAGGCGGATTTACACCTGGAAGTTGACTTCTATGGAAGCAGCGAGTGTAGCAATATCTTGAATCGTATCGCAATATGCAGGGAATCGTTCAACTTACACATAACTTCCGGCTCTTTCCAAACAAGTGAATGACGGAAGTACACATTGAGTTTGGTAATTACGAAAATCGCCTAAATTTGGCAATTATGGGGTTCGTACATTGTTTAAGTCCCATACCTATGCATTTGTGGGTATAATTTATTTGTATGAATTACAATAATTATGCATAATTACGTCGAATTAAGTGTGTCAATTGTGACAGTAGTTATTGCCTACTAAGAGATACGTCATAAAAGCTTATCTATAAATATTTACATAAGCAACAATCACTACGTTTACCAATCGAACTACGATCGATTTCGATCGATTTGGCCGGTTTAGCTCGGTATGGCATAAACAATGAGCTAGTGGGATCGATATGAGAAGCGGACTCACTCGGCCCGCTTTCTCTGCCAGTCTGAGATTTCAAATCGATGTGAACCGATTCAAATCCATAATTCACTTGATTTCGCATTGGTAAAGCAGGCGATCCCCGACGGCTGGCTTAGAATGTTCAGATCGGTCCGAGATCATATCGCGATTGGTAAACGTAGTGAATGACTCCTACTCTGTTATTCGTTGTTTAGGTATCTTTTAAATTTCCGTTTGCTCCCATGTGACCAAGATCCCACCGGATGCGATGAGATTTTATCGCAGAATCTACATGCTACTTGCAGGCAAAATAGAAACCAGTCTTAATATTAAAGATAAGGAACAATCAACAATGATTATCACAGAAAAAATGTAAGAACAGTTCATAGAGCGGACACGTCGGACATGATACGTCACAATAAGTTTAAATTCATCATTGCTACACATGAAGTACTCTTTCTCGACAATTTCGTGCCTATATGAAGCACACATATACAAATTCAAGGCAAACAAGATTAAGATCCGCACAGTTTTCTTTATTTAAGGCATTCATCCGAGTATTGAATACTATATTTTATAAGGAATAAAAAGTTAGCTTTCACACGATGAAGACGTTTGAGTAAAATAAATTTATTAGGATAAAGGATACAGTAATAACATTGACTTCTTACTTCTCCTGTAACCGATAAAAATTTTTGATGCTGGTAAAAGCTCAAAAGACGCAAGAGAGAATAACGGAATAGGCAATTCTCAATACAGGATAATTAATTTTAATACAAACTAAGTTTCGATGTACTGCATCATCTTCACGTGTACATCATAATCTTCTCAAACACCTGAAGATGTTCTTCACTATGTTGAAAATAATTCTCCACAGCACGCCTGACACTTCTCTGTTCGTGCTCAAAAGGGGAATTTGTTTATATCAGGGGAAAACTGGAAATTTTCATGGGACCTCTTGAATTCCTTTTAAAGGTAATATCACGTTCGCACGTAAAGGCAGGAACGTGCTGTAACGTTTTTTGAGACGGCATAGTATTTCGTAGAAAAGTGAGGGAAAAAATCATGGCATAGTTATCACCAGAGATAGTACATGATGCTTTTTGAACTAGATTAAATTCTAATAAAAACAATGCATACCTGCTTGGAAACTTGTCAGTCAATTTGTTGCAGAACACACCGTAAAATATCAAAGGATAACGAGGGATTTGGACTCGAGTCGTATTAAAGGCGAATCACTTCTATTTTGCTGACTGTTGTGTTCTTAACTGCGATAAATACTCCCCCTCCCGGTCGACCCTCTCGAGCTCTCCTGTATACCCTAAAATTTACTGGAAAAATTTCACTATCAGCAATATCGCCTGTTAACCAACTTTCCGTTCCTATAATTATATCAGAATTAGTACTCTCTATAAGGTGATGGAATTCAGGTATCTTGCTTCTTAAACTACGACAATTAACTACCACTACTGAAAATTCCTCTATTTTAATATATCTGCTTATTGTATTTGTGGGGTTTCTGTTTTCTAAATTATTGGGAAAGTTACGGTTTGGAAATTCATGGGTGTTGTTTTGAACGAAACCATGATCGGTAAAAATTAAACCTCATGTGGAAACAGCCAAGTTGTAATTTCTTCAGACGCTCCTACGATGAAGGATTTCCACGAAGTCACGCCCGCTACCATTACTCATTGTTTATTAGTTTTATCAACAGATATAACTATCACGGACAGGTATGCAAAGTTTCGCGAAAAATCTGTACACATATAAACATCATTCCAACCAACTTAAAAGTAAACCAGCCTTTTTTTTCGGACGATTTAAAAATCAAGGAACCCTTTGAAAGAGGACGGCGGTTGAGTTCACGCCGGGAAAAGAAAAGTAAATGGCAAGCACTTAACATATTAATGCGCCAACGTCCATCTACGCGCGGAGAGGGGGGAAGGGAAATGAAGACAAATGCCTCAAGATGTTGAGAATGGTGGGAGAGGTGAGACAAGGTGGGAGTTTGAAAGAGGGGGTTGATGTAAGGAGAGGGGACTTTTGGCCAATAAGATGAGAGGTGAGGAAGTAAATAAAAACCGCATTGAGTGGTAGTAACACAGCGATCCCCGACCTTCCCAGACTATGAGATTACATTTAAATACTTTTTACTAAATTATTTTTAGAAAAACTACAATCAACTTGCCTTTAAAGAAAAGAGAGAAATAAATTGTTTAAAAACCATGTTAAAAACTCAATAAAAATGATAAAAATTCAATGAAATAAAAATAGTATAAGGACCTTTAATAAAAAAAATTTTTACTAACTTACTTTTTAAAAATTTAACAGAAAATTTGCCTTTACAGAAAAGAGAGCAATAAATTGTTTAAAAAATTGTGATGAAAATTAAATGAAAGGGAAAAAGTGCATTGACTTTAAAACGCCGGATTCAAATGTCCAAGAGTCGCCATTCACCATCGGAATCAAATCTGGCTCTTCAAATTTTTCCTCCCCAAAGGCAATTAACTTTTATATCTCCAAAACTATTAACATTAATTGATCGAATGAAAAGCATAATATTTGGCATAGAATTTTTAGGATCAGTTGATTCATTATATTAATTATTTACTAATTTCATATGCTAGGTTTTTGCACACGTTATCCGCCTTCTTAGGTAGCGATAAAATGTTTTATTTGAGATGGATTACATTCAGAAACTGATCAGTGATGTATCCTCCACCATTATCTAACACTCTTTCCCAACGCTTGAGCAGTTTCTCGATTGAGAAACTTAAAGGTTGTCTAACATGATGCACTCCATTGCACTATTTGACGTAAATATGGACGAGTACAAAAAATTACGTCGCGTTAGCGGTAAATTGCAAGAATGCATACGCAAATATAAAAACGACAGATGGGAAAATTACCCATCGATGCTATGTCCTTGTCCTACAAATTTCTCTACACTTAATTGCGCAGTTAAGTGCCTCGTATAAAACGGGCATGAGAAATCTGCTTATTTTTAAGTTGAAAAAGTTGTCCAGACAAGTTTTCAAGTCAAAAGTCACGACAAAATTTGGCATTATCTCGATGCACATATTGACGCACGTTTTCTTGCATTATCTAATTGCGTTTTGAAATTACCTCATATTTACCTTTATGTGTATGTGCTTGTACGAGAAATAAATAAATAAATAAAAGAAATAAAAAATTAATATCTACGGTGTACACAAAGTTTTCGAGGAGTGATATTAATAATTTCTCCACAATGGTTGGAGACAAATACTTTCAATGCACAACTTCAAACAAATATTCCAACAAAATACGGCAAATTTATTAAGACACGAGATATACATTTCATACTAATTTCAATACATTTCGTTTGCAATACTTCCATTCTTATTGATAAATTGATGAAGAAATCGTTAACAAATACATCACAAACAGCATATGGCGTGGATAACGAGGAGAGCAAATTGAAGTAGCGGAGGGACCCACGGCAACAACTCACTCCTCTTTCAGCTTGAGAAATGGCGGATGCCTCAAGAGGCATTCATCTTTCCATTCCCTAAATCACCACTGCCGCACGCACGGAGAGCATTAAGGGAACAACGGGAGAAGCAGAAGGACTAGATGTGTTGGAAGGGAAGACAGAATACGTGGAAGGAGAGTCTTCTTTCACGGGAATAACATCACCTTCTCCAGGTAGTTCAAGCATGATTTTTCTAATAGAGAAACCATAGGGTGATATTTTCATTTAAAATTCAAACTGCGGTAGGAATCAATGTAGTATTCAGAGAAATATAACTAAGGCAAATACTCAGCGTTTTTAATGAATTACTCCATTATTTTTTTAATTTTTTAATGGATTAAGGCTTCTATGTTTTGGCTAATATCTAATAAAACATAACAATAAGTGGCTACTATTAGATTATCAACAACAGCAAATACGTAAACGAAGACTAAAATCCTAGCATGCGGAAGAGAGAAGCTGAATGTAGAAGTCAAGCAAGTCGTCCGGCAAGCAGAAGTCACCCAGAGAGGAGAGAGATTAGAGCAAGTGGATTCTTTCACCTATCTCGGAAGTACCATCACGTGGGATGGAAGAAGTACAACGGACATCAAGCGGAGAATAGCCCACGCTAAGAAGGCGTTCGTGGGAAAAAGACAACCGCTGTGCCTAAAGAAGATAGGACTACAAAACAGGAACCAGTATGCGAAAACATTCCTGTGGAGCGTAGCACTCTATGGATCGGAAGCATGGACCATTGGAAAAGCTGACCAGAAAAGACTAGAAGCCTTTGATATCTGGTGCCAGAGGAGGATATTAAAATTAAAATGAACGGCAAAATGAGAAATGATGATGTACATAGTAGAGTAGAAGAGGAAAGAACCATATGGAACATCATACAGAAAAGAAGATCCAGATGAATTGGACAAACCTTAAGGTTCAATGGGTTTGTAATGAACATAATTGAAGGCAAAATAAACTCAATCGAACTTAATATCAAGCGATATTTCACTCAAATTACCCTGGGAGCACTAAAAACTTCCTTCCTTCTTCTTTTTTCTTCCTTCTTTTTTCCTTCCTTCTTCCTTCCAATTCTATGCCAGGAACTTGTAGTGCTTTTGTGTCATTACATGAATGGAAGACTTAGGGTAGGTTAACGATAGCAATTTTAATTCGCAGGTAACTTTCAGCAACCCGTTTTTGACGCAAATTGTAGTAGTAAACTACTGTGCAAGTCCGCTTGCGGAACTTTTATAATTATCGCCAAGTCGCTTTCGGAAGAGTATCGTTGCCATCGTAAATGACAACTAATCTGCCTATGCAGTAACGAGACAAATTTTTTTTTGTCTGACTAAAATGCCCGAAAAGCTCTTGCAGAAGACACTTATGGAAGTGACTTGCAACTCTAAACCCCGTTGGGTTAGGTGGTACGATATTATTCGGGTGATCTCCCATTTCATATTATACTTTCAAGTAGTTTTTGCAAGCTTCTTGTCAAAACTTTTATGAGTTCTGTAGGAGGAATAGCAGGTGCTTTTTATTCCTGCCAATTACGTAGCAATTCGCTAGTAGCAAATAACTCGAGCAATAAACCTGCCATATTAAACCTTCCTAGCTGGTAAATAAAGTATTCTTTTTATGTAGAGATAACGTACGGTCTGTTCCATTTCTCACGTGGTCTGCAAGTCAGAGCTTCCTCACTTGTTACTGAATAAATTCTCTCCACGGCGCACAGCCATACCGTATCCTATCGAAAACGGCCATCATTTTCAGAAACATGGTATCGTTTTGCATTTATTGAGACGTCATTCATCGAATATAAAGCTCACTGATACCTCGCCCAAACGACTATAGCAAAATAAATTAAACGCCATTTTCGTGAGACAAATTGAAAAAAAATGTATGTTGCCCACCAGATATCTCAAGAAGGAGGCATCCGCGGAGTGATATAAGTCAACTAGACTTCCGAGTCGTGTCCAGCATCGTATATTATTACTTGTTAAAGTCTCACCGACATGAGGCCCATATAAGACGGGAAAAACCTTATGAAAATATTTACTTCAGATTTTAAGGAAGTTCCTGCAACTCAGGCGAAGTCATCAAACATGATGAGACGAAGAAGATAAACCGGAAGTTCATTTGCACCCTCTGATAACGTCATCACAACTCAATCTTTCCCCACAATTTTTCTCATGAAAAGAACGAGTATATACATGTATGGTTTTTTTCCTGCCAATTATGTTGCAAATCGCTTGCAATAAACTTGCCACGTGTTCATACAAATCTAACTCTGCGGTAACGTAAGGGACTTCTTCATCCAAATCTATATTTTTCTTTACATTGAGACGCACTATTCATTGAATATCGTGCAGTTCTGAAGATTATCGTAGCCATTCTAAACGGAAACTAATCTGCCTCTGCAGTAACGTGTGGAATTTTTCGTCCGAGCAAAATCCCCGACAAGCTTTTGCAAAAGAAATTTATAGAAATAACTCGCCATTGTAAAATTTAAATTGTCATCATTAGATAAAAATGAGTGAAATATGAGAAAAAGAGTACTCTACTGTTTATTACAAACAATTTTCGCAAAAAATTGAGATATAAATCGGACAGTTCCAACAAATCAATTGGAGGTCAACCGAGGGCACCAAACCATTTCAAAATGTTGAGAGTTCATAAAATAACTGCCCTATATGCAGTCAATAAATAGGTTAGTTCGCTATGTATGGTGTTACAGTCAGCCTCTCGAACAAGAAAAATTGTTCGTTAAAAAATCCATTCGTCAAGTCATTAGCATCTTTTGTAAAATGTTATTCAATGATAAAATACAGTTTTCCTATACTGTGTGTGGATAATCACATTTTTGGATAACTTTTATGGGTTAGATGGCGTATCCATTTGCATAAAATAGTGTGTCATAAATAATGCGGTCATATAAAATCGCCTTTATCATTATAGATGGGTTACACTATAGTTGTGGCATATTTTAAACGTTTTTGTTATTAAGCTTATTAGAATATAATAAATAGAGCTAAACCATGGCACCCACTGGCTAGTCAAGTTCATGACTTTGAAGAGCCCGGATGTGACCATTTAATGTACTTTTTCATTCTATTTCTTTAAATATATGACAGCAATTTGTAACTATGGTCATGATTTTGCATTGTAATTATGGCATTAGGTTAAATTGTGTAAATGGTATAAATTAACTGCAAAAAAATTAGGTTTAAAAAACAAATCAGTGAATAAAATACGTGATACTAATAAAAAATTAGAGATAATGTATGTATAATATTTGTAAATGTATTTTATAAAGGTATATGCGTAACATGACTACAGTAAAAGTCTCTTGTCAACCGGAAAAGCAGTATTATATGATAGCACAAACGAGTATCCGGAATTTCAGGACTGTTTAGACCTCCGCAGTCTGATGAAACCTCCCCAAAAGGGGTTGAAGAGGTGGACCGAGAGTGAGGGAGAAGGAAGAAAAGAACTAAAAACCTAACGATGAGAGATTGGAGTGATGAGAGATTGGAGTGATGAAAGGTCGAGGGGCGATGATAAGGGGTCTTGAGAATCACTCTGATTCTCCGAGCAGGAAATCTGTCGAAGCACGGGGATAAAAAGGCGAAATATTCCACTGAAAAAGGCGGACGAGCAGTGGGATTCTCCCCCTAAATGTTCTATACTCACTTTTTCATAATTACCGAGTGGTAACCAAAATAAACATTTTAAAAAGATAAAGCATTATCTAATGATAAAAATGGATGAAAACAATTTATATATTTCAATTTAATGGTTGTAATCACTGAGGCAGAAAACAAATGATGACATCATTTTGTATATTTCAACTTAATAGATGTAATCATTTAGGTAGATAACAATGGATGAAACAATTTTATATATTTCAATTTAATGGATGTAATCATTGAGGTAGATAACAATGGATGAAATCATTTTATATACATATTTCAATTTAAGGTAGTTTGAGCCAACTATCATTTCACCTAGAAATCAGTGAATGTGGTCTCCTTTTAAAGAAACATTTCACCCTCCCATAGATACCAACATATGAACTCCTTACCACTCCACTTTCCCAGATTTTTGACGAATAATACACGGTGCGGCATTATAACTTCCTTTTTTCAAAACGGAATAAAACCCACTATATGAATGAGAATGTTTTATATTTTTTATGATGTTGTAGGTACATATCTATAGTTTTGCGTTATATAGTTTTGAAAATCATATCAGGTAGGTGACGCCCGCCCCCCCCCCTCCCCGGGGTCCATACCCTGAATAAGCCGATTTCTGGCGTTTGTCATGAACCTTACCAGCATAGCAGCGGGTATGTTGGCACTTTCTGCCCGGATGTTGGCCTTCAGGTCTTGTAGGGTCCTTGGCCGGTTGACATAAACCACGGGATTTCACAAAAACCCAAAAATGGGGTGTTTTGGGGGGATGGACACAAATGGGGGCAGAAATTGCCAACCTACCCGCTGCTATTCTGGTAAGAGTCATGACAAAAGCCAGAAATCGGCTTATGGACAATGGGGGGGGGGCGTCACCTATGTGATATGATTTTCAAAACTGTGCAAAGCAAAACTGTTGATATGAACCCACATCGTCATAAAAAAAATAAAAAATTTCTCATTCATAAAATGGGATTTATTGCGTTTTGATAAAAGGAAGTTATAATGCTGTACTTGCCCATTAACATGGGAATTGGTACGTGTATGCACTCCAGAGAGACATTAATTAAAAAATGAGGAATTTTAAAGGCCTCGTCAAAAAATTAACAGCATGTAGTTTGCATGTTCCTTCAACAATTTTTTAAAATAAATCATATTGTCACCGGAGTAGTTTTTTTTCAGAAACACAATAAAAACCTTCTGTTGTGAAGGAAGTTTAAACATACCGCTTGAAAAAAATGAGTCATGTTGAAGACTTAGGTATATATGGGTATTTTTATTTAATTTTATTAATTAAATTTATTAATTAAATAATTTTTTTAAATTTAATTACTTAAAATTTCACTCGCATAAAAGTAAATAATTGCACCATAAATAATGCTATATTTAATTCATGCTGTCTACATCTGCTGAAATTAAAACGTAATATCCAAATATGGCCTCCATTATAACTAGGGAACGATCTCGCTCAATCTACCTAAATGAATGTAACCATTGAGGTAGATGGAGAGAGCGCTTCCTATTGTTGCCATTGGTAAGACCTGTGACACGCACGTGGTCTGTTCGCCATGTTTGTATACCCCGATTTTCCCCATAGCGCTAACGGGCTGACGCGATAGTTTGAATATTTACGGTGTTTTCATCGACATAATACTATAAATGGGCAGGCAGTCACACCTTTTATATGGAATCTCCTTAGATACATTATTTATTTATCAACATTAGTAATCATCCGCATCTTTGGTGATGACTATAGCAAATTCTAGTAGAATCCACATCACTAAGCAACCAATGTATGTTTTAAAGAGTTACTTGCCTAAGATTTCGAACAAATGGTGGATGTTCTTCCTTTACATTCGCTAATTCGTCCATTCCGTCGTACTATCCAAAGGACAGAAGAGAAAGAGCAGAGATAACCAATATGGTTGCCAATTCGGTTATCAGGCCACATTTTGATGACGTTCTTGCCTCTCCATTTAACTCAATGGTCGTAATCGTTCATCATTATTTGAACTGAACTAAACTCATTAAAAGCGATAGGATAAATGTGTGTACATGTATGTATATTATATCCATCTATAATATTTGTAACCCTAGGATGTAATATATGAATGGAAAACTTGGAAGAACAGAGAGTTAAGAGACACCTATACATACCCATATATAGTGGCAACGGATAAGAGCCGAAGATTAAGATGGGCAGAACATGTGTGGAGAAAGGAGAAAACTGCAAAAATCAAGACTTTATACCTGAGAAACCCTGAAGGCAGAAGACCACCTGAAGGACCAAGAACGAGGTGGAAGGACCAAGTTGAAAAGGACATAAATATACTAGGGGCTACACTTCAAAGTGCAGAAGTTAGAATAGAATGGAGAAGCATTGTTGGTGAGGCCAAAAACCTGCTGAGGTTTCAATGGCCAAGGAGGTAAGGTAAGGATGTAATATATTTTATGTATGAGCAAGAAAAATTTTCAACCAATTACTTTACGAACTTGGCACCTACAGAAAAACCCTTCCTTTTGGAGGGCCATGTGGCGCATGTATACTACTTTATCTACTATTTTTATAATTGTATATAGTATTTTCCATCCGTCTGATGAAAAAACAAAAAAATAGAACCTCACATACTACTTGAGAGAAGATCTTGAAAGTATGTAATCAGTCCTCTGCGCCCAAGTGTTCAAGCGTAAAAAAATTGTTTTAATATCGTGTTTAAATTGTCGAGAGATTAGATGCGTCTCAATCTCTCCCCTATAAAGCCAACTAATTATTAGCATATCTTTGGAAACTTATTTGCCCTTCCTCTCCATTCTGCTGCATTGACAATATTTACTCATTCAAGTTCCGCCACCAGTATTCTCCCTGAAACACTCTCCTCGCTTGTGACTGGTAGTTGTGTGCGAGTGTCTGATGAAAAATAAATATCGCGCTCATTCCTCTTAACAGGACTGAAAAAAGAATTTGACGCATCCATCAGATACGCCATAGTATCTTACAGGATACGATTTTTAAGCGTGCTTAATTTGGTTAAATTTTCAATCCTGAAGTAAAAATCGTGCACAGGCCATCAGTTATGAGTCAAATTTTCAAGGGAAATTATGCTGATGAATTTATCTTCAAGCAACGTAATTTAATATCGACAGGGTTTGATTCTTAATCACAAGAAGAAACAAGGTCATCGTTTGGAAACAGCTTCCAAGGACACTATAAAAATGACATTTCCCCAAAACTAATTCATGTGTTTAAGGATGCTCTCTGGAGATTAGAGAGGAACGATCATTTATAGACACTACTGTCGTACTGGTAGATAAACAGCGTGATATAAGATAGAATAACTCTTGTAAGGTGAAAAAGATTCATTAAATCCATCGTTAAATGCTATCAAACTATTTGTTCACCTTCTTTCGCATCTAAGTCACTGCATCTACATCCACTTGCCTAAACATTACCCTGCAAGACACCTAAAGGGTTTTGACAGTGGGTGATTCATCACCAACGCGCACTGGAGTGTAAAAGTAACTTTCACTAACATGCACTACACAATACGTATGCTACAGAAACTATGAACAGCAATTCATTCACCAAATGCTAATAAGATCCAAATAACCCGATCTCATCTTGATCACGTCAGCGGCATTCAGAGAAGACCAAATAGGAAAATAGAAGGGAAGGGCTACGTTAAGTGTTAAATGTTAAGTGAAAAATCGCATGCGAATAGACCAAGGAAAAAGTAAGCGATTGCACCCAACGAGTAATAGTTGACCTTCTGATCTTAGATACTCTTAAGGTAGTTTAAGCGAAATATCATTTTACCCAGAAATCAGGTAGGTAGGTGATTTCAATGTAAAACGATAAAATCAACAGACCTAGCTAGAAATCAACAGGCATAAGAGTAGACTAAACGCCGGGGGTATGAGATATCTGAGGAGTGTTTGTGGCAGAAGTAGGATAGATTGGGTCAGGAATGAGTGGGTAATAAATGAATGTGGGTTAGATGCTCCAGCAATGGACATATATGAAAGGAGTGTACTTCGTTGGTTTGGCCATGTTGAGAGAATGGATGAGAGTTGAATAACGAAACAGATACATAATTGTGAAATGAATGGTGCGAGAGGTAGAGATAGGCCGAGAAAGTTGTAGCTGAAGGTGGTTGAGGAAATGTTTAGGAGGAGGAATATTAGGAGTCTTAAAAACAGGAGGGCGTGTATGAAACAGTGTATGGGGGTAAATGAGGCAAAAGAGGTTTGCAAGGATAGGTCAGTATGGATAAAATTATTGAAGCAGAGTTAAGTGTACAAATATGTATTTATGAGTGGAACTTGGCGACTCTGCCTACTCCGGAAGGGAACGGCGTGATTGGTATGTATGTATGTACGAACTTACAATTTCTGTCATGTAAAACTATATTACGTAACCATTAATAATGCAATGTTTTATTCGTGTGTCTCACAGCTGGTGAAATTAAAACTTATAATTCGAATATGGTCTCTGTTATGATTATAGAACTATCTCGCCCGAACTACCTTAAGATTAAAGGTACTTACTTCGGTACTCTAAAGTGACATTTTTAGCGAGTTAAAAATACCCACTCATTTGGTGATACGCGTTAAAACGTATTATGATAGGGGAGATTGGTGTGAACTTCAAAATTAATCAAATCTCGAAAAGAGCTTTTCCTCCATAAATTTACACCCTTCTTATGAAAATCTCGGTAAATTCAGTCTCAGAGGACTCGAAATAAGGTACTAGACATCATTTAGAGGGCTTCTTCTCCAAGACTAATTAAATTTCAACCCATATAATGAGTAACTTCAAAGACAAATCTTCTCTCCCAAAAACTTCACAGGTACGACTGCTGCCTCGGTGATATAATCTAATTCTGCAGAGTTGGAATTTGATTTAATTAATATCCACCCACGGTGCAACCCTGAGGCTTCAAGAAATTTTTAGCTTCGGATGTGACCATAGTAGCCATAGTAGTGCCGACGGCTTCCTTTTTCCATCACAACTCAAAATTCGTCCATTATAAACTTATTGCTATATTAGATAACAGTTACTCCAATAATATTTTTTCACCTCTACTTATGTATCTCAGTTTTTATAACAAAGGATTAAATGTAATACGAAAAGAGATAAGTTTTCATGGTACAATTTGATTACGTAATTCACCAACATAAATCATTTGAAGTCAACTGTTTCGGGCGAGATGTTGTGGAACTGCATTATCAAAATGAAGAACACTAGATGTTATACTGTCCACTATTTTTAATACACTAAACTTTACTACACGTGTTTCGGTGCCAATAAAGTTCCAAAAGTAAAGTTTCGGTGCAATAAAGTGCCAAAACACATGAAGTAAAGTTTTTAGTATTAAAAATAGTGGACAGTACAACATCTAGTGTTCTTCATTTTGATAAATCATTTGATTATTTATTAAAATCAGGAATGTTGATTGTGGGCCCAAAAAAACTTATAAACCGCTCTCTCTACTAACTCTCTCATGTTCTCAAATTGGCATGAATGGAGGGGGAAAAAAACTTTTTAGTTTTATCGCCGAGCAAGAACACATTCCAAGTGATTAAATATAAAACTATTCTCCTTGCCATTCTATCAATTCTTCCATAGGTCCAGAAATTAATTCAATAGAAAATTTACAGTATATCTCAGCATGGAAGTAAAGTGATGACATGCATATGGCGCACCAACCATTAATCGGCTCACCAGCTATAGGTACACGAAAGAAAAAATACACTATACATTATCGCTTATTAAACATATTAGTTTATCTTAAAAGAATTATAGTAACTATACAGTTGTAACTTCCGTGATTCGTGCGTTATCAATGCATTTTTAGTGATGAAAATATAAATAAAAACTTCGTGACATCTATAACCGACATATGAAACGGAAAGGAGAGAAAAAAGTGAATTGATTCCTCTACCATTTGCAAAACGAGGATTTTCTGGCACCTTGGTCTCTTCGAAAATAAACAATGTGTAGTTTGCACGTCTTTTCAACGATTTAAAAAATAGATTATATGGCCACTGCTATAATTATTTCAAAGTTACAAAAAAAACCTTCCGTTTTGAAGGAATTTCAAACGTACCGCGTGAAAAAATGGGTCAAGTTAAAGACTTGTAGAGATATTTTCTCTTCATTACTGACAATTTCAATCGCATAAAAGTATAATATTTTAACACTAATAATGCATTATTAACATCACGTTTCTCACATCTGCTGAAATTTTACGTAAAATATTATATGGTCTCCTTAATGACTAGGGACATATCTCGCTCAAACTGCCTTCAACCCCATTAGGTCACCGTACTTACGTGATTTCGTTCCACGGTGGTTGGTTTGATGAATATATCCAGCGCAATAGTTTCTATAAATATTAAAATTGGCTTCCGTTCCAATCACGCCGGTAATTGAAAGATGATGAAGATATTAAAGCGCTAAGTAGTACCAGTGTCATAAAATCAATATTTTGTAAGGTTCGTCTTCGTTAATTGAATGATGATTATGAAGGACAGAGGTGAAAATAATTTATCATTGGCATTCTTGTAGCTTCGAATCTTGGGGGCGTGCAATTTATTTCCCCGATAAACCTGGAAATCTCTGGGTCGTGAAAACTGTGCGGATTATTCGCTTCGATTTTCTACATCTACGTCTACATCTAAATAATACCTTGTGAGCCGCCACGTGGGCGTGTGGCAGGGGGTGTTAGAACACCAGCCGTGTAAAGATTTAAGTTTTTTTGGAGATGAAATGGTGACATTTAATATAGGAGTGTTTTTAGTGGAGATCAATTTTCAATGTGGTCGCTTATTGTTAGCGGAAAGAACGAGTTTTTTGTACATATCTGTTCGGCAGTGTATCCCTCTTATTTTATCGCATCTATCAGACCAAGAGATGTAGCGAGGAGTCATGATATTCTCTGTGTTGATCTGAAAAATATCAGTTCTGAATTTCTCAAGCAACCTAAGCGTAGCGTTTAGCCTCCGAGTCTCTAGGGGCTCCCTCCTTCATCCCTCTTAAAGTTGTGAGACACTATATTCACGCTCGTAACAGTTTTTAACAAAGCGCGCTGATTTTCTTTGTATTTTATTAATTTTTTTGGTTAAATCTTTATGAACAGGGTCCCAAATGCTCGCGGCGTATTCGAGATGTGTCCTAACCAGAGCGAAGCAGTATCTCTCTTTGACTTTTTCATCCGAGGACCTTCCTATTATACGCTTAACAAAACCTAGTTTCTTTAATGCTGGGCCACATGTTTTGTATGTGTAATCCCCAATATAAATCAGAAGTTAAGGATATTCCAAGATATTTGACCGTATCTGAATATTTTATGTTTGCTCCACCCACAGTTAACAAATAATAACGCTACCAGTGTAACTGTCGCTAGCGCCGGAGTGTAGGAAGAGAAAGTGTTAATTTTTTAGCTACACTGGTCTCCACATAGCCTCACTAGACAGATAAAACCGTGAAGTTATCCGCGCTTTTGTGATTCAGGTATTGACACCTACGATACTTTTGTTTCCTAGGATGTGTGGCACGTGGTGATTCCACACAAGATATGTAATACTCGTCTCAGTTCAATTTAGATGCTCGCTCCCCCGACCGTTTGGCGAGGATCAGAAAGCAGTCAGAAGACAAATCAAAGCCAAATCAGAAACTATGTTGACGTGCTTAGTTACATGCACCAAAGTGGTTAGTAATCTACTACTGATTATTATTGCCAATACTATTAATTTGTGGAAATTACATCATCAGTAATCACCATATACGACCTAATTAGATCTGACACCAAAAGTAGAGCAAGGGTGGAATACTCCAAGCTAAGAAAGGGTTAATGGTTTTATTTATTTATTTATAGAGTTTAACGTTTGCCCAACAAAATAATTACAGGGCAAACAAAACAAAAAAGACGAAAATACAAAAACATATTGGAATCAATTGAATTTTACAGAACTTTCGAAACATATCAAGAAACTATATCATTTATCAATTTCCAAAAGAGACTTCTTTTTTGACATAAATCAATTATATCACAGTACATGTTAAAATATCGGCACATTCTATTCAGTGGTGAGTTTTGACAGTAGTTTGACTTAACCATGCTCAACTTAAATTTCCTTGATAACCTCACATTGATACTAGGCACTACAATATTAATTTTTCTAATTAAGTCACCAAGTAAGTTCTCCAGTATTAAGTAAATTATATTAGTAAGATAGATCAAACATGATTCTTCTTTTTTACAAATATTGAAAATCAAACACTTTTACCAAAGTTTCGTAGCTAACATAATTTTCATACATTGGATAAACATTATATTGAGTATAATATAGATAACGTAAAAACCTTTTTTGTACCCTCTCCAATATTTGAGCATGTTTCTTACTATGAGGATTCCATACTACAGAAGCATACCCCAACTTACATCTTACGAAGGAGAAGTACAACATTTTGAGAGATTTCTCAGACTTAAAGTACCTTGACATTCGGTTTACAAAACTCAATAATCTTTGAGCTGAGAGAGCTATGTCAAAGATATGTGGAGCAAAAGGCATTGAAGAATCAAAAGGTTAAAGAATCAATCTGGCAAAAGGACAACTGCTCCATGCAAAGAAAATAAGCCTACAAACTAGAGAACAGAAAGTGAAATAATTCCTGAGGAGCGTGGGACTCTATGGATCAGAATGTTGGACCATTGGAAAAGCATACCAGAAAGGACTAGAAGCCTTAAAAACCTGGTGCTGGAGGATACTGGAGATCAAATGGACGGACAAAATACGAAATGATGAAGTTTTCAGAAGAATAGAAGAGGAAAGGATTATATCGAGCACTATATAGAAAATAACTTGATGGATTGGACACATCCTGAGATACAATGGGTTTGTGAAGAGCATAACTGAAGGTAAAATAGGAGGAAAAGTCCCCAAAGACAGACCCAGGAATAACTTCATGAACCAAATACAAACGAAACTACATAGGAAGGTGGAGGTAAGAGAACTAACTCAGATAGGGATGGGTGGAGGGCTGCAGTCAACCAGTCTTAGGTTTGATCGACCAATGATGATGAAAGACGGTGACGCATGATACACGACTAATAAGTATTAACTTCTGGAGCGAGAAATAGCCCACTTCTATGGCCAGAATAACGGGGATAGGGCAGTCGTTCAATATCCGCCAAAAATAACAGTCTTTCCATCATGAAAATCTGCCACCACCAGCACGCTTACCACGCCATCCGAAATCTCATCCCTCTCCGCTTATCCTCGAATTACGAGGCGAGAATGGTCCATCTCTCCCTCCCTCCAACCCATCCTGCCCCGCCCCCTTTTCGCCTTTCCCTTTTACGCACACCACGCCGTGGACCTTCGCCTTTAAGTCCTTCAGAAGATCCCTTCCGTGTTAACGAACGCCACAATCAATTAGGGAAGACTAGGGAGTGCTTAGTTCTCGCTAAGGGCCGAAAGTGGAGTCAAAAGACTCGGGAGGGAGGGGAATAAAAATAAAAGAAGACTGGCTGTTTCTCGCCTTTTCCCTCCTCCTCCTCGTTCCTCCTCGTCATCCTTTTCCTCGCCCATCGTCATCTTCATCCCTCCAACCTTGTGCCTGTCATTTCATTTATTTCCCCGTGACCGTCCGCCTTTCTCCAATTATCTCGCCATCCAGTCGAAGAAAAATAATAACGTAAGGACATGAATACGTCGCACGTTGTGTGGCTCTACAAGGTTTCCTTCCCATGCTAGGTTGACGTTTAAACTCCTCTACTGTAAAATTGATCGATAATTAAGTTTAAAAATGTTTCCACCTGTTCTTTGAAAGTAAAGCTCAAAGAGGTCGATGGAGAGGGCGCTTGCTACGCGTTGCTGCCAATGCTATAAACTGTGACTTGAGCGTAGCCTTTCCGCCATATTCGTTAACCCTGATTTTCTCAGAGTTATCTAATCCACCCGAGTTTCTCGATGTGTTATCACCCTACTTGCCTAATCACTCTATTTGCCACCTATTCTCCTTCACGTTCAAATGCCTTCCTCCAGCGAGTCACTAGGGCTAGTACCTATGTCCTGTCGCTACCAATCCTCACTGTGGTTATAGTGCCACAGTATAGTCATTTCTTCCCTCGTGACCGTCCGCGTTTCTCCAATTATCTCGCCATCCAGTCGAAGAAAAATAATAACGTAAGGACATGAATACGTCGCACGTTGTGTGGCTCTACAAGGTTTTCTTCCCATGCTAGGTTGACGTTTAAACTCCTCTACTGTAAAATTGACCGATAATTAAGCTTAAAAAAGTTTCTACTTGTACTTTGAAGGTATAGCTCATTGAGATAGATGGAAAGGGCCCTTGCTGCACGTTGCGGCTAATGCTATAAACTGTAACTTGAGCGTAGCCTTTCCGCCATATTCGTTAACCCCGATTTTCTCCGAGTTTTCTAATCCACCCGAGTTCCTTGATGTGTTATTTAATCACTCTATTTTTCCACATGATCTCTTTTAAGTTCAAACGCCTTCTTCCAGCGACTAACTAGGGCTAGTATGCCCTATCGGTACCAGTCCTCACTCTGGTTATAGACCCATGTTTCCACTGCGGTAATCACCTCTGCGTTATCGAAAGTGGTAGAGTGGAAAGGTAATTACAGTCATAATTCAAAATGGATTCGAAAAGAAGAGAAATTATGAAGCAATTTAAATTATTTCACGTCTTTAGTTTGTGCCAGACTGGTATTTCCGAGCCCATTCTTGCAGTCTGTCCCCTGCAGAGTCCACAAAATTGGTAAGAGCACTAAAATATAAGATACGGGAGCGTCTTGATAACCTGAAAAGGCTTTGCGACCAATGGAGATGCTTGTGTCAACGAACTGAATTCTGTTATCATGGAGATTTTTCTTAAATGTGGGTCATTACATTTTGGTAAACACTCGTACCCCCACACTAAAAGGATTGGAATCAGCGCGCAGGTTTTTTTTCAGCTTTTTCCATCATTTCCAACCTAGCTATAGGGTTGAAACCTTGATTAAGTCGAAAAAAAGAAGACTAGTCAACTTAAACGCGGTTCCTTCATCCATCGTCCAGTTCAATTATTTATAATCTTCCCGCGCGAAGCCGGGTCTCATAGAGAGTATAATCATAGGGTGGTTCGATTCGATGTATCCGAAGTTCTATGGTTGTAGGATTTCGCAGCCATTTCCACCGCACAGCCGTCATTAATGTGCTCACTGAGCAGCTACAATTATAGAACACTCGAGAAAATCTGCAAAAATGCGGCGATAGTTGTCATTTCGAATACAAATGCACTGCCAAATCAACAATATCGTCGAAGAACCTAAGCTATGAATACGGAAAATACACCAAAATAAGCACATTTATGGCGGACTTGTTTGCGTTGCGAGGACCTATATCGAAGGAAGAATACAATCGATATTGAACAACCTTGGTATAATTAAATATTCAGAAGCCCGCTAACTTCCACTGTAGTAGCTGACAAATCACGAACGGCTGATCGCTGCAAGATATCTTTTTTAAAAACCTGTTACAGTGATTATAAAAAATTTATCGGGAATCAAAGAGGTTTACTTCCAAATGTATAATATGCATAAAAGTATGTATCATATAATAACAAAACCTTACCTCTTCACGTGTAGAGCATAAGGTTTACAAATATTCCGTGTTCTCCATTTGCCACACGAGTCACATCTAAGCAGTCATCCAGTTCGGACCAAACAAGCAATGAAACAGCATGCCCCGGCAATGGTCATTTGAACGGCGCGCCGCCGCCTCGGAAGATGAGGTTCCGGACCTCTTTAAAATAGTGCGAGCGATATAGTTCCCTAATCATAATAAAGACCATATTCGATATATACGTTTGCATTATGAATGGAGACAAAAATAGTGTTAAATGGCAGAAATCATAAGAAATCAAATGAAAATATCTAAATAAGTCTTTCACTTGGATAATTTCTTTCACGCGGTACGTTTGAAACTCCATCGAAACGGAAAGTTTTTTGTGATCTCGAGGAATTTACTGCAGTGATAATATGATTAATTTTCAAAAATAGTTGAGAAAACACACAAACTACACACTAGATTTTTCGACGAGATCTAAGTGTAGGGAATGCCTCATTTTTAATATTAGGTCACTCTGGAGTAAATACACGTACCATTTCCCATGTAAAAGGGCTGGTATTTTTTGACAAATATCTCGGAAAGTAAAGTGGTAAGGGGTTGAATTTTTTATGTCAATGGAAGGCTGATATATTTTTCTTTTACCCTTAGAGTTCCGGGAAGCGCTATCGCGCATCTCCTGTCTCAGGCGAAAAGTGCCAGGAGCGCGAAAAGTGCCAGGAGCGCGATAGCGTTCCTCCTGCAATGTCACTCTTCGATGCTGATATTTCACTGATTGTTCACAGATGGCACCTAAATGCAGATTACTTATGAAGCTTAAAGCAAAAATGCCTCGGCAATTTTAGCATTGTACCTAGAAAATCGGTTGGCACTCAAAGGGTAAAAATGAGACCAAATTCATTGACTTCTAGGTAAAATGATATTTCGCCCAAACTACCTTAAGGGTTGCTGGCACGGGCGGAACGCCAACATCTTTTGCGATCCCCCGAAGGAAGGAGTCGCACACTGTCAGATCTGAAGACTTAACCAAGGAGACACGTGGTACATGAACGAACTGAAGGAGATTTTGGTGAGTTCTACTCACACGGATGGGTATTCAAGTGCCTGATAAACTGTTCAGTGAGATTATAATCGCCATATTCAAATCCATGTACAATATTTCCTAGAGAAAAAAACCTCGATCGGGAGGACTGCGAGAGATTTTTATGAATGACTTTAATACGTCTCAATATGGAAGCGTTCTTAATCGTATCACGTGACTCCTTAGTTACGCGCTCGGAATCATACACATGGGAGTCATTCCGAGTGGTTTTAAACATGACGCCAATGGAGGGGGGAAGGCATAAGAAGAAAGCCCAGTCAACAGCAGTACAGTTGATTCACACTTCTAACCCTCTAAATTGCAAAACGCACAATAGCCATTTTGCGATCTGATGCCACCCTGCCACCAGATGTTTCACAAGGGATGTGGATTCAGAAGAGGTGAGTGCACACGCGTGTTATACTCTTGACACGCGACCTTCCGATACGTACATACATACCAATCACGTCGTTCCCTTTCTAGGTAGGCAGAGTCACAAAGTTTCACTCATAAACACATATTTGGACACTTAACTCTGCTTCAATAATTTTATCCATACTGACCTATCCTTGCAAACCTCTTTTGCCTCATTTACCCCCATACACTGCTTCGTACACGCCCTCCTGTTTTTAAGACTCCTAATATTCCTCCTCCTAAGAATTTCTTCAACCACATTCAACCACAACTTTCTCGGCCTACCTCTACCTCTCGCACCATTCATTTCACTCATATATCTGTTTCGTTATTCGATTCTCATACATTCTCTCAACATGGCCAAACCAACGAAGCACACTGCTTTCATATATGTCCATTACAGGAGCAACTAACCCACTCATTCCTGACCCTATCCATCCTACTTTTGCCGCAAACATTCCTCATTCGATACGTTATTTTTTACAAATGGGAGAAATGTAAGCCTTTGTAGTTATATAAATTCAAAACCCGATGAATCTTTCATTATTCACCCTGTATAAATACTCTTCATGTGAAAACATTTGCAAGAAGCGAGGCACTCCATAGATCGGAAGCATGGACCACTGGAAAAGTAGACCAGAACAGACTGCAAGGCTTCGAACCATGCCGAAGATAATATGGACGGAAAAAATAAGAAATGATTAAGTTTACAGAAGAGAAGAAAAGGAGAGGACCATATGGAACACCATAGAGAAAAGAAGAACAAGATGGATAGGAGACACCCGAGACAAAATGGGTTTGTAAAGAATATAATTGAAGGCAGACTAGAAGTAAAAATCCCCCGAAGAAGACCCAGGAATAAGTTCATGGACCAAATAATAAGGAATAAGCATATGGAGAGCTAACCAGGAAGTATGGGAACTAGTATTTGATATGGAAGGGAGAAGGGCTGCAATCAACTAATGTGGGAATTAAACGACAGATGATAAAAAATATACAATATCTCGTCATGGCTACGCTACTGTTCAACCATCAGGAGCACAATAATCTGTAATATTAAATTAAGCGAGATTAGTTAACAAAGGTACTTAAAAAATTAAATATCTCGTCAAGACCAACCAAAAAGTTTCTTGTGTAAACACGAGTTGTCAAAATCTAAGAAAAAAATTCCTCATGATAACAAAACTAACTGCGGTGCTATTTATTTGAGCCGCGCACATTCATTAAGCGACGCCTGGACAGGCCAAGTTCACAATATGGCGAGTTTACAGAAGAGGAAAGGATCATATGAAACACTATTCAGAAAAGAAGATCCCGACGGATTGGACTCACACTGAGGTACAATAGGTTCGTGAAGAATGTAATTAACGGTAAAGTAGAGGCGATTCCCTAGAGGAAGACCGAGGAATAATTTCATGGACGAATTAAAGAGAGTACGTCGGAAGAGCTACCAGGAAGCATGGGAAAAGCATTAGATAGGGAAGGGTAGAGGGCTGCAGTCAACCAATCAACCATAGGGACAGAACGACCAATCATGATGAACACTGAAAAAATGCAGTGCAGACCAATAATTTACCAATACAATGTCAGACAAATTTAGCCCGGTTTTTTTATGCATCAATCAGCGCAATTATTTCTAATCTTCCCGAGCGAAGGCGGGTTTCTAATTTCCTATACTATAAGATATACCGATGGATTGGACACAACCCGAGACACAATGGGTTTGTGACGAACATAATTGAGGGATCGGGTTGGTGTGGTGGCTAGATTACTGATTTACTATACGGGCGGCCAGGGTTCAAATCCCAACAGTGGAGGATGTTTTTCAGAGGACACCCGATCCCTACTTGAGTGTCTTGTGGAGGGCACTTCAAGTACCGTGCTCCAACAGTCGGATGAGACGTTAAGCCGTTGTCTCTTGGTGCCTTTCGTTAAGAGCAGGCTAATGCCTACGCCGGGTTTCTCTCCACCCTTCCTCCCTTACCTGTCCCCTATGGCGCAAATGACCTTAGCTGTCGGTCGCCTCCCCAAAATCCAATACAAACCAGAACAACGAACATAATTAAAGGTAAAATAGAGGGAAAAGTCCCCACAGGAAGTCCCAGGAATAGGTTCATGGACCAAATAAAGAGGAAAGTACATAGGAAGAGTTACCAGGACGTAAGGGAACTAGCATTAGATAGGGAAAGGTGGAGGGCTACAGTCAACCAATCTCAGAATCGAAAGAACAATGACGAAAAAATCATAAGTATCCAGGCATGGCTACGCTACTGTCCGCCCATCATGAGAGAAATAATACGAAATATTGAATTGAGCGAGTATATTAAGAAGTTTCTCGTCTAAACACGAGTCGTCATGATTACAGAAAAATATGCCTCGTGCGAACAGAACTAACTGTAGTGCTATTTATTTGAGGCGCGCACTTTCATTAAGCGACGCATGGAAATGCCAAGTTTACACTCTCGTGAGTAAACGCAATCAGGGACTCACTCCGCAACATCACTTTCCCTTTCATCTCCGTGAATGCGGTGTATGGAGATGGAAATGGCGGAGGGGAGTTGGGAGTAAAATGAGGAGCGACGAAGCGTGAAAAGAAGAAGGGGCAGAGAGAGAGAGAGATGCGGGATAGAGAGCTGAAAGAATGAGGGAACGAGGAGGAATATGGAAAGGGAGTGGGAAGAAGATGAAGAAGCCTTAGTCAGCCACACGGACACAATGGGGTGTGGCAGGCGATGCCATGCGATATTTCACTTCGCGTCCGCTCACGGTAGTTGGGGCGAAATATTATTTCACCTAGAAATCAATGATTTTGGTCTCATTTTAACGAAAAATATCTCAGCTTGTACACCAAAGATACCAAAATATACGCTCTTCACCGAACTACTTACCTAGATTTTTGACGAAAAATACATGCCCTTTTACATGGTTAATGGTAGGTGTATTTACTCTAGATAGGTCATATTTTTAAAAATTCGGGAATTCATAACACCTAGATTTAGTCAAAAAATTAACAGTGCGTAGTTCATATGTTTACCCCACTATTTATAAAAATAAATTATGCAGTCATCGCAGTATTGAGATTCACAAAAAAACCTTCCCTTGCAAAGGAGTTATAAACGCACCGCATGAAATAATTACTCAAGTTTAAGACTTATAGAGATACATTTAATTACTGAGAATCTCAGTCGTTAAAAAAGTATTGACCACATGTACCATTGATATATCATTATTTACTTCATACTTCCTACAGCCGCTGAAATCAAAACCTTAAATTCGACAATGGTACCCATTATGTCCAAGGAACTATCTTGCTTAAACCACCTTAAGAAGAAAAAATGGGTCAAGTTAAAGACTAATATAGGTATGTATTACTATTTGATTAATTAGAATTTCAGATACATAAAAATATATTATATTTTATTTACCACCATGCACCATTTATAATGCAATTTTAATTCATGCTTCCTACAGCTGCTGAAATTAAAATGTGTACTTCGAATATAGTTTTCATTATGACTAGTGAACTATCTTGCTTAAACTACCTTAAGCACTGTTCAGCGATTTATACCGCGAATTATGGGTTAAGGAGGAAACTTCATTTTAGTAATGACCGATAACCTATCTTGATTTTTCATAATTGACATATATTATAAAGTAAATCTTTAAATATATACTGTCGCAAAAGATTTCTAGGTTATCGGTCAATTGATGAAGATATTGGTTTAAAAATGAATTTTAGCGCTGAAATTCATTGCATTAATGGATGCGCGATGGCATCTTTTCACATAACATTTTTCATCTCAATTTCCGTCACACTAATTTAATTAAAAAACTTGTAATACATGCACAACACATCGAAACACATTATATTGTTTTTTATCTTACGTCATCATTAATAGGACACGAGTATTAAGGCTTTAATAACAGACTTCCGGTTTTCGTCGGAGTACATGGCCGACATTTTGTAATGAATGTGGCAACATTGCCAAGGGAAACTTTTGCTGTAAACCTTGTTTTCCAAATCTATATTTCAATGCATATCATTATTAGGCATTTAAAATACATTTTTAAATGTTTTAAGCCTCAAGATTATTTTCCCAACGAAACCATGGCGCGAAAGAAAAATGCAAGAAATGTGGAGGAAAAGGAGGAATACCAACTTTACACGCCTATCACCCAGAATCAATCAATTTTGATCCAGCCCACCCCGAAAAGAGACGACGAGAAGGATAGACGTGTACGAGAAAGGGTTATAGAACGCCATAATTCTAGAAGTACCATGATTTTTTTAATTCAGCCGCGTACTCAAATAGTTTAAAGCGTATTCAATTTATAGAATTGGGCTTTGGAAAAGAGATTTTGAAACTCCATAATGTTGATAGCAGAATGTAAATCATAATAGAAAGCATCTCACCAACGTTTCCGAACAGAATACAACACTTTAGCCTGTTTAATAGGGATTTTGAAAAAAGATTTTATTGCGTGCGTGCGGCAATCAAAAGATCGTTCCACATTCTTCACTTGCCCACCAGTTTCAATGCTATCGCTTTCATAAGGCATATGTGAGGCGCATACATATTTAGTAAAAGAACCAGCTTGGTGTGGAGCATAGCTACAGTAGACTCCTAATCGGTCACGACGAGAACAAATCCTTGGCTGGAAAAACAAATGGCCTGTTAATTTTTTTAAATCAAATGCACATAAGGGATCAAATAAAACTGTACTTTGAAAAAATGAGCAACTTCCACAGCGATAGGATTCAATACGACTGGTTTCACTTTTTACAGCATCTTCAGGCAACAAATATCACGGGTGCACAACCTTTTAGGGAGGCGGGAAGGAGGGGGTGGTGAGACGGGGTGACAGATGAAGGTGAAGGGGAAAGGAAAAAGGATATGAGGGCGGACAGTCACCGGTGCCTGAGAGTTTGGAAATACCGGAGGAGTCGTGGGTGGGTGACGAATTACATATACATAAGGAGGTTCAAAATAAAAGAATATTATTATCTGCTTCCTCTTAAGATGGTCGGAGGTGTTTTTAGCCTGTTAGGCAGCAATTATCCTGTGACTGGCTTACAAATCCGTGCGGCAATCGAAAGATCCGAGTTCTGTCCCCGGTTGAGTCCCACAATTTTTTTCATGGCGATTATCATCACAAGGGACATTTTACTCTGCCTTTGAGACTGCTAAAATCGTAGAAAACGCGCACAAGCAAAAATATTAATCGCAACTAAACAACTCAGTGCGGTCAAAAACTCCGCAACAGGATCTACCTTAAGGCAGTTAGGGCAAGATATCTCCCTAGACATAATGGGGGCCACATTCAAATTTTACGTTTTTAAATCAGCAGTCGTAGGAAGCATCAATTAAATATTGTAATATTAACGGAGCGACAATGTACGACTGAAATTTTCGGTAATTAAATAAAAATATCCATATAAAAAAGGTACACAAGCTTTTTTCGAACTTATACGTAAGATCTACATGGAAGTAGTATGGCCAGAGGACTTCGTGAAAGCAGTCTTGATTCCTATCCTGAAAAAGAAGAATGCATCAGATTGTGAAGACTATAGAACAATCAGTTAGATTTCACACGCAGCCAAATTTTCACTTCGAATAAACAATAGAAGGTTGGAGAGGAGGGCCAATTACTACTTGGGCGATGACCAGTTTGGATTCCGGAAGGGAAGGTCAACGCGGGATCGATTGCGGTGATGAGGACACTTGAAAGAAATAGAGTATAAACAGGACGTTTCCGCATGCATTATCGATTTTGAAAAATCTTTTGACAGGGTAAATTGGAATAAACTACTTGAGAAAATGGGAATAGATTGGCGAGACAAGAAACTAATCCGTAACTTATATATGACCCAAAGGGCACAGGTGAGGGTGGCTGACGGTGAATCAGGGTGGGCAACTATAGGTCACGGGGTAAAGCAGGGGCGTCCGCTGTCGCCATTCCGTTTTCTCATATATGCTGAGAAAATGGTAATACAGACATGGGAGGAGCTTGAGATGGGAATCAAAGTAGGAGGGTATCTGATAAAGTCGGTTAGATTCACGGACGATCAGGCGTTGGTTGGTGGATCTTCGAAGGGACTGCAAGCTTTGGTTGATGCTTTAGAAATTCAGTGCGGGATATTCGGAACGAGGACAAACCAAAAGAAAACTCAAGTAATGAGATTCTCTCGGACTAAAAAAGCGAGGCTGGTCATTAAAGTTGGAGAAAACAAACTCGAGCAAGTAGAGCATTGTATTTACTTAGGTAGTACGCCAGAGGAAAACGGACATAGTAGCAAAGACATAGAGAAGAGAATAGCGCTAGCTAAGGAGGCGTTTGGTGGGAGCTAGTGAGGAGAACCTTGGGTAAGGATGTGAAGAAGAGGCTGGTGAAGAGCTTGATATGGAGCGTAGCGTTGTATGGGGCAGAAACGTGGACCCTGAGAAAGGAGGACGAGAATAGGCTGCAGGCATTTGAGATGTGGGTGTGGAGAAGGATGGAGAAGGTGAGGTGGACGGAAAGGAAAACTAACGACGAAGTGCTTGAGATGTTGGGCGAGGATAAGAAATTTCTGAATACAATCCGGGATAGGCAGGTGTTTCGGCTCTCGCCGCAGGGATTACAACCTCCGTCCCAAGGCCTGCAAGCTTTCGCTTATACCTAGGGACTAGGAAGAGGGGGAAGGAAGGGATTGGAAAAGGAAAGTTTGGGTTGTCGAGACTTATTGAGGAGTGGGTTGTACTCACACATTTGACCAAAATTGGTCCGTTTTGACCCTCCATTGGGTCCGGTGATCCTCACTCCAATGACGTACGTCGGCAGACCGCACGGCGGCAACCCAAAAAGCGAATCAGAGGGACACTTAATCCCAAATATTTGGGCAACGGGCTCTCTCGGTACGCAGAGATGTGCGGTAGGCTCTAGCGAAAGCGGAGCCGACGGTTACTCGTCTCAGTTGTTTGGGGGAACCAAACTAATACGAGCACTTCGGGGAGGCGGAGGCCCCATGGAGGTCCTTTTGACCTCCATCCGCCTCATTGGTGTCGGTCTCGAAGGGGTTGTGGTTTCGCTAACCTTTCCTTTCCGGGATAGGCAGTGAAGATGGCTGGAGGATGTAATAAGGGGCGATAGGTTGCTCAAGAGTGTGATAGAGGGAAGGATGCGGGGCAAGCGGGGGCAAAGGATGATATAATAGAGGGATAAAGGCCCCTGAGTATGTAGGAAACCGGGAGGAGATTCTCTGAAATTCAACAAAACCTACCTGGCCCGGTAGAATACTTTTGAAATAAAAATGTCTTTAGCATAACTCACTTTTTTCACGCGGCGCGAACAAAATTCTTCACAACGGAGGATTTTGTGGTGATTTTGAAAAAACTATGAAGGTATACAATAAATATATGTTTTATTTTTGAAAATAGTTGAGAAAATATATAAACTACATACTGCTAATTTTTTTACCAGATCTAGAAGTTATAAAATCTTCATTTTTTGAAGTCCTTCTCCACTGCTCACACGTACCATTAGCCACATAAACGGGTTTGTATATTATGACAAATATCTCGGAAAGTAGTTCGATAAGGAAAAAATATTTTGCTGTTTTAAGAAGGGTAAGATACAGTGAAAACTGTATTAAGCAACCACCGATGGTTTCCCTGAGATAAGGTCGCTTAAAGAGGTGGTCGTTTGGCAATGGGTTCAGTTCTTAGGAATATGATGCAAATGAGCGGGCAATTGATTTGAAAAATTGGAAAAACTTTTGAGGTTACGTTTTGTTAAAACCTACACAAATGGCGTTTCTTTCCTCATAATTTAGTATCTCCTGGTAAATTTCAACGCGGACTTATTCCATGTATATATATATATTGAATATTTTCACACTACATATAAAATCGCTTAATAAACTACGTATGAATTACAATCTATGTAGGTAGGTAAGTATTCGATATTAGCGGTCATACGGTAGGCTTGAAAGTTCTAAGCATGGGAATATATGTATTCTTCCTTTAAATTAGACAAAATTCACTGATTTATTCATTCATTGATTTGTCGTTCAATTCTAAGATTGATTGACTGCAGCCCTCTACCCTTCCCTATCTAATGCTAGTTCCCTTACCCCATGGTATCTCCTCCTATGTACTTTTCTCTTTATTTGGTCCATAAACTTATTCCTGGGTCTTCCTCTGGGGACTTTTCCCTCCATTTTGCCTTTAATTATGTTCTTCACTAACCCATTGGGTCTCAGAGTGTGTCCAATTCGTCGGGTGCTTCTTTTCTGTATAGTGTTCAATATGGTCCGATCCTATTCTACTCTTCTGTACACTTCATCATTTCTCATTTTTTCCATACGTTTCATCATCCTCCAGCACAAGGTTTCGAATCTTTTCAGCACAAGGCTTCAAGTCTTTTCTGGTCAGGAATTCACTGATATCTAGACGAAATGATACCTCGCTCTAACTACCTCAAAGGGATACGCAAGCCTTTCGTCGAACGACTCATTTGTCCTTCACGTAGATAAATGCTTCGCGGGGTACTGATTTGAGCTGCGCATTCGCATTTCACGAAATAAACGCGAATATTTTCAACCCTCGCCATTTTTCCCTGCATCGTATTACGTCCCGCGAACGCGGAGCCACTTCTAAAGGTCTACCCTACGCCTCGGAATTTGCGCGAGGAAAGCCCGTCGGGCTCTTTAAACAGAGGGAAAGGGTGAAAAAGGTAGGCATTTTAGTGGGGTGCCTCAGGGGCTCAAAAACAGCTCGTTCCCTCCTTGCAGACGTCGGGAGGCGCGCCCGTTGAAACAAATTGTGGTTCCACCGAGCGGCTGGGTAAAGCACTGCTCTCGTGAATCAGTCATGGGAAATAGAAGGATGGTGCGAGACAGAGAGAAAGAGAGCAGGCACTTAGCGTCGAGAGACTGAGATATCTGGAGAGTCGAATTGACGCTTAAGCGCACCCGTGCACGCTCCGACGGCGGCGCCACTTTCGGGAGGTCTTCTGGAGCGGGTTGAGGGGCTTTCAGGGGGGGCTCAGGGTTTCTCCACACCGCCCCCGACTCCACAAAAACGGCTCACTCAAATTCTCGGAAGAATGCCGAGCGATTTGACGGGGCGCAGATTTTAAATCCTCCTTTGTGTTCTCCCCCACCCTTGTTAATTAACTTGACTTTCCTCGGAACAAATGGAGAATGGTATTTCTCGCTCGCTCTACAAAAATTCTGGAGAAGAAGGCCACGAATTGGACAGAGGACGCAAGGAGGGAGAGAAGCAGCATACAGTTAGCATCTATTTATCCATGGGGAGGGGAGAATATCACGTTCATCGTGTTCCCGACGTGTTTGTAGAATACTCGGTTAAATAACTTAGTTCTTATCGAAGTAGGATTATTTCTCGCAAGGACTATTGTTATGAGTGAATTGAAATATACATTGTAAGCATTTAATGGGGGTGTAAGCATCTGAGGGAAACACCTTATTCATCACTTCCCGACATATTTCCAGTACACTCTCTGATACAAAGACTATGTTCATCATGTTCCCGACATAGTTCTAGAACACCAATAAAACAATAAATAAAGCACTACTTATAGAGGCAAGAATTATTTCACATGGATGAATTTTTATTATGATTTCAAACTCTTTTAAAGCATGTTATTGAGTTATATTACCTACGTGGGTGTACGAATCAGGTGGAAAAACCATATTCAACACTTCGCCGACATATTTCCAGTGTGCTCTCCGGCAAAAAAAACTGTGTTTGTCCTGTCCCACACATATTTCTAATACACTGGAGAAAATATACAAATTCTTACTGAGGTAAGAAGTTTCTTCACAAGGCTGAACGTTAATTGTGAGCTCAAATTCTGCTTACAGCATGCTATTGAATTCTATTATGCATGAGGACGTTCGAATCTAGGGTAAACACCATGTCCATGACACATATTTCTGGCTTACCATACCAATAATAATCAAAGCTGGAAAATCGTTTATTTAATTAATACTAAATACGTATTGAAAACCTTGTAAAACTAGAGAAAAGTTACTTTTTAAGCATCCAAAAAATTTTAATAACTCAGCACAACCGGTTTGACCCGTTAGGGCATCATTAGGGAATACACAAATTTTCAACCTCTGAGGAAATATATATACATGCAATTCACAGGGAGCAGGGAGATAAAGGATGGTTAGGAAGAAGAATGATGGAGAAGACGAGAGGATGATATGAAGGCCTACAATTACATACCGCCCTGAGAGCCGCCACATGGGCTTGTGGCAGGAGGTGTTAGGACACCAGCCGTGTAAAGATGTATTGGATAAGGTTTTGGGAGTAGAAATGGTGATGTCTACTCTGGAAGTGTGTTTAGTGGAGCTCAGTTTTTATTGTGATCACTTATTGTGCGCGGAAAGAACGAGTTCTTGTACCTATCTGCTCGGCAATTATCGCTTCTGTCATACCAAGAGATGTAGTGAGGTGTTATGATAATGTACTCTGTGTCACTCTGAAACACACTAGTTCTGAATTTCTCAAGCAACCTAAGCCTAGGGTGTAGCCTCCGAGTATCTAGGGGCACCCACCTTAATCCCTCCAAAAGTTGTGAGACACAATATGTTCGCTCGTAGCGGCTTTCAACGAACAATGCAGCTTTTCTTTGTATTTCATTATTTTTTGGTTAAATCTTCATGAACAGGGTCTCAAATGCTCGCGGCGTATTCGAGGTGTGGCCTAACCAGAGCGAAGTAGAATCTCTCATTGAATTTTTCATTCGAGGGCCTTCCTATTATACGCTCAATAAAACATAGTTTCTATAATGCTTCACTGCATATGTTTTGCATGTGTGCTCCCCACGCACTCGACATAAGGTCACGTTGAGGGATGGGAAGTAGTGCAGAGTGGTGATATTGCTGATATTTCCTGGTATAACCTGGTACTTACCTCGGGTGATAGCCGGGCTTTGCATTGGGGAATGAAAGGAATTAAAGGGGAGGGACAAAAAGCAATGGGATACTCAGTATCGGTGACTGCGATGGGATAAGGCTTTTGTTCCCTTAGTTGGAAGTAAATGATGCAGGAGAATTTCCTCCACCTGACCAACCCCCACCATGCTTTTGAGTTGCATGCATACATATTTCCTCGAGGGTTGAAAAATTGTATTTCATGTGATGATGCTCTAACGGTCGGAACCGATTGTATCGCGTAATAAAAAAGATTTTGTGGAATTTAAGTTACGAGTTACATCCAGAAAGTAAATTCCGTTTGAAGGTTCAAAGAAAATGAGCACATATTCAGAAAAAAAATCTTATTTTAGATCTTAAAAATTTAATTTAGATCTTAAAAATTTAATTTAGATCTTAAAAATTTAATTTAGATCTTAAATTATTTTTCTACATAACTCCCACCATTTAAGCAAAGGCTCAGCTACTTCAGATTTTCTGAACTCCTATTTTAATCCATCTAATTATCATTGAATCTCCCATTTTTTAAGCTACACACTTTCCTATCAACCAATTTCTCAATGCATGAGAATATTTAAAATCAAAAGATAGATAAAGATTACTGCCTAAAAACTTCTACCATTGCTTACATGCTAAATGTTTGTGACTGGGAGTATGTCGCCGCTGGTTACTAACTTTTTTATGGCTTCAGGTGAGGAAAGTCTTCTTCTAACCCATAATTATCTCTCAAGGTTATCTTTTGGATCTATCTAAATCTATCTAAAGGAATTATTTCTTAAATATTCAATTCTCTGCCTTTCGCAGTGATATGAAAGGAGTTTGATAGGCTTGTGTCAGGAGCAGGGAGAGACAACTGAGTGAGGACTGTGTGACTGATTGGGAACGGAGACGGAAGATAGCTGTGAAGCTTGCGGGAGTGATTACTTGATTGAAACACCGTCATAATTATCCGTCTTTAGTGGAAGACTGATAGCTAATTAATACGGATAACGAATTGACTGGTCCACGTAATTCACCCCTACGACCACTACAGTAGATTCTCTATGATGAATTGCGCGGTCTCAGTACAATTTTCAATTTTAGGATAGTTTGAGCAAGATAGTTCCCTAGTCATAATGGAGACTATACAGATTACACGTTTTAATTTCTGCTTGAAATAGCATGAATTAAATATCCCATTATTAAAATATCCCATTATCCCATAAATTCCGTAAGTAATTAAAAATTTATTCACGTGATATGTTTCAAACTCCTTCCTAATGGAAAGTTTTCTTGTGATTCTGAAAAAACCACTACGGTGAAAAAGTAGCTATACAATAGCTACTTGATAGTTGACATACAATAGCTACTTGAAAATACGATTCACTTTAAAAAATAGTTAAGAAAATGTACAAATTAATCACTGTTAATTTTTGGACGAGATCTAGGCATTAGAAATTCCTCACTTTATTAGTATATCTCTCTGGAGTGTGTAGACGTACCAATTCAAATGTAAAAGGGCTGGTATTGCTCGGCAAAAATCTTGGAGAGTAGTGCGGTAAGAAACTGATATTTTTATATATTTGGAAGGGTGAGATAATTTTCTGAGCGATGTGACCATATTCGTTGATATCTAGGTGAAATGATATTTAGCTCAGTCTACCTTAAATCTCTCATTATTTTCACTGGTATTAGTGAATGCAAACTACTCTTCTACCAATAAGATCTACGAGGACCATTTTTAAAAGTATCTCCTAAAAGCTATAAAACATTGCTTTTTTAAAGCTGTTATAAAGTCAATGGTTGAATTGATCGAAGTTCGGGGGGGGGGGGGGGGGGGGGGGGTGAGGGATTTGAGTGATGATCTGAAAAATTTCCCACACTTTCAAGAACCACAAAGGGTTTCTCTGAACGTAAAACTGAGTTCCCAAAAGTTTAAACGAATGGTATTTTTCCACTTTTTAAACTCATTCTCTCAACATCCTCTAATTTGGCGAGTTCTTGTAATCAAAACATAAGGCGTTTTTAGCCTCTTGAGAAATAGTGTAGAAATTAATCTTCAATTCAAACTACAATTCCTTTTGAAAGATGGCATCCAAATTACATTCATTCGTAATCACAGTTCACTGATCAAACAATGTCAATCTGAAAAATTACAAAATTATGAGGATAGCCGAAGCATTTCCTGCTCATGTCACGGTAATGTGTCAGGCTGACAGGGATAAATTAAGGATTTGATAATTCAGAAGGTGGCTAGATATTGTTCAATGTACTAGTTCTCTGGTTGGATGAACTAGGGGAAAATACGTAGTAAGCTATGGAAATCGACTTCGTAGCGTGGCTTAAACGGATCGTCCTTGTCTTTACGTACCCCGTAATTTATTACGGGGTACGTAACTATAAAGGTGACATGTTCTGGTATCGAGTTCTTGACTGGAATTCATTTTCCTGATCAATATTGTTGAATAAGCCAGACCTAAGGAACAGCACAAAATACACAATGCATTAAATCCAGCGAAAACTCTATCGTGCGAAAAAGAAAAATTTATTTAAGGCTGGTATTAATAGTCCTCTATAATTACAGATTTGTTCTAATCTATGATTATATCTTTATTTAATTATATCGTTTCCTATTCATTTTCGTTAAAGGATCAATGATCCATCAATCATTGATTCTCTAATTTTGACTCTTAGTTTTAGGAAATTTTGAACCCAAACTTAACGAAGAGTGGCTGTATTTTCATATTTTGTCTAAGAGTTATAGTTATTTTTCTTGAACTGTTTAAATACATCTTTACGCTAACTGCTACATTAAGAAATATATCATAGGTGTCAGCATTGAATGCTCCATTTAGAACTTTCTAATCCTACTCAGCCTGCAGCCAAATAAAATAATTTCTTACTTAGAGAAGGACTCGTTTGTATACTCAAGTTCGCTGTAAATACGCCCGGGACATTACAGTTGTGGTATTTTCGCCGATTCCGACATCTACTATAAACGCTCGCAAAAGGCTTCCATAGAGTGAATACTGTTCGATGCAACCTGGCGGAATCGACTCATGTTGATAAAAATTCATGCATAGCCCGAGCCAGAAAAAGTTATTCTCCGTTAGATGGGTTCACCAGGAGGCTCAGAAATATGATCCAACGAATTATTTTAGCAATTTCTCGAACTCGGACCGAAGCTCTATTCTTTGGAAGTACTCAGCAAAGCCAACCAGAAATAAAATAAACGTAGGCTAACCTTACTAATATAAAAATCTAGTGGTATCTGTCTGTCTGTTACTCAATCACTCATAAACCACTGATTCGATTGGAACAAAATTTGGCAGGAAGATACTTGATATATCTGGTTCACCCATAGGCTATAGAACAAAGGTCTTGGGGCCCTATAAGGCTCTCAAGTGGGCCCTTTCATCGCCAAAAATTGGCCCTGGAAGATACCTCTTGCCTGTATTAGAAACACGTAAAATATACCTATACTAAATGTACAATAATCATGGGGTCGTAAGTTACACTGGGGCCCCAGAGGGCCCAAGGTTCCAAAAGAATGCTTTCTTAAAAGCCTCCTAAGTATTGAACGAGTGAACCAATTTTAGTGAAATTTTCACACATGGGATCAGTAAAGCATTTTTAAGGGAATTGGGACTGGGCCCCTGGGCCCCAAGGGCAGCGTATTGGGCCGTCTGGTGTCTTATGTGTTTGAAAAACACAAGTCTTAGCATTTCAGTTCAAGTGCAAAGGTTCTCTTTTTGCATATTTTAATTAGTTCTACTAAAGATAGAAGACTTTAGTTTTCACCATTAGATGGATAAGAGATTTCAGTTTCTTATTCTTTTTTTCAATTTTCTTACACGAATAAAATTTCCCTATAAATCGCGTTTTTAATGTAAAATTCATGAATTTTACTTCTGTCAACAATAGGATATTTCCTTGGTAACCGTGGAATTATCATTAGCTTTAGAAGGGAAATAGGACCCTTACAATGGCGGCTAGGTTTTATATCTAGAGATAGACATTACAGTGGAAATCTAGATCGTATACTGCAATGTTGCTGATTACGATATTTTTTGGGATATTTTTGCCTCAAATTGGCTAAATTCATTTCAAGTGGACTAATTTAAGTTGGACCCATGTAAAACAGGAGAATGCCACAATGTTATATTAATGCGGAAAGCCTCTGGAATGCAAATGGCCCGTAGTTTAGTTTTCATATGTTACTGGAAAAGAATGTCGATACTCGGCGTGCATAATATAATGCGGATTTTATCTGCTGCATTAAAAAATAAACTAAAATTATAGCTGATTTGCCCAGAAAAAAATATACCTCATGAGCGACTCGAACCTACAACCTATATGCCCTGTCTTTTTTTTCATCCCCCGTTGAATTTCAACGGGTACCTTTGCTAGTACTTAATATTCCCAGGCGTAACTATGTGGTACACCATTACTAAGTAAAAGGTACACTTTACTTATTCCATGAAGTTTTCACACTAAGTCTTTCTTACTTTCCGATACCTATATTTTGGCCAATCATTCACTAACATTCCGCCACAATTTTAAATTTAAAGAAGTGAAAATAATTGATTTTGAACCAAATGCTCATAAAAGATTAGTCGAAGAAAAAAATAATATAAATTCGTTGTTATTTAATCATATTTTGAAATTTTTATGCTGTTGATCTTCAGGTATATCAACAATTAAAACTGTCACCATCCATTTACTACATTGAACTCAGCCTTATATCCTTCTCAAGGTTCAAAAGCATGGTTGTTCATCACCATCCATCAAAAGCATGGTTGTTTTTAAATTCTTCAAAATATATAAAAATATTAGATCACTTATAAGTTGGATAAAAATGTTATTATATACGTTGTACAACAGCCCGAGGACGCAGAATTTAATCTGCGAAACGTTGGCGGAAAGAGGAATTTGAATCAATTTATACATCCGAGACCAAACCTCCAGAATGATTGCGAATATGTAGTAAGTGGTCAAAATCAACAAACAGTAAAAAAAAGAATATAGGACCCCTAATCTACACCACTGAAAAGTACTCAACGGCGATAAAAGTACGAAAAAATTACTTTAACCAGAATAGGCCAAACTGCTGATGACCTTTCAAATTAATAACGTCATTAGACCTCATTTAATCTATCCGAACGACAAAAGAAATCACTTTTCGACCCACAAAGCCGCACTGACAAGCATCGTATTTTTTCCCCCAAACCTTCGTTATCCTCCCTTCCTTACCTCCATACACTCCATCCATACCCCTCACAGCGCTTCATACAGCCACCGCATCCAGGGCCAACCCACCCCTTCCTGGCAAACTCCTCCTCCACCCCACAGGAAGCTTAAGAGGCCACCTTTTACTCCACACGACCTCATTAATCAAACTCACTCACGGAGAGCACCTTAATGCCACACCACGTTCCCCGGAGCTGGTTTTTTCTTAGCGTCCATTCCAGCGTCGTTTCTTCTTCATCCTTCGCCTTCGACAGGAAGGAGAAAAGGGATATCCCCCCTACAACGAGCAGGCAAACCCTACTCCAATTGGTGACCGATCTCCTTCCTGATCCACATCAGATGCACGCTCGCGAATAAGAACGCACCGTCGAGTGAATCCGTCCGAGTGAAAGGCCGATATAATCACCACACGCAGCCTCCCACCGGCCAATAAAATGCACGTCCAATTATCCCGAGCGTCGGGATTTTCGTGGCGTGGATGCCGCTCGCTGGATAAGCTCGAATGAGTCGCATTTTCATTTTTTTTTTCGAATTTTGAAGTTCATTTTCTCAACATCCAGTTCATTATGGTGCATACTACCACTCAAATGTAGCTCACAGTTCACTAGGGGTTCCTCAAGGTTCAATACTTGGTCCTATTTTGTTCTTAATCTATATAAATGATCTGGCTCATCATGTCACTGACACAACTAGTTCAAAGTTACTTCTTTATGCTGATGACACTAACTTCCTTCTCTCATCATCTACTTACCCTACATTGACTGATAATGCCAATGCTATTTCAAATAAATTCTATACCTGGTGTAAAGAAAATCACCTCTGCCTTAACACCCAAAAATCTCAGTTGGTAATATTTTCTCATAAAAAATTTGAAAATAACTTTATTGTTAAGTTCAACAATAATACTATTGAGCAGGTTAACTCAACAAAATTTCTTGGTGTGCACCTCAGTGACAACCTCTCTTGGGAATTTCATATTGACACACTCATGAAAAAACTTAGCTCGGCGTGTTATCTTGTAAGAACTTTACGTAGTTTCAGTTAGTTTAGATGTCCTATTAATTCTCTACTATGGTATCTTTTTCTCTCGCATGACATATAACATAATACTTTGGGGTTCATCCACGCATGCAGTGAAAATTTTCAAATTACAGAAAAGATTAGTCAGGATTATTTCTAGAAAGCCATATTGCTCCCCATCCAGACCCATCTTTGCAAACTTAAACATTCTTCCTTTCCCTAGTGTATATATCTTGTACTCTGTGATATATGTTCAACAAAATCTGTCCAAATTCTCTACAAATGCTGATTTCCATTGCCATGAGACTCGAAGATCAAAAGACCTCCATCAAGGTACTGTTAGGACTAGTGCATCTAGCTCTGGCCCTAAAGAAACAGGCATCAAACTATTTAACAAACTGCCCAATAGGATAAAAAACATAAAATCTTTGTGTGCTTTCAAACTTAATGTTCAAAGTTTCCTTCAGGAGAAATTGTATTACTCTGTAAATGAATATCTACATGACAAATCAACCTGACTTTTTAATATGTGAATGATTATCTGTATTGTGCTTGACATGACTTTCTTGCCATTTGCTTCATGCTTTTGTTATTGCATTTTGATTGTACATACATCATCTTGACGTGTCTTATATCATGTGAAAATGTGATCTTTGGACAAATAAATCATTATTATTATTATTATTATTATCATTATTATTATTAATTAAAATAGTTGACCATATTGAGCAATCACTTCGAGTGATTATGTTCCACAGTGAAAAATTTTCGAAGAAAGTTTTGTTGGTAGAAATTTTAAGGATCACATATATAGCTCAAAGATTTGGACAATTGCGAAAGAAGATGGAAAAGACTAGAGGCCCTAATGGTTGGTTAAGGAGGAAGATTGAAAAAGTGAGCTGGAAAGATAAGGTGAGGAATGAGGAGGTATTGAGGAAAATAGGCGAGGACTCTCTCTCTCTCTCGAATGGAAACGATTAAAAGGAGAAAGAAGAACTGGATAGGACATTGTCTGAGAAGAGATTGTTTACGAACGACAGGAATGGAGGGATTGCGGAGGGAGAGCAGAGAAGGGGAACCAGAAGAAATCAAATGTTGGATAATATTAAAATAGAAGGAAAACACGGGAAATCAAACAATTTGCTGACATTTGGATAGAGTGGTGGTGACGGGGTCCGTGAAGAAACCTGCCGATTAAGGCAGAGAAACGTGAATGAATGAAAATCTTTTTCTTTTTGTCGGTCCCTGTGGTGGTCAGTTAAGCGCCTCGCCTGTCAATCCGAGGGTCGAGGATAAGCGTCTCGCCGGGGAAGAATATTTCACCGCTCAGGACGCAGATGTTTTGGCACGTCTCTTGTGAATGTGAATAAAACCCGATGTTGAAGGCCTATCGCGCTGCTTTCGGGGTAGAATAAATTAATTTTAAAAATTGGTTGGATTGGATTTTGGGGAGGCGACCGACGGCTAAGGTCATTTGCGCCATAGGGGATAGGTAAGGGAGGAAGGATGGATAGAAACCCGGCGTCGGCATTAGCCTGCTCTTAACGAAAGGCGCCAAGAGGACAATGGTTTAACGTCTCATACGACAGACGTAGTACCGTGCTTGGAGTGCCCTCCAAAAGACACTCAAGTAGGAATCGGGTTTCCTCTGAAAAACATCCACCTCTGCAAGATTTTGAACCCTGGCCGCCCGTATGGTTAGCCAGTATTGTAGCCACCACTGCAACCCGATCCCCGCTATTTTCGGGGTAGAAGAAATAAATAAAAATATTTTGAGTTACCGGCTGCAATGTAGAGGCGTTTTTATAGTATACAACTGTTTTCCACACATCTGCAGATGATTAGGGATCACTGCGAGTGAATCAAGCGTTTATGAACGCAAAAACACACCGAAGGAATACCGGTGGGACCCCTGGAGGAACACTTTAGCACTCAGTCTCACTTCTCTTGAATGTTTTTCTCGCTATTACGTCACAATGTTGGTTCTCAGGTTTCCGCGGAGCTGGAATGTTGATCTCTCTATGTTTTCCGGGATTTCTTCCGCGTCAGTTGTTTGTGGAACAACAGTTTACTACAACGATAGCAGAAATAATGAAGGAGCCAAATAATTTCAACAGAGAGGACGGATATTCACTACATAGCGCATGGAAAAGTGATTCGCGCCTCAGCCAATCACAGAGCAGCTCCAAGAAAAACGCGGGAAAACGACGACATATGTGGAACCCAGAAGTCAAAGGGTGACATTTTTGAAAAAAAATAAGTTATGTACAGGAATGGGATGTGAAAATATCAATCTTTTAGATTGTAAAGGGATCCAAGTGATTTTCTTGACAGGTGCTGCTATCTAGGGTAATGCCTCGTAACTACTTAGTGGGTTGTACCAAACATTGTCAACTTTGACTTAAGTTTTCTCTAAACAATGGTTTTATTACTTAGACCCCTTGACTTCTGGGGTCCTCATACAAGCACGGAAAATATGCGACACTTCGATCTGAAGACGCTGGCAGGACAACAGCCAGCGAAACTGTTGTCCCACAAACAACTGACGCGGAAGAAACCCCGGAAACATGGAGATCTCAACATTACGTCACAATCTTTACATGCAAGTGTCTACAGCTTTACCTATCCCTATACAAGTTATTAAAGCACGTATATTTATACACATTGACACCACATATAAGACTAAACGCACTATAAGTGTAATAATGAACACTATCTACACTCATCGCTAGATAACAAGACGTGGCCTCTAGCACGATTACTAATTTCCTGTTAGGAAGTGGTCCTTTTTCGAGGGTTAAACTGACAATGAGCAACATAATGCATTTTTCTCACAAAAAAGTGAACGGAAGGAATAAATTCAGTTAATGAACCGAAATTAAATATTTTAGCGTTTTAACTCTGATAGAGTACAATAAATTTTACCCTGATTGAGTTCAATACAAGAAAAACACTCATTTCAACGCTTATTCTCTCTGTGATAATTACTGCTGCCTTGTTTACAATGACCTAAAGGAAGAAGATAACCTTAAACTCCACCGAGCCTTTAACTCCTGCCTTAGGTTCATTTTTGACCTTCGCACAGACGTCCAAATTACGCCGTATTATAAACAACTAAGATGGCTCAATGTCAAATCCCGTAGAGAGTACTTTCTGGGATCTTTTTTGTTAGTTCTGTTTAAAAATAAATCGCCTAAGTACCTGTATGATTTGTTCCTCAGTTGTCCATCAGTTTCTACAATTTCCACTAGGTCTGATCCCAATTTATTGTATTTCCCTGGTCATCGCACTACTGTTTATATTAAGTCATTTCTTGAAACAGCTTGCCACGAATGGAACAAGATGCCTACTCAAATGAAAAACTGCACATCTGTTAAAATCTTTAAAATTAAATACCATGATCACTTACTTTCCCGGAAATAACATGATTTACTTCCTTTTTTTGTCAAATTTGTTTTCATGTTATTATGGTTTCTCTATTATTGAATAATTTTGTTATTTGTAAAGCATGGAACACAAGTTTTTGTGCTGTGATAGATATCATCAATGTTATTGTAATAATTATTTCGCCTGTAAATTACTGTAATTCACTACAAGTTTTTGTTCTTGCGGATTTTTTTCCTGAACAATAAATGTTTTTCTTTCTTTTTCTTTCTAAATGAGATAACTGTGGGACCAATTTCAGTGCAATGTCTTAACCAATTCACTGTTTAATTTGTAACACGATTTTTGTAAATTTATCGCAGAGCTTATGGATAATTCAGGTTCCGTCTTCACGGGATTCCTTAATCCCTCTCGCCCTCTTTTCTTTTCTTAGGAATAAAGAAATATGAATCAAGAAATTTAGGAACATATTTATTTAAATTAGCGGCTCTTTAAGGAATGTCTTTTCTTAATTTTCTGGCACGTCACCATTCATGTAGTGACAATTTATAAATAAGAACTATGTGACAACAATGAGCTTGAAACGCCGCACGAAGGAACATTGGCTGGTATACGCTAAAGACCCTCAAGCCAGAAACTGGCATCCTCGGTTCTACTTTGGATTGGTGGGCCACGGAATATGGTGGAAGCAATTAGTAACGTGCATTTTGAAAGAAGACCGGCATGAATAGTGCAAGCATTGCTTAGTAATAACAGTAAAAACGTTACCTCTACTTTTATCGAAGTTTTATTTATCATTAACCATTAACTTTAATATTGAATGATAAAAAATAATAAATTAATTAAATTAACGATTTAATAATGAAATATTTGAGTAGTTAATGATTAATATATGCACCCAGAACGGGCCATCCAACATGACCGGCATTCAGTTTCTAACTTAAGGGTATCTAATAGACGACATGCAAACTGGTAGTAAAATGAACATTTGGAACGCACTTAAGTAAAATAGCATGTCGAAAATAAAAAAATAACCAGTTTAACCGAAAATTTCAGATTCAAACAACTTTAATCTGTCGTTTTTTTCCTCAGAGTTCGATCCCTTGAGGATTAACGCCAAACCATGAAAAATTCGGGGCCAAAACATTTTTCTCGCGAACGTGAAAAAAAAAACTTTTCCTTTCCCGGTTGCGACAGAGTTGTAACTTTTTCGACAACAAATCCGTCCGCCGTATGTTCTAGCACTGCGCCCGAGGATTTTCCGACCCTCTTTGCATGTATGTTTGCTTGCGTTTATCCTAGTACCTAATGCTTATTCAAATACATCCAATCGCACTCAAAGTGGGATTCCTGTGCAGAGTAAATAAATACCCAACAACCGCCACAGAACACGAAATTCTAATTATCAGACTTGCTCCATCGCTTCCGCGAAGAGAAAACAGCCTCGTCGAAAAACAGTGAGGAATTAAATTCTACTCAGTCTCTAAACTAAACTGAAACATTCGCCTCCCCGTTCGTATGCACGGAAAATCGGATCAGAAATTATGAACTTAAATAGAGGTTTAAAATTAAGTCTTAATATTATGATGACTTTCTTCGGAAAATATATATGATGACGATGCGTTCATCAAGACAAGTATATTTAAATGTAGGGAACAAACCCATTTTTGATTCTCGAATGTCTTAATATACTCATTCAAGCTCCAACGCTGTGCCCACGAAAAAATACTCAGTCAATAATTCATCCTTGAGATAATTACACGATCTCAATGTCAGTTGTGGCGGGTTCGCGTGGAGGCCCCAGTTAACTGGCACGCCGGAAAGGCAGCGGCGCCAAGGACGCGGAGCAGGCGATGAGCGACTCCGAGGAACTATAAAAGGCCATGTCATCATGCAGGGAGGGGAAGTTTTACTGTGACCACCTAATTGTACAGTCGCTCGGGCTCGTCCCTAATAAAGAGGCCAAACCATAATAAGATGGTGTTAGTTATTTCGCGGCAACAACACAATTGGTTCCGATTGCTCATCAAAATAAGTTATTTATTTTCGGAAAACGGCTGGCCAGGATACCAATCCGCGTTTCTCCTCGTTTCACCCGTAACAACAACCCCGTACACTTCAGATTTAGGAATAAACTAATTGTAACTTCCACACAAGATTTATTTAAACCGATCCAGGTTTCAACACACCATGTGTCTTTATCAAGGTAGTTCGAAGCATTGGTCGAGAGCCTTAATAGTGGACGTTCACATAGCCGTGACTCCGAAGCGGCGGGAGGAGAGGGGGGGGGGGAACCGGAGTTACAGTCGCCACGGCGAAAGAAGTCCGATGACAGCTAGAAGGGCGGAGAGAGGAGGAGGGGGCACCGTTGCCAAGTCATTTAGGGAGAGAGCCATCGCTACGGCTACTGTCCTCGCATGGAGCCGAGTTACCGGAATTTGAGATATTTGATCTTTATAACCAATGAAACTATTACAACAAAACATACCGAAAATTAGAGATAATATATTTTTACCTTCTCTGATTTTACTTCGCTTCCTTGATTAATACTTCGAAACTCGGCAAGATCTCACTCATCAGGAAGAAAAGAAGGAGAAAAATTATTATGCAAACTAGCAAATTAAGTAAATTTATTGAAATATATATTAAATAAATTTAAAAAATTTAAAAACCGAATAGCTCTAACTCGCTTTTTATTGCCAAAGGGTAAAATATTTTAAAACCATGTTGATATAAAGAAAACATTTTTAATTTTCCCGGCCATCACTCCAAGGGACGTACTCCTTCAAGCTCGTACTCGTAGGAGGGGTTTTGGAAAGGGACAATGAAAAGGGGTATGAGTCACTTAGGAAGGCGAATATTGAGGAGAGGAGAATGGGTGGGGAACACAATGTCATTACATAAGGACATATTTTCTGGGGTATTCACAATCTAGAACTGTTCAAGAAAGTCCAATTTTATACCTTTGTCACAAACATGTAAAATATTCACTTCCAAACCACTGGAATGGCCTGACTCACATAAATGTTTTGAGAACGCTGATTTTTCGTCATTATTAATAAAATGTTGTTTATGTTCCTTAGCACGTATATAAAAATGTCTACCTGTTTGACCAATATAATTAATGTCGCAATAATTTCACTTTAAAGAGTATACACCACACCTCTCCAAATCACCAAGACGGTCTTTAGAATTAAAAAGTAATCTTCCCAGCGCGAAGGGTTGTACACAGATAATCTCAGTTTGTCTCTAGGGATAACTTTAAAAAGTCTACACGTTATAGGTCTACACCATCTCTTAGGGCTATTTGTAATAGCAGACAGGTTAGTTAGATTATTAATTGTAATCTTTTTGCGCGTTTTGTCCAAATCTTTAGGATAAAAGTATCATCAAAACCATTTCTAAATGCTAAAATCATCATTCCCACAAGACAGCTGGTTATAGATCTTGGATTCACAGACTACTTCACATCCCCATGTCCCCAGTAAATTTTAACAAGGAGCTCGAAGTAATCAAATTTTTAGCATCTAGAAATGGGTTTGATGATAGCAACATAGTTTCCTAGTCATAAAGGAGACCTTATTCGAATTGTACGTTTTGATTTCAGCAGCTGTAGGAAGCATGAATTAAATATTGCATTATTAATGGTGCAAAAATATACTCTTATACGCGTGAAATTCTAAGCAATTAAGTAATAATACCCATATAAGTCTTTAACTAGACTCAGTTTTTTTCACGCTGTACGTTTAAAATTCCCTCACAACAGGTTTTTTGTGATCCTGGTAAAACTACTCAGGTGACGATATTTTTTTTTAATTGTTGAGAAAACACAAAAACTTCTCACAATTAATTTTATGAGATGTTAGGTGTTAGGAATTTCTCATTTTTCCAATAAGGTCTCTCTGGGGTGCACACACGCACCCATCCCCATGTTAAAGAGCCAGTACATTTCGTCAAAAATCTCGGAAAGTAGGGTGGGAAGGGGTTGACATTTCGGGATATTTGGAAGGTTGGGATGTTTTTATCTAAAATGAGGCAAAATTCACTGATTTGTCGGTTTGATGATATTTCGCTCAAACTACCTTAAGAGTTGTTTGTTCGCGGGTTTCCATTGCGTCGATCAGATGATTTCAACATTTTTCCGTGTTGCGTCCGCGTATGTTGTTGGGTATCACAACAGTTTCGCCAGCTATCCTGCTGGCGTCCTCAGGTGAAGGATAGCGAGAAGGTTTTCGGTTCATTCTTATATAGGAGATTCCAGGCAAGAGTGACGCCAACTAGCGGAGGTTTTCCGAAACACTCTAACGAGGATACTTCTAACGGTGAATGCATGCGAGTACGTTGAAATTGAAGGCGCTATTTGGGTTTAAGCATGTATAGTAGACTATATAGTGACAAGTAGACTGTTTTGATAATATGTCTGGTTGTGCTACCTAACACAACAAAATAATATTCCAAAAAAAATTCCGGAAACTAGGTGGTATAATGCGGACGTCGGGTAATCTCCCAAGCGACAACGAATCTAGCACGCAAAAATGCAAAGCGCCCATCAGGATCTCCCCGACGTGGAACATGAGAGAATTTGTGAAAAATGTAAGAGAGTTAAAACAACAGCAAAAGCAGCCTTTAGGAAACCATTAATGGAATTCAAAAGTAAAATATTAGGTAAGTCGTCGTGAGATAACCCGAAGGCATTTTGGTCTTACGTGAGGGAAGCTCAAAGAATACATTCACGGTAACAACATTAAAAAACGGCCTAGGAAAAAGAGCGAGCGACAAATCATGGAAATCAAATATCCTTAACACCTTTATTCACAGCGTCTATACAACGTTCACTCCGAATAACATCGCTACACTGCCTAGCCTCGATAAAAGATTTGGCGTCAAAAAACGACCAATGCTTCGTCCAACCATGCGGGAGTCTTATTACTCTTTTCCATGCACTGTATAAGGGGTATCCATCTTCTCTGTTGAAATTCATTGGCGTTTTGATGATTTCTATAGCTTCTCTTATTATTCTCGGGAAGTACCTATTTTCCTTGGCTATTAACTTATTACCATGGCTATATATTGTTACCTTTAGAGTTAACTTGAACGCCCATTTACGGTTGAAAATAAAATCACTCAAACTAGACTGATGCAGTCGGTAGTAACTAAATAATCCCTATAAATACTTTTACTAGTTAAAACTCGAAACTCCAATAAAATTCAGATTAATAATGAGTTCTTTACTGAAAAGTAAACTGTAGTGCTGAAAGCATTTTTCTAAAACTCAGGACCTACATTGTGGGTGGAGTAAGCATAAAATCTCCAGATACAGTTAAATATCTTGGAATTACCTTAACTTCTGATACATCGCGGGGAAAACACATACATAACATATACGGCACAGCATTTAAAAAACTACGTTTTGTTAAGGGTATAATAGAAAGGTCCTTGGATGAAAAAGTCAGAGAGAGATTCTACTTCTCTCTGGTTTGGCCACACGACGAATACGCCGCGAGCAATTTAGCACCCTGGTCATTTCGATTTAACCGAAAAATTAATAGCAAACAAAGCGAAGCTGCACGATTCGTTAAAAACTGCTATGAGGGAACATACAGTTTTTCGCAACTTTTACAGGGATTAAGGTTGGAGTTCCTAGAGACCCGGAGGATACATGCTTGGCTTAGCTAGCTGGAGAAAATAGAATTGGTGTGTTTCAGAGAGACACAGAAAATACTATCTTGACGTCTCCCTACATCTCACTACATCTGAGGGTCTGACAGAAGCGATAAAATAAGAGAGGTACATTGCCGAACAAATAGGTACAAAACCTCGTTCTTTCCGTGTACAATAAGCGATAACAATAAAAACTGAGCTCCACTAAATACACTCCCATAATGTACGTCACCATTTTACCTCCCAAAACCTTATCCCTTACATCTTTACACGGTTGGTGTCCTAACACCCACTGCCACACGCCCATGCGGCGGCTCGCAGGGTAGTATGTAGATGTAGTAGAGAATCCTTCAAATTGATGAGCGATTTAAAATATCATAATCAGCAAGTTTAGTATAAATTAAGCACTTCCAACACTTATATTACTTCACATAAAATACGCCTTAAATTAAAGAACAGGATCTCGTCTTTCTAATGCTATTAAAATATTATAGACCTTTACACTTATCGAAATATTTGCACAAAAAATACCAGCCAATTTCCATTTCTCACATAGTTCGTAAATGCGCTCAAAAAAGACAAGTAAAAACTGAGTTATTTCTAACATTTATATCACACTGTAAGATTAAAAGAACGTAGTTTACCTCACTTCTCAACTATTATTAAAAATAAATCAATTACTCATTGCAGTAGGTTTATCACAATCGCAAAAATATCTCCAGTTGTGAAGACGTGTTTAGCGTACGGAGCGAAAACAAAGTCAAACAATGCCTTCTAAATGTGAACTGGGTAAATTACAGAGAATTTCAGCAACTCAAAACGATGTTATTGCGTAAATAATTTTTAAACATTTACTCCATGCTCCTTACAGTCACGTAATTTAATATTAAAATTTGAATATGGCCTTTATAGTGACTGAAGAATAATCTCTTCCAAACTTCCAAAAGGGGAAGGCAATTTTGTACACGATTGTCAACTGAATTACACCGGCACAGACTGTGAGTAGTATTGCTTCAGTTTAACGAGCTTCGTTCGAAGGATGAGGTCACTTTGCCTTTACAATCTGCCTGCAGGAGGGCAAAAGCACTAGGACGAATACATCTATAACTGCATACAACCCCGCGAGCCGCGAAAGGGGGGGTGCCAGGCTCTTAGGACACCAGCCATGTAAAGATGTGAGGGATAAGATTTTGTACGGTGAAATGGTGACAATAATTATAGGAGTGTACTTAATGGAGCTCATTTCTTATAGTGGTCGATTATTATGCGCGGAAAGAACGATTTATTGTACCTATCTGTTTGGAAATGTATCTCTCTTATTTTATCCCTTCCGTCAGATCTACAGATGTAGTGAGGCGTCATGATAATATTCTCTGCGTCGCTCGGAAACACACTAGTTCTGAATTTCTCAAGCAACTCAAGCCTAGCATGTAGCCTCCAAGTCACTAGGGACTTCCACCTTAATCCCTCTACAAGATGTGAAACACTATTTGTTCGCTCGTAGCAGTTTTTAACGAAGCGTGGCGCTTTTCTTTGTTTTTTATTAATTTTTCGATTAATTCTTTATGACCAGGGTACCAAATTCTCGCGGCGTATTAGAAGAATTGGAGGCGCACCACTACCCACGTATTCGAGCCGAGACCAACAATGCTCAATTTCGGTGACGGAGCGGAAACCGGCGTTTCCATCGTAGCAGGCCGTTGCCCCGGGGTTAACCAAGTTTAAGAGTAGGAGAGGGAGACACTCTTCCAGGTCACGTCTGACTTATCTTTCCGCCTCTACAGCCGGATTATCAACTTCTTCCGCGACGCCCCTCGAAGCGGCGGGCGCGGAACCATCCGACGCCACTGAAGGAATATATGTATATATAACCTCCCGAATACTCTCGCACCTGCTCAGCACACCATTCTCTTTCCCCGCCCCTCTAGTCCCCAATCTCGCACGCCTCCCCGTGCCCTAATTTCGTCCCCTCACCCTTCACAATCCCTTCCCCACCGTCAGGGTTTCGTGAGGATCCGGAGGGCGGAAATTCTGCAGCCAAACCATCCCCCCTCCCCTGCCGGAGGCGTAAAATTATGGATCTCCCCCCCTCTCAAACTTAATGGGACCTCGACAAGGAGAAGGGGAATTTAACGAGGAGTATAAATCACGGTAGCACACGACCAATGAGTGAGATGGAGTGTGCTTTACGTCATCAAACTGTAGCTAAAGAACAACCACCAGAAGATTGGATGAAGCAGGTCACTCAAGATATGGAAAACATAGGTGATTCCTCCTTTGTCTCCGAAAAAGACAGTACGGCTTGATGTCGAAATATAATGAGCCTACGTGTGACAGTTTCTTTCTCCTGTGTCAATGTTTTCTTTTGTCTGCCTTCCTTACAAAAAAATTGCAGATAAAGTAGTTTATAATCGTCATGAGGTCCTCCAAAGGAAGGGTTTATCTGTAGTGTGCCAAGTTCGTAAAAGTATTGGGTTGAAAAGCTTTGTCTTGCGTATAAGTAAAATATATTACACCCTAGGATTACAAATATTATGGATAGAAATAATATATATACATGTAAACATATTTATCCTGTTGCATTTTATTTCAGTTTCGTTTAGTTCAAACGATGATAAATAATTACGACCATTGAGGTAGATCGAAGTGTGGCCTGATAACTGAATTAACAACTATATTGATTATTCCTAATCTTTCCCTACTTTTCTTCGAATATTAGACGGAATGAAAGAATGTGCGGATTTAAAGCAAGAATATCCACCATCTGTTTGAAATTTAAGGCAAGCAACTTTTGAAACGTGCATTGGTTACTTAGTTCTATCGGTTCCAGTCAATTTTTCATATTTTTTACCGGGATTTTGGATTATTATTACATTTAAAAAATAACAAATATACGCATGGGAAACCTTAAAATAGACGTAAATGCTAGGTGGTTCCTTCTGAGTCATCGATGGAAAACATGGCAAAATCGCAAAATTAAGGCGTCATCCCGTAAACGCTACTGGAAAATCGGGGTTAATATAGACAATAACAGCATGACAGTGTTTGATGGAATGGCATTTTTGTTCATATCTAGTGCGAACGTTGTGTGCTGGGTACCACGTAAATGCATACGAAAAGTTCACCATCATCAGTTGTTCACCAAGCTCATTTCAGTGGTCGTCAATCCTGAGACTGATTGACTGCAGCCATTCACCCTTCCCTATCTAATTCTAGTTCCCTTACCTCCTGGTATCTCTTCCTATGTACTTTCCTCTTTCTTTGGTCCATGAATTTATTCCTGGGTCTTCCTCTGAGGACTTTTCCCTCCATTTTACGACCAATTATGCTCCTCTCAAACCCATTACGTCTCAGGGTATGTCCAATCCATCTTGTTCTTCTATTCTGTATATTGTTCCAAATGGTCCTCTCCTCTTCTGCTCCTCTGACAACTTCATCACATCTTATTTTGTCCGTTCATTTCATCTTCAGAATCCTCCTTCAGCACAAGGCCTCGAAGGCTTCTAGTGTTTTCTGGTCTGCTTTTTCATTGGTCCACGCTTCCGATCCATAGAGAGCCAAGCTCCACACGAATGCTTCCACATACTGTCATCAAGTTTGTAGGCCTATCCTCTTGAGAGGATAGACTTGCCATTTTGACCCATTACGGTTACAATATCTCAAAACCCTAACGTGAAAACCAATTTTCATGAGTAGCCTCGAATTTAGCACACAGAATTACGTCGATGATGGCCCATAGCATAAAAAATGCATACCCTCGTTGGTCTGTGTAATCAGACACAATAATGTAACGGTCCACAGTTTTTAGCAGAGGTTAACTCCAGATTTATCCATCAAAATTTGAGTAGTAAAAGTGCTTACTTATTTTCTTTAATGAGCGTTAGTGAGATAAATAACCCCTAATGCGTACAGTATAAACTAATGCTACTGAGCTTTTGCTGTTTTGTTCTCACCAACATGCAAAAAACGTAAATGTAATTTTCCCCAACATTCACTAACCTTTAGGTATGCCACCAATGCTACAGAAGCTTTCTTGTAAGGTGCAATGCAACTGCGTACACGAGATAATAGAGTCTAGCAGGGGTCATGTTAAGATGATGTCAATACTACGTGGTGGATTGAGAAACAAGCGTTAGGGAGTACATCACTAATCTGCACTAACTGTCGACTAACCTACCTCAAAGTGTCATTGGCAGCCATAATAGTCTGGTATCGATCGCGAGAAAAACGACATTTTAAAACCGGTGAGCTCTCGAATCTGTTTCGCTCTATTAATTCTCATGATCTGATCTACCACAGGTCTATGTTGGAGTTCGTGCGATATGAATGACTTCGTTTGATAATAAATTAGTTTTTAATTTGCATAAAATATTCTCCAATTTGTAATCGGCAGACTGAGAGAGATTCCCAACCACGCTGTTGCTGCAAGAGATCTGATAAACTAACAGCCGTAATGTATCGTTATACTGGTTTTTTTTCGCAGCAGTACGGCTATCATAGATAGCCGGTATAACCCTTAATATAGAAAACATTAATTTTGGAATATTTCCCATGTTAATGAAATGTAAGCTTAGGAAATCAAGACATCGTTCAAGGTTCTCAGTGGCGATAGGTTTAATGCAGCCATCGACTTAATTGTCTTAATTTCGTTTAGAAGACATGAAAGAGCATTTGCTTAACATATGTTTTAAATTTGCTTCCACAGTGAGGTCTCTACACCGCTCAGAAGCTGCATATGTGGTCACCACGGGCGGTTATGCAACAATGCAGCGAGATCAAAAATGAAATCTTTCTCACCTAGGCAACGAAAAGTAAAAGGGGCTCATTTTGATGTTCTTAGCGGAGCAGAAACGTTTGTTGTGCGACAGAACATTGCGATAAAGCTTTACATTAGCGATTGAGGGGAAATATACGTTTTTAAGTGGATACTTAAGGTGTCACTAAAGAGGGAACGACAGAGAACGGCTTTAATTTCGAGTTCGGACTTAGGTCCTGTAGCGAGGACTGATCAGGAAAAAAAAGTGAAGCGAGTTGAAAAAAAACAACCGCAGTATGAAGGATTGTGATCAGGATTGCAGCTTGAAGGAGAAGCTGCCGGAAAATTTTAAAAAACAACCGGGCGAGTGGATGAGTTATCCACTTCGCATGAAACCTGTTACCGTGGCGAAGAAGAAGCTGCGGAAATGGTATCTGGCCTCTGTATTTTTGGTACTGATATTTGCGGAGTGCGACCCACCTAATTCGGACGAAGCTCTTCCTCCACATACGTCGGCTCTCGTCCCCGAGGAGGTTCTATCTCAAGACCCCCGAGAGATAGACGAACAATCTCCAGTCCCGGGTTTGGTGCAGAATATCATCGACGGAGTAGAAGATTGGAAGCCAGCGGTGCCCGCAAAGGAGCGTAATGTGAGACATGCGTCTAAGGATGAAACGAATTGCGTGGCCACGAAGACCCTCCCCCAACACCCAGGGGCCCATGGATTTTTCTCCACGTTAACCGCGAAGAAGACAGAAGAACCTATCGCTGGATTCTGCACAAGGAATGCTAGACTTGATCGCATTTTAGCAGAGATGCACCGGTACCGCCGCTTTGATAGTCCAGGTATTGAAGGATACCAAGGAGGCCTCTGTCCATTAGCGACTCAGGCGAGAGCATCGCAAATGCTCGCGGGTAGGAAGCCGCCAGAGGTAAGGGAAAGGCTGAACAGATCATACGAGAATCCTGTGTCTCAAATCGAGCGGGCACTGACGGGCGAAATGATTCCACGGGTGGAGATGATCCGCAAGCAGGTGTGGAAAGATATTATCATGGATCCCACTACTGATTATCTCGACGATCTGCCTCCACATGCAGTAAGGTACGAGTCACTTGGAAGACTTTTGGACATGGCTATTTTCAAGAAGGAACGATTCATGAAAAACGAGATATTCTTGCGTCGAATGGAGAGCAGGGGCTCACGTAGCTTTGGATGCAACGAACTCGTCCAAAAAATATCCGCATGTGACCACAAAAGAACGCATCCAGTGACGCCCTCGTGCCCTCAAGTGAATCGACAAGGAAGCTGCGCTGGTGATACGGTAAGTCATTGCTCGTAATGCACCGGTCACTCACTAAAGAATGACGTGTACTTGTAAATGATCGCCCTGATTTTAAACAATGCAGATCAGGTATTACATTTCCACAGTTTGATTTTCATCTTTGAAAGTTATCCTTTGGCACTCAAAAGATGCATATCTTCAGGGGAAGTGTGTAAGAAATCCTTTTTAAGCGTGATTATTTTTTGTGACATAAGTGAAATCAAATGCTGCAATCCAAAGATAAATAAGTCTATGTCAAATAAAGAAAATGAATGTTTGAATACACTCCAATTTGTCTCCAATAGAGCGATTCTCTTCTAACGGAGAGTAATGCTTAGGGTATTAGAGCTGCTTATGTGCCATTAACTGTATGAATGGGAATGCTTTTGTGTTTGGGGTATTTAACATTACCTTTTACAGATTTAAGTGAGTCTAATTTAGGCGGAAATAATTGTTGGATGCGGATATGTTTTTGGGCTAAAAGAAGACCATTTTTACTGGTCTATGATTTAAAATAAGAATTGTTTGAAGAGGTTAGCTCTAGAGACCAATCCCTTACAGTCTAATTGATACAAATCACGATGTATTTCCTTGTAATCAAGCGATTGAAAATAGGGGAAATTTTTTGCAGTGAAAGTAAGAATTACATCATGTTTATTCTATTATAAATAGGCTGGTCATGCCCATCCCAAAATTAGTGCAGCGATGGAAGTTTTTGAGGCGGAAGCTACAGCGGAAGTTGAAGAAATGAAGTCACGGGGTCAAAAAATGAGTCTGGAAGCGAGTAGCTCTCAATCTGCTGATTGTAGAGGAACATTAGTATACGAAAGTACACTCGGAGCGGGTGTAAAGCTAAAGACAGTGCTCGAATATGTGAATGGATGTTTCAATATAGGTGAAGCTCTTGAGAAACAACTGAAGATGACTCGGAACAAGAACGAATGTTTCTTTATGGCTATTCAATTTGTAATAAAGACGAAGAATATGAGGAGAGAAGTGAGGGATGACCATCAACGCGAAATACGTGACGAAGAATTGGTGTTCCCGACTTGATGGAACATCACGGAGAAATTCTTCGTCATCGTGAAGAACGCCGAAATTCTTTTGATTCCGAAGAACTGTAATTGTAGTCATAAGATTTTTTTCGCATATTTTCTTTTACGACAAATTATCTCCTTAAATTTGATTAATTCTGTGAATTTAAATCACCTAAGAATGTGTCTAGTTCAACCATTTGATAGTTGCTGAATAAAGCTGGGTCAAAATATCTCCTAATAAAAATTGTTGCATAGAACAATTCCTTTGTTTTTCAATCGTTCTTAAAAATAATCCTCAGGACATGAAATGATTTCAGGTATCAAAGTGCCTGTGCGGTACTCTTTATTTCCTAAGAAAGAAGGCTTTCCGTGGGCTTTCTCCTGGTATTATTTTCGTAGGCATAGATATCTCTCCCGCCAAATTCAATGCCGTCGAGTGGAGTTGTAGGTAGTGGAACTCTACTGGGTTCAGTTCCATCGTACAGTGGAGCCTGCAACCCTCCTCCACTCACTCCTCCCTCTCACCAACCGCCATATCCCTCTCATTCCTCAAACGGATACCCCACGAACTTCCTTGATGTTTCAAGGATAGGGGAATGTGTAGTTATAGCAGTCGCGGAAGAAACTGACGCTGCGCCGTTGACGATTTTGAGACATGGACCTCTTTTGAAAACTTTTAAAACCCTGCCAGGCGGGGAGGAAGGTTGTAAATTGTGGAGCGTCATTGAGCGAACTTTCTCTCGTTCCCACCAGCCATAGCGCCTCGGTAAAAAGCCGTTTCGAACGGAGATAGAGTCAACCTCAAGGCATACCCGATAACAGCGCCAGTCGACATAAAAAAGGAGTACGTCAATTTACGCGCGGACACCACACAAAAAATGTTCCAAGGATTATCCGTGGCGTGAAGTACCAACGAAAGGTAGGGAAATTATAAGAAAATAAGTAACCGTAAAGCATGTCTTAATGTAAGAAGAAAAAGGTGAATTCTGATAAAAACCGAAAAAAGTACACCTTTCTTGACTCAATAACGTAACATAATAATACTTAAGGATTATCAAAACTGAAGCATGAGTCAATCGTAAAGGTATACTCATGTGATCGTTTAGTACATGAAAACTAACACTCAGAATGTGTCATTCACACACGTACACGTTTGTAATAGAATGATTTAGTTAAAAAACAAGTTGAATGGAGTAAAAAACTTATTAAAAGATAAATTAAATCAGGAATGTTTCTTCATAGCATACATTTGCAATTCGTATGTTCAGTAATGGTTTGCTAACAAAATAAACCCACAGAAAGTCAACCTTAGAATTAATGCGTGAAGTCTGCAACTGAAATAAACTCACAGAAAGAGCTCCTCATTTAGGATTATCACTGTAATGTATCTGGTATGCTAGGAAAATTGACTCACAGAAAGAGTCATCCTCTTCGGTACACCATTGAATAGTGTCTGATCAGGTACCAAAAAACAACATACAGAAAGTGTGAACCTCTTATGTATACCCTAGTGCTGCATAAAGTCAATGTTCAAAGTAAACTCACAGGGCTATCCAACGGTGTCAATATATTTTATCTAATTTAATTAGTATGCTAGATATTCGCGTTTGTTTATAAGTCACGTGACTGTGCCAAAAAAAATATTCATTCTTCACCTACTTGAATGTTAATGCACCACCGTCGTTGCGAGCAAAATTCGCCTTTTCGCGGACGATAGTACAGGGATTATTTTACAGAGATATTTACACAGAGTCTCACAGAAATGCATTGAAAAGAGACATATTGGCTATAAACGGTGTGATACTTGGCAGTTGGAACTAAATTTTAAAGTGTGGTGTTATGAAGTTTTGGAAAAAGAATATCTCGCTCAACGAAACGTACACAATCAAACCAAATAATCAAATGTAGCCAGTAGAATGGTCAGGTGTGACCCTTAATCTGGACCTGTCTTTGGGTAAGCACGAACGGGAAATTTGCGGACAGGCCAATCGTAAATTGGGATTTATTTCAAGGATTGTAGGAAAATGTGAATAGAAAGTTAAGGAGCGATGTCGTATTTCTCTCGCGAGATCTCCTATGGAGTACGCCACTAGAATATGGGACCCTTACGAAGTAGGAATAGTTTCTGATATAATTCGAATGCAGCGGAGAGCAGCAAGATTTGTCAATAGTTATTACGAGAAACTTATAAATTTACTGAGTTGTTGAAGGTATTAGGGCGGGCAATTCTAACTGATAGTAGGGGAAAATATAGGCAAAATTTTTTTTAGTAAGTTTGGGGCAGACTATTTTCTGCCGGATGTTCAACATATTTTGCTCGAGCCAAACTTTTATGGTAGAAGTGACCACAAGCACTAGAAAAATGAAATAGACTGCGGAACCGATAGATTTAAAGTATCATTTTCTCCACGCATAATAATGGACCGTAACTGTTACGATGGATCAGTTCTAGGATACTTGGATCCTTTCTAGATAAAGTAGGTTTTGCACTTGTGGCAATTATCTAAACACCATTATTTGCAACAAACACCGCATGAAATATTCGGGATGATATAGCTCTTACATGATATAGTATCTTGTAGAACTATTTATCGGTGGCATTAATAATACTAACCAGTAACTGTAACTTTAGCAGTAGCATGCTTGGTGGCGTTCATTTACTTACCACACTCCTATTTTCACGTCTGACCGCACATTGTTATCTAGACTGCTTTTGGCCTGCGTCTGGTATATGGGCGAACATGCGCGGTTCTGATTTCAGCAGGGATGAGTGCTGCATGGCTTGTTTGGAATCACCCCGTGCCACACGCACTAGAGGTGGCTTGCACGGTATTTCGTAGTTGTAGATGAAGCACTACCAGGTTTTCCAGTCGAGATAATACTCCGAAGCCTTTCCAGTAGTGTTTTTTTCCGTGAAAACATAACGCAGAAGGCCGCCCCACTGGGGTCAGACGCCTTTTGCAGCCTGTTGCAGCCGAGTCACTGATGCACAGGTGCGGCACAGACTACCATTCGTCTCGCCTATCATTCGATCTATCAAGCATGTGTGGCCCCAACCAGGAGAATTTCAAACACCAGTTCAGCACTAAGGGTCATCGGAGCACACATGCCCATCTACCACAAGGCAGTAGTCCGAGAGGATACACCATAAAAGCATCGGTATTAGTTGAGGAGCGGTCGAGGAACCAGTAGGTAGTATATAACTGCCTTGTTTGGAAAAAAATGCAAAACGGAGAGAAGTTTTGAAAAAAAACACTGCCTAATTCATAAAATAGACGGAAAACTTGTGCGCGATGACTATTTTCGGAATAATTTTTCGCGAAAAAATTGGGCTTTACTTTCGTCTACCACTCAGTTTCCTCGTCCTTCAATGGTAACCTCTAATCTCACATTCAGTCCATAACAATCATGCCATACTCGGGTCAGTGGTCGAACTCTAACCGCAGAGTTATCAGGCCGGCACGAAATCAGTGTGACGAAACCAATCGGAGTCGTCACTGACGCTTCGATTCCATTGCCAAAATCTTGCCATGGTTGGATCTGTTCTCGTAGCCAACCCGGGTTCCATTTAGATTTTGTACCATGGTGAAGTCATTGATTCTGTCACTTACCTCATATACATGATAACATTTCATACCTTTGTGTTAATTGTATACCCACCAACATTAATATTATTGGCATGTGTTACGTAGTGCCACGCGCCTGAGTTTAAGCCGAGTGAACAAGAGTTGAAAACTAACATGAAATATAGTTTCCTAACGAAGTATGGCAATCATTTGGCCTCGAAATAAAACAAAAGATCGTCAAAATCAACAGGAATTATACTGAATCAAGTTAAGGTCCTCCAGATCCAATCGGTAACCCTCTATCTAATATTCTATCAAGCCGGATGCTCGACTAGCGTTCTCATCGGCTCTTCAGTTATCCAAGAAGTTATTATCACCAAGGTATCGCAAAATCAGCTACTACAATCGACCTAGGTATGCTTTACTGGCGACTTACTTCTTATCAACAAGTGAAATATTTACCACGGAAGGAATTATGGTGGGAAATTAATGACAATCAAACTTTAGTATGGTGGCACATAAAATGGGTTCTAAAGCCATGTATTTCGCTATGATTTGAAAGGAAGAACAAACGATAATACTCACCCATGAAATTGCATCAAGAAACGGAGGTAAACTGCCGCCTTTCTGAAATCACAATAGTTCACCATTATTTTCTCAGCTGCAACTTGTTAGAAATGTGGCACTGGCACGACTTCAAATAGTTAACATACTCCGTGACATCAGGGTTTCCGCCCTAGTATTTTTGCTCGGATGACGTAAAAACATGCGGGCGAGTAACATTGATGGTTCTATTCACTTTTCATTGCAGCTTCCACACACTTAAAGCACATTAGACTGTGCTTAAAGGCAATAGCAAGCCAGCAAGAGCTTCGCAGTGAATATGACGAACTTCCATAATGAATCGACTGCCGCAGTCGATATGTACGCGCTCGAGGTCGAAGGAAATTTGGATATATTAAATATCAATTTATAAATTTTGGTATTAGTAATCTATATTATTTCGATCGCATCATTTTTTTATATGTAATTAAAACTCACCTACATTTATCGCGAAGGTTTGCTGAAATAATTGCCATAGAACGTATGTACTGGCAGTCCTTCGATTCTTAATCAAATGATGTAAATATCTATTCGAACAACGGCCTTCATTTTAGACCTATTAGGCGGCGTACAAGCATGAAGAATAGAGGGAAGGAAGGATATATTAAGGAATCAATCGGAATGGCGAAGGTTTGAGACAGAAACATCAGCTCAAGGAGAGATGTTCCACAATCCTCACCATGCGCTCGGGCTTCCCGTATTACCCCTAGCAGTACTGCTCTCAGTGACACGATTGTTTTTATTACACCGATTTCGTAGTACTTTACCAAAGGAAATGAAATGCTTGCAAGTAAACATCTTGATAAAACCCTTGAAAAGTAATCTATGAAAATGGCAGCATTTATAAATGCAGGAAAAGGCTGTTATCACATGAACACATTCCCAAAACAAATGTGCCACACCCTCTGAAAGCAGGGGCAGTTCCAGACCGGAGGTTGGGGGCCTTTGCAACTAGCGGCTCACGGCTAACAGAGGGTATGTACTGTCCCCAAGAAGAGGTGGGTTCGAGGGTCTCGTCCGGGAAATTCGTATCAAGCATTGTGCAAAATGGTGCGTTTCACGTGGTTATAGAGTGAATTTATCTTTCCTTTTTAGTTACCACCAAATTTCCATAATTTCAAACTTGTTTTGATTTACAATCTAGTAAAATGATTACAGAAACCTTAATTTAGCATGATAGATATTCCTACCATCATACTTCCAAACAAAAGAATATTTCTTTTAGTTTTGGGTCTGTGAAAATAATTGAACTATGCCTGGTTTGGAGGGGGGGGACTAATTGTCCCCTTGAGGCTGCCCTTAACATCATTGGCTCATGTCATTAATATGGAACACAATTTCTACCAATGAAGCTAACAAGTCAGGCAATAAATTCAATGGATACAAAAGAAAAGTGTGGGATCCTACACTCCCTGCTTATTTTAAAGAAAATGGCAATTAGAGAAAATTAAGTGAAGTTACACAAAGCCCAATCGGCTGTCTTTAACTTCTTGGACACGTCAATTTTTTACCTTAATAGACATTCTGAGAAGAGTTTTAAATTTCTTGATTATGCTGGTTCCAATAATTTGAAAAATCATATCATCGTCATAAGGTGTGGCCCACCAACTTCAGCGAATTTCCACTTCATGCCTGCAGCCGGGCATGCTTCATCATTCAGTGCTGAGAGAGGTGTTTTATGTGGTGAAGGCTGAAGCATAAATTACCTGTAGAGATTTAGGGAAGGTTAACTCAATTTTTCAGAGTAACATTTATGTTTATGTCCTTCAGTCTTCACTTTCTACTGCCATCCGTCTTCTCAGGATTACTTTTTCAAACTGATGAAAGTATGATGGTTACTCCACATTAATGTCTTAGGCACACCAAATAAATTATTTCCAGTTGTTGAGCCACAATGCTTGAATACCCATACTCCACACCTAATTCAAATTATTTTAATTGGCTTTTCAACCAACAATCTTTCAACCACCATATTTTCAAATCTTATGTTTAACCAGTAATAAAACACGAGCCAAGTTGAAACTCATTAAAATTAAACAAATTAAAACAAACTTAAAAAAGGAAGTATCTGGTGCCTTCCGGTCAAATGAGTGGGATGAAACCTTCAGTTCTTCCAACAGTTCTAGATCCAACAAGAGAGAAGAAATGGAAGCTCTCATGAAGGCTTCATTCAGCAATTACAATCTGATAAATGTAACAACAAAGTAACCTTATAAAGCACAAATGCTGTGAACATGTTAGGTCCTGAGTAGGAGAGGCTTGTAAGCAGCCAGTCATACCCTACACAAGCATGTTGCTAAAACCAATCCTTAGAATTCTTGAAATTTATATCAACAAGTTTCATCAAATCAATTCCCAAGTTCGAAAACTTCATACTCTATATCCCTAAGTATTAATTATACAAGAAAATTTATTATCCTCATTCTCACCAACTCAGGCTTATTTTTTTAACTGGTTGATAGAGAATGTACCTTAACCCTTTGCGTTCGGGGGTCAAGTGAGACTTGAGAGCTCTGTGAGAGCCAGTAACTCCCGTGTCGAGTATCACTCAACATTCAATCCAAAAATTCTGGGGTACTTAAAATTAAATTCTTAGTGGTCTATAGTTTATGGGTAAAAGAAATCAGAGTGCAAAGGGTTACTAGGATCCACCTATATGGTAGCAGAGCATAATAAATTTTTATGTAATCACAGCAGTCGATTTTAAAACACACAAACATTCAGCAGGTAACAGAGGAATAGGCCAAAAGGTCTATGGGTGGTTTCAATTTATTTTTAATCACTGAACAATAACAATGTCATCTAAAAGCAGAAATCAAGTGAGGTACACAGGCGTGCACTTGACAAAGGAAATCTAAACGAGACAAATATTTCTACCAGTACGCTCTAAGTACACTAGTTAACAGTCACATAAATATTTACCAGGGAGAATGTATGAGTATTATCACACAAGGTTTGTGCAGTAATACAGGCTTACTAAGATCACCATGTCAACACTCAAGGAGGCAACAAATGGGTGATTCAAAGGTCGTTGAATGTATAAATAAATCTCAGCCCAATTCATTCAAATGTAACAGTTGAATTCACAAATAGAACTAGCCCACCAGCTAATAACAGTGAATTCTTGAAGTAAATATGTTATGCCTTATTGACTGTCAATTGTGCTTCATCAAACTGACCTATCTTTGGCAATGATACTGGTGACTAGTAAGTTTGGATTTATTTAGTGTCTGTCTTAGAGTATATGAAATTTTAATTAACTTGGACAAAAATGAGGCTATTAGGAAAGAATGTCTTTATATATAAGAATTGGCTCAAAAAACTAAAACTCATTTCTATGGGTATTCATAATTTTGTATTGTGAAGCTTGGAATAGCCATGTCTGCCATAACAGATACAGGTATTCAAATTTGAGTCAGACAGAAATTCTGATGCAAGCCTTCCTCAGATTTCTTCTTTTTATGCTCCAAAAAACAAAGTATTTGCGTTAGTAAGTAATAAGTCATAAGATTAATACACATCACTTAAAACTTGTTACTGCCTCAACCTGAACATGGATCAGAATTCCATGACCAAGCTTAGTGATTTTCATATAATATTAAAATTAAACCTGCAGAACACTAATTAAACCCTCATCAGACTTTAGGAGAGCAAAATATATTAAAGCTTATCATAATTACTTCAAAAACACATTAGATTCACAAATATATTAGACTAATATCCTATTTTTGTTCACGCAGTCTTAACAAAGGTTAATAAAAAACTTACTATAAAACTAGTAGGGATAAGTAATTGTTATGACAACATTTTTTATGGTGTACTATCAACAGGCGAAGAGTTAAATATGTTAAATAAGCCACCAAGCAGAATATTAGTGTGAAATTTGAAATTAGGCCAAAACTTAAAGTCTGAGACATCACATTTTAAGTAGAGTTAATGATTCAAGAAGTTTTAAAATTCCAAAAGAGAAAACATTGATTAAGATTTATACAAAAATTTCAGAAAAATTATTATAATATGAAGAGAATTTTCTAGTGACTACACACTCAGCAAAGGATGTAAGTTTTCAAATTAAAATCTACATTACGAGAAGAATTAATGAAATAGTTCAGCACACTAAGTATGTTTAAAAAATATATTTTCATGAGGGTCTTCATGGGTAATAGAATTATGATATCATTGTTTTCAATTAAACACCACACTAAAAGCATAATGCAATATGATTCTTGTCACCCAAAGGTTTTCATTTAGGAGAGTTGAGCTAAATAATACCTTAATTATGCATTTCTAGTCTTTACTTGAGACTTTTCCTTCCCTTTTCTTCCTTCTGCTCATTCACTCATTGAATTCTTACCCTGCCAGATAAACTAATAAGCTTTAACTTGATATTTCATTCAAAGATCTACTTACTTATAATACTTCATTCAAAGATCTACGTGGGAAGGCTTAGGTATTTCACATGAAACAAGAGGTTTCAGAGAAAATATGAAGAAGTTAACCCTGGCTTGATTTCCTTTCATTCATTGCAATCTAATGTCTTCAATAACAAGAAATTAATAGTACATCATTATTTCACCCAGCTTCTTCCCTTAAATAAGACATGAAAGCCTCACCCTGCTTCTTCCCTTAAATAAGACTTAAACACTATAACAACAACAACTTAAAAACCTCCCAAGGTGCCACTAAGCAGATCCATCAGTGATCTTACATGCTGGCAATTTATTTCAAATATTTATGACTGAGAAAAGAGCCAAAATGTATATGAACAGTGCCATCAATCAGAATCAGGAAAAAAATTATGCTCTTTCAATCCCAAAAAAATGAAAGTCTGCACACCCTTATTTCATGAAACAAACAAAGCATGAAACATACACTGGAAGCACTTAAATAACTACAGAAGATAATGTGATTGGAAGATCCAAGCATCTGAGAAATGTACCCTAAGTATTGTACTACAACTTGCACGATTAATTGTGTAGATGCATCACATTTGTTATAGTAAAATACATGAAATGCATTCTAAATGGTACTCCAATGCCTACAAGCAATATAATGGGACTGATAATTAATTTAAAATGAGAGGCATTATAAGTGAGAAAGAATAAGCCCTCAACTGCTTACTACCAAAACTAATAAAACTCACAACAAATTAACTTGATACCTTTCCAATATAAAACGTGAAACCTTAAAGTCACACAAAGAAGTTAAGAATGGTGTATTCTAAATTAAATGATTTTTAAATGGGCTAATTTTAAGTACTTACCTCAAAAACTACTCATTTAAGCATGTGATTCACTTTTTTAGATGAAAGAAAATATGCAACAAAAATAACTAAAATCACGTTAGTCTGATTAATTTTATTTACAATTAATCAAAAACCATGACCTGCTCATTAATAAAGTTGTTCATTGTACAGCCAACCAAAACTAAAAATTAATTAACAAAGCCAATAGCAGGTAAAAAGTTAGGTACTATTTATAAAATTTGAGAAAGATATAGTCACAATAAAAAATCTATCATGTCACTGGTATTGTTTCCATTTATTGAAATAGATATAAGGTAAACTTTAGGATGGGCTTTCAATCTATTACATTTTCAAGGTTTCTGGAAACAAAATTATTCACTTTCAACACCCAAATTAAATTTTACAACATATGATGCCACAACATAATTTGTTTCATTGATAGAAGACTACAGTCAACTACTACCTGAAGAAGGCATCATATTCAAAGAGATCAGCTTTGGCCAAGTGTACAGCACTTGCCATTGTATATTCTGCATCCTACCAGACAAATAAATGATAAGTTAACAAAGGTAAATTATTCTAATAATTTTTCTGGAATGTTATAAATAATTAGTTATAAAAATAAAAAATATTCATGTTATTAATACCAATCTGAACAATACTACAAGTTATTCAAGAGATAGTTTCCATGTAGCATGCACACTCAAATAAATATCCAGCACCCGTTTAACAACTTTATATATATATTTTTTATATGCTTTGAAAAACAATGTTAAAACACACGCACGCATTGAAAAGAAGAGCTAATCCAGTAAAAACCAAGGAATTCAAAGAAATCACTGTTAGGGTGAGCACCAACTACCTTCTCACAGGGGGTAATAGATGGAGCATCTACATGGAAGAAAAAAAATACCTTGCAGAAAAAGTTTCAAGAGAGAAGCAAAAGACGACAGCTGCAGAGCAAAAGGGGCACACATTTCTGTAATCAATCAACTCCCCCAAAACGCAAAACATTTTTTTTTTCTCACTTGAATGTTGTACCGAGTCCAACTTTTATACAAATGCAGAGTTACAAGGTGTAAATTTATAAAATCGCGTACACGCCAAAGGCACAAAAATTAATCAGCCCCTCACTTCTCGATTGACTATTTTTACTTGAGCACACACACGCAGGCATAGTGAGTATTACTTCGTCATAAATGTCCTATTCACATGTTCTTTTGGGGGGGTGGGGATTTGAGGTCATATATCACTACCCCGTATATCGCATGCCTCCTTGCTTAAGTTAGCAAGAGCCTCAGTAGTAGCAAGAAGGTCACTGAAGTTGTGCGGCCTGACAGCCTCAGGGGATAGACCGTTAAGTTGCGGATCAACCTTGTCGAAGAAGAAGAAGAATGGGTTTCTCAGACACAAATAAAGGAATAGGCAGTCAGACTTGTAAGGGAATGATGAGGGTTGGAAATGGAATGCTTCCTTTAAATTTTAGTTTCTACTTCACAATGAAAACACATTCAATTAGGCTTTGTTTCAGAAGAGACCACTAAGAGAAGACCTGCCACATATGAACATGCTTAAAAGAATAGCAGTGCTTGTTTCTTTTCCTTCACAAAAAAATCTATATCAATGAACATGATGTTCAGACTGCACCAACAACATTTCACCACTAGGGCAGCGTCAATCTTGGATTAGACCAATTTAACTTCTTTTTACATGCATCACACCTTTTCACTGGAAGATTTCAGATGGAAAACAATATTGCAAACGCAGCACAGTCTATGCATATAGGCCTAAGCGATGTACCTTGGCGGAAAGGAAATTGTGGAGGGCAAACACAAAGGGTTTGGGACAGGCTTCCAAGTCCAGCACCTGCAAAATTACAAAACAAACATTAAAACTTGTGCCAGTAAAAATAACTCATCTAAACGGGGGAAAAAAATGGTAGCGTAAATCTACTTCACTCATCCACATTGAATTGGTTATGATGCTATGGATATGACTAAACATTAATTTACTGGGGCGATTTCAATTTTTGCACATTACTTAGGATTATCTATTACATCAGAATGTACACACAGAAATTTGCCCTGGCAGTAAAAAATTAGTACTGACAACAAATAAAAATTCTTTAAATAATCTGGCTTAAAAGAGATGCACCAGCTTAAAAGACATACCCTAGCTTTAGCCACACATTTCCTGAGCCTTTCCAATTTGGAAGCAAAAATGTGAAGAGAACAAAGACTGCAACAAGCCACAATCTGGAATGTTGCCATGCTTTGTTTATCACCACCAAATTCATCAGCATTCTCATCAGATTCTGCAGCATATTTCCATAAATTTTCCACAAAAATATTCCTAGTATGTATGTATTGTTGCCACAGATTATTCTACCACAAATTACTGCTTAAACAATATCTCACCAAATCATAAGTGAACATGTTAGGAATATCAGCAAGTAATTTTTCGGAACTAAGGGGACAGGTACCTCGAGACCGAAAACCAACCTCTCCCAATCTTTTAGCCAAATTGGACCTAGGAATTGACTACATGATATGCTGGATGAATCACCAATGATTTCTTTGGGGAAGAAAACCATGTCTTATAACTTGGAAAACACAGATTAGGCAGGTAGAATTACTAAACTGCATCAAACATGCTAGTTCTGCTTACTTGGGGCATAACAGATTAAAATAACATAAATATCTCATTCAGAGTGAAGTAAAGACAAACAATAACAAAAGAAAATACCATATTTCCTAGCCAAATAGTCACAATGATTTTTTTAGAAATTGAATGAAGATGAAAACAATTATATCTACATCCGTTAACAGCAACACTAAACACAACAAAGAAAATGGGATTGTTAACTTCTGAAATTAGTAATTATACTAAAGTTACTCATTGTAAAGACCCAGAAATAAATGAATTATGGAGCTTGCCCATAGCTTGCTGCCACAATACAACCTCTCAGAGAAAAGGGACAATCTGCCAGCAATGAAAAATCATATGCATAAAAACAGCACTCACTTTTGTCCATTAGATACAGGCAGATTTTAGAATGTAATTAACAAGAACAAATTAGTCTTACGGACAAGGAAATATGGCATCACAGCTGAAAATGACTTCAATCATGAGGATATCACTCTATTTTGGTTAGCATAAATATCCTAATGCAATCAATTGAAAGAAGAAATGAGTGGTAAGTGAAAATCGTCATAAAAGTGGCATGGTGAGAGAAAATCAGCATCATCTTAGTTTACTTTGCCAGAAATGTACACAAAATTATGAGAATTTGCATATGTTGATAGTAATTGGAGAGGAAGCGATACGCCAATTAATGAGTCCAGCCATCCATTAATTGGAGGAATAAAAATTACTACGCCACTCTAGTACTTCCTGAGCAAACATATTGAGATATGTTGATTCCAAACTTCAAACAAAAGATCTCTTAGGTGCCCAAACCATCCATGTGCAAATGTAACTCAGGGTATTGCAGACATATGGCATACATCCTCATGCTATTTCAAATTCCAAAATGTTTGACACACTTTATACGGCAAGACTTTATACAAATAAAACAAAGTTTAACCCTCTGTGCCTAACAATCAATTAGATGTCTTTCTATTTTCAAAACATCCGCACCATCTAAAGTACGAAACAATTCACAACCTCTTATTTTCCAGGTTCCTTCACATTTCGAAATTATCGAAAAAATCGAAAGTAAAGAAAAGGGGTCAAAGAACAATGAATAAATCTAGAAAATCACAGGTTAGCTGATTAAACTGAAGCCATGATTGAATTATTCAATGAGGAGAGAAAAATTGGCTGTCCCAAATATCTCCCTTGGCTTTGGATGTCTTATACAGTCACACCACTCACAGCAGCAATCATAATCTGGCTTGAAATACACATTAAGACTTTTACAGCCTCCAAGAATACCAGCAACATCTTTGACGGCCTTTCCTGTATCACTGATGAATCTCCACTAGGCTAATCTACCCAGCGTGCTACATGAACAGAATTTCTAAATGCAATAATAAAATTTTACCAGTGACAATAAAAAAAATGTCAACAATGTGATTCATTAAATATACTCAGGACCCTCAGAAAATAAAAATCTTAGAAGATATGCAAAAAATAACAAGGCAAAGTACAAGATACTACAAAAAGAGGATATCTGGCACTAAAGCTTATTAATGCAAGATAAAAAACTTTACTTTCACCTGGACAAAGGATGTATTTCAATAAAGGTACTTCCAAGAAGTTGAGTAACCATGGAAAAAATAGGAAAATCATTTCAAAATTCTAACAATAAGTAATGAGGTAAATTTTTCAGAAAACACATCAGGGAGAATATTTTTCACAGGCTGCTCTCACCATTATCCAAACACCATAATATATTTCTCAAGATAAATGTATAGTGAAGAATGGGTTACAAGTAAAATTGAGGAGCTCATTTGCTGTTTGCCACAAATTCATTTGAATGCAAAATATGTGCTACCCCATATCTACACAATTCTCTTCAATGTCTATAAGATCAAGTGGTCAATTCAATACTAAAACACTTAAATCTACTGCCTATGACTGCTTTAAAGTACAAATATCATGCACACCAAATTAATATACATGATGAATGTTTTATGTCTGGCAATTAGGAGGATAAAGCATATATCTTGGTCATCAAAATGATAACCTAAAACATGTCAATCAATTGAAATCAGAAATTAATTAATTTCCGATTAGCAAATCACAGGAATATGCGTACTGAATACACTTGTACGAGGTCTGTTCAAAAAGTTTCCGAACTTTTCTTATTACAAAAAAAATTCCTCACCAACAAATTATTGGTCAGGGTCCCCTTCAAAGTAGTCTTCTCTCCAACGTATACGCTTATCCCAAAGGTGTTTCCGCTTCTTGAAATAGTCCTGGAATGCTTCTTCCAGAATGCTCATAAGCTCCTCTGCCGAATTTTCCTCTATCTCTGAAATGGTGGCAAATCTCTTTCCTTTGAGCAGGGTTTTTTGTTTTGGGAACAGGAAATAGTCACACGGGGTAAGGTCTTGTGAGTAGGGTGGGTAGGGAAGCACAGTGGTCTTGTTTTTGGCTAAAAACTCATCAGTTCTGAGAGACAAATTTCGTCGTGTAATTTCGTCGAAAAATTGTCGTGGTGAAAAAATTACTCGCCACTCCTCCGAATTTTGGGCCGTTTTCGACTGATTCTCTCTCTTAGGCCTGTGATAACCCCAGATAGTACTCCTTGTTGACTGTCTGACATTTAGGTAGGTATTGGTAATGCACAACCTTCTTTACATCGAGTAAAACAGTCAACATCACCTTGACATTCCAGCAAACTTGTCGAGCTTTTTTGGGGCTGGGGGATGTTTCAACAATCCATTGCGAAGATGCACTTTTTAATCGATGTCATATCCATAAACACATTACTCATCATCTGTTATGATCCTGTAGAAGAAGGTTTCATCCTCATCAGCTTGATCAAACAGTTCCTGACAGACTTGAAATCGATGTTGTTTCAGGTCTGCTGTCTTCAGGCGAGGCACGAATTTGGCGGCGACTTGATGCATCCTCAATTTGTCAGTAAGGATTTCATAGCACGAACCAATCGAGATGCCACACTCTTCTGCAAGTTCCCTGATAGTCAAATGTCGATTTCCATGAACAAGATCGTTCACTTTCTCGATCAGTTGATGTTGATGGTCTTCTGGAACGCTCGTCATCTTCCACTGATTTCCACCCCTTTTTGAATCAGGTAAACCACTCATAACACACAGTACATTTCATAGCATCCTCACCATAAGCCTTGGTAATCAACTCAAAAGTTTTCGTGAAGGATTTGCAGAGTTACATGCAGAATTTCACAGAATAACGCTGCTCCTTCAAAGAGCTCATTTCCGCAGATCCAATTTTTCGCCACACTCCACGAAAACCCTTTCACATAAACAGCCATAACTAAGCAACAAAACAATATATCAACAAAGTGGTTATAGGTGATTATTTGGGAAGTTTTTGCGGACAAAATGCCACCTTGTGGATCAAAAAATAACCAGCTGGAGGTGCGCTATTCAAAAAGTTCGGGAGCTTTTTGAACAGACCTCGTACATGTCCACCCCTATTTTTTGGCTAATAAAGCCAGATCCTACGTCTTTCTGTTCTCATGAACATGGAATGCTCTCGAGCTTTCCCAACATGCCATGATTACCATTTTTATTCTCACATCTCAAAGGTTATAATAATTGAACTAAGAATTATCTTAGGTTGAAAGACATGGTATCCAATATATGAGTTTTCTCTGAGAAATCAAGCTCACAGGCATTTAAGAAGCACCCAAGTTTTGCCCACAACATAAAAAATAAAGGTTTATCTTTATTACCCTTTGATCTTGTTTATAGTGAAACTGAGAAGTGATCTTTTACTGATTACTGAAGCAAACACAATGACATGATGTGAACGGTTCCCACAGGAAAACAGCACTTCTCATTGGCCAAAATATACAAAATAATTAATGTACTGTAATCCTGCATGCAGTAGACAGCACTTGAGTTGGGCCCCAGTAGAGGCATTCGGGCAAGTAATCTTAATCACTGAATGCAGAGTCACATTACAATGTTACTCTCTTATTGCTCCCTGGGAACCTACAGTGGTGAGGGAAATATGCAGCAACCGTTGGTCTGTACTTCATGTTTAGTCTGACCCCCAGTTTCATGACAAAAAAATTTATCAAAAAATTTGGACTATATTCAAGTGCATACAGTAGTTACCCTATTTCAAACTCAGTCTCAACTGCTATTTCCAACAAAACATTAAAGGAAAAGATGGACAAAACTGTTAATAATACCAATGCAACAAAAATAATTGAGTCATGCCATGCATAACTGAATAAGAATTAAATCCTAGGATATAAAGCCATATTTAAATAACTGCCATTCTGCTTATTCCATTTTTTTTAAATCACATATAAGATACATTTAGGAAGGCATAAATAAGAGTTCACAGAAAAATATCACACAATTTAGAGGGACTCTACGGTCATTTCCAGCAACCCAACGATGACCCAGCTCAAAAGATACAATATCAAAAGCATTCCAGCCACCATCAACTAATTGCTGTAAAGGAGTACAAATGTAAAGTAATTAGAGATATCAAAGACTTAAATGCAACTTATTCATCATCATATTATGTCTGATATAACTTTCCTGTTCAAACTACGAAACTTTTATATCATTAGCCCTAAACAACCAGAAATTTTAACTCATCCTACTCCAAATTAATACTTGACCTGAGAGACAGATTAATTTACTAAAGTAAAGCAATGACTTCATGTTTCATTCACCACTTCCAAAAATTATTAAAACTTCAAGTACCATTGCTAATACAAGCAATACTTTAAAAACATTCTTGGCAAGTTTTAAGTTCCGTCAAATGTGATTCCCTTTAGGATGAACTCTCCTTTCACCTATGATAATTAAAGTGCTATGTCATTTCTTTGAATCTTATAAGGACACACAATCATGTACAGTATTATAATTACTCTATTAGCAGATGGTAATGCCCGCCTATGAACTCTATATAATTCAACATTAAGAGCTACAGCAAACAATGAAATCTAAGACTGGCATTACCCCAGCAACTGACATCAACGTGATGGTTCAACATGGGAGCAACCATTCAAAGGGGAAATCTTCATGAGAGCTTCACAGCAACACAAAAATTGGAATGAGTACCACAGAATGTATCACTGCTTGAGTACGGAAAGTGTACCAACATACCATCTCGCCACCTCCATCACCTACGAACTCGAGCCACAGCAAATGTGAAGAATCGTCACGAGATGACTTAAGCTGTTCGAAAGGGAAAGACCAAAGGGTGCAACCTACAATTCCTGAAGATGAGCCAACTTCCGTCAGGGTGAATCCATTCTCGTAGTGGAGCACCAAATTCGCATGGTGACCCTCCCAAATACACCCTGAAAGTATAACATCAAAGTTTATGATTCAGCATCAGGTCACACTGCCTTTAAAAGGCCACATAACATGATTTCTGACGTTAGAGAGATGTAGCCAAGATTTTGTTTGTCCACTCTGTCCCTCACGCCCCCCAGACTATATCACCAGTATATACAATGAAAAACATGCATTATACAAATAAATTCTTCTCGGGTTTCCCACCAGGTCAATGTATTCATATTTGCCAATGTTTCGGCAAGCAACTCGTCTAATGTCAGCAGAATCAGAAATGGGTATATAAGACAACAGTGAAGCGGTACATCCTGAGAAAGAATAGCCACACATTTTTCATGCATGGATAAGAACTTTCAATTTATTCTGAACGGTAGGGGAGACACTTGCTGAAACATTGACAAATATGGATACATTGACCCAGTGGGTAACCGGAAAAGAATTTATTCATAGCATTCACTGAAAAAGAATTACACATTATATAAATTAATAACTATCATCTGAAGCATGTATTCTTAACTATACAAGATATGAATGCAATTGGTATACAATCGTGTACTACTGATATATTTCTTCTAAAAGTTGCACACCATGCTAGGATGGGTGGAAACATTATTGGCCGTATTCATAGATGTCAGCTAAAAGGCACAAGTAGGCGACTAACTTAGTCAGCTACTAAGAGTACTTAGTCGCATACTAAAAAATTGTATTCATAGATCCTTTCCAGTGAGCTACTAGGAGCTACTAACCTAGTATGATACTATCGCCATTATTGTAGCGGAGTACATAATTGTCGGTAGCGACTGCCCTAGAAACAATGAAGCAACGCTTGGCAACACTGCCACTGGCTTCATTGTACGCAAATTCGTATGTCATACATCAATATTACTACAATTAGGCCATCGTTAAATACTCCAATTTCTCCATATTTTAGAATTACCATCATAATTCCGACACATCTTCCATAAAATCTGATTATTGTATAGAAAAATCGGGAATACATGCTTGTCATAAACTTTATTTTTTGCCACACAAGTAGCAATACACCAAAAACTTGCACAGATCGTTCATAAAATAATTTGAACACACTGGAGCTTCAACACATCAAAATTGAACTCACTCCATCCAATCGCACCAAATTAAGGTATCAGTTATATTCAAACAAACACAGGACTTTCTTGAGGTATCCAAATTCCATCAATATAAAAACACACAAAATAGAATATGTTTGCCTTTAGTTAATGGATAATAACTGGTATTTACATAGAAAATGTAACAGTACTCACATTCACACACTAACCATCATTTTGTAAATGAAAAACAATCATGCACATGGTACAGCGAACATTGTCACTATTTAATCTGAATACCTATTTGTCCCTTCCCGAATCCTTTCTGAGCATTAAATAAAACGAAACTGATCACTTATCCACTTAGAAGACAAAACATAAAATATGATGCGATATACTGCTGAAGCACTGGAAGAAGTTTCTATCACTCTGTGAACCATAACAATGTTCTGCTATCAAAACAAAAATGAAACGAAATAGAAATTTACGGCAGAATGTAAACAGACCAGCGCTATGATGTAAACAGACTCACAATTACAATTATTACCTGTGCAAAATCATTATAATTCATTAAGATAATAATTGTACGTCTTTATATCAATGTAAGACATATTTCTACGACAACACAACTGTAATATGCTTGAGTTAATTACTCTGAAGCACCTCACTTGATGCAGTAGTCACAAAAACTAATATGCACTTGAAAATTGTTGACGAGGCTTCCTCCTGGACACCTTTAAAATGGGCTGTATTCTCTTAATCATCTAAAACCACAAATGAACATACTAATGCCGGAAGAATTAAAAAATGCAATTGTTACCCTAAAAACCAGTCAATACACACACAATGATTTATGCACTTAATAAAGCTGTGAGGTGTAGCACTGATGAAACGAATTGAAGAAGAGATGATGACCACCTAACGACGCTCGAAACCACAGAAATCATCTCACTAATTCCTCCTTTTTCATTGAATAATTCACTCATGAAGCACTACCGAGTACCACAACATGGTGTCGTAGACTAAGAACAAATAATAAAAATGCTCAGTTTGATCCAGCAACAGTACTACACGTCGCATCTGCCAGCCTTGAGAAAAGCAATTCCACCAGTATCTATGGTATTTTCGCCTAAAATCTCCATTATAGCTTCAGGTTATCACCAGAGGTGAGCCACTTGTGACAGACTGCCATATTTAGTATCGTCTCAAAACAAGTCGAGAGAGTGTTTAAGAATCGGCTACTAAAATAGTGGCTCACTTGGCGCTGCTGAGCTCAGTAGCAGTCTATGAATACGATTTTGTTAGTTGGCGACTAGTTAGTGCGCTACTAAGCCGATAGTAGCTCACTAAGGAATCTATGAATACGGCCATATATCTTTAGGAGCACGGCAAGAAATTATACAATCGAAACTTAGTATTTTAGTACATAGTATTTTCAAGTTTCTATTGTACCACTAACAGCAATTCGGCATGTTTCAGGGTTAAGTTTGGCTAATTCTTTGAAAATTGCAAAATTATCTTTGAATTCCCCTCATGAAAGATGATTAACTGATTTAAGTTCTCCTGAAATTCTCCTGAAACAAACTCATAAAAGATGCAGTATTGTACAGACAAGCCACAGAGATGATGTTTTCAGATCACATGAATTTTTAAAATTTTGGTACACTTCTTGAATGGCAATTATTAATGTCAGCACTTGATGTACATACATATGGAATAAGTATATTTTTTGAGTTCATAAGTAATTTTCATTTTTTGAATTCACGAGTACGCCACTTAAAATGGAGAAATACATTTTACGTAATTTCCTATTCCATGGCTGTAGTCAACAGTTAGAATCCCATGCCTATGCACAACTCAGGCTGCATAATTACAATCAACATTAGCACAAGTACAGCTCAAGCTCCATTATAATTAGTTTGATATAAAATTTTAACACATAAATACGGACTGACATTTGGTCATCGGCAATTTCGTTTTGAGGGGGCACAATCCCATGATTTTTTGACATTCAGAACTTTCTTAACTATACTGTATATTTCCAGATAGAATATTTGGTTATCCAGAATTTTTTAAACATCTTTGCACATGGATAATGACTTCAATGGAAGTAGCGAGTACAGTGATGACTCGATGTATGTTGCTGCTAGCAGGAATCATCCTGCCCACACAAACTTCCAGTTTCTTCATAAGAAATAAGATGTAAGCAGACAACAAAAATGTCGATTCCAAAAATTGCTAAATTTTGCCAATCAACGGATTTTTATACTTTCCACTGCTTGAGTTCCACATAAAGTTATGAACTTAATAATTTTGTACAACTTACATTAAATATACAAGCAACCCATTCGGCATATCAATCATTGTTATATTTCCAATTGTTCAACACTAGTGTGTTCATAAATTTAGAAAGGTCTGAGAAATTTCTCACAGAAAAAAAGTACTTCCAGGAAAAAATGAAGATTCATGCATTTGAATACTTTCCTCCCAGAGAAAATTTATCCGTAGTAACAATTTTTATCCCCAAGCACCTTCATGTGATCTGAATTTCATCAAATGTTTAGCAATAGCAGGATTAAAATGGCCCAAGTGAGCAAAATACAATACATTTTACTTTCAGTTCAAGCCCAAACCACAGTCGATTACCACCAATATCAATCCCTACTGCCATAGAAGGGTATGCTAATACACCAAAATACCAATAGCAAGTGACTTCTACAGCTACTGTCATAGAATTAACTTCCCTGCACAAATCAGAAACCCATTTTCTTCTTCATAGCATTCAAAGGAAGTCATTTTATGTTCAAAAACTTTCTTAGAAAGTGCTAAAAATAAAAAAATGATCCTCATTGGTTTACAACCAGAAATCCATTGGTTCTGCAATGACTAGATAGTTTAGTTACACAAAGTACCGTGTTGAGTTCCAACATTTTCATTTTACAATTCTGGGAGCATCCCAAAAGTCATTCAAATAACTCTCCATATATTTTCTATGAAACTTAAATATTATGAAATTTTAAGATTGCTTTGAGGAAATAAAAGCCCCTTAATAGATAAAGTTCATCAACTCACTTGTCGCAAGTGTTTTTTGTTGCTGAACAGCACTGTGCGCACCGGTCACAAGAGACCTGGCCCAATCAGCCAAATCTCTGTGCGTTTCCGCCCGGAACTTGTGCAAAGCAATTCCCTCCGATGTCCCTACTCGCACACTAAATGTTATTGCATCGGTACCCGAGTTGAGAGTGCCCCCTCCACCAAGTGAACTACCCCTGCGGCTGGAACTCAGGAGCCTAAAAAGGAGAAAAAAAATATGATACATTTATATGGAATAATAAGCCTTTCACAGCAAGCAAATTCAAAACCTGGAAACCTAGGACTGCCAAGGCCATTTTACACATATTTTTTATGTTTTAGTCATTATACTGTTCCAAGCAATGACAAAAATTTAAAAAAAATAAGGAGCAGACATAGTGGGTGATGTGATCTGCTGAAAGAAAGGAAAAGGATGCTGTGGGTTGATGATGGAGAGGAACATGTTAGGGAGGGGAAACAAAGTAACACAATTCAAGGAAGAGAGGAAAGGACATACGCCAAGATAAGGAATTACATTGTAAACAGAAAAACAGCCTGTGGCAGGAAATATTAGTATAAGTGATCCTTGATACTTGATCCATCAAACCGATCCTATCTTTACAGAGTGATCACCCCAAACATTAAACCATAATTTTACTTACGTTCAATTTTCTAAGGTTATGGATCATTTGAGAAACAAATCATAAAAACAACAAGTTTAACCCTCTTAGTTCTGACCCCTGCCAGCGGTTCTAGTGAGAAATGCGGAGGGTAACTAGAATGAAATGTATCACTCTAGGAAAATAAATATTATAAAGTTATTGTTTAAAATATCCATATGCAGTTTTTCTTATTGCGTATGCATTGAATTAGGTAATAATAAAAAAATGCTTATACTTTGTACAAAAAATAGTTGTAATTATATTTGTGTGCAAAAGTTAAACAATATTTTGCCTATGAGCCGATATATTGGCCCTCCGCACTTTACGCCTGAGATGCCAAAGCCGATATATCGGCCCGACGCACTAAAAGAGTTAAACTACATTTTAAATGCAATAAAAATTTTAAAAATTAGTCTTCATAATCACAAAAATGCTGGTCAACATAAATGCCTGAGGCAGTTTTTACACCAAAAGCTGATAAGTTGGACCACTGGCAGCAAAAGGATTTAACAAAAATTGTCGGGGATATGAGTTGTGGTGAGTTGAAACCAAAATTTATCAAGTCCAAATCCTCATAATTTTTTAAAATGTCTAATCCAAAATCAGTTCAATACCCTATGGTGTCAAAGCAAGAATAGGACCTGAAGACATCACATAAAAAAGACAGTTTGGGAGGGAAATGAAACACCACCACTACTGAATGGGCAAAACTATCAGACAGGTTAGGTTTTAGAGCCAATATTTAAGGGAAAAATTCTTTCGTACAGAAAGGATGACAAAAGTCTACAGAGTGTTTGCTAGAGAGCAAAAAGGTCAATTGCATATGATATAAATTATTATTGAAAACGTTCGGTGAAATTATTGAAAAAGACAGGGTATTCTTTGATCTTGAAATGGCATATGATAGCAAGAAAAGAGGTATGGCAGAGGTTGAGAGAGAAGAGAGTGCCATAAAAATTTATGAGACTAGTGAAACAGATTTATGCCAGAGAAATGACTCCATTTATAAGCCCTTTTGGTCTGTATGACGAGTTTCCCATTAGAGTGGAGTTGGAGAATCAGGGATCACCCCTGAACCCTAATATCTTCAACCTGGTGATAGAAGTAACAGTCACAGATGTAAATAATCAGGCATCAAGGAGTATGCCATTGCTTATGACATTGTAATCTGCAAAAAAATCACAGAGAGAAAAATATTACAATAACAAGAAGTATGTAGGAGGGTGTTAGAGGACAGAGGAATGAGGATTAGAAGGTCTAAACCCCTTTTTACACGGGGCACGAAATTGCACCATTTGAAACTACATTTTTTTCTCAATCTGGAGTGCCATAATAATTGAATTAGATCAGGGGGCTATTTTCCATCTCTCATCCATGCATTCTTGCAATTCACCACATGATACATGCTATACATGACTTAATTTGAAATGCACGTTCATACATACATCAGATTGAACATGCCCTGCGTAAAATGGGCTTCAGAGAGAGTCTGTGGATTTGAACAGTGGGTAGGGACTCAGTAAGAGGCTTCAAGAAGAAATTTTACCAGCAATGTTGAAGCATAAATATATTCGTTTGATAGTGGAGAGAGCTAGAGGACTCGAGGCAGAAATGTACCACTGAATCCAGTGTGGAGGGAGTAGTTGGAGAAAGATTAGCAGAATTCTGTGTGATAAAAAGGTGAGCTGTAAGATGAAGGGCAAGATGTATGAAACAACAGTGAGGCTTGCAATACTTGGGGGGCATATCCAAATAAATTCGCTACTATTCCTCATAACACACAACAGATAGTAATGTGCTTCGCATTTAGCAATCAAAGTGCTGAAACAGAAGGAGCCTTCCTCCATGAGTCATTGGTAATTTCAGAGCATGAGTTGGGTGAAGTCGTTGCGAGAGGAGATGATGGGTCAAAAATGTCTTCTCCCACGACATGGCATGCTCATAAAGCTTTCATGACTATGACGTCATGAGACCCAGGAGCACCTTTATTGCTGAATTCTTGCAAAACATCTGCAACAACGTCATCAACATCAGCCATTCTCCTTTTCTTTTGATCCGATATAGCCTTTCTGTTTGAATTACAAGCCCTCATAATGTGCCCCTCTTTCATCCATTGGCAAACGTTGCACACTGACATGATGAATTGACCATGATAATCTCTCTTATACTTTAGAAATGACCTGTAGTCTGAAATTAGTGTCATAACTCTCTTCCTCCCCCTCACGAGCATGACTGTGTAAGACATTTTTCAGTCCTACTCATTCTTGGCAATAGTTTTTTTTTTGAGATTATCCCTTTAAACCAAATTGACACATCACTCAGTTTCTGACTACCTCACTGACAAATATTAGTTCACTCAGCTATAAAACCTGCAAAACAATCCACCATAATTCGTCTGTTGGAGTTTCAAGCTAATGTCACTAGGCCCATGTGACTTCAGGGCCATCGTGCTGTGCTTATTTCATCCCAAAGGTAGAAAAAAACATTGGTTGGTATACATGAATTGACTTTGATTACCATCAGCACTTCCCCTTCCCAATAGTAAGCGTTAACACTTGCAATCCTAAAATTATACTCTGTCTGATGAACTTTAATATGATTTTTTTTGTTCAATATTTCCCAGTAATTAAGTTTGAATTTGAAATTGCAAGGAAACAGAACTCCACACACCAGAGCTGAGAGGTAGCATACCAAAATTTGATTTTCTCAGGGTGCAAAAATAAAACTGATAGCAATTTTCCACCAACTACAAGTGGAAAAAATAAGTCTCACATTCAGGCCATTACGGGTCCAGCAACGATGGGACATTGTTAAGTGCAGTGTAAGACGTTTAAAATTGCCAAAAACCGAACCAGTGCCAACTGCCACTTCCTCCTTCCACCCCCACCCCTGCCTACTCCTAGGATAACGGGACCCTTATCTGCCCTCGCCACAACAACACTAAGCCTGACTGGCTGCAGCAGACAAGTGGGCGGCCACCGATTTCACATAAAACGTCCAAGAATGCCATCAAGGAACAATGCAGTACTTTAAAAACTCCTTCACAATGGAAGTTTTTTTATGATCCTAAAAAAATTACTGCCTGGACATAATGATTTATTTTCAAAAATAGGAGGCCACATACTAACAACACACTGTTAATTTTTAGTTGAGACCTAGGCATTAGAAATTCATCATTTTTTAAATAAGGTCCCTCTGGAGTGCATACACCTACCATTTCCTACTTAAAATGGCTGGTATTTTTCATAAAAAATCTCAGAAAATAGTTTGGTAAGGGGTAGATACTTAAATATTCTTCAAAGAGTGAGATATTTTTCTTTGAGACCCAATGAGAAAATGAGACCCAATTCATTGACTTCTACGAGAAATGATTTTAACTCAAATTACCTTCGATGGAAGAAACCCTCAAACAATTATAATAACAAAAATATGGCTTAATACATGTCAAATAATAGCCTCTTTCAATTAGCAGTACCACTTCTTACCTGGTGTAAAGAAGGGATGTTGAATGAATAGGCATTGACCATGCCTCCAAGCTCCACGGTGCTGATCCATAAATCCTCAACTCTTTCTGCGTGACCCCCACAAAGACTGATTGCCAGCGAGGGGCATTTCCATTAGCCGACCTATCCCCAGACCCGGACGAGGAGAGGCCGTCATCGGGGAATGCATCAATCCCCATGAAGCTCCCGCCTGAGCCATCCTGAAAAACAAAGACACTTGTATTAAAAGAAGTTCTCACAAAACAAATTTTAAATACCACTGAGTATTCACTACATTTCATAATTTTACTCTTGACAATCGCTAAATTTACATTATTATTGTTTGTTTGCAGGTTTCTGTGGTGTTGATCAGATGATATCAAAAATTTTCTTGGTTACGTCCACGTATATTGTTGAGAGAAACAACAGTTTTACCAGCTATCCTGCTGGCATCCTCAGGTGAAGGATAACGAGAAGGTTTTTGATCCATTATTATATAGACAATGTCGGCTGGATTTAATGGTGGAATGATTAGGATAATCAATTTAAAGCATCAGCCATTTAAGAGCCTAAACCATCTATAAGTTCATGGAGTGAAATGGTGCACATCATAAAATTCGAAGATGCCAAAATAATAGCCAAGGAAAATAGGTACTTCCCGAGAATAATAAACAAGCTATAGAAATCATAAAAACACCTATGAATTTCAATAGAGAAGACGGATACACCCTAGACAGCACACGGAAAAGAGTAGTAAGTCTCCTGCACAATAACAATGTAGCTCCCTGATTAGATGAAGATATGGCTGATTTTGGTGCCAAATCCAGCCACCGTCACCTAGAAAAATGTTGATATCATCTTACCTTATTAATAATCAAAGCATAAGACATCCAATAAAATACATCATACAGTACAAAGAGAACAAATTTATGGAAATGATTGGGAAGAGTATTGCTTGTTTTCTAATTCAAGAAAAAATTGAACAGCACTCACTACTGCACTTGGTGATCTTCTAATAAGCCAACCAATCCTCTGCAACTCTACTCCACTATTGGCTGACGCAAGCGCTTTGTTTGCCTCATCCATGGCCTGTAACATGAGAAATTTTAAAATAGAAACGAAGATGTAAAAAATTAGAATATACATTTGAGAAATTATTAGTACCATAATTTCATGTAATTTTAGACAGGTAGAGTCAACTTTGAGTCCTCCACTGATTAAACCTGCAATTTTGAATAAGCAATACTAACTATGGTTGTAAAAGTAGAAGATCCAGTTTAATTTCTGAGTTACAAAAATGCAAAATGACTCAATCCAATTCAGAAAGAGTACTGGTCGATTAAAGCAAGTTCACAGCTTGAGAGCAGAAAAATGATGAGGCAATCAGAATCTCCACAAAAGGGTTGCCGCATCTTTGTTCACTTAAAGAACTTTGAGCAAGATAGTTACCTAGTCATAATAGATACCATGTTCTAAGTATACATTTTAATCAGCAGCTGTAGGAAGCATGAATTAAATATTCCAATATTAATGGTGCAATGTTATGCAATGGACTGCTGTTATAAGACAAATTTTAAGTATTTAAATAAACATATGACACATCGTTATAATCAACATTTAAAGTGGAAGACTGATGGCTAATTAATACAGATAACAAATAAACTGGTCTACTTAATTCACTCCTAAGACCATAACAGTAGATTACCAAAGATGTATTTTAGGTCTCAGTATAATTTTCAATTTTAGGGTAGTTTGAGCAAGAAAGTTCCTTAGTCATAAAGGAGACCATATTCGAATTTTATGTTTTAATCTCTTCTGCTGCAGGAAGTATGAATAAAATATTGCACAATCAAAAGTGCAATGGTATAATATTATGAGACTGAAATTCTCAGTAAGACAGTAAAAATATCTCTATAAGCCTTTGACTTCACTCATTTTTTTCACGTGGTATGGAAGGTTGTTTTGCAATTTAAAAAATATTACTGCGGTGACATGATTTTTTATTATCAATAGTAGAGGAAATGTACAAACTACACACTGTTGATTTTTGATGAGATCTAGGTGTTAGAAGTTACTTTTTTTTTAATCAAGCCTCTCTACAGAGCATTGATGATTGTAAAAGGGATGGTATTTTTGTCACAAATCTTAAAAAGGAGTCAGGTAAGGGGCTGATACTTTAGATTCTTTGGAAGAGTGAGATATTTTTCCTTAAAATGAGACAAATGCATTGATTTCTTGGAGAAATGATATTTCCCTCGAACTACCTCAAACAGACAATCAAAGAGTTAATGAATTGATTTAAGTCATGCTACATTAAAACACTCACTGCGCATATATATCAACTCAATGGTTGGTTGGTTATTTGGGGAGGCCACCAATAATTGAGGTCATTTGCACCATTGAGGTTAGGTGAGTAGTTAGGTTAGAATCTTTTGGGAGTGCAGGAAGGGTGAAGAGAAACCCAGCAATGGTATTAGCTGGCTCTTCACAAAAGACGCCAAGGGGACCATGGTTGCACATCTCATCCAACAGATGTAGTAAGTGTCTCCACAAGAGACCCAAGTAGTGACTCAAATTCCTCTAAAAACTATCAAACTCTGCCAGGATTCGAGTCCTAGCCATTGGTATGGTTAGCCAGTTACTTTAGCCACCACACCAACCCAATGCCAATATTAAACCATGTTGAAGGGTTTGTTTGAATTATGCTGTAAAATAAATATTTCTAGGTCTCTCAAAAAAACTTTACTTGAACAGCAACAGGTTATAAACTCCCGCATGGAACAGTTGTTGACTTTGTATGCAAAACAGTGTACCAGCAACACATGTTTTTAAGAGAGTTGGCATAATCATACCTAATAATTTCTGAATTGAAAAAGGCAAACTCCTTGGGAGAAAAAGAATAAAATAATCCGGCACTAATGAAGATGACTAGGCATTCCTTGCCACTAAGTAAATTTCAAAGGCAAGACCAGAACAAGTCTCATTGCAATAATGATTCTTTCAAGGCCAGTTAATTAACAAAAAGAATGGAGAAAATGGCAAAAGATTGAAAATAGAATGAATGAAAAATTAATCCATTGTGTGGATGATGCCAATAAAAACATTGGTATTTGAAATTAAATTTTTGATGAAAATTAAAGAACAATATGCTCCGCCTTCAAATAATATCAAATATATATATAGAAGCATCAAAATTTAAGTTTAAAATTAATTCAAAATGGCAAATGTATGCTCTCATTGTGAAACTAATGTTTCATAATAATTTACCTATCCAAGAAATCACTCGTGTATTGCACTGCAGATACAGAAGTAAATAGGGGATCAGGTTGGTGTGGTGGCTAGAGTACTCGCCTACCACACGGGTGGCCAGGGTTCAAATCCCTGCAGAGGAGGATGTTTTTCAGAGGAAACCCGATCCCTACTTGAGTATTTTGTGGAGGGCATTTTGAAGTGGAGTACTCCGTCTGTTGGATGATATGTTAAACCTTAGGCGCCTTTCGTTAAGAGCAGACTAATGCCGACGCCAGGTTTCCATCCACCCTTCCTTCCTTACCTATCCCCTATGGCACAAATGACCTTAGCTGTCGGTTGCCTCCCCAAATATCCAATCCAATCCAGAATTAAATACATAGTCATTACCGACAGAGCAATATCAAATGCCTTGAGTTAATTTTTATTTTCAAGAAAAAGGTTTTTCCAAACTGTATTGATAAGTTTAAAGAAAGATAACACATTCCTCTTCTCAACTATCAATAAAATAATTTAAATTTGAAAAAAGTCCATCAAACATTAAAGCATGTAATTAACAATCAGACAACCATAAGTAACCTATCAATGCAAATCTAGAGAATTCCTTTGGCATCAATGTATTTCCCCGCTCACCTTAACTGCTAATGCTGATATGGAAGAATGAAGAGCATTGAACCATGATGATGCTTCCGCACTATCCGCTGCCCTGAGCACACAGCAATGGATTCCATCAGGTGAATGCAATTCAATTGAACGAAGTTCTGGAAAACAAGTAGAAAGTAGACATCACAAAAATAGCATAACTAGAGATGGGTACACTTACCAATACCATAATTAACCAATTAGTAAGAGCATAAACCAAGTCTTGCATGTAAATCATCATAATTAGAACATAACAAGGGAATAAGTCCTTATCCCCAGCTCACTGAGTTCAATATTTTACAGAGCTTGGAAGGATTTACAGAATGATTTCCAGACAAGACCAATTTCAACAGATTCAGGCATAATGTAGTGGAAGTTTGTCAAAATGAAATCAACAATCACACTATTCCAAAGGTTTTTGATAATAATTGCAATGTGTTTCACCTCACGGAGTCATTATCAGGTACTAGATCCTCAGAAAAGGAGGCATCACATTTATAAGGTTGAAAGGTGGGGTTCGTATGGGAAACAGGAGTAAGTTATGAGAGATTAGATGGATGGTTATGATGGGCAAACCAAGAACATTGGAAACAAGGAGAGGAGTGGGTGACGAGGGAGCATGGTAGATCATGAGAGACTAAAAATGAGTAGAGATGGACCATAATGAAAATTACCACAGTATTTTACATAGTTTACCGCAGCCCTTGAAAATTAACATAATTTTTGGTAATATTCACCTGTCTTAGAAATTTTTCATACCGATATATTCAAAACGTATAATTTTAAGCTAATTCTATATCTATTTACTACAATCTTAATTATATATAAAGGCACATAAAACTCATTTGTGGAATAATTGAGGGGCCATCATTTTTGACTAATTGAACGATAATTTCTCATACACAAAAACAATGCCCAAACAAAAGAATGCCAAATAATGTGTGGACTGACGTATTTGTTTTTAAATTTTCTTTATTTCTAATACACTAATGTACAAATAGTAATTGTTTAAATACTGTTAACCCCTGGCTATTGCTATTGAATTTTCTATTAGATTCTCTACTAGCTCTCAATGGCATAAAAGTCAAAATTACTGGAAAATTATCATAATTTTCCACTTGAATTTCCCTCAAATGAAAATTACGGCAACTTACTAATCTCCAGATATGAGGGAAGAAAAATAATAATTATGGAGGGAAGGGGGGGGTGCAGAAAAGGATAAGCAAGTGTACTCATATTAGCAAGGGAAAGGTAGCAGGTACCCAGTACAAGGAGGTAGGGAAAGGGAGAAGTATGGGAAGTCTGTGGAAGAGTGGATTAGTGGAAAGAGAGTTAAGAGGGTAATGGGATGGCCAAAGAAAGGAAGAAGATGGAGGAGGCTAGATGGGTCCTCACCATAGTTGGGATTAGCAATTTAAAAATTAACAATTACAATTAATGATTAAAAATGTAGTTAGCTATTTAACTTAACCATTACATTTTAGAAGAGTTAACTTTTAACTTTTTGTTACTAAAATTATACATTAACTCATACAAAACTAACTTTGGTTAATTTTTTTGTTAATTTTTGGCAAATGTCAATGTTCGCACTTGGGCACTGAATAGGCCCAAATGAATACATTAAAAGAAAAGCGGGCTTGAATGGAGTGACCGCCAAAGTTTAGGAATGCACCCTTGGAGGAGAAAACATAAGACCACTCCGCAAGACCATGTCCGCAAGGGCACAAGTGCCTAACTCAACAACATCAAGTCATCAATACTACATAGTTGAATATGAGAAAGGGGATCACCAAAAAACTTATGACGGGTAACAAGGGGGGTGGGTTCATCCAAATTAATATACCTGTTACAATGCGCCAGTGTAAGTATGCCCTACTCGGCAACTTTTTACTTTTTAAAAGTTTCTTAAACATGACACTTTAACTTTAACGATAACTTTCATCAGTTACTTTTTCAGAAAAGTTACTAGATACTCTAACTAGTAACTTTTTACAGAGATTAACTTTAACTTTAGTCAGTTAATTATTTTCGGTAACTTTCCCAACTATGGTCCTCACAGTGGATTACTGACTGAGGGTAAATCATATGGGAAAGACGTGAATCGCAAGATGAGACCAGAGTAGTTCAACATACCTGGGTCCGGAAATCGAAAATTCCTCACGAGGAAGCACAGTTGCAAGGGTATATATCTTGCATCTGTCCGGTGATTCTCCCCATTGAGCGTAGATGGACTGCCGAGAGCCGAAGGGGTGTGGTGCGGAAGAGGTGGCGGCTGGGGTGGGTCAGCTGAGAGGAAGCCCCTCTGAAGCTCCCATCCCACTTCGCTGATTATACTTGCCTTTCGAAAGTATGGGGTAACCTCCCTGAGGTACTTCACTGAAAGGTAGAAAGATGTCACAACTACAGAGATGAACAAATCAAGCGAGATTTCATAGTTGGTCAAAAAATTTATACAAAAAAATGTCAATTTTTCATTATCAGTGAAGGTAAAAAAAACAACAGGAATGGAATTAAACAACATGAAAACATGGGTTAAAAATTAAAATTTCAAAGGCAAATGTTTCTCGTTTCATGGGTTTTTAAAACATTCACAATGATCACAGACATTGATTTTAATTTTCAGATGCAGTTTTATGGGTTACGGCAATTCGATTAATGAGCATTTTTATGGGTATAATTAGCATTGTTCATGAAGAATGAGAAACCAATACCAATTTTAAAAATAATAAAGCAAAAAGTAAGTTTAAATATGAAAAATAAAATCAAACAGAAGAACAAGGAGAAATGATAATCATATAGAAAATGTAAAATTATGATATAAGTAATAAGTATAATGAGAAAATGTTGAGAAAAAAGATATTAAAAAAAAAGAAAAGTAGATGTAAGAGGGAGAATTTATGATTTGGTAAAGGAGACAGAAAAGATGACGAAAGAATTTTTTAATTGAAATAAATGAATGAAATATCATTATGTGGAAGAGGTGAGAAGGTGGAATGGAACAAACAGAGGAAGATTAAGTTATGATATGAAGAACAAAGGACAGAACGCCAAGTGCCAGGGGCAACAAAGCGCAGAATGTTAATTTCATGTACGATGCAGCACCGTGATCACCACAGCAACATGGAGAATTTTCAATCCCACCAATCAGCATCACAAAGCATGTAGTTCACATAAATTGGCACAACAGCAGTTTCCACATGGGCCCACATTTCACCGATGTCGATGGAGTAACATCAACGTTCCATACAATATGCAATCCCAGGATATGCATGATGACGTTGACCACGGGCATGGGATGGGATTGGTCATGTTCAAGAGGAGATGTTGACATGACGCAAGGGGAGAAAGGGTCACGTAGTTGTTGCGTACATAAAAAAAGAGAAAGAGAGAGAAGGAAAGGAGGGAATAGGGGGAAACATAGAAGTGAATGAGTTCATGCATGGTAAACATAATTTAAAAAAAAAACAAATAAGAACTGCAAACCAGCATATTAAAAATCATAAAATATTAGTACGAATACACATGAGCAAAAAAATACAGGCTACTGAAATGAGACACATCAACATTATGCAGCAAACAAACATGCCATGTTTAATGGTAGCCAAAAATTATTTTACTGCAATACATATTTACTACCGCTACCAACCAAACACTACACATGACAAGGTCAGACATAGCCAGTGGTTCTTAGCCTTACAGTTACAACAAAGAGCAATAAAGATGAGAAATTGCCCAAAAATTATCAATATCAGATGTCACTCTAATTCATCAACAAATTTCTAACACAGCTGGGAGGATTTAAATTTTATCAATTTAAAAATGAATTTTTTATGTATTCAGCCTTGAAAATAAAAATAAAATGGAGCCCCATTCAATCAAAAAAATTCAGATGCAATTTCACCTCTTAACTTTAGATGTTTTTAACTCCAATATAATGTAAAATGCAAATAACGTTATCTTATAAGAAGTTTACACATGTCAATTAAAATTTTTTAAATGTAAAAAAGAAAATATATGTATGTTCAAAACTCTACGTCATCAACCTTTAGATGGATGTCAAGCATCAGTAGTTAATTTCTTTATAATTTGCATTGAGAAAAACCAAACCTTAAGAGCAAATATGAAATGAACCAGCAAATTTATTGATAAGCTTCAGCAAATAAAGTAGGCAATACTCACTATTGAGCAACACTACTTATTACTAGGATAAACGTCAAGCTCCTTGATAAAAATACATTAATGTTTCAAATACGCCACAGACTAAGCCCACTAGTGATCATCATGTCTGATGGCTCAGGGTAATCTCTTTGGTCAATAAGCTAATATTTGCATCAACAGAAGAAATTTCTGAATCATGGGCTATGACACAATTAATACAAGAGAGAATTAACATAAATATGGACTACACTAAACACTCTAGCTATGTATAACAAGACTGATGAATAACAAAACTAAATGATCAATGAAGCAATGAAACCCAAAGCCAAGAATGGAATCAACTACCATCAAGCTTGAACTAGGCATGTAAAATGAGTTACAAATAATCCAGAAGAAGATAAGAAATGTAACACTACGCAAGTGTCACATAACTGTAAAAAAAATGGCAAGCGACTCTTAAGAAGACGCAAATATCATGAATGAACATGAAAAATATTAACACTACACGTGAAGTTAATACATTAAATATTGGCACTACCACATGCAAATATGAGAGTTCCTTCACAAAAAGCAACCCCAGTGAGATATGCCCTAGAACTTTTAATGAATGCCAAAGGGATGAAATCTGATTCTTGATTTGACTGAAATAAGATAAGGATTCGAACCTTAATATCTCTACAGTCAGGCAGGTGGATTAGGCCATCACACCACCAAACCATCTCAGTTCAAGATAAGTTTCATGCTTGATTAGCCAATATCATGGAGGATAAACCCAGAATTTCTGATATCTTTTTCTGCATACTGCACCATTTGTCCATATTTAGACTAGGAAATAGTAAAAAGCTCCTTTAAACACTGATATTGCGTTTCTCCTCCATGACATCGAATAATAAAGCATGACCTCATCTCTTGTGCTAAGAAATTGACTGGAGATGATAAAATCTAGTTCACACAAACCTCCACTGAATTTCACTTTGAACTAAGAGCATCGCAAGCACACTGGCTGACCGGCTTACACACCAGACTGGCAATGTGAAGAATCAATTTTGAATCCCAGGAATGAATTCAGTGATTATCTTCAAGATTAATTTCATCCCTTTGATGTATATCTTAGCATCTGAACTCAATGACTACACAGCATTAATCATACATTTGCTTCATAGTGATTTATAGATAGTTTTTTATACAGTTTATAAAGTGGCTACTTCATATTGATCATTTTTTTAATAAATATATCAGAGAGCTGTTGACAATCAGAAATTAAGCTTCTAATGACCAAATACTCATTTGATGACAGTCTCTTGAACGTGTAACTCTTTCACATGCCGCAAATAAAAATTATGATGGAAATTAAATTACAGTCCCGAAAGAACGCAAGGTAACAATCAATGCAATACTAAAGATACACATACATATACTCCAATCACCACATGGATCTAGAAAGCTCAACAGTGCACTCACTACCAAAAACAGTTAAAGCTAAGCAAGGCACTTCAGGCATGCAATCGTTAGCTAAATGAGAGTTTAAAATTATTAACCAAGAAAAAAAAATTCACTACAAAAGCTGAAGGAGGCATGAGTGAAATGCTACTAAAAATACATCCAACCTTCAGTTTACCTTGTCTGAACTGCAATAATAATCAGATAGGTGGAGCTAGTGAAATAAAGAGGTGAGAGAATGAAACAGACTAGCTAAAAGAATTTTAGGGTGATATTATTAATAACATCAATACACAAATACATTTTTACCTAATTATAATCAATTGGTGTTTTTAAGAGACTAACAAGTACAACCAAACCCATAAAATCTACATTTGTACACTCAGAACTGTACCGTTGAGTGGTACACATCGCATTTTGAAAACCCGCCGGAAAACTTCGGGGAACTTACAGAAAAATAATTTAAGGGGGTAGTAACGTCGCCGCCGAGAGTTTTCTTGGGAGCACGGAGGAGCTCCTTCGACGCAGTCAAGCTTTCGGCCCAATTGGAATGGCAAAAGGAGGAAGTGTGTTTAACTTACTGTGTGATCCTAGTGAAAGGCAGTATATTGTGGAGTGGCTGACTGTATGTATATTGTTTCTGTTGTTATTTCAATATAGATGTATTGTTACACGCGAATTCATAAGTGTTGATTTATTGCCTCACCAAGGAAGACCGTTACAGAACAGAGACTAGGTATATAACTGTGGAATCCAGGGTAATGACATGACATTTCGTTCTAAAAGAGGTTATGATTAAAATATTTTTCAAGAATATATCAGGAATATAGTCTAAAATTAATACATATATTTAATTATTCATTACAGACTGCCTTTTTTGCACAGGAAAATCCAGTGCAAAAATTCTTACCGCCATCTCTTTTAAAGCTTTCCCTATTTCACTGTCGGGTATCATTGGCCAGGGGTTATTCTCATCTAGATTTCCTTTATCCTCTGTATCTAGATTTGTTTGTCTACTATCACTGTCATATAACTCCTCAACGTATCCTCGCCATTTATCTTGAATCTTCTTGGTTGATCCATATCCTACCTGTTCTGTCTATAGTCTTTAGTACTATTTGCCCTCTCTAACAACCCGAGAGCAATTTTACTTTTTATCCACTTCCTTCTCTCCTCCATTTTCCTAATCATTTGGTCCATAACCAAAATGGTTGTCTGGTTTTTTAATGGTTTTCTCTGCCACTCGTAATATGTCTGTTATTATGTTCTTCCATTTTTCCTCGATTTTTCATACTTCCTTTGTTGCACCTATGAATCCTTCCACTAGCTCCTGGTATTTCCTCCTTTATTCCCTTTCAAAGCTTCTAAATTACATCTCTTTATCATCCCACTTTTACTGAGCATTTAGAATCTAATATCACAATTCATCATGGTCTGAGTCTGCATCAGGCCCTGGATAGCTATGCAAGATCTTAACACTGTTCCAAAATCTCTGCGTAACCACCATGCAATCAAATTGATACCTCCCTGAAGCTCCAGGCATTTTCCATGTGTACCTAAAACTAAGATAGAGTCAATACCCAGTGTCTATAACTACTGATTTATTTCTCCTACAAAATTGAACTCCTTTATCACTATGATCATTTTTTGTCTTTAATTCATACCCTCTCACATCATATCAATCTCTACCTTCCCATACAAAGGCATTCAGATCACCCATTACCATCAGGTTTTTTTGGCACAGACTTCGCCTATTATCTCCTCTACTTGTTCATCCATCTCTTCCTCCCTATGATTACTTGTGGACATGTACACCTAGACCAATACAAAATTTGTAGAGAGTGTTTTCATTTCCACCACTAGTATCCTGTCACTCACCTGTTCAATATTTACTACTCTAACCCCAATTTTTTATTCAATACCTTAGCTCTTTACGAAAAATGAGACTCTTCTCAAAACATTCTTCACCTATTGATTATAAAAAAACAATGATTAACAACCAAGCACTATGTAGTAAATATTTAAAGAACTAAAATGAAGCATTGGTATTTCTGAACTGAAATTATTAAATACTATGACTTGCATGTAAAAGCAAAACATGCACATTAAAAATACAACTATCAAACTTCTACAATCAAAACATTTTGAACAATAGCATAAAATCGTCAAAGGATACTTAAAAACAAAGGCAAAAACTCTACAAATTGGAAAAGTGAATGCATGCCAAATGAGGAAGTCAAGGAACCTTTCTCGTTAAAGATAAACCAAAAAAAAATACGGAAGGTTGAGAACATAATCGAAAGTGTTAAATTAATGTCAAGGAAGACCTTTCTCCATAAATAAATAAAGAAACCAAACATCAAGAGCAAGGAATTCAATGAAGAAAATAAAAATTCATCAGGTACTTCAAGGATGAGGTTTCAGGCATCACATGGAAGATTTAATCCAATGCATCAAGAAAATTGTATCTGACAAGTGATACTTGATTGTATATTCCAGGTTTCATTACAGTGCAACCCTCTGCTTAAGATTGCGAGAAGCAGCCGATGAATTCACCCACAGCAGCCATCAGAAAGCTAAGTCTACGAAGACCATTTATCACTTGTGAGGAAAGCTGAAGCTACATCCAACTCCAACAGACAAACCATATTTAAAAAGGCACATGTGATGAAAGAACAGTTGTATCTCCTGAATGGTGAAAAAAAACTTGGCTGGTTCATACTCAATTCATACCTACTGGTAGCATATTAACCTTAGATCAGTGACCTCTAAACAAATGAGTGAGTCAAATGACAGGCTCACCGCATGCTGAAATGCAACAGCATAACTTGAACTCCTAAGTATTTCATTCTTCGAGGTAAAATGACCAGTGATGCATTTGAAAAATATTTTCTTACTCCAATTAGCCATTGTGCACACACAACTCAGAGGTGCCTTAACTCTCACAACATGTTGGTCACCATCTCATATGGCTTAAGGTAGTTTGAACAAAATATCATTTCACCAAGAAATCAATGACTTAAGTCTCACTTTCAAGAAAAACATCCCAATCTTCCAAAGATGTCAAAATATCAACCCCTAACTGAACTGCTTTTTGAAAATTTCAACAAAAATACTAGCCCTTTTACATGGGAAATGGTAAATCTATTCACTACAGAGAGACTAGATTTAAAAAATTAGAGACTTCTAACACCTAGACCATGTCAAAAACTTAACAGTGTATAGGTCGTACATTTTCTCATCTATTGTGAAAAATAAATCATATTGTCAAGCTATAATTATTTTGGAATCACACAAAACCTTGCAAAAGAGTTTTAAACGTACCACGTGAAAAAAATGAGTCAAACTAAAGACTTGTGAAGATATTTTTATTTAATTACTTAGAATTTCAGTCATTTAAAAGTACACTATTGTGCCATTAATAATGAAATATTTTATTCATACATCCTACAGCTGCAGCAACTAAAACTTTTAATTTGAATATGGTCTCTATTATGATTAGGGAACTATCTCGCTTAAACTACCTTAAAGCCATCTGAAGATGAGTCTTCTGCCTATGATGATGGCTTTAAACTGGTATCTACCATGCACCTTTCTTCCCAACACAAGAAAAAGTAGAAAAGAAATGGACAGTAGCCTAGAAAGATGTACTCAAAATAGATGGCGATCGTTATTTCTATATGTCATTGATGCTAACTACAATACCATTGCAAAACAGTTAAAATCACACCATAATCCAGTGAGCTAATGGAACAGAAATGGCTGGTAAAATATCAAACATCAAAATGCTCAGATAATCTTGTCAGGGTATTTTTGATGAAATAGTGATCCAGAGATTTTGCAACAAGCACAGAGAGGAAGAAGTGAAGTTAAGATCCACAATAGCTTTCAGTAAGTGACACATACCACAAGTGTACCCTATAGTATCGCATAAGAGGAATTACCAGGACATGGTGACATTGAAAGTTTGAGGCAGTGAAAAAATTCAAGTAGGAGAGGATGTGATTTCTAATAATTACTAAAACTTACACACTGTCAACCATTTTGGTTCCAGGGAATTCCTAGACAGGCACAAATTCAGGAAGCCTAGTTCGGTACCACACAAATTTTATCACTTGTTTGTTTTTAACGTTTATAAGTTAAATAAAAGAGAAGAGGCCCTCATATTGACCAGCAATCTGCACTGATCACAGGCAGCTGATGTCCAAGGGACACAAATTGTAATGTTTTAAAAAATAGATGGATGGTTTTCATGTCAAATTTTTCTATAATCATTTGCAACCCTTCAATCGGTGTCCAAATACTGAAGCTAGCCAAAAACTAATATGAATAGAGGAAGAGAAGAAAAAAAAATTAAAATTACATCCAGACATTTTTTATCCCAGGGCAATGACGTCTATGTTCAGAGTTGGAATGAAATGCATGTGAATGCTTATTATACTAAAATTTTCTAGTTAGAAAGGCCTTAAAACAATGTGGCATCATTAAAAGTCATAACGTTATTCTACTGGCTAGCTGAATGAAAATATAAACAAAAATTGAAATTATTATCACAACATGTACATCAAAAAAATCAACCACTGCAACATTTTTCTCATAAATTTAATATGGTGGTACCAGTGCATGGAGATTGCAATTCTAATTACAACAAAAAATATGAAAGGTAACAATCTCAAAACATCTAAGATTGAAGTGCTAAAAGTGGCTGTAAACAAGAGGAAGATGCCTTTAAAAATGGCAAAAAAGAGGCAACAATGAAGCACACGATAATACAAAATACCTAATTTTTCGTTTGATTCTTATCTGTGCTTACATCTAAATTCAGATGAGAATTGAAATACAAGTCAGATGGATTCATAAAAGACTAAAAAAATACAGCTAAATGCAAGAATACCTACAGAATTTCCACATCATTTTCCAAGATACTCATACATGCAAGTAGAATGTATTCCGAAAATAAAATTCTGGAGTTTCTTATTTCAATAGGAAAATATAAGTTTATAATTAATTCAATACCTGTAGCTCCCAATATCCCAACTGTCATTCCTTAACAAAATTCCACAATAAAAGTTATAAAAAATCATAAATCTTAACTGAGTAGGGGTAAGTAGGGGCAAGAAATACTAAACACAGTAATTTAAAGACCATCAAACATATAAATAACACAATACTGGAAATAAAAATTTGCATAGTGTTTCTAGGTTAGCTATCCACTTAGATTTATCTGCAATTAAGTATTTGATTGTGAATGCAAGCTTGGCCTGTCATGCTTGTAGTGTCATCCTAAATATATTTCCTAATGGGAATCCTATGACAAGACTAAATTTGTTTGCATCCCTGTGAGTTAAAACTGGAGGGTATTAAGGGTACCTGCAGCTCATAAAACCAAATTAAAAATTAATGTTCACTTAAATTGTGGCACCTACACACACTGGGGTGAATTATAATTCAACTGATTCACTAAAATGCATTAAATAAAGAAAACTCACTAAAAGAGATGAATACATCAACAATTAGCCTACTTGTATGAAAATAGTTTAGTGGCCAAATTAAAAGCTAGAGGTATAATTGGAGAAATGTTATCATGGATGATCAGTTACCTCTCGGATCATAAACTAATAGTTAAGTTAAATGGTTTTAGTTCTGCCCCATTTTGTGTAACATCTGGTGTCCCTCAGGGGTCACATCTTGGGCCTTTATTATTTGTGATATTTATTAATGATATTGTAGATATAATTCAGGATGTGCAATATCTCTTGTATGCTGATGATCTTAAGATGTATAAAGCCATTGAAAATTATAATGACTGTCTCACGTTAAAGGCTCAAATAAACAAGGTTAATGATTGGTTGGCTCTTAATAATTCGGCTATGAACTTTAATAAATGTTCTGTTATTTCCTTTTATAGGAAAAAAAGTCCTATAATTTATGACTATAAAATTGATGGTAAGGAAGTTGAAAGACTGGAAGTTATCAAAGACCTTGGAGTATGGCTAGACTCATCCTTAAATTACAAAGCTCATATAGAAACTGTAACTATTGATGCCATGAGAACTCTGGGTTTTGTATTAAGGAACTCCAGAGAATTTCTTTTTTTTCTCTTTGTTCCTGTCTGTGTTTCCCTTATATTGGTTGTCAACCATGTACGTTTCCTACTGCTGTTCCTATTGCTTTATATGTATTCATTTATATTATTTTAATAATGGTTGTATGTACGTTATATGTACTTGTATTTTAAGTATATTTGAATGTACTTGCATTTTAAAGTATTTGTGAATTCTACAGAGTAAATTTCTATTGTTTTACTACTTAGTTGGGTTTTTCACCCGAGAATTTATTAAAATAAAATAAAAATAGTTGCCCTGTTTAGCTCCCACGAAAAATTTATCAAGACATTGATGTATATTATACAAAAACTGATGCACACAATTGGCTACATGGGCAAACCGAAGCAATTAAAAGTGAGATGTTCTTAGATTCAAAGCACACAGGAGTGTGCATCTCTAATTTGAGAAACTTCACATATTTTTTATCCGGAAAAACAGAATAACTCAAAAACCTTATGATGCTATTTACATCATGTTCCTCAAAAGTTTCCGTTTATTCCATACTTCCACGCCAATTTCTCAGAAAAAAATTTGGATTCTACACAAATAGGAACAATGCTGCACAAGAAAAAGAGATAGTCAGCTGCTATTGCATTTTCAAAAAAAAATACCTGATGTCTCTCCGAACAGACATCTTCCTTTTGTTGTAAAACTGAGGTATCTGGCGAAACTAAAAAGTTTCAAAAGTAAAAAAAAACTTAAAATTAGGAAATATATGTTTTTAAATGATACATACCACTTATAACCTGTCATGTCAGTGGCAGTCAAGAAGAAAAAATTTAAGGTTACAGTCGCATCCAGGTAATTTAAAAAATATTATTTATTTAGAGAGGAGGAAAAAAGAGCAGAAAATATTATTTTAGATCTTAAAAAAGTTGAAAGATGCACTAGGTATCACAAATGCATGTTTAATTCTAATGTGTCTTAAAATAGTTATAATTTATTACCCTTCAATGATAAATTCCAAAACAAGAGTGATTATTCTGTAGGAAAACTAAAATGAAAATCACAAGTTTAAATAAGGAGAGGTATGAGAACAAAAAATGTAATTATAAAAAACGAAGGTATAATATTGATTGTCAGAGTTTTTCCTTCAACTGAGTGATATGTAGTTGCACTCTTATAAAGAGACCCCCAAAAGTCAACAACAAGATCATATTCAAATCAATTAGGTAATCATTGTGCCTGCCTACACAGCCAGCCAAGGACAGTGCAATCACCTGAAAACCTTGAGGTCATAGGACAAAACCAGCCTGGGAGGATGAAAATATACTTGTACCCCAAAAATCAGTTCGTAATGCTCTCATTCCTGGATCATTGGCTACAATGGAATTTTAAATGACAATTGCAAAGCTGAGTAATTGATTTAAAAAATGTCTTTACAACATAAAGACGATCGTGTTATGGCAATGGTAGCACCTATGTTAAAACAGTCTTCCAGGCACATACAACACATTTTGTTCCCCATAGCACTGCCTGTTATGTCAATAACTGTGAGAGAGCAAAGCAGAATGAGTTTATTATGGTCTCATTTTTACTACAATGATGGAGCATTTGAACCAGCCTTATTGCATCAAGTTCTGCATGAAACTGGGGAATATGCCAGCAAAAGCCAACAAAAATATTCAGCAATCATTTGACGACGAGTAATTCATGGCTGAATCATGACACAGCTCCTGCAAATTCCACACAACTCATAAAAACTTTCCCGAAAGCATGACATTCTGCAGGATGACCAAGCTCCCTATTCCCCTGAAATGGCTTCTGGTTATTCCCAAGGAAGTTCCTCCAGTCTTTGGGGACAACCCCAAAAAGATCCTATTTTTAAAGCCACAATGAGAAAATGCAGCAAGGAATAGCGCAGCTGCACACCATCCTAAAAGAAGACTTCACGTGAAAGAAGAACTGTCAAACTAATTGGGTCTTGTAATTAGTTATTTAAGTAATCATTTGTTCCCATAACAAATTCAGTCAGTTTTTGAACAGATGTTGGTTACCACTATTCCACTCTTTCATTGACCATTACATTGCAAGCAGCATAGTCCATGTCAATCCAGGCAGGGAGTCATAGTCTCAGATGTTATTGAACGTAACATGTGTTAAAATTCAGAGCAAAGTAAGAAACCCATGTTTTTTTTGTTTTGTCCAAAAAATTCCTGGCCCAAGATAAAGGCTGCCCATGTGCAATTTTCAGAAAAAATTTTAAATTTTCTATCTCTGGAAGTTCAAGATATTTTGTTGTTGTGTAAATATTTGAAAGATAATAATTTTCTGATTAAATGGAAATCCCCAGTTAGGAAATATGTGTCCAATATTTAATTTTTGAACCTTCACACAAAGATAGTTCACAAATATATAATCCCAAACGACCAATTTCAATAACTACCTAAATTAAAGGTTTGATTAAACAAAGCTTCATGACCTATTACAGAGGGCTTTAATAGTAAGGGGCTGGGACATTCAAATTCTGTTCCACAAGTTCATAAGTAGCCAGTGGACAGCCTGTAACTGCGGAGTAACTAACTACAAACAAATTGCCTTGATTTCATAGGTTTTATATCTCAGTTCTGCACCATCAATGCACAAATACATGCATAAAATTGCCTTCGGTTTGGTCTTATACATCTCTCTAATACAGATCTTGCTATACAATGCAGAAGTATGAAACAAAAGGAAGTCATCAACACACCTCACCTGTATTTAATCAGGCTATACAATTATCCAATAAACATCTCTGGTGCAGAGGGCAGGGTAAAAGGAAAGACCTATGATACAAGGTAAGCATGGAACCAATCACGAGGCTGGAGGGGCACTTCCTTGGCCATTATCATCTCTCTCTCATACCACTGAGGTAAGCACATGAGATAAGGAGTGCTGTGCAGCCGAGCCATATATATGCCACCATTTTCTTTTCCACAGTTCCTATTGTTCCATTTCTGCTACAGATAAAGGGACCGACATAACCAACCTCTTTCCAGAATTCATAGCAAACAAGAGAAAAACAAACAGTCAATATCAACGTAAATTAATATAATCACATCCAATATGCCTTCTGCAATATTCTGAATGGATGATTTTGATGGCTGATTCACCCGGGACTAGCCACATATTAAATCTTACAGAGTTACCCGCAATGCACAATTGTGTGAAATTCTACAGAGGAAAAATTATCTGCCTTGACTGGGATCCTCGTCAAGTAAGTATGTATGTAAAGTAAGTAAGTATGGGCTGTAAACATGACATACTTTCCCTTCCATGGTACAACCAACCCTTCCACAGTCACTGCAAATCCAAAGTAAAAAAAGACTGGAGTAGGGCCCAGGACTCTTTGCTTGGTCCTCAGTCACAAAGATAGCTTTAGCAGATAATAATATAATGTTATTTAAATTTTAATTAAGGAGCTCACTTCAATCAATGCACAGCATTATATACCACTTGATGGAACACTCAGCAAAGCCACAATATAGCACTGATTGAAAATTCCATGGAACTGAGGCTATACCCCTACCCAAGCATGCAATAACCAGAGCTGAGAGCACAATTAAGGCTCGCCTGATAATTAAACTACAAGTGGTAACTCTGATATATCAAAAAAGCTGCATGGAAAATCATTTTGAAGGACTCCAAAGGTAACAATTACATCATAGTAATGAAAAGTCTTGCAAAAATCTTTCAGCTCAATAAAATTTATTGTAATGATATAGGAAAGGCAATACCATTATCCATGTTCCTGACAGGTAATGAACCCTTAATCACATCTATGTACTTTGATGTAATTACATGATTCACTGATCACATTCACCCTCAATCCACATCTAGGGGTGGAATACAGCTGTTTCTTTTCATTGAGAGGGTGAGAACTACAACTTTTCAGGGCTCAGAGATACCTAGGTATTACTATTTTTCCTGCCTCCCCAGAAATTAGTGCGAAGGTGGGCCTCCTCTTCTACCCCCCCTTAATTCGCTCTCAACAACATTCACTTCTATGTCAACATGACTGTTGATCTTAGCTACAAGATTCTATAACAGCCACCTTCACCAACAATCATGGAGGTGTTCCGTCGGGAAACTCCCAAGCAGTTGCACGAGCTGAGGGATGACTACCTATACATATTTCAGCCTTAAAATTAAGTAAACAAGATAAACCAGATAGGATTATTACATAACCTAAAAATATCCCAGATCCAATAGAAGAGACGGTAGATGCTTCAGAATTTGTTCTGACCACTGCTAGAGTGAGTTAAATCTAAAAATACGAAGCTGGCGGACAACAGACAACAGGCTGGAGACAACAGGTCAAACAAGCCTTGCATTACCCACCATTCAAAATAGGGAACTCAAAAATTTAGGAATCAAGTTAGACAATTATATCAAAAGTTGCAAAATGTGATTTCATTTACCGCGCTATGTGGATTTCTATTGAAACTATGCTGTTTTAATTCACTGCTTGGAGGGGTGATAAGATTTACAGATTCCATTTCTAGTTTGTACACCATTGAGTCAATACTTTCAGTTCGGAAATGAAATCCCGATTGGACAAGCCGCTTACCGAAAATGGGGCCAGATAAATAGCACTGGTCGCCACATGAACAATTTCAAGTCACTATGGGTACCTATAACCATGGCACTTCATAGTTTTTATCGAGGCCAAGTAGCCTATGGACCCGTATCCATCGTAACAAATATTACGAAAGCTAATTCCACCAAAATAACCCTAGAACTGTCGTTCCTCGCTTTACGTGCCTTGAGACAAATAGTGGAATGGACAGCTTTACCAGATAGCTACACTCCGATACAATGACCTTTTCAAGAGCACCGGATGCGAGCTTTAAAGCGGACGTACCTTCAAGCTGGACCACCCTTCCCGCCCTCTTCAACGCCCTGACAGCCTCGTCGTGAGTCGCGTCACGGAGATCCTCCCCGTTTACGGAGAGAATAGCATCGCCCACGTACAGCGCCTCCGTCTGGTCCGCAGCCATGCCCTTAAATATCTTCGAGATGAGGATGGGCATTCTGTTCTCACGACCTCCCTTGATGGAGATACCGAGACCGTTGCTGTCCGACTTGACCACACGAACGGTGCGCTTTTGGTTCGCCACGGACTCGGGAACTTCCTCCGGCGCATCCTCCCCGTTGCCGTTGACCACGCCTCCTCCGACAATCTCACCGCAACTCTCGTCCAAGCTGATGCACAGGTGATCATCGTCGAGGGCCACGAGAACACGCTGCCACTGACCTCTGACCTGGGTCTCAAGGATCCCTTGACGGGCCACTCCGCAGACGCTTCCCACGGACACCATCTTCGGGTGGGAGATAAGCGATGACAGGATGTGATAACGGAATTAAATAGCAATATGGGTTAACGTTCGAACTCTGCACTCCACCAACTCTTGCAGCTCACACACATAAACATTAATTTCCAAGAACGAAGTGACCAGAAACAAATCTAATTCATAATGTTCCACGATAATGTCAATTTGAAGTAGATATGGAACGAAGACAAAAGAATGTCAGATTACTCCATCTCTATTAACAATATTTCAAGTGAAACTTTTAATGCTATCGACTAAATGTTCCCAAATAAGTGTTCCATAAAATATTGTATTCCCTTGGGAAGAATGTTGGGCAATTTTAAAAACCATTATAACAGGGCACGTCAAATGTACAAGCGCCAGGCCACTAACCCTCGTCCCCCCTAAGCTCTTCGTTAGATGATATAGCACGAAAATCTGAGACGTCAAGTTTGCCACAATTAACGTTCCTGCGACGAAATGTTAACATATATCGCCCGTGATCTTTCACCTGAGTAGCAACGCTTCTTAAGGGCCTCAATGCCGATCATTTCACACAATTAACACAACCGAGGTTCGTTTCGAAGCCCTTAAGACACAAGAGCTTCAGATGACTGCCACGTACTTTCGAAGTAAATCACTCGATGGCCAAAATTGCATAGCACAACCTCAACGTTTAATACAACAAAGTATCGCTTATTTTGAGGGTCTACTTCACACTTGCCATGTCATTCTTCTTTAAATAGCCAACCGTTGTACGTTGAGAAAAAGTAGCACAATTATGGCCAAATTAATATCAATTCCATTCCACCTCTCGAAGTTTTCTCACCACGTACACACCTCTTCCTAAACGTTCACTACAATATTGGACGATTGGACATTCGCATGATTCGCATCAATTGGAAGGACAACCGGACGGCGATCTTCCTACTCTAGCGCTCGCGTTTGGAACTAAAAAGTATTTGAAAGGCGAAATTGAGGAAATGGTGGACTTCCAGTTCGAATTGGTGAACTTGACCAAAGATATTCTTTTTTACATGTGTGTTTTTGGAGATAGATGTATCAGTCGTTTGGAGTTATTGTATCGTCTTCTGTGACAACAACCTAAGTTGCTAATTAGTAAAGGGAAGAAATCGATGTCTGTAGAAGATATATATACCTTTAGATGTCTGCCCATGTTAAACTATGGTGACCATTAAAACTCCACAAAAGAGAATTGATGTACCTTTGGGGTACATTTTTATCCATGAAAAATGGCAAGAGAGCCCACTAGCTCAAGAATTACAGAGTAAGTGGGTATTGTATATGTTGTTATTTATCTTAATCGAAATGGTGTGTACTGATAAACGTTTCACTATTCAGAGAAGTCTAAAGGATGCTGCTATGAAGATTTGGGGGTTGTCGATTTTTTACCATCCAGCTCTTGTCCTGTCTTATACTTAAACGAGGCAGATCTTTTGTGTTCTTCATCGAGTGAGGCTAAAGTTAAAGCGCTAGCTAAGGTAAGTTCATTCCTGTGTTGCTTTGTTGTCTTCGTTGTTCACCAGTTAGCAGCATGAGAATCATTTCCTACGAAATACTTCACCGTTACAAGGAAAACTATTGTGCCTGCATACGTAAACCCAGTCTAATCTTCGTACTTTTCCAGCTTCATTAGGCGCGAATAATTTTGCTTTTATATTTTCTAGGAGTATCCCAAGTGTAGAGGCATTGTGATCATGATGCAAAGTTCATCTACGCATGACTCCTTCAATGAAATACAAAAGCTTGCTGTGATTCATCTCTCCTTAACAGTGGTACCCATTACTTCGTCACAAAGCCTGCCAGATCTCCTAATGCAAATGGTATAGTAATGAACCTACTCTTTAGGTATATTTATGATTTGATAATATTTTAATATATTGTGAATGACAATTAAGTTACACCTGTGGAAGAGAATATATCTTTTAAGAAAACTAGAAAAATATAAGAAATAAAAAAAAAAGAAATTATAGTTATTTTGGCTAATGAGTAATTTGAACCTAATCCCTGTGATTTAGACAAGTAAACTATTGTCATCACTTTCATGATCTCTATGCATATTGAACTTTGAAGACAAGGAGTGGTTAGTATGTAATATTATCCCTATAACCGTTTTATTTGTGTGGTAGCGTGTTAATGCTAGGTTTGTTAGATGATTTATTGCATTAGATAATGAGTGTAGCTTCTGTTTTCCACGTCCCAGTTAACCTTGGAAAGCCAAGACTTAAATTCTCACTCACAGTTCCTCTGACTGGATTTTTGCTGGTCATTTAATTCAAGCAAAAACATTGAATTGGTCCCTAAAATCCCTCTATGGTAAACAGGAACCATTTTTAGTGGGAACAAAAGCTCTTTGAGTGGATAAAGGTTGATATCTTATTGCTAAGTGGCTATTGTCACAACTCTCCTGCTCTATTTCAACATGTATTTATGCTTACAACTTTGTTTTTTTAAAATGAAACTGAAAAGTGGTGCCTCATAAATATGTAGATCAAAATCGTCAATCATTTCCTCATCATGTCACAAAGTACAAAAGTCACAGTGATCTAAATGATGTAAAATATAATATATACCTATTTACCTGAGTGCTACCAAATAAATGACTTTGCCTATTGGCATTTATATCATCAATTGATTATCTTACAGTGTATAGCATTTTTTGCACACGCCAAACCAATGCAGAGGAGTTCTTAGGGTTTCTGGCATCCTTGGTAAAATGGAAGGGAAGGCACCCCTCCTCACTCTCCCTATATTTTTTCACATTCTCTATTTTCGTATTTATGTTATTGCTTAATATTCCCTGCATATTTTAAATTGGACATGGTGATGGCATTGTTTATGGCAATACTATCTTACGTTTGGGGGAGAAATTGCCTTACTGCCTTCTCCATTATGGCACCCTGAGCAGGGGGCCAACTTTACCGCCTAGTAGGAACACCTTGGTGCCTAGGATTTTTTCCTCCCCAAACCTACTCTTAACCTTTCTGTACATTGCCCTATGGAGGTGTTATCCAGCCAAATATCATGTGGTACCTAATGTATATCTGCAAGTAATGCATGACCATTAAGCTCTAGCATTTTCCTCTACCTGTGTATATTACTAACCTCAAGATAGCATTTCTGTGATGCTTTTTACCATAACTTCAGAAAAATCCCTGATAAATTTCTGTGTGGCCAGCATCCTGTGATATTTGGAAAAAGCTTGCGTTAATGATACTGCCACCAGCCTATTTTTCATTCATGACAAACAAGTACAGTTTATGCTGTTTTTTGTGAATAGTGTTTGAGACCAAGGTATAAAAGAAACTTCTACTGAAGGGTAGTTCTGCTCCTTAGACCAAGTCTAAGAGCCTATGGTTCATGTCATGACATGAAAATCCATAGCATAAAATGGCTAAGATATTTAATGTGTGATGTTTGATTAAAGCCCGCTTGACACACCAATTTCCAGCCCAATTTCAATACCACAATCTCCTTGACAATTTCTCACCCAATATTGGCACTTAGAGCAAGTTCTATTTTCTGCTGGCCAATCTCCAATCAGAAGTTAGCTTTGTCGTGTCCTAGTGACAAATACAAGAAGCTCTTAGCAAAACATCCGGGTGTCTGGGAACAAAGTACATTTGCGCCGGAATCAAGTGGTGTGAAGGTTTTTTAGGTTAAATAGGAGGACAAAATTTAGACAAAAGAAGTAGTTTTGTTATTAATTGAGCAGTACAAAACCTATGAATGCTTGTACAATATTAGATTGCCTCGGCGACGTGCTGAAGCAATGAAGCAAATAATTGAATCGATTGAATCGAAGATGATACTAACGCTTATAATAGTAAATTAAACTTTCAATGTCCTATTCTGTCTCGGTCTATTACATACCAGTGCAGCACTTTGAGATGTTCTTTCATTCTATTTAGTTATGTGGCATGCTCATGCAGGATTTTGGAGAATTATTTTTGCCAATATTGGTCCCAAAATTGATGCTTCTTATGCAGAACATATCACCCAATATTCCACCTGATATTGTGCCGAATAATTGTGCCAATTTATTGACCAATATATTGGGCCATGTCAAACGGGCTTTAGTGTTATCCAAGGAACTACAGAATTAGCCATGCAGTAACTAAAACCCTAATGTGCACACCCAACTTTCACTACATTGTTACACACCCAGGGTATCTAGGTTTCTACCCCAGGGTATCCAGGTACCTCTAGTTTTTCTGTATTTCTGAGTCAGCATGTGAACAGAATAATTTCAGATCAATATACTTAACTAAGTAAACATCAATAGAAAGTATGTAAGCACTTTGAAGTCCTCAAGCCTTCTACAGCTTCCATTAACCTTTACCTTCCGGAGTTTTTCTGTAGTCGTAAGCCTTGCTGGCCGGGGTTTTTTAAATGACCAGTGTTTTTTAAATGTCCATCAATGTGCCAAACAAACACGCTCGGCAGTCTAGGGACACAATTTTTGTGCCGGAGGGACACGCTCGGAAGATAAAGGTTAAGAGAGATAGAACTAAGGCCACGCAAGTCGCGAATGGAGCGTTTTTACCTGTTTGGTTCGCTGTGTAGTACTGAATAATTTGCCATAAAATTGTTGCAATTATTTAATTAATAAGCCTTGTGATCTCAAAAACTCATTTATAGATGTTATTAATCAATTGTCCGGGATAAACTTAATTTTTCATGTATCTGGGTGTGTCCGCTGAGCACATGTACTTTGATGCCGTTTAGTTTAACTATAAAATTTTTTAAAAATTGTCAGTGGTTATTTTGATTGTAAAGTAGTTAAATAGTGGGGATCCTGAGGCAGATATGAAAATTTTAATTATTACTGAAGTTAAAAACAAAAATATGTCTGGGTGGGTACCCGGGAGTGAACATAAGGGTTAATGGAGTCGTCTAGCTGCTAGTGTTCACACAATTGTGCAAAATTCACAGTGGAAAAATCATTCACCTGGACTGCTCCTTGAGGACAGGTTGCTCCTTAACCCTTTTAGTGTGGCAGGCCGATATATCGGCTTTGGCATCTAAGGCGTAAAGTGCAGCGGGCCGATATATCGGCTCATAGGCAAAATATTGTTTAACTTTTGCACACAAATATAATTACAATTATTTTTTGTACGAAGTATAAGCATTTTTTATTATTACCTTATTCAATGCATACGCAATAAGAAAAACTGCATATGGATATTTTAAACAATAACTTTATAATATTTATTTTCCTAGAGTGATACATTTCATTCTAGTTACCCTCCGCATTTCTCACTAGAACCGCTGGCAGGGGTCAGAACTAAGAGGGTTAAAGCCCCCATGAGAGTCACAGTGGAGGAGGACACCTGGGTAGCTTAATTGGTTAGAGCACTCGGCACGAAATCGAGGGATCTGGGTTCAATTCCCAGTCCAGGGGAATGATTTTTCAACTGTGAATTTCACACAATTGTGATTGTGTCCAGTGTGAGTGTGCTGTCACCTTAATATTGCTTCTGTTGTAAATTCATGGGCTTCCTTATTACCATTGAAAGAAAACAGACCCCATCTTTAGCACACTACCCGTGATCCACGAGGTACATTTATCTATTCAATTATAAGCACAAAAATATTGCATGTTCTTTGCTCACGTAAAGTTCCCCTTCTTCCAGGTTAGAATTGAGTCCACATCACCAGTGAATCCATTTAAGTTCAAAAAGAAAAAAGTTGAAGCACACAGTGATCAAGAGCAGCAGGTTATCCTCTTGAGTGCCATTCCTGGTATCCGAGAAACCAATGCCTTGAAGTTGCTAAAAGTTTTTGGCACCATCGCAGCCATATGTAATGCACCATTCTCAAAATTAGCTGCAGCAGTGGGGAACTCAAATGCAAAGTCTGTCATGGATTTTTTTCATGGATGTGGCAAATGGACTAAGAATTAGTCGTTATAATTATTTCATCATTTGGATCAAGAACACTGTATATAGTGTTCATGATTTGGATGTAAGAAGCACCATAGTGCACCTCAACTGTGATAATCTTATGATGACATGAACAACCAAACTATGTCAACTTGTATCTGCATTGTTGAATATTGCTCATGTGTGTGGGAATTCTGTTTATTTTTGCCAGCTCAGTTTGAATTACTTGTTTAAGGTGTGTGAAATATTGTTGTAAATAAATGCTCTTTTACATTTTGGAAATGTTTGTTCAGTTTTATTGCTCAATTTTCCTTTCTATAATGAAATAGTTAAGGGAAAATATTAATGGTTAAACAGGTTTGCGTAATCTTTTTTGTTTTAAATTTTGATGATACTCTTTTACCAACTTCAGGGATTTTGCTGTAATAATTGCTCAAAAGTGATTTCTTTATGCACATGTAACAGATCAATCAATCTTCTTTCCATCCATTTTTCCCAGTTCAATTGCTAGTTTTTGAGGAATAAAGGTATAGACATAGGTCTTGAAGTAGCGAAGTATGCTGAAAAATTTTTAGGGAATTGTTGACATGTTAATTGAATGAAAATAACTACTACAAGGTTAATATCATTCTCAAAAAGAATAAAATGGAAATTTTCATTAAAAAAGGAGTAGAATGGAGAGCTACCATATAAATGAATCTTTATTGTGTTTTTCTACTGGTAAAAAGTTGTGAATTTCCCATAATTGTGTGATCACTAGCGGGTGACTCCGTTGAAGTAACTGCATGGCTAGTTCCTTGAAAATTGCAAACAACAGTAATATACTTATCTTCATGTGTCCTAAATTCCTCCAGTTATTTTTTATTGATCTGTGTATGCGAAGTGAAAGAGCCTTGCAAAAACAATCTTGCTGAAACCTTGTTAATGCAGCATTGTTATATCTATATTATCCATAGCATCATGGCAGAATTGACGAAGCAAGATTGAAGTTTTAAGCCTATGCTGAAAATTCTAACTTCTCCCCAAGCATTCTTATCTAAAACCTTGCAGAAACAACTTTGTTGAATACTTAATTAACCCTGCAAAACCTACTTTGTTCAATGCTGCTGCTGCATTATGGCAGTGTTTACTGATTAATTAAAATTTCCCACATGAACCTTAATTTTTAATGGTTCTCCCCAAAAATGCATGGAAGAAGCATTGCTGAAACCTTGATTGACTTTGTGAATTAAACTTTGTTAACACTGCTGCAGCATTACATCAGCTTGGCAATATTGTCAAGTATGTCACAGCCTTAAAAATTGACCACCTTATATGCCATCTGGGTCTTTTTAGTTTATAAGATGATTATTAGAAAGCACATATTTATTCCAAAATAGCTTGGATTTACAGATGGGTAAATTAATGTAATTTTCATATGAGGTAAATTACCTTCTTGAATTGCGGTACTTTTTTAAAATTGCTGTAATAGTCCAGTAATTTTTATTTTTCTGCAAATACTGGCTAACACAGGATTTGGTAAGAAAGCCAATAGCAATCACAAGAGGTTATTTAAATGGTATTTAAACCATTACTGCATTAATGGATTGCAAGTAAATAAAATGAAAAAGGCAAATATAGAAACTCTCACACAATTCAGCATTCTTTTTTTTTATATGAGAAATTTTCATTCAAATCGTTAAAACTATAGCCCCACAAATGAGATGCATGTGCCTTTATTCATAATTAAGATTGTATTGAATATATATCAACTTAGGTTAAAATAATATGTTTGGAAGATAACAGTATGCAAAATATCTGAGATGGAGATCAACATTACGGAAAATTACGTCAAATACCATGGTAACATACGTAAATTACTGCAAAAATTTTCAGAATGACCCATCTCTACTTGGGTTGCCCATACAAACTCTACCTGAGATTGGCTGGTAAAGCATGGGTTGATGGACTGCTGCTCGAAAACTAGGGCTACATATAGCTAACATATAAAGGTGAACCAAGAGTTAAAGAGAAAAGGGAGCTTGGTGGCATTCCATAAAACAAGCAAGTTAAAATAAGCCTTAACATGAACCTATTACCCTGTTTTGAATTGATATCAGCAATCACTCATATAACTAACCCTTTCCAGTGAGCCTAGTATTAGTTGCATTTGAGGAGGCATCAGCTCCAACGGAAGGCTGCTAGAAAATGCAGCAGCATGTGATCATGAAAAAATGCACGGGTGATAAGCCTGCAAAATTATGTACATCATAAATCTCTGCAGTTTTAAGATTTAATACTCAAGTTTAGATAATATGCCAGTGTACTATTGATGACTATGGCTTATCCTTTATTTCATTTTTAAGAATTTTGGCTTCAAGTTTGCTTACCCTAGTCAATTAAAACATGTATTGTGAACCACTTCATAGTTTTTCAGTCAAAGTGCAGTGTGTCAAGCTAAACAACTGAAGTGAGCATAAATTTTTTCTTAAGTATTCAATGATCTGAGTGTTATCTTCATGAGGATGCAATTCTCAGCTATAAATTTAGTTACCATTTGAAGAAATATCGTGCATCTCTTCCTTGTATTGTGCAGCTTGATGGTTTTAACAACATAACTAAAAGAAGTGCATTTTAACTATAATATATTTAATATTAAGCTCATACTCCTCAAAACCCTTCTACAACCTAATATTTGGTGTGAGTACACATCTTTTACAATAAAATTTCTTTTTCTTACCTCATTTCCATTTCAATGAATATAAGCAGAAGCCACAAAACCTTCAGAAGGTACTTTGTGACATTCAAAGGTTTACAAAATTCATTAAAAATAAATTTTCAAGGAACAATCAAGATAAAATTTTACATCAATGAACATTCACCATTGGCCTTCATTGAAACCAATGAATTTTTGTTTTCCCTTTTCAGTATTGCCAATCAAATTAAATTTCAGCCACTGACTTTCTCGTAGGAAAATTCTAGACAGGCAGTAACACTACAATTTTTTTAGAATGACTTCTGAATCATCTGTTGATGAACCTTAAATTTGGGAAATAGAAGAGTAACAACATTCACAACCAAAATGAATGAACATTAACCTAATAGTTATATTCCATTTCAGCTAATTGGAGCTCCTCTTGGCAACTGATTGTAATAGCTTGACTTGGACTTCACACCCATCAATTACAAACAAACACTAACAGGATGTAAGTAACATGAAAGATGTCACCCCAACTGTCTTACTCATTTTAGAGCTTAGAGTTGCTGAAACAGCTCCATAAAATGAATGGCAGTTTCTCTCAAGGCACATTTTTTCTCACAAGGCACAGATGTCACACTATTTCTTGCCACTGCCAATGTGCTCAACCATGAGGGAGATGAATTCCTGTAGCACTTTTTCCCTTGTTTTGGCTACTTCAACCACTTCTTTATGGTTAGCCTCATCTTCGCAATCAACATCCAGAATGCATTTGTTGGTGATCAGGCTGAATGCAAACACAGTCATACCACAGTGTACAGCTGTTATCACTTCATGAACTGTACTCATGCCTGAAATATTCAGAGTAAGATGTAGAGTAAGTAGTTGTAAAAAATAAAAGCTTGAAAATGTTTAACAAATTTTAATATTTGACCACTATTAGCATTTATAATGATCCCTACTGAGAAGTTTTCCTTTTCCAGGAAAACTCTCCTCGGCAACAACTTATCCAGGATGAATTTTAGAAAAAGGAAGAAGTTGCTAAGGAAGAATTTTGATTAAAGACATGAAACGATTCGTTAATACCCTAATAGGGAGCATATCTAGAGATGGGTAAATTACCATAATTTTAATTTGAGGTAAATTACTGTGGTAAATTATGGTAATTTTTGAAAATTACCGTAAATTTCTGGTAATTTTTAACTTTCTGCATTTGATAGCCAATAGAAGATTTAATAGGAAAGCCAATTGCAAGGGGTTAAAGCCACTTAAAACATTGTTATTGCTATGTTAATGCATTAGAAATAAAGAAAATTTAAAAACAAACATGGAAGTCCACATGCAATATGGCATTCTATTTTTGGCATGAGAAATTTTCGTTAAAAAAATATTCCACAAATGAGATGGACATGCCTTTATCAATAATTACAATTGTATTAAATGAATATAGACTTGACTTAAAATATGTTCGTTATATATTGGTATGAAATATATCTCAGATGGAAGTGAATATTACCAAAAGTTACAATAATTTTCAGGAGCTGTAGTAAATTATGTAAAATACGACATTATTTTTCAAAAATTACCACTGTAATGTAAAAACAGCTTGGTGAAGAGGTAGACAAATGGAGAAGTTATTTTAAATAATAATAATAAGTTTATTACTCCAACACCAAATACATTTTCAATAGTATATTTTGAGTAACTTTAGGTAGCCTTGAAGGAGAATCTGTTTAACCCCTCAAGCGTGACTTTAAATGGAGGTATTTAATCCCTCAGCGTGTGCAACGCAACGTCTGTGTCCGCTCAAATCCATGCCTCAAGCGTGTGCGACACACCCACTGCGTCCAAAACTTTTCTTTAAGAAATCTTATCGCTCACGTTCTTTTACATGTACTTTCAGTGAGTATATATGAGACTTAATTCTGCCGGGTTTCGTTCTGTGCATTTTGATTGCCTGTATCTATGTGCCTGTATTTTTAAAACTTTTTTTTCCCCACTCATGCCTGGTAAAGAAAATGCTTACTGGTGACACTGCCTATGGTGAAATGGATACGAACAGATATCTCCTTTCATGCTCTGATTTATTGCTTTGAGAGAGCTCATATGTGCCTGTTGATGCTGACTACTTTCGTTCTGTGGTTCCTTGGTATCTTCATGTCTGAGTAAACATTTCTCCCTTCTCTTTCATCATGGAAATGCTCACATAGGCATGGTCCCTCCAGGCATGGTCACACAATGCTGCCCGCAGCCTGGTAAGATCTGTCATCATGTGGTATCTTATTTACGATATTTGAAGCTGAGGGTTGAGGTTTCCTGATGCCTACTGCCTAATGACCTTAGCCGCATTATGGCTTTTTTTATCTTGTTCTACCCTGGGACCGTCCCTTGGCTGAACCCCTCTTTAGTTCACCATGGCGTCTATCTCTCGTGAGTTGTCTGACCAGCAAGTGCGTCATGTTTTGGGAGAAAAGAGAGAAGCAAGTTCAGATACAATTTCTGAGAATTCAAATGGATACACTCTGGACTCCAGTTCCGAAGAGGAAGCAGAAGAATCTCCTCAATTTTCTGTGAATATTCAAGAGAATACTTGGGAAGATATCGATAGTGCTAATCCTCCTCTGCCTTTTGCGTGTGATTTATCTGGGAAACAAATAGTGCCAGTTAGGTGCGCAGATAATCCCCTGGAATAATTTGAGCTATTTTTTGACGATGATCTAATTGAAATCATAGTGACTGAAACAAATCGTTACACAGAACAGTTTCTAGCTCATGAGAAAGAAAAAAATCTTGGTGCAAAAAAAATCGCTCTTTCAAAAGTGGGTTCCCACAACTACAAACGAATTCAGGGTATTCATTCCTAGGTTTGCTTATGTTGATGGGAATAATTCAGAAACCAAGCCTCAGAATGTATTTTAGTAGGAAACATATCAGAAACGCCGTTTTTTCCCAATATAATGAGCGAAGAAAGGTTTTCATTGCTGACCAAATTTCTCCATTTTGTTGATGACACCAATAAGGAAATTTCAAAACGAGATCCTAAACTGTATAAAAAACTGCACATTAGTGAATATTTGAAAACTGAGTTCCAGGAAGTGTATATACCGGGTAAAGAAGTCAGTGTCGATGAATCTTTGTTGTTGTGGAAAGGTAGGCTTTCATGGAAACAGTATATTCCCAGGAAAGCTTCCCGGTTTGGCATAAAAATTTTTGAACTTTGTGATTCCGCAGGATATTCATGGAATTTTATAATTTACAGTGGCATTAGACTGTGAAATCATCAAAGACACAGATCTTCTCTCAACAAAAGATGTTCTAAGTTTGTGTGAGCAACTAATAGATTCAGGAAGATGTGTATGTATGGATATTTATTATAGTAGTCCTGATTTTTTCCATGGGTTGGTTCAGAGGACAATAGATGCTGTTGGAACAGTTAGAATCACACGCAAAGGTGTACCAATGCATCTAAAAAAGAAACTGAAGAAAGAAGAAGTGGTTAGTGCAAAGTGTGGGAAATTGGTGGCGTTGAAGTGGAAGGATAAGTGTGATGTCTCACTGCTGACTACCAAACATTCAGATGAAATGCAACCCGTAAGTCGAAAGAGTGGGTTAGAATTTGTAAATAAACCTATGTGTGTAATAGAGTATAATAAACACATGGGAGGTGTTGAAAGGACTTGAAAGATCATCTTTTAGAATCATTCTTGCTAGAAACGAAAAGGACAAAAGTGTGGTACAAAAAATTATTCAACCACTTAGTAAATATGACTGTGTTGAATGCTTACATTCTATATTGCAGTGCTGGAAACAAAAAAGATCATCTATCGTTCAGAATAGAGTCAGTGAAAAAGATCATCTTATGTGGATATTTTCAATTGATTACCTAGAATTTCAAGCATATACAAGTATATTATTGCACTTTTAATAATGTAGTATTTAATTCATGCTTCCTCCAGCTGCTAAAATTGAAACGTATAATTCGAATATGGTCTCCATAATGACTAGGAATCTATCTCACTCAAACTACCTTATAGCTATTTCAGTAATTTTATCTGCCATAAAAAATATGAGTATTTGATACTTGAGGTATTATTTGGTTTTAAAATTTTGTTAGGTTGGTTTATGTCTCACCCTTTTCTCCTGTTCAAGGGTGCCTTCACTGGGATTACGTGGCACAAGTTCCGCCATTGAAATTTTGGAAGGGGGGGAGGAATTTTGTACGATTATTTTAAGAACAAATGCAGAAAAATAAAATAAAACAAAATCTGAAAAACAACAGTAACAAACATAATTTGAGGCATTCCAAATATTATTATTGGGTTCGGGGGGTTAAGATTTGGAAAAATTTTTCATGAAAGAAAGAAAGAAATAAAATATTACACATACATAAAAAGATATAGGATACGCTTTTTAGGATAAAAATAAATATTTTTGTTCTTAACTTATAATCCTTTTCTTTTTTAAATATTACCATTTAATGATACTATTATTTAAATTTAATTATTATTCAAATTTAAAACAAGAAAGCAAGGACTAACCAAATTTTATGGGGGGAAGTAGGAATTTGGGAGGGTTTAGTGCCATAGCGTTTCAGGGAGATTGGCACCCCTGCTCCCAATGTATACACAATCCTTAAAAGTTTGGTATTTAAGCATTATTTCACCAAATCCATTATTTCTACTTAAATAGTCTATACATATTGCAATAAATATATCCTGAATGCAATGGATGAATGAGGCAACAACATATGTTATTATTGGTGATGACTTATGTGATAGCCTCTAGCCAAATGAATAGAGAGGATAAATAGCTTAATTAAAATCCATGAGGTTATATCTTAAGCTGGTTCTTACCGACAGCATCAACACCAAGCATTCTGAATAGCCTTAGCTCAGCTGGAGTCTCATAGTTGGGGCCGCCAACAATACAGTAAACTCCCTCCCGAAGGTAAGGTTTAATTCCTGCCTTAACAGCTGCCACATCTCTTGCATATTTTCTTAGGTCAGAGTTGTATGCTCGACTGATAGCAGGAAACCTAGGGCCAAACCTAAAAATAAAAGCAAAATGCTCTAGGTTGATTGTAACAACAGGATAAAAATATATATGTATGGATCAGTATATTCTAATGAAGTTGAGATAGAATGTGTTTGAGCTAAAGGTTTACATGTAAATTTGTAAGTTGGATACCTATTCCTAAAAGTATATATAATTGTGATGTAGTTGATATGTGTGTATAGAGTCTTCACGTAAAAAATCCAAAAGGCTTGATACACTTCATTCTCAGCAGAAAGAGGTGCAAAACTCTTAGTTTTTGGTGTAATTCAATCCATTTCCAACCAATCAGTTTTCTCATTCACAACTGCATGTTTGCGAACTTTTTGGAGAGTCAATGAATATCCTTCCGCCCTGGAATCAAGCTTCTCGCTTATGTCCGAGGCAAGGAAGAGGTTGGAAGGAAGAGATGGGAAGGGAAGGCTAGCGAAACCAACAGCCCCTTCGAGACCAACACCAATGAGGCGGATTGAGGTCATAAGGACCTCAATTGGGCCTCCGTCTCCCTGAAGTAGTCGTATTAGTTAGGTTAACCCAACAACGTAAGACGAGTTACCATCAGCCTCGCTTTCGTGAAAACTTTCCGCAAATCTTTGAGAACTGGAAATTCTTTGCCCAAAGAATTGGGGTTAGGTGTCCTCCTGGCTCCCTTTCCGGGTAGGCGCCGTGCAGTCTGCCGGAGTACATCCTCGAATCAGGGGCCACTGGACCCATGAAGGGTCAATTTGGACCAATTCTAGTCAAAGCGTCTGTTCAAAGCAAACCTCTTAAGGCCAGCGCACACCTATCCCCCTTCCTCCCATTTTTTTCTGAGGGGTGTGCATATCACACCATCTGCCAAAACCGAACGACAATTGACTTGGCCCCACAGTCAGTGCAGTTGCAGCCCTCAGTGAGCTTCATGCTCTGGCAGGAGACAGACGGAAGCCAGTGCACACTATTCCTCCAGGCCTCCGTCCGCCTCCGACTGCCTCTGACCACCCGTCCACATCCGCCAAATATTCTCGATCGACAATACCGGGCGGAGTGGACAGAGACGGATGGTGGCAGATGGAGGCCATGGCAGGAGGAATAGTATGTGCCAACTTACAGAATTACCCATATTTCAGTTAGCCATATATTTTAGTAGGGAGGAAGCAGACAGAGGCGGGAGGATAAGTGCGTGCTGGGCTTCACAGTCAGCACATTTCCAGAAGAAGCAAATATATTGACATTGGTGTCTGCATGAAAACAGCCACTTGCTGGAAATTTTAAATACCTATCTAATTGAATTCAAAATTTTCAGTCTTCATTGCCAGCAAAATTCTATCTAAATTCTTAATTTTCTACTTTTCACCTCTTAACTCTGAACTGAAGCTTTGGGTTCATAATTTTTGAAAAATTAATTTTGGTGGAATATAAATTGGTTTTAAACTTTTATATACATAAAATTAGTCTTAGCATATCCTTTGAGAACTTCTTTCATGCTGAAAGGGTTAAGTTCAGTTAAGTGAGTGGAGGAAAATGGCCAGGAATGTCATACTCACAGTGGTATATTGTATTTGTGTATTTTCATCTTTGTTATTCTAATCTGAAAGTGTAACTGAAAGTGTAAATTCTGCGGTAACTGGCATTGTACATTTCATGACTCATTTTGTTGCTCATTTGTTTCTTGGGCATGACCATATTTTTTGCAAGAGAGCCTCCCTCTCTGTGGTTTGCCATCAAGGTGTGAAGACTTGTGGATGGGTAGCTCCCATCAAATAAACCTTGTTGCAAGTTTAAGAGTTCTTAATCTGAGATCCCTCAGAAAGGAACCCAACACCCACCTCTCATCATTTGATCCTTGAAGTGGGTTGTTCCCAGAGAATCCCATCATATTGACATGGTCTTTCATGATCATAATGTCTCCAGCATTGAACTCTTCATTCAAGCCACCAGCTGCATTGGTTGCCAAGAGGTGTGTTGCTCCTAGGAGTTTCATCACACGCACGGGCATGGAGCACTGGAAATGAGCACAGAGATAAATGAGTTAGTCAAGGGAAAGATGATGATCAAGAATATGATGATCCAATACATATGCTACATATTTTTTGTTATTACATTTACATGAAAAATATAAAAATTCCCATTGCTAATAACAAAAAAGAAGCAATTCTCCATGAAGTATGATGCATATCAAGTATTCAGGCCTGCTGCAGATATGGCAGTGAAATTGCCATGAGAGAAAAAAATCAGCCTGAACCAGGAATCGAACCACAGACCTTTCCGGGCCAATTTGCAGACCACTACGCTACACAGGCTTCCTAATCCTCATGGCAATTTAGAAGGATATGTATCAAGTAGATGTTAAGCCCTTGCCGTCCATAAAAGATGGCGACGCAACGGAGAATGGACTTCAAGGAAGCCACAACATGAGGATTGTATCCTACACCAGCACTAAAGCCGTGCTTGGCTATGTACACAAAGTATTCAGGTCTACCGTGAATACGGTGGTGGAATACAAGGAAACTGCCTTGAGAAAAAATGCCAGCCATTGACATTTTTATGTGTAAAAACAGCCTGGTCAGGTCAAAGCAGGTATTAGAGGAATGGAGGAAAGCTCCAGAAAAGAGATGATTGAAAATCAGTGGGATGAAAACTGAGTGAATGGTGATCAATGACCAGCAATACAATTACTCAGTGGACCTGCAAGGAGGAATCCTACCAGCAAAAAGGAGATACAGATACCTGGAAGCAATCCTGGAGAAGGATGGAGACCTCAAAGTTGAGGGATTCCAGAGAATCTAATGTGCATGGACAAATTGAAGGAAAATGAGAGGAGTGTTGAGTGATAAGAAATTGAGCTGTAAAATGAAAGGAAAATTATATTAAATGGTAGTGAGGCCTGGAATGACCTGACAGTGCAGAGATAGGGGCAACCACTGGGGTACAGATAGGGTACTTGAGGCAATAGAGAAGAAAATGCTGAAGAGGATGAGTGGAATCATGAGGTATAATAGAGGGACACGAATATGTTAGAGGGACACACAAAGTGGGACAAGTGAGTAAAAACATAAAAGAAGGCAGATTGAGGTGGTTTGGGAATCTCAAAAGGAGATCACTGTGTGGGAAAGAAAGTACTAAGATTGGAGGAGCCTGGGAAGAGTAGCATAGGAAGACCCAAAGTTAGGAAGAAAAATTAGGTAGTAGAAGACAGAAGAGAGAAAGGTTTGTAAGAGGTTGATGCACCAAACAGTGGAATGCAGGAAAAGATTAAAAACAGGATATGACAACCTAACAAAGGAGTGGGACACAGGCAAAAAGAAAGGAGAAAAAAGATCCTTTTAAAATATAGCCCACTTGAGGGGACATATAATCCATAATTACTCCAGCCCTTACATAGACTTCAATATCAACACTGGAGGTACACAGCTGTTGCTGCAAATCCCTGGTTTGACTAAGTTAGTGACTTTCTGAAAGTGCATAAATCATTTGAACAGTAGTACCACAACTATGCCTATCTCAGACCTCCCTCAACTTCTTGAATACATCTACATCAAGAGACCTTTAAGACTACAGGGTTCAGCTGCAGACCTGAGTCAGACCAAAGACACTATTTCCCAGTCCTGGGGGGTTTTGTTGCTGGTCTGTCCTGATCAACTAGAGCAGATTCAATGCAACCAGATAAATCACCTTAAAGTGACTTATGACTTCAGTTTGCTTATGGCTTCACTGGTTTCAGCCGCCATATTAAAAACCTAGCTAAAAATTGTTAGGTCTGGTAAATTCCAATTAAGGCATTCTATGCATTGAGCGCACACCATGGGGTGGATTCCACTTTCTACCAGCCTGTTGCAGGTGAATAGTTTTGAGGCAACCAAGTGCAACCAAAATGTTCAAAGCGGTGATTCATCCGGCAAGGGTTGATCGGGCAAAAGTCTTATTCTTTGATGCCAACAGCAGTGGCAAGGAAAGAGGACAAAGAAGAAAGACTATCAATAAAATAAAAGCACTTCTTCTGTCTGTTATGTTCTCTGTCCACAGTTCACAGGAAAACTAGTCAATAGATTATTTTGAAAATGTTCCCTCGGGTATTTTAGAGCATTGGGACGGTTCTAGGTTATTTAAAAAGGCCTCGAGGGCCCATGAGTGGGCCCTTTGTTGGCCAGCTATCCCTTGTGTGTAGGCTGTCCACACATTACGGTGCGTAATTATCGCGGCATAACTCCTAGGATATACCTGTTTGGACATCAAGTTCACTTCGGCATGTCTTTTGAATGTTAATATGATGGCTTTCGCAATTGAAATGTAACATATTTCTGGAAAATATTCCCTCAATGAACAAAAACAAATATCCCTTTTGAGCCCATCATTAAGGATTTGAATTCCATACTATACCTAGCGCGGAATGAACCCAATAAACATTTTTAAGGTTTATTAAGGTTAATACGCGCAACTACTACGCGGGATCACCCAGGTTGAAGCTGTTTTTCACAATACATGTGCCTGCGCAAGCACGTGGCTGGTCAGATGCGAGAACAAATGGGCTGCTTAATGATGGAAGAACATTAACCTCGTCCTGCATACTGAGAAAATACTTCACCATAGATTGTAATAATAAAGGACTTCGTTTGAGGGAGATTTTCCCAATCCACTCAAACTCACGGCTTTCCCAAGAAACCCAAGAAAACAATATATTTTTGCAATCAAAATAACATAGTCTCTAAACTCGCCGACTCCCGCCAGATGCGCCCGGCGAATGGACCTACCATCCATAATGGATATCCCTCGTAGTAATGGAAGCGACCCTGCATGCACACCACCGGCACTCCTCGAAGGTAGCCGAAGACTAGCCTCCCAGCATGTCCCGGCACCGTGGAAGCAGGAAAGTGTGGAATGGAGCCGTAAGGGATCGCAGTTTTCTTGTCCAGCGTGTCAGCGAGACCTCCTAGAAATAGAAAGACGAGCGATATTTTTCATAAGTGGTGGAAGCAACACAGAAAATAATCATTGAAAATTTTGCCTTGTATGTGTAGCAGGAACTAGGGATGCCACATCGATATCGATGTATCGGACTACTAGATGTTTTTTAGCCGAGATATTGAAAACATCCAATAGTAAAATAATCCGATGAAAATTGAATGAGAGGAGGGTACTTCAACAAACATTTAAAAATTCAACTACTCGATGTTTTTTAGTCGATCGACATCGATTTATCGGACTACTCGATGTGTTTTGGCCGAGGCATCAAAAACATCGAGTAGTAAAATAATTCGATGAAATTTGAGTGAGTTCTTTAATAAACATCAAACAATCGATTATTCGATGTTTTTAGTCGATGTGGCATCCCTAGGAGGAACAAAGCCAGAATTTTCGCAAGTGGGAGGTTTTCCACATTCACTCAAACTCATGACTTTCTCTTCCACAGAGCGGAAGAGAGCACAAAAACCGGTGTATGCTGTTTGCAATAAAAATATATTTATTTTATAAAGACAATTTGGCTGCGTTCCGCAACAGGGCAGGGGTTGGATTTGGCTCTGCTTAAACTGAATGAATTTTGTACACCAACGAGATGAAAATCGCCATGAAAATATCAATTGACCGGTTATCATATCATTTGCGCAACCGTAGTGACCCTTCTCTCTTTCCAACGTAAGTATTTGCCCACATTTTTTATTTCATCATCATTCCTTTTTCCATAATTATGTTACATCGAAAATCTTATCTAGGGCTTTGGGTTTTTTTACTCAAAAACTCCCCGCGACTAGTTCCGTAGTTATTGGAAAATCCACTTCTTTCTCTTCAGCTTTATCCCAGAGACTAGAAGTCGTTGTTCCTCACTCTCCTTCTCCATTCTCTCCGGTCCTTCATGTCCCTAGTGTCAGCTCCTTCTCCCTCAGGTCTTCCATGATGCAATCTATCCATCTCCTCCTAGGCCTTCCTCTGGGTCGCTTGCCGTTCACCTGCAGGTCCATCATACCCCTCAAGACATGCCCCTCTTCCCTTCTCATCACATGCCCGTACCACTCTCTAACTTTCGCTCTAGTATTTTCTTCAAAGCCTCAACTACCCCTCCCTGCTCTCTAAACCACTCATTCCTTACCCTGTCTCTCCTTTTCTTTCCCATAGTCCATCGCAACATCCTCATTTCCACTACGTCCAATTTCTTTCGAAAACAATAGTGAAAGGAAAAATACGAAACCGTTCCCTAAAGAGAAGTTACTATTATTCTCCAGTACGCTGCAATCCATTCATAATACTGTACTCAGTCTGATTTCCATCTCAAGCCCTGAGGCTGTGGAAATGAATCTGCAAACCGTTGGCTGAAAGAGGTGTTTGAAGTCATTTACACAACCAAAATCAATCCTCCATAGTATCTGCTTATACGAGGGCTGCTCAAAAAATAACGGGAAAATTAGTTAAATAATTTTGAGATTACTTACAGCTTATTTGTACTTATATTCTTATAAGTACTTCCTTTACTAAAGATACACTTTTCCAGAGATGTTTCTACTTCGCCATACAGTCCTGGAGTGCTTCTTAGGGTATCACCTCCCTTACCTGTGCTAAACTCTCTTTGATGTCGTCAATGGCGTCAAAACGACCTATTTGAAGGACTAATTTTAATGATAAAAATTTAAAAAAGTCACTCGGAGGTATGCTGAGTATGGAGGCTGAAATAAGACAGTTATTTGATATTTTGCATAATTCTCACGAATTTACTCGGATTAATGGCGGGCGCGTTATCGTGGTCGAGGAAGGGCGTTCTGCTCGGCTGCAATCAAACGAGGAATAATCTTTGCTGAAACCCGACGCATGTTTGATTTTTCAGTCAAATTGTAATTATATGACCCAATCAAGATTTAAAACTTTCCAGCAAGTTCTCAGGCAGTCCACCGACGGTTAGCGTACAACAAATCGTCATCTTTCTGAGTGATACTGCCATCAGTTGGTATCAAAGGACTTCCTGGTTGAGGATCTTCTTGAACTGATTGACGAGGAATTTTGAATCGAGAAAACCATTATTTACACTCCGCACGACTAAGAGCAATGCCTTTGTAAGCCTTCTCCAAAATTTCGAAGGTTTCTGTGAAAGATTTCCCAAGTTACACGCAAAATTTCGTGTTGCAACGATAATCCCTGAAAGTAGGGAATTGAAAATATCGCCACGGCAACTAAATAGCTTCCACTTGTAGAGGCATATGACGGAAACTAAACAAGATTTGAAAAAACGGAAAATCTTGGCTACTTGAGAGGAGGTGAAGAATGCAGCGCTGCCAACTAGACGTTGTTAGAACAATCCGTTACTGCGAAACAAAAAAATTCCCATTACTTTTTGAACAGCCCTCGTACATACGAAGTGGTTAAAATCGACTAACATCAAAAATTTTTCTCAAGCACTTCCTTCTTTGTTTTCCTTTCCACCCAGCTAACCATCTCCAGCTTTCTACACACTCACATCTCTCAAACCTCCGACCACAAAAGTAAAATAGTATCGTGGAAACATCACCGCAATATCGCGAGAATTCAATTAGAATTTCTCTCCTTTAGCATTGAGTGCCAGGTCTTCGTCCGTTCACGTTCATTCATTCATTGGTCATTCAATCCTAAGATTGGTTGACTGCAGCCCTCCACCCTTCCCTATCTAATGCTAGTTCCCTTACCTCAGGCTATATCTTCCTATTTGGTCCAAGAACTTATTCCTGGGTCTCCCTCTGGGGACTTTTTTCTCTAGTTTACCTCCAATTATGTTCTTCACAAATCCAATGTGTCTCAGTGTGTGTCCAATCCATCTTGTTCTTTTTTCTCTATGGTGTTTCATATGGTCCTCTCCCCTTCTACTCTTCTGTACACTGCATCGTTTCTTATTTTGTCCGTTCCTTTTTATCTTCAGCATCCTCCTCTAGTACCAGGTTTCGAAGGCTTCTAGTCTTTTCTGGTAAGCTTTTCCAATGGTCCATGCTTCCGATCCATAGAGTTCTACGCTCCACACGACGTTCACTACTATAATGAGTTAAACTCGATTAACCCTTTCGCGCCCGAGCTTCGTGGAGGGAAATTCTTCCTCGTTACGAGTCTCTTGAAAATTTTCTTCACTTCCCTGTACGAAGCTTCCTCGCGTCGACGGAAGGCAGAGGTTCCCTCCCTAACCATTTTTGGACCCAACTCAGCGGGTCGCCGATCCCTTTCCTCGGCCGCTGTCCCAGACCCTCGAAGGATTAAAAGACTCCTTCACAGCGCGAGTCCATGGTTAACTGACTGAAATTGCAATGTTTAATATAAACAAATATTTGTTGTTTGCATGCATTTGTTTACATTTAAAATGAATTTATTGTGTTTTTCTGAGCGTGTAGAAATTTTAAACGAAGTTCTAACGTTCATATTGACAAAATTTTCCAAATGCGTACGTTAATGCCGTCTTCGATTGCTGTTCTATAACTCCGTTGATACTAACGTTAGAATTTCGTTTGAAATTTCCATGTGGTAAGCAAAAAAAGATGAATTCATTTCTAACATTGGATTTCTAAGGTAAGCAACAAATATTTTTTTTGGAAAAAACACTGCAATTGACAGTAGCTGACCGCGTGGAGAGGATAGGAAGGGGTCGACCTGAGCGGCCAAGGAAGGGCCTGGGCTCGCGCTAAGCCGGATCTCGAGGGGCGACCGCGTACGTGGGTCTATTGTTCCGCCACGGTATCTTTCTTCCGACCTGTGCCGCATAGGAGCGGCATTCGTTCGTTAAGGTAGGAAAATTCACGCCGCATATATGAGGCATTCGTTGTTCAGGGAAGAATATCCTCGCCGCATAGGCGCGGCATTCGGCGCGAAAGGGTTAATTCTGGCTTAACTTTGTGAAAATCCATTCTAAAGAATTCAAATGAGATATGGTACTTTTTTCACAGTTTTATTTTATTTCAGGTCGACCGGTTTCGTCACCTCATGATGTCGCCTATGTGACGAAACCGGTCGATCTGAAATAAAATAAAACTGTGAAAAAAGGACCATATCTCACTTGAATTCTTTACTATAATGAGTGCCTATCTAAGGAAGCAAAATAACTGTGTACTTCCCCCACTTTGTTGTATGGTAGTGAAACATGGGTATGTCAGGATAGACATAAGAGTAGACTAGACGCCGTGGGTATGAGTTATCTGAAGAGTGTTTGCGGCAAAAGTAGAATGGATAGGGTGAGGAAAGAGTGGGTAATAAATGAATGTGGGTTAGATGCTCCAGTAATGGACACATATGAAAGGAGTGTGCTTCTTTGGTTTGGCCATGTTGAGAGAATGGATGAGAGTCGAAAAACGAAACAGATATATAAGAGTGAGATGAATGGTGCGAGAGGTAGAGGTAGGCCGAGAAAGTTGTGGTTGAGGAAATCCTTAGGAGGAGGAATATTAGGAGTGTTAAAAACAGGAGGGCGTGTATAAAGCAGTGTATGGGGGTAAAAGAGGCAAAAGAGGTTTGCAAGGATAGGTCAGTATGGAGGAAATTATTGAAGCAGAGTTAGGTGTACAAATATTTATTCATGAGTGAAACTTAGTGACTGTGCCTACCCCAGAAGGGAACGGTGTGATTGGTATGTTATGTATAAAACTCCCGATGTAAAGGCCCAAGAAGCTATTTTCGGATTGATGAATAAATAAACGGCAATACAAGCCAGCAAAGAAACCTCTACAGTTCGCGGAACGGTTTTTAGGCCTGGTGAGAGGGCCGAAGACAACTCTTTAAAAAGATCTTCTTACCCATTCCAGATCCGCAGATGATTCCGACCTTGGGCTTCACGGGCACCCTCTCGATCAGGAAGTCGGCTATTTCCTTGACCAACTCGAACGTGAACCTGTTTCGGGAATAAAAGAAAAGAATAAAAAAAGGTGTCAGGTGAGAAGGTCAAACAATCTCTACCAAAGGTCTGAGAGTCGCGAATTTCCCAAGAGATAAAGGAGAAAAAAACAGTCGAACGCTTTTAAAAAGGAGTCAGCAAACAAGAAAGATTCAAAGGAAAAAAAATCTTAAATAGCGAAGAAGGAGAGCGGACCGAAGTCGGTTTATTGCTTTCTTTTAAAGATACCAAGCTAATGATCTCCCGACTTCATCATGAGCAATCATCTTTGGAAAGACTCGTGAGAATGATTTAAAAAAACAACCGTACGGCCACGTGAATATGCAAAACTCACGATGGAAGAGCGAACCATCAGGATCGAGATTGAAACCTATAGGACGTACGACATATAGTTGTGGGGAAAGGTTCTTATGGGAATTCGCATCTCGCAGGTGCGATGTTGCCATTAAATTGAGTATTCTACCAACTGATTGGTAGGTGAATCCTTATGCTATTGTGAAATCAATCGCGGCATTTCATACCAATGTCTCCATCGTACCAATACATGTAAAGATTTGGACGTTTTTACTTTGAAGTGCAACTTAATACAACTCAGGTTGTTTGTACAGGAAATAATATGTTCATCGTTTATAATAGTTTTTGTGCAATCTATCAATCAATTAACGTCTTTTTCAAATAACTATCAATGTTACAATACAATGTCAATGTAGTTAAACATATATTCTGCATTGCACTGAAACAACTTACTTTATTCCGACTGTCATAGTTGTTCTAGTTTTAAGAAACGGGATATTCGGAATTTGTGTGAACATTACGGCACTCGAAAATGTGAGCATAAAGAGAATGCATTGTTTTAATTTTTCACTGAAACTTTTGAGGAATGAAACTGCTACGAATTCATGTGTTTTTTTTGCATATATAATCCGATAGTGCAGAATGATAAACCAATGAGTAGCATATTAAAAATATTTGTTCATTTCGTGTGGTATTAATATTTTATGTGCGCTATACCCCGTACTCAACTATTCAATTTTAAAAGTTGATTGAAATGAAGTAAAATGTCATGACGATGTCTTCCGTAGATATCAATACTGGAAAGAGACAAAAAATAAAAACATTGATTTTGCTTTAGCTCGCTCATAATTCCATCTTCCGGAACCTTACGGAATTTTTCATGCCACTCAGAAAATATCGCACCTTATCATTACATCACAATGTGCTGCTTATAAACATTTATGACTATCTCCGAGTGCTTGTGCCATGCTATCAGTAAATTCCTACGAAATAATTCATTAAAAATACATGATAATCGCCGATGATAATCTTTTCTGATGTTAATCACTGGTAAATTCGTTAGTGAAATCAATCGCGTTTCTTATTGATATCTACGGAAACATGTGTGAAACTACGAGTGTGAAAATAAATGAAGGTGTAATAGGAAAAGTGAAAAGCTACCGGTACCTAGGAACGATGGTGACAGACGACTGGAGAAATATTGCAGAAATAAAAGCAAGGATAGCAATGGCAAAAGAGGCCTTCAGCCAGAAGAAAAACTTGCTATGCAATAAAAGCCTGGATCTGGAGCTGAGAAAGAGACTAGCTAAATGTTATTCATGGAGCGTTTTCATGTATGGATGTGAAGCGTGGACATTAGGTAAGAGGGAAAGGAATAGAATAGAAGCTTATGAAATGTGGGTGTGGAGAAGGATGGAAAAAGTAAGATGGGTAGATAAGATGAGAAATGAAGAGGTTTTGAGCAAAGTAAAAGAAGGAAGAACGCTCCTAAAGGAAATAAGGAAAAGGAAAGGAAACTGGTTGGGCCATGTGATGAGAGGGAAAAGTATAATAAATGTGGCACTTGAGGGTTCAATTGAAGGAAAGAAAGGGAGAGGAAGGAGAAGAATTAAATTGGTGGATCAGGTGAAGAACATCAGCTATGATGAAGCAAAGAATGAAGCTCGGAAAAGAAGCGGATGGAGACAGCAGTGGTGTACGGGACCTGCCAGCAGGCAGAACACCAGATGATGATGATCTACGGAAGACACCAACATGAGAATTTAATTCATACAATTCAACTCTTAAAATTAACTCGTTGAGTACGGGTTAGAGCACGCATAAAATTTCAATATCACATGAAATGAACATAAATATTTTTAATATGTTACTTATTGGTTTATCATTCTGCACTATCGGATTATATGCACAAAAAACACATGAATTCGTAGCAGTTTCATTCCTCAAAAGTTTCAGTGAAAAATTAAAACAATGCATTCTCTTTATGCTCACATTTTTGAGTGCCGTAATGTTCACACAAATCCCGAATATCCTGTTTCTTAAAACTAGAACAACTAAGACAGTCGGAATAAAGTAAGATGTTTCAGTGCAATGCAGCATATATGTTTAACTATATTGAAAGTATGTTGTAACATTGATAGTTATTTGAAATAGATGTTAATTGATTGATAGATTGCACAAAAACTATTATAAACGATGAACATATTATTTCCTGTACAAACAACCTGAGTTGTATTAAGTTGCACTTCAAAGTAAAAACGTCCAAATCCTTACATATACTGGCACTATATAATCATTGAAATGCCGCGATTGATTTCACAATAGTTCAACATTTCGCGCAACTGCAGCTTTATATACCATAGTAAAAGTGTGGAGAAGTAAAGCAAGCTTCGTTTCGTATTCTGGGAAGTCATTTGTGATCTACGTTCGAATTCAATGGAAGTAAATGCTCATTTGTTTCCTCCAAATGGAAGATCGTCGAGCGTTAATACCAAATTCTATTTTCAGTTAGAGCTATAAACAAGGAATAAACTCACATTTTGGAGCAGCAGCTCTTTCACCTCGATGTAGGAGACACAAACACAGACTCTCCGATGCAACTGCCCACAATTTCAATATTTTTCCCAGCTCAAAACGTCGGGAGAGATAATCGATTATAAATTAGAAAAATCGCGAGATTGTGGAAGACGGAATGAAGCACCTAAGAGTTGAAAGCAATCTAAGATCTCGCAAGCCTTAATGCACGTGACGCCGCTTGGCAGTCGTGATGATCTTGTGGTTACGCTAGAGCGTTGGAAAAGCATTCAGAGAACGACGTGCCGTTGCAATTTTTTCAAAGCGACACACAATCGCTTCGCAAGGTAGGTGTACTCATTATTGGCAACGGACGGCGAATGTGACACGTGAGGATGAGATGTAGTCTTCGGACAAGAATGGCGAAAGGTGATGAAAATAAGTACGAAGAAGAGAATAAGACAACAAACAGAAGTGTATAAGGTATATTGGGAGAATAGAGGAAATCGTTGGAGGTACACAGTTTGAGGACAGCGAAATGAAGTTCGAGGTAGCCAAAAGTTGGTCAATATTACGAATAATATGAGGCTAACACGGACTATGGAGCAAAATAACGGGATTTAAAAAGAAACGAAGAAGGCAGGAATCGTTACAAGCTGAAGAATGGAAGTGTCAACAAAAAGATAATCATCGGCGAGTCGCAAAGTTATGTTTTCGCCCTAATTTCCCCGCCAAAATTGCCCTCTTTTCATGAAACAATAAAAAAAGTCAGTGGAAATGGCATTATCAGAGCAAGCTACTTTGATTCCATGCAAAAAGTACTAAGAAAATCTACACTAATTGTAAAAATTGATATGAAATTAATCAACGACACAAAACAAAAAAATGAGTGAAAGAAGAATTATGAATGATTTACTTTTCCTGCATGATATTAATAACAAAGGTAATAGTGTAGAATAAGTGTGTAAATTAAACTCTGTCACAACAAAGAAAGGGAAGCAAAATAGAACTTTTTACATAAGAGATGTAAAGACATCATTGAAAGAACGCACCATTAAATAGATTAAGTGCTTCATACCATAAATATTGTAAAGGGATAAATATGAACTTGTCAAAATAAAAGTTTCGCATGGATGTACAGTCAATGTTATGAAAATTATAAAATAGTTCCTAAGAATAAAGAGATCACTTTTGTAAAATTTCATGTAATATTCAGCATGCCTTGACTGTTGTACTTTATTTAAGGATTTCACTGTGTATGACTTTACTATATTATTATGTTTATCATGTTGGGCGAACAATAAACTTATAAAATAAAAAAACGAGATCTTTCAAGCTAGCCGCTCTCTACTCTACCGTCACCTTAAATATTTTTTAAAGGAGATTAGTGATAGCCAGATGCCAACTCGCATCACTTTTCTAGGATTTATTACGCATTGATAGCGTCTTTAGCGTTAGCATTGATAGCGTTGTGTATCACGAAACGCACAAACTAATGTTCTACGTAAATTGACATTTAAAACCCAATTGAGTCGGCTAACCTGTAAAAAATGTAGCTTTACTTTAATAAGCATATATGTTGCAGTCCTCGTTTTACCTCCCGGATCCAGGAAAACCAATTCTCCTTTTCACAAGAAGATTATTCGTTCTTGTTTGATAACGTTTAACACTCAGCGTGCTAGGATTTAAATTAAAGGTCCTCTCAGAAAGACTTGATAATTTTACACACTTACCTGGATTGTGAAGAAGACTCTCTTATGTATAGATTAGAGAACTTTTATTTCCTAGAAAAGTTATATTGGCACTTTTTGGCCGTATGTATGTCAACCAGAAAGACTGCAGCCGTACCATTACGTCCAGCTGCCGTTCAAAAATGATGTTCCATGGACGTCCTAGTACGTCCATCGTCCTCATCAGAAAATATAAGAGGACGAACCATAACGTTCATGGCACTCAAAGTGTTAAGGCTTCAGTGGACTGGAAGTTTAGTGGAACGGAATGACTGGGCATTTACCAACGAGTCACGAGAAGCTGTGAAGTTCACTTTGCAGATCCAGCTAATGCAACTTATTTTGACCTTCCTTCAAGGTGAAAGTAGCTTTCAGCATCACGTGCAAGGGCATTATGAAACCTATGATTGGAAGCACTAATTTATAAATAAATCTTAAGCACTCGGCGTGCATTTGGATTATTTCAATGGTTGACCAATAATTAAGAGGCTCCCCTTGGCTCGCAATTCAACTTTTCCTCCATATACACCTTGGACTAAGGTAGTTGGAGCGCTTATCGTGAGTCGTTGAGTGCATATCTAATAACCTTCCTAGTAAGTCGAAAGAAATTCTAGGACCACTCTTCGCTGATTTGCATCAATTTAACATACATACATACCAATCACGCCGTTCCCTTCCGGGGTAGGCACAGTCACAAAGTTTCACTCATAAATACATATTTGTACACGTAACTCTGCTTCAATAATTTCCTCCATACTCACCTATCCATGCAAACCTCTTTTGCCTCATTTCCCCCCATACACTGCTTTATACACGCCCTCCTGTATTTTAGACTCCTAATATTCCTCCTCCTAAAAAGTTCCTCAACCACATTCAACCACAACTTTCTCAGCCTACCTCTGCCTCTCGCACCATTCATCTCACTCTTATATATCTGTTTCGTTATTCGACTCTCATCCATTCTCTCAACATGGCCAAACATACGAAGCACACTCCTTTCATATATGTCCATTACTGGAGCATCTAACCCACATTCATTTATTACCCACTCATTCCTCACCCTATCCATTCTACTTTTGCCGCAAACACTCCTCAGATAACTCATACCCACGGCGTTTAGTCTACTCATATGTCTATCCTGACATACCTATGTTTCACTACCATACAACAAAGTTGGGAGAAGTACACGGTGATTTTTGCTTCCTTAGACAGGCACTCATTATAGTAGTGAACGTCGTGTGGAGCGTAGAACTCTATAGATCGGAAGCATGGACTATCGGAAAAGCTTACCAGAAAAGACTAGAAGCCTTCAAAACCTGGTACTGAAAGAAGACGCTTAAGATAAAATGGACAGACAAAGTAAGGACAAGGACAAAGACAAAGGAGGGACCATACTGAAGAGAAGAGGAAAGTACCATATCTAACACCATTCAGAAAAGAAGAACAAGATGAACTGGACACACACTGAAACACAATGGGTTAGTGAGGAACATAAGTGAAGGTTAAAATAGAGGGAAAAGTCCCCAGAGGGAGATCAAGTTCATGGACCAAATAAAGAAGAAAGTACATAGGAAGAGATACCAGGAGTTAAGGGAACTAGCATTCGATAGGAAAGGAGGAGGGCTGCAGTTAACAAATCTTAGGATTGAACAACCAATGATGATATTGTAGTGAAAAAGATGCAAAAGTTGTTTCATAATTTTGTTCCATATTGTCATTACTGACCAATCATTACTATCAGTAATTGTCTCAATTATTATGCTCGAGTATTGTCTCAATTATTTCGTTTAAGTCATTGTTATTACGGGTTTACGGCGCGGAATTAGAAATTTAAGCGAAAATCATACATAAATACGAGTTTTTTTACTCGGTATGATGCCTTGAGATTTATTAGGGATCCATTGTAGCATTATAAAACGTACGCTTTCGCGCTTATGATAAAATCATTACATACGTCATTGAATTACTTAGAAATGTGTGTCAAGTGTCATGAGGCTACGTTTTAAGCAGACTTAACTGCCAAGTAGCCAAATCAGTAACATGCATTTTTTTCGCTTTTATGTCTACTTACCAACAATGAGTACGTGTCTGCATAGTTTCAAGCTAGCCTACACATAACCGAACATCGCTCCAACACCCTTAATTGTATGGTGATAGGCAGGAGAGGAAGTGTAAGTATACCTGATAAACTGGTTTTATCCTAAAACATGAAGAAATATAAGTTTGCTATAGGAATGTCATTGAAGCTGTCTCGCTTTCTAATGATTAAAAAATGGAAATAGGAATGTCATTGAAGCTGTCTCGCTTTCTAATGATTAAAAAATGGAAACATGAATGCATGGACGAGACAAGTTTAATATGAGGAGAGCACAACTTTGAGAAGTCCGATTTCAATCTCTCGGAAAATCCTAACTTTACACCAGTGCTTTCATAACACTTCTATTAACGTAGTTTGAGCGAAATGTCATTTCACCTAGAAATCAATGACTTTGATCTCATTTTAAAGAAAATATCTCACCCTTCTAATAACACCAAAAGCTCAACCCTTCACACATGACTTTCTAAGATATTTCCCAAAAATACCAGCCTTTTTATATGGGAAATGGTACGTGTATGCACTCCAGAGAGAGCTTATTAAAAAAGGAATGAGGGATTTCTAGCATATAAATCACGTAAAATAATTAACAGTGTGCAATTTGTATGTTTTCTCAACAATTTTTGAAAATTAATAACATTGTCACCGCAGTAAGTTCTTCGGGATCACAAAAAGCCTTCCGTTTTGCAGGAGTTTCGAACGTGCCGTGTGAAAAAAATAAGTCAAGTTAAACACTTATATAGATATTTTCATTTAATTACTTACAATTTCTACCATATTAAACTATATCATTGCACCATTGAACTATCTAGCTCAAACTACCTTAAGGTTATTCCGGTGTCTAAAAAAATTATGCCCTCGTCAAATAGGTCAAACAACACACACCACAGGACATGCGATCAGATAGCTTAAATTCCTTAGGCACATTTACGGAACAGGAAGTAAAGTAAAAACAGATTATTTGCCTCATCGAAAACGCTGACGATGAATGAATCAACACTCGGAAAACTTGCACTAATGATGGAAAATGTTCATTTGCAAATAATCTTTAATTTCAAAACAAATCAGATGCTAAGCAGCCACGACTGAATTGATATGAACATTGCAAATAGATTAGTCCTACGTTGATGTGAAACGACTCCGAGAGTGGGATAAACTTATGCTAAAATATGGAAAAGTCAAGGTAATATTCATCTACATACCATCCTTCGAGCCCCTGCATGGGAGAGTGGCAGGGGGACACCAGCCGTGTAAAGACGTAAGGAATACGGTTTTGGGAGGTGAAATGGTGACGTACATTATGGGGGTGTATTTAGTGGAGCTCAGTTTTCATTGTGGCCGCTTATTGTGCGCGAAAAGAGCGAGCTTTTGTACCTATCTGTTCGGCGATGTATCTCTCTTATTTTACCGCTTCTGTCAGACCGAGAGATGCAGTGAGGCGTCATGATAATATTCTCTGTTGCGCTCTGAAACACTGAAACTTTCAACGGGATACCGGTAAATATTCCGAGAAGATAGGAATGCAACTTTAACTGTGTGTCTCATGAAAAATTTTCCTTCAATATTATATACTCTTTAAAAAAATAATACCCGTTCACCTCTTTTGCCGAAAATCTACAACGAAACCTGTCACTGAGCTCAGAATATCCCATACTCCTGTGCAAGGAGTTTTAGTATGCATAAAGAATTCCTCTCAAAAATGACTCAAACGATTTAAAAATGGTAAGGAAGAAAAATATACACCGAGATTAATTAAGCATTGCGTTGCCATGAAAAGCTTAGACCAAATGAATCAACAGCTTAGAGATGATTGAAGGAGAGACCTGCAGAAAACTGATCTTCGGACTGATGACTGCTGATGAAGAATGAGATAAATACGCTCTGCTAGAAAAGTAAAGTGCTGAGCAATCTCGCACCAAAGACAATAACGCATGCGCAGAGGTCATGCAGCACGATTCGCCTGCACAATAACCAAGCACCACGCCTAAGTCGATTTCAAAAGTGTCTCCCCCAAGGACGATGCGGTTAAATGCATTCTCTCAATGAGGCCGTGAACTGGTGATTCTAAATGAGCGCTGCTAAAGTAAACAGCAAAACGGAACGAGATAAGGATCTACAGACGCTCGCTAAAGGTAGTAAGAGTGATATATCGTTTCGCCTAGAAATCAATTAATTTGGTCTCCAATTAAGGTAGTTTTAGCGAAATATCATTTTACCTAGAAATCAATGAACTTGGTCTCATTTTAAAGAAAAATATATCAGCCTTCATGTTATTATTCCTCAATGTTGCCATATATTTCATGAGAAAACATAAAGTGAAAATAATAGGAAATTGATATAATTCGTCAAATTCCTTGAACGATTTAACCCTTTCAGTCCCATCCTATTTTAATGTAAAGATATTTCGCTGAAATTCGTTTCACGTAACTACTTACGTCTTATAACACCGACAGTGTTCAAGTAAATCAATTGCTATACTCACATACACTTTTACACATTTTTTAAAATAATGGACAGAAATGTATTGTATGTAATGTAAATGACAGTAATGTATGTATTTGTTACTTACAATAAATATTAATGCATAATAAACGATATGTGAAAAGGAGAACACATATTTTAAAATGTTAAGTCGACTGCAAATTTTTTTAAAACGGGTTGCTTGTCGGCCAAAATTTTCAAAGTAGCTTCGAAATATGAAATGGAAATTTTTGCGCACAGCGTACTCTTTTGAGGAGACATTTAACTTGACAGCTAGAAATATGTGCCAGGAAAGTATCTCTGGATTTTTATTTCATTTACAAAAGAAGGGCTTGGGAAAACAGGAAAAAGATCGAGAGGTACATATGTGTGCCTCTGTTACTGAAAGGGTTAAGCAAATTTAAGACTAGTTTCTTTCCCCCCTGGTATAAACTCATCTGACTTTTGATACAAAGCTATTCCAATCCAGCCGTTACACCCACGAAGCGGAATACCCCAACATATAGGCATCCGGTACTTCTTTTGTCGGTTCACAGAGAAAGTGCATGTATACCCAAGGGATTCAATTCACCCTGAAAAAAATTGAAACTTTTGAAAAAAAATCATGTTTGCATTTTGAAAAAAATATCATTAGTAATCCAGATACACCAAGTCATCTTAGATCAAAGTGAATCTCAGAGAGGGGTATAAGCGACCTACATGCTCTCGTCTGCAGTATAGATTGTTGCACAGGAGACGTGTCGTACCTTGAAAAACCGCAGTCGCGGGATATAAACGTAATACTGTCGTTTTAGAGCAAAGAGTGTCTCGCAATTACTAAATCACTTCGGAAAACAAAGATGATTCGGTATGGTTACGCAAAAGTACACACCAAATATACACCAAAGCAATACCAAAGCAAACAAAAATATACACCAAAGCAATGAATGAAATCCTCCATGAAAATATCGTCTGACTCGAAAAAGCAAGAGCCTATCCACGCATGCAATCACTTGTACTCGCATATCATACGATGAGAAAGGAAAGCGACTCCATTGCCCTCGTTTTTCGATAAAAATTTTCTATGATCTTTCCAAGAACGAGTGACACGGTTAACTCTTGTGTAACTTAAAGAGAGACACGTCGGCTGTTAACTCAGATGGCCCGTGAACGTATCGATCAGCCGACGGATGCACTTTCAAGACTCTCCGTCGTTATCTCCCGCCTTTTTCTTTTTTTTTTTAAACCATACTATTGAGCATCCGAAGTCCGTTTAATGCATTGATTTTATCCTCGTTATCAGAGTGACACATTTAAATACGAGCGCATTCAAAACATTGCGAGAGCAAAAAAAAAGTTATCGTATCTGAAATCACGATACTCTGTTGAAGTGAGCGAAAAGCCAGCTATTAAAAGAGAGATTTCAATTATATAACCACGATTTATAGCGCGAAAAGCCATAAAAATCCACATATGAACATGCAATGCCCGTGAAGAGCTTGGGTCACACTGCGGTTCACACCAATGAGAATTTATGCGTACATAATAAATCATTTTCGAGTTAATAAGGAACTTGGTAGTATCGTTTATGAGACATAAAACCCTACGTGAGATGTATCCAGAATACCCTCTTAATTCTACAATAATTTACTCCATTGTAATACAGATAACCTCCCAAATGGTCGCAATACGATGCTGAAATGAGTTTTTTTCTGATAATGTTTTTCAGTAAATTTTTTACGGCTGGAAAATTGAAACACCCTCTAACAAAATCAATGAATATACTCTGCCAATTCAAGAGACGAAGCATATTCATGTTTTTTTCTCGCATTTTCCCGATAGTTTTCAACAAACCGAATGTTTTTTTAGTTATAACACAATGAAATATTGTGTCACTTTCAAATTGAGCCCCTAAATACTAGATTTTATTTTCAAATAATGGCGGACTTTATCGTGTTATTACACAAAAATAAAACCTTCCAACTATCCCTGGAATCACATAATTTTACTGTTTCGTTACTGTTAATGCAATTGCCCTTATGTACCAATTTTATGCGTACAATCCGTCAAAAATCACGAGAATACGACATTATTTCAAGGTTTACACCACGGGAATTTACTAACGAAATGGTTGGCTGCGTGAAACAGTCAATACCGAATACATCATACGTAGCACAAAATTTGGCCTCTTTCCATGAACTAAATGGCTATGTATCGCCACTGGGAAATTCCTAATGATAAGCAAATTCCAGTATAGAGGTAGCAGTACAGTAAAATACACCATTCCTCTCTCAGCAGGAGTATCAAAGAAGGCATGAAATAAGAATTATTGCCTACTCCTCTACATTCTGTCTCTAATCGAATGCCTGAAATTCGCAAGCAACACCAGAGGAGAAGGATATATTTAAAAAATTCTTTTCATTCCTTCCCAGAAATAGATATACGCTCTCAATCTGAACAGCAAAAGCTCGTTCCAATATTTGGCGTAGATCGCCACCTTTGGGGTTATCTTATCGGACCCCTTCAAACCTAATCCTCGTGTGAGCACAAAGATGAGGTAACCGTCACCTTAAATCCTGTCGCATGGTTCGTGATCGAGAACAACACCTTGTGTACAAGCCCGTACTTACGGTGGTAGGAGCTATTTTCGTTTACGAACAGATTTGCGAGAAACTTTGCATACGAGTGTATTAGTAAAACGTGAGTATATAGGGTAGAAAAATTGCATGTTATCGATTTGGTTTCTTGGCAAATGAATGCTATTTCAACACGTAGCCTTATGCCACTTGGCTTGGCAGGTTTTTTAATTCTAAGATTGGTTGACTGCAGCCCTCCACCCTTCCCTATCTAATGGTAGTTCCTTTACTTCCTTGTATGTCTTTCTATGTACTTTGCTTCACCTTAATAACTGTCTTTTTTTCACTATCATTATACATAATTTCCTGTTTCTGCTCGCGATACAAACGCTACCACTCTACAGTGACAGGGTTAGGAGCTAAGGATTACCACGGTACGGACGTGCATTCACGTCACCATTTTAGCCTGCCGTTGAACGGATCATCGTATGTATGATGAAAGTGTGAACGGGGCATATTCTACATTTACATGCTACCCTGCAAGCCGCCGCATGAGCGTGTGGCAGGGAGTGTTAGGTCACCAGCCGTGTAAAGATGTAAGGTTTTGGGAGGTGAAATGGTGGCATATATTATAGGAGTGTATTTAGTGGAGCTCAGTTTTTATTGTGGTCGCTTATTGTGCGCGGAAAGAACGAGTTTTTGTACCTATCTGTTCGGCAGTGTAGCTCTCTTATTTTATAGCTTCTGTCAGACGTAGAGATGCAGTGAGGCGTCACGATAACATTCTTTGTGTCTTTCTGAAACACACTAGTTCTGAATTTCTCACGCAAGATAAGCCTAGCGTGTAGCCTCCGAGTCTCTAGGGGCTCCCATCTTAATCCCTCTAAAAGTTGATACAGTATATATTCGCTCGTAGCAGTTTTTAATGAAGCGTGCAGCTTTTCTTTGTATTTTATTTTTTGTTTTGTTAAATCTAGATGACCAGTGTCCCATATGCTCGCGGCGTATTCGAGGTGTGACCTAACCAGAACAAAGTAGCATCTCTCTTTGACTTTTTCATCCGAGGACCTACCGATTGTACACTTAATAAAACCTAGTTTCTTTAATGCTGTGCCGCATATGTTGTGTATGTGTACTTCATATGTTTTATAATGGTAGCGGGTGGTAAACCATAACCAGTTGTGAAAGCAAACAGCTTAGCGAGTACGATGGTGATCTTGCTTGCCAGCCACCATTCCTGCTGGAGCTGTATCACTCGATATTGGAAAGCTATCATACCCGCAATAATCGTTGAAATTGTACTCGACCAACTATTGCGTGAAACAATTTTTCACACGCGCGTTGGAAAGAGCTATCTAAGTTAAATTGAGTTTCATGTGTGATAATGAGCGGAAGGATACCTATCCGATTGTTTACTGAAATTTTCTTCCGCCTTGGACGTCTAATTTTGAAGAACAATTTGATGCCTGTTCATGTATATATACCCCTACTTGAGATGTTGCCACAGCAGACGTTGGCCCGCATTGACACGGAGAACGTGTGATTAGGCGCTTTCGCAATATTAATAATAGTAGTTTAATGCTCCCATAATGTATATACATTAAAACAGTAACACAGAATTTATGGAAGCTTTAGGTTATTCCAAAGATCGGAACCTGTGTGGGGGTAACAAAATACCTAGAAAAGTTTATATAACAAAAGAGTGATAAGATTACAGTGTTATACGTGATGCTATACAATAATTTACAGAATTAATTTACAATTTCTTGATGCACAAAATATATCGTACTGTCTACCTTTTATTACAATATCTCGCCTGAGAAAGTGTAATTTATTACAATTTCTTGTCGCGTGAAACAATTTCATGTACATTTTAAAAAAATAATTCAATATCATCATACTCGAACAGCCATTTTTTAACTTGCTTTAAAAATAGCATCACCCTCTTTTTCCTTTTTAATATTCTCTGGCAGTTGGTTAAATATTTTTGGTACTAAAAAAAACAAAACATCTCTGAATTAGGTTATATGAGGCCTATGGGGTAAAACAACTGACGGTATGCGAAGGCTCCTCTTATATAGCCTTGGCAATGTGCTAAACAAGTTTCCACTCCACAAGTATATAATTTTTTAACACTTTATAAACATATAAATATCTTAAAAGTAGGATTTTCAATTAGCAAAAAAGTGGAGGAGAGTGATAAAATCGGTTTTCGGGAGTAACCGTTCTAATTATTATTTTCTGTAGAACCAAAACAGGTTTAACAGTGCACTTATACTCGCCACCCCAACGTCATTCTGTTAAGTACACTAGTTTCTCTAAACCACTGTGTTTTATCTTCATTATACTCGACGCTACGAGAATTTACCCCGTCTTCCAACACGCGTAGCACAACTGGACACAAAAAACGCTTGGTTTTTTCGTCGTAATCCTCACGGATCTCTTTCAACTGAAGGAATGCAGAGCCGAGAAGAAATACTTGCGTCCATCCTCCCTCTCTCTCTCTTTCCTCCTTCCGAGTGAGCGTCTCCTTCGACCTTGGGAGGTGTCTTGTCCACGGCCATTCATGGGTAAACATCACCTGGGACAACTCCGCTGTGTGTGACGGACAGCTGGGTTAAGGGCGAATGACGCAATCGCAAAGCCAGGACGAGGCGGCAGAAAACGACTTGCGATCGAAAAGGCTCTTTAAAAGAAAAAAATACGAAAAAAGGCCAATCCGTCCCGTTATGAACGCGGTGTCTCCGATTCCGCTAAATGCTTTTGAACCAAAAACTGCATTCCTCTCCCGCTTTCCTACTTGGATTTGATTTGAAGTATATCTTAAATCGACTCCCATTATTTGCTATCGAGTATGTTCACAAAAATCTCATTTATAAATTGCATTCATACGAAATTTATAAAAAATTGTGAACTGGATAAGTGACTTTCTCAGTGATCGAAAACAAAAGTAGTTATTGATATTTTTAGCTCTGTTATGGTCGAAGTCACATCCGGTGTTCCTCAAGGAAGCGTGATCGGCCCTCTTTTATTCATTACTTATACTAACGACCTAAGTTCTCCAGTTAGCAGTAAATTAAGATTATTTGCAGACGATACAGTTATCTACCGTGAAATAAGCGAAAACACGGACTTTGAAGTTCTGTCATCTGACCTTAATAACGTTCATTCGTGGTGCCAGGAGTGGGGATTAGAATAAAATAAAGATATACAGATAGGTAAAACAATTGTTCTTTCCGCGTACAATAAGTGACCACAGTAAAAACTGAACGCCACTAAATATACTACCATAATACACCTCACCAATTCACCTCCCAAAACCTTACATCTTTATACGGCTGGTGTCCTAACACTCCCTGCCACACGCCAATAGGGTGGTTCGCAGGGTAGTATGTAGATGTAGAAATAATCTCTTTTAATTTACTCCCATTACTCGCTTTCTGGAATGTAATGAAGGTGCTGCACGGTCATTCTTGGACATATCATCGCCACCTAAGGAGAAAAGCATAATCTTGCGCCTACATTTTTTTGAAGTCCGTACTGGACAAGAAGTAAAGATAAGTTACATTTCAAGAATCCTAAGGTTAATAAGTCAATATTTAAGAACTCTTTTTTGTTTTGGGGACGGATGGTCTTTAACAAATTGCCAATTGAAATTAAAAATGTAGCGTTTAATTAAAAATTTAATAATTTAAAAATCAAACAAAATTAAAATCGTCAATTAAAATTTTGTTAGCTCAAATAAAAAATGTAAATACTTTGCGTAATATTTTAGATTAATGGTTCAGATGACATTATGTAATCAATGTAACTTTTGACTAACAGTATTTTTTATAAGGCTATTTTTGTAAAAATTTGTCTTCATTATAGTAAAAGTAATTATGAAAAGTTTAAAAACGCTGCAAGATGCGGCATGAGTTATGTAAAGAACCATTTGTATTTTTTCTTACTTTTCATTTTCTGTAATGACCCTGTTTTTGTGTGATAAAAATGTTCTATTGTACACTGACCACACTACTGGAAAACTTGGTCAGTAAATTCCCAAACCTATTTTATACTGTAGCCATATTTATCGCTGGAAATAAATTCATTGATTTATAAAGTAGTTTTTTAAACTTTTATGCCAATTTATTCGTCATAAAACCTAAAAAAGAAGAGAATGTGAATGCAAAAAACCACGTTGATTAAAAGAAAACCTTTAAAATTTGTGATTTTTGAACGATAAAGGAGGATTGAGGAAAAACTGAATGTATTTTCGTTACATAAGAAAGCTTAAGTGAAAATAAAAGGTAAAATAAAGGCCTTGCAAGAACAGCTAATGCTAGGAACTTAAGAAAGCAGTTGGCAAGAGGAAAATACTAGTTTTACCTCTTGAGAGGCATGCTGGCTCTTTAAATATTATAGCGTAGGAAAATATCTAAGGCCTAGGTCCATTTAATCCGGATTACCTGGCTTAGGAAGAAACTAATGAACGAGATGCTAGAGACAAACTGAACAAATACTAGAGACAAACAAAACAAATATCACCTGATATCGTACCTTTATTTGGATTGACAGCTTCAAATGTTATCGACTATATAAAAGATATGACCAATAAAAGTTTGTGATAAAGATGCTTAAAGCTTGCAAGAAGTAATAGCTACAGTCTGAGACTCAATTTCATTTTTTAATTCAACTATGTCGTGAACTCAGAAACGTCTAATCTACTGAAACGAAACGCTGGCAATCGAATGTGCATAGAGATAACTTGTCACATTTTCGGGTAATCATTAGATATTTGAAGCATTGCGAAAGTATCTACTTAGAGTGAAATATGTACATCTCAGGGTTAGCAATCAATGTATGGCGTTAAGTTGCATCACAACCTGGGGTACAAACAGATACTGGCAAAGTTGCAAGTATCTATTTTCACCCCCGAATCTATTTTCACTGATAAATATGAATTAACTAAGTTAAAGTAAAAGCTTTCTTCGCCACTTACACGCGAGTCTTGGAATGCTAATCTAAAGTAAAAATCTGAAGTCTTTGACACGCTAACACATATCTGCCATCACTTGGGGGTCATTCAAATATTACGTAAGACGTTTTTGGGTGTAGAGGGGTTGGTATCATCGTACTTTGTCTTATCAAGGGGGAGGGCAGGGGATCAGCAACCAATTTGTATAAGATATTTGTCCGTCTTGAAACATTGTATCGTGTCCTGTGATTGTTAAGTACTTCATCAGCTGTGGTACTGTTTCGCTCTTAATGTTAATGAATGTGGTACTCCGACACTGCATAATTAGACGACATCCAGTGCTCAAAACTATAAGATGGCTTCTATAGAAAGATGAAACAGCAGAAAGCGAGAATTTAATGAAGAGTAGATACAAATATCTAACGTCTAACATTAGATTGAGAGGGAGGAGAGGTTGGGAAAATCTTACTTTGTCTTGCATGGAGGGAAGGAGGAAGGTAAAAAAATGGCATAAATCGTCTTACGTAATACTTGACCGGCTCCGTGCCAAAAAATATTAATCTTGAAGGTAATACAATTACATGAAATCTCTCTCAGCCACGGCTTCTAGAATTGTGACAGCCAGAAAAAAATGGAACAGAGCTACACGCAGACAAGATAATATAATTCAGATATTTGACTCAATTATTTCACCAATTCCATGTTCTACGCACGGTCTATTGTCTTCCAAGACGTTTATGGCCTTTTACTTCTTTCAGGCCTTTTTGGTCACTGCACATTAACAACCTTCTGATTTGAGGAAACAAAAATAAAATCACTTTTCGAATTTATGGCCAAAGATACTCTTTAATCGACGTACAAGGTCGTTCATTATCGATTGTGTTCTTCCTTTGATATAGGTCTGCGCAACGTATATAATTCCGCCGTAAATGTGCTTATTATTCTGTATTCTCCTAAAGCATAGTATAGGTTATTCGACGTTTTTGTTGATTCGGTAGTTTATTTATATTCGCAATGACAATTTTTGCCGCATATTCGCAATTTCCTCGGGTGTGCAATGGCAGTAAATGATCAAATAGCTCGTTAACGGTGGACATGTGGTGGAGATAGTTGCAAAGACCTCTATCGAAGGAAAAATATAATCAATATCGAACGACCTTGATCAACGTATACGGAATATTTTCACTGGGAATAGGGAAAAAATAGTCGCTGTTGAACGGCAGTACGCAAGTTATGAATAAGGCTCAAGTGACGACAAATTATTAAACAATTACTCCGATACCTTGGGTTAAACCACAAAAACTGTAATAAAAATTGAAGCACTCAGAATCAGAAGTTGTTAAGCCAAGGGGTTTTGAATGCGACTCAGCAGCGTCTGTTTCTGAGTACTTCAATCACTCAAATTTCAGCCACATAAGGACTAATTTCTATCAATTATTGGGTAATTAGAAAAATTGGATGTACTTTCATCAGAGGCAATATTGCTTCAGATGCGAAAATGTCGTTGAAAACTGAGAGGCTGAAAGAGAAAAATTTAAAGAAAATTGTAGTATTTATATGATATAAACTGAATCAGTTCCCTTTATAGCCCCCATACATCCAAAGACAAAACAATAAATAAATAAAATGAACAAGGCACGGAATCTCGCTTCATCAGTATGAGACAATTTCATGCCGGATAGGAAGAGAATAACCCAGCTCTAACTATAGGAGGTAAAAGTTTTTTGGCCAGCTGCAAGATCATTTAGTAATGGCATCAATATTTATGGCGTCCATTAAGTTAGGGACCTCATAAAAAATATTAAGGTTTCAGGAATACATCTGTTTCGTAACTTATCAATCAATAGTTAATTGCTTAATGTTTGATCTAAGCTACCATCGCTGGCTATAATTTATGTTTAACGTATGTATTATTGCTAATGCACATGATAATTATTCAGTCAGATTAAAAAGACCTGGTCATTGGCCTCAAAACAACTATTTTATCCAGTAATTAACACTCCAAGCGGTTCTTCGCGCTTCCGCCATCTTGTCTACTTATAGAGCTCATTACTCCATTCCGTAAGCTATGAAGCCATTTGTGAAACCAATAAATTTATCGAATGTTTCTGCATTGTTTACTTAATGTTTGCCATGGCTTATGAGTCCCATAACTCTATGGAATACATGTGTGTCCTTTCTGCAACTGACCATTACTCGGGCAGTTTGATATAAGCTCTCAAAGCGTCCACAGTTCACACACCGGTGGGAAAAAACTATCCGAAAATGATAATTTTCTTCCAGATCAATCCACGGTCACCCGAAATACTTAATTCCTCTTTCGTCACCCACCTAATCTTATCACGACTGCACAAATCCAGAAGCGGGGAAAACGATACGACAGATGGCCCTCTGCGCAATGTTTCCGTAGGCGAAAGCTTCTAGACACTCCATCGAAATTACATGTGACGATTCATCTCAATAAATCAGATAGTAATAATCTTGGACGAAGTCGTAGCGGACGTGACCCGTTTGGGCTGTAGCTTAGGGAAAGGTGGGACAAATCTCGCAGGAATATGATGAGTTGAAGGCTATCTTTTGATTATTATCCTTTCTGGAAGCATAACTGATCCTGGAGAACTACGCCGTCATTTTTTCATACAAATAATCAAACATTATATCCGGTTAGTTTGCACCTTGTGGTAGATGTGAATGAGAAAACATTTATATTGCAAGGCTTTCCGACGCCAAAGAGGAGAAAATTTACGAACATCGAAATACGCGATATCTTCCTTTAAAAATATGGTTTTCCTAGAGTAAATTTGGTGCATATACGACGCAAAATACCAGAAAATGTGAAGTTCTGAGCACCAATCTTGCATCATGAAAATCCTGGAATATTTTAGTTCTTACGTCGATTTTCTCGGACAAAATCAGATCTCGTACATAACCATGGTTATCCGCAGTCCACCTTGAAAGTTTAGAGTACGTTCATAAACAGGAACAAAACATGCCAAAAGTAAAATAGCCGAGTGATACCTTTTCATTTACGAAAAATACCTGACGGTGAATGCGCGCACCGATAATTACCGATACTAACGTTTTCCCATCCTGTTTCTCAAAGCATATTCTCTTTTCCACTCAGTCCATTTCCGTTACCTTTCTCGTGTAACTCTACTCACAGTTCTGCTACGCTAGTGTCATAGGTGCAGCTTAAGATCAACGGAGTTTGGAAAATTCGGGGAAAAAAGAGAAGCGGGAAAGAACGTAAAGAATATATAAAAATCTGATTGTGGAGGCCTTGGGTGACTCAAAGATGAAAATAACCCCCAAGTAGTTTCATTTTACAAATTTTATCGCGCTAAACATTGCGCAACGGAAGGAAATAACTGCCGGGCGAGAATCCGATTACGGCGACTCCTTCCGGGACGCACGGCAACGACATCGGATGATGCCATCGGTCTCAGCTCTGTTGACAAAACATTCGGGAATTATCTTTCCACGTCGGTTGATCAAGGGGATCCATCACAGCTGGGGAAAATAACCCGGGCGCAATCGGAGGATTCAAAAACATCCGTCGAAAACGAAAAGGAAGGATTGATTGCGCCAACTTCATTTGCGTCACTGTTATGACCCATCGCGGTCTGAGGTTAAGCCACCTAAGTTCACGGTCAACATTCACTCAGCTTCAAACAGATGTGCATTACATATTGAAGGAGAGGATCGATGGAACCAAATCCTACGCCGGCTCAAAGAAATACCCATCTGCATCGGCTTAACACCGTGCAAGCCATCTAAAGGTTTAGTGATATGGTGTGAGTTACCACCACCATGTCCAACAATGCACCCGTATAAATTCAATTAACCCTTTATGGACGGAATCATGAAGCATCACAATGAAAAAATACTGCTACTAAATTAGTTTTTTTAAAGTGCTATTTAAGCATTTTTTTCAATTACAATTTACATTTCAAAATAAATTTATTTTCAAATGTGACGTATTTTTATAGTATATATTCAATTCAAAATAATACTTGACATAATACTATTTAAACTAGGTAGACTTCAACATTACCTTCATATCACCTTTCTTAAACTTTCCCAATTTTTTCTTCATATGACAGTTGAAACAATTTATTTCAGAGCTCCACCAAGCTTGCCATCGTCAGTGAATAGCGTCACACATTCATCTATTCAAATTGTTTGACAAACTGCCGAAAGAAACACAACTTTCCACGTACTTAATCCAAAGCGTTAGAATTCTGTTAGCGCAGCAACCAAATGGAAAAGCCTCTTAGAAAGCAGATATTTCAATGACTTTGAAACGTAACAAATTTGCCTCGCTCGTCCGTAGAGGTTTAAACTACAACCATTTATTCAGGAGAAAAACCCTGCAAACACGCGTTGTTTTATAAATACGTGTAATACATATAATAAATACGTGTTTATTTTTAATGTTCTGAAATTATTTATTTGAAGAGTGGCAATTTGCCCGCGGTTTCTGTATACGACCATACGTATAATTTAAGAAAGATATTAAATACGTGGCTCTCAAAACCAAATCTCACTTGCTTGAAAGATCCTTTGTATGTTTGGGCTCCAAACTATTTAACACCTTACCTAAATCCATTAAAAGTTTATATATCAAGGAGAAATTTTTGAAATTATCAAAGAAATGGATATTGCCAAGTAACAATAATGATGTTTTATACTAGATCTGTAATGTATGTACATGTACCCTATGTTGTAACTTGTAATAATTAGTGTTTAACATGAATATAAGCCAGATGAATTATTCTTATTATCTCTGCTTCTCTTGTTCACTATTGGGCTAAAATGAAATGGCTTTGATTATTACTATTACATACTTTTGAAAGTATTTTTTTAATTCCAACAATGATTTTCTTTTATAGAAGGTAGTCTCCACACAGGTCTATGATCTTTGAGGCTGCCCAAACCTCACTGATGTTTGTACACAACATTGTACCAAAACTGTTGAGCAATAAATTATTCTTATCCTTAGATTCAGGAGGTGAAATTTTACCAAAATACGCAACAAAAATATTTAATCCGTTAAAAGCCGCAGTTCGTCACGTTAAATCTTGCAGTTAGTGATAGAATAACATTGATGGTAGTAGCGGAATTATCGTTGTACCCTAGGAATTATGCATGAAACATGAATGCAATATTGAAAAAATTGTCCATAAAGGCACGTCATTATTCATGAAACTCGTAAATAAATCATGGTCCATACACACGTTTGGTGGATCATTTTTTGCCTGCAAAAGACGCTTCTCTTTCGAGCATAAAACATTCCCCTTCAATCCATCGGCCGCTTTACGTGGTACTTTATATTGTGCAAACGAATTTATCATGAAATGAACAAGAAAATTGATAAAATTAGACCAGGCTCTATTTGATTTGGAACAGAAATTTGATCATATATCACATTCACGCAACTAGCAAAGTTTCTTATCGTGCGAAACCGAAGAAACTACTTCTTAGGATGATTCCTTTTTAAAATCCACAAGTTCAGAAAACCGGGCAACTTAACGGAGTTCTTTTTATTCACCACTGACGTCCGACAAAGAATTCTGCGCTCTCTCCCGGACATACCTCATATTCCCATGCACGGAACTACTACATTCCATAGCTCCTTCTCGGTTGAAGCTGTAAAACTATGGAATTACCTCCTTAAACACATTCGTCAAGCATCATCCATAAATTCGTTTCGCTCAAAATCATTTCAGATTCTCCTCAACTCCATAAGCTCAAATTTATATTATCTGGTCCTTATGCAGTTAAAGATTGTGGCATAATACGTAAACCGACACGCAATGTATTCAAGCTCTGATATTGTTACATGTGTTATATTTCATGTTAAAAATATGTTTGGTTGGTATGTAATGTTATCTTAGAGAAGGGCAATGTTAAGTTAATCCAGTTCTATATATTTTTTTGTAGTCATCATTTATTAAGACGCCCCTCAAGGCCAAAATCATAGAAGTCACAATGTAAGGTTATCAGTCATTATTAACATATTTTTTTGCATTGCCTACTTGAACCTAGGGGACATAAGATCCCAGGCTCTACATAAAGTTATGATAGTTATAATTATTTCTGGTTCAGTCATTCAGATAATCATACAGTTTGACACTTTATTACACGGTGCAATTTTCCTAATGAAAGAGTCATGCATTCGCTTGTACAATTAAATGTATCGTGCAAAGTGGCCTTAAGATATGCACCAATCAATATACGCGAAAGTTGGTAAGTTGGCAGCACCACCCAGTCCAAGGGAAACTACAATTAACGTCCTATCGGGTGCTCATAGGGGTAGGAAGGGAATTTTTATCCCCCTGGTCACTTAAAAAGCAAGCTAAGTCCAGCGTGTAGCCTCCGAGTCTCTAGGGGCTCCCACCTTAATCCCTATAAAAGTCGCGAAGCACTATATGTTCGTTCGTAGTAGTTATTAACGAACCGTGCAGATTTTTTTCGTATTTTACTAATTTTTTTGGTTGAATCTTTATGACCAGGGTCCCAAATGCTCGCGGCGCATTCGGGGTGTGGCCGAACCAGAGCTAAGTAGCATCTCTCTTTGTCTATTTCATACGAGGACCTTCGTATTTATACGCTTAACAAAACCTAGTGTATTTGACGCTATGCCGCATATGTTCTTTTTGTGTGTTCCTCACGATATATCAGAAGTTAAGGTAATTCTAAGATATTTTATTGTGTCTGAAGATTTTATGTTTATTCCACTCACAGTTTAGGTATGGTGTTTGTGTGATGAGTTTCGCAGGAAGTGAACCGAAGAGCATTTACTGAGATTTAAATCTAGCTCCCACTTCTGGCATCACGAGTGAACGTTGTTAAGGTCCGATGACAGTACTTCTAAGTCCGCATCTTCGCTTATTTCACGGTAGATGACGGTATCGTCCGTAAATAATCTTGATTTACTGCTAACTAACACTGATGATGATTATTCTGCAAATGAGTTTGGGCATTGATAAACGGTTGGCATCATACCAATGAGAATACTTAGTGTCACTTACTTTTCCGCTTCCGCCAGTCGTTTCACGTAAAGTTTTTGCTCCGACGGGAAATGACATGGCTTGAATTTTTCGGGAAATGTTGCGAGACTTCGCAAGAATTTGAAACCAAGGCCATCTGGTCAGCTTTCAGTATTTTCCACCAGAACCGTCAGATGGTTGACCAGCCAATCCTCTCGATGAAATATAAATATAGAGTTTAAATAATTTTTTTCTCGGGAATGCCTATATTCCATGAACTTTATGTTGAAGATAAATATTTATATTTAGTTAGGGCATGTATTATAAGGGCAAAATTGATTATTCTTATTAAAGGTTGTCTTAGATTTTCTAAGAAAACCACTCAAGGTTCCTTCGCTTTTATTTAACACATTTCCTAGCTGAGGGGGAAAATATAATTGTATTAAAGGGTTTTCTCAAGCCAACCAAGTTAAATATTTTCTAAATATTCATATTCCGAGGAATACATAATGATCCACATATCAAGCTATCATAGAGATATATACGCGATGATAGAACTCGACATCGGATTCTATTGGTTCTATACTGCCCTGCTACGACTAAAGACAGTAACTGACAAAATTACACATTTTGAGGTTAGAGTTGATTTTGTGATTTTCAACCTTGAGGACCTCAAAAAACTAAACAAAAAAATAGAATCTGTAGCGGATTGCCTGATAGCACGTTCTGCTTTCACCGTATCTACAGCGAAAATGCCATGATCTCACAATAAAAGTTTTCGTTCACTATCCACAGAATTTTATTTAACCGACCAAGGTTTCGACGTGAACTATATCATTTTCAAGGTTCATGTCGAAACCTTGGTCGGTTAAATAAAATTCTGTGGAAAGTGAACGAAAACTTTTATTGTGAGATCATGGCATCTGTACCACATTTCCACAAAATATCACCTGATACACTAAACTTAATACAGTAAAAATGTCAGTTCATATCTACAGTACAAAGGCCAGATAACATTAACTACAAGTATTTCTCCCAGAGAATTTCATTACTTTTGTTTCCTTATGATTTATCCTTAATCCATATCTCCCGCACTGTCAATCTAAGCAATAAATAAAGATTACAATTCCTTTAAAAATGGACTAGGTGATAAATCCAAGACCGGAAGATGAAAACTTTAGCTTGCAATAACTCAGAACCAACAATGATGCAGTAAATGTCTTTTAGCTTACCAGGGCAGTATAGAATAAGCGTGCATCATCATTTGAAACGCCTGAATAGTTTATCAATGTCACAGCCGATAACAGACACTTTTTCATCACGGACGCAACAAGATTTCATCACGAAGATTCATTGACGTCATTGAATGATCCAAGGGGATCATTTTTCGTCATGTTCTCTTTCAACATCGTATTTGAGAGGAAAGACCTCGGGAAAAAATTAAGGAAAGAACCCGAATACTTCAAATTAACTGAATTTTATTCCAAGAACAGCTCTGCCAACAAACAAAAATATCACTATAGTGGAACTGAAGCCTAATTTACATGATTGGGAACAAACGCCAAGCTTTTAGGCATTTATGTTAAATAAAATCGAACTTAAACGGGCAGTGAGGCTGAGACGGGTCAAAATACAGCGGGAAATGAAGGTATTACAGTGTGAGCGTGTGCAGTGTGAACGTCATGCTTTTCACTTAATACATCCCTTAAAATGAGAATGAAGCCGATTAAAATATTTTCCGAGGAGAAGGCAAGCCGTATTCAAGGTTTGAGCGACTCTCCAGCTTCTAGCGCAGAATCCGTCTGGATAGTTCGGGCAATCTTTTTCCCTAGTCATTACAAAGGGCACCCTCGATTCGCATTTTAAAACTTATGCAGCATGTTTGGCAATTTTAAGTGGAAAAATTAAAATAATATAATATTAATGAAGCCAATGACTTCGTTATATATTCCTGAACTTCTCAGGAATTATCTAAATACGAGGTACAGCGAGATAGTAAGTTCCGTTTACATTTCTCGTCACCGCAGCGCAGCGATCACAGTTTCAAACATACGTGGTACTTACCTTGACCTATTGAGGAGGAGTTGACGCCATTATGAGTTGACTGACTGTATTGTACTCTTCGTGGTGCTTGTTTGAAATGGCAAATAAAATTGAAAATCCCGACGCCGAGGTATTCTCACCAGCGGTATTGTTTTGATTCATGACAATGCCCGCCTTCACATTGCGCCTATGACACCACAACTTTCACAGAAATTTGATTTCAACCACCCTCCATAAGCCCAGATCTCGCTTCTAGTCACTTCTTTTTTTGCACCTGAGTTTCAGCATTGGTGGTAAGAGGTTCAAGAATGATGACGAGATCAAAGAACATGCTGTTACTAGGTTGACCTCACTAGCGACACCTTTTTATGAAGGGGGAATACAAAAGCTGGTGCCGTGCTATGACGAGCGCCAACAAAATATTGGCAGTTATGTAGGAAGGTTGTTCTGTGTTAAAGGTATGAAGATTTTTTCAAAATATTTTTTTTCGTAATACATATACGTTTTCTTTGACCTGCCAAACGGACTTGCTTTCTGACTGTACCTCGTACTTGAGTACTGACGTATTCGTTTCACGCCTCAAGCTGAAAACGCCTCCATAACCGGAAGTTTTTGGAGATTTTATAAAATTTCAAATGGTGAGAGGTGAGGGTGACTAAATTCCCTTATAGTGTCTCTTTGGATCACACAGCCACCTCAAATCCAACGGTAAACGGCTTCTGGTTTTTGGTAAACGTCATGAAATGTAGCACAATCAGTAGCTAATATTTTGGTTTCAATAGAGAGACAAGAATTTCCTTTTTAACCCTCTATACACCGATCTTTTCGTCCACCATGTGCAATCACCCACTCGTGGGAGAATCAGGAACTTAAAGTTATGAATACGAGATGTTTTAGTTGCCAAGCTGTACAATTAACGTCACAAAGGCATGTAGACGTAAAGAAACCTAATCAGAGACAAAAAGAAAAACTCATCCATATGTTACCTCTAGGTCACTCAGCGTGATAGAGGGTTAAGGCGGCTTTTCTCATTGAATTTTGTGCTTTGAGACATCTTCCTTAATCCTTCGATACCTAAAAAGTCAGCGCTACCCGAGACATCCTCGTACAAACGATGCAACGCAATATCCGCGAGCTTCATCGATCACTCAAGTGAATCAATTGACTCCAATTGATCTTCGCACACGACGACAGGGCGAAATTTCTCGCCAATATCAGACTCACTCGACTGCCGAAACATTTGGACGCCCGCTCAATTCATTTCTCGACCGCAATAACGATTAGCATGATGCTGCAGTCACTTGGCATTCGAAAATTATACCAGAAGAAGACGTCCCCTATTTTATATATGCACAGTTTTAATACCCTCAGAATCTACTGTATTATCACTTAAACCATTTATTAGTAAAAAAATTAAACTGTTTATGTCCATCCGCCTATTCATTATGTAGGCTTCTATCCGCTACAAAGAGTAATTCAACTAATTTCTTATCAACCGATAGGAAAGGAAAATAGTTGTGTCAAATTAACAACATTTACAGAAATACATTCTATTCTCTCTTTTCCTACATTTGTCACGATATGATGACAATCGTTTTGAATAGGCACGCCCTATATGGTTTAAAAATCTCACACACGCAGTCCTGTATTGCATTTAGATGAATAATTTTCCAGTATTTACGGCTGAAAATTATTTCAGAAGGCAAAAGTCGTGATTTCTTTTTCATAAAGCTCCATAAAAATATGATTACACAATGCAAAAACATACAAGCCATTAATGAAGTTAGCATATAAACCATCTTTTATTTTCATTAAATTAGTAGAAATCGCTTCATCAGGAATCGATGGCGTCACGAACTCGGGCTGCGTAAGAAGTCGGTCGTTCAGATTTTATGCGCGACAAATACACACGAAATTAGTGTAATAAGGGACCACCCCATTTAAGCGCCCCGCAAGGGATACAAGACTTCTTATTTACTATTTCAACTTTAGATGTTTTAGTTGTTTCTATTTCGTACTTTGCAGATAAACATTAAAAGAAAATCTTATACCAAATTTCGGACTGATAAACAATTACAAAAATGAAAAATAGGGTCATATCTACTTACTTTTGACCAGCTGAAGGAGAGCCAGCTTTGATTTATTATTGATTAGGTCGTGAATAGTAAAAAAAATCATTATACATCAATAACGAAATCTATTAGCAGGCGCCGATTTTAATTGAATTTCATCCGGAAATTAGACGATATAAGAACATTTTCAATGAAATTATACAATAATACCAGGAAATAGAGAGCCTACTGGGTTTTCCTATTATAGAAAAGTCACTTCAAGCCTAGATCAACAAGGAAACAAATATGAGAAAGCCCTCCCAGTTATAGGTATGCCAAGTAGCCTAAAGCCGTGATATAACAAATTCATTTCAAGCAAAATTGAACAACAATACTTGAAACGGGAGAATTGATTTGGAGAGAAAAAAGAGCGGAGTGATGTAAGCAATTTCTCTCCGTCGGAAGCCTGTCAGGATAAAGATAAAACCACATATAACGAGAGGCATGAAACCCTCGTTAATCAACTAAGCAACCTGCTTCGGGGAGCGTCATATTGAAATTGCCGGAATTCAGAGACGGCGGTGAAGAACGGCAACAATTCTCACAGTCTCTCGCGGAACTGAAGACTTTTTCTTGCCAATCAAAGCTTCCAGCTCAATTATTACATAAAGTGCTTGCAAGCAGCCAAAAGCCTCCCCTAAAACTGACCTGACCTGACCTGAGAGCTGACTATGGACAATACCCCAGGCTCACTGTTCCCATTCCCTTCAGACCCATTAAATTTCTCTCAAACAACTTTCAAGTGAACCTCTATGATGAACCTATATGTAGTTCGAGCGAAACATCATTTCACATAAAAGTCGAAGAATATGACGTCATCGTAAGGAAAAGATGTCATCTTACCAACGGTAGGTAACGAAAGTTATGCTAAATTCAACAGATTCAGGCGAGATATCGTGGAAGTTCTTCATAATGTAAGAGAAACAATTGCACTTTTCCACAAATTGCTTTAATGCGTACAACGCGTTTCGGCTCACAGAGCCATCATCAATTGTTTCTCTTACATTAGAAAGTTATGCTATTTGCCTTTACACTTTTCGAGGTGTTTGCCAAGATATAACAACCATTTCCCATAGCAAATGGTATGGTTTTGCACTCAAGAGAAATTTATCAATGGCAAAAATTATATGAATAATAGATTGTGAAAAATAATGGATTTCTAAAGCATATACCTCATTATATATAAAAATAAACAGCTCTCATACTCTCTCAAGTATTTCTGAAAGTAAATCAATCACTCAGCGTGGTTTTTTGTACAGAATTGAAAAAGAATCTTTAGTTGTGAAAGAATTTTCAGCGTACGGCATTAAAATAATTCGTCAAGTTAAAATCTTATATAGGCATGAGTGGTACATAGGTGATTGGTGGCAATTCATAAGTGGTACATTGGTGAGATTTTCTGACACACAAAAATGTTTTCGCTCCAATAATACGTACTACCAAATTTAGCTCATGCTTTTCACTGCAGTTAAAATTTAAAAGTGAAATTAGAAAATTGTCTCTGTTATGAATGGGAAAAATCCTCGCTCAAACTACTGCATCTAATTCAAGTTTCATAAAGGCGTGTCTGAATGCTGAACAAAATCCACGGAGAAATTCCGAAGATTCATCGTTTAAGGAGATGTGTTGCGAAGCGTCGCGAAACAACCCGATTGGTAATTACTGTTTGCAGGCGTCGCGACGTCGATGACGCCCTGGAACGGCGATAGAATGGTCGCGGCTTCGAGACCCGCGTCGCTGTCGCATGGTGTTTTCGTCTTGGGCATGACACCTTACGTTTGACGACGCGAAATAACCGAGGTAGTTGGAGCATTAAATTGCATAAGCCTCAAAATCATTGCAAACAGATATTAATCCGAAGATTGATTTGCTGCAGCTCTCCAATCCACTTATCTTTCAGATAACAAATTTAATCCGCAAAAAAATCTTTATTTTAGAATTCTCCGTGATCATTTTTTAGGAACTTCCTCGGTAATACTTTCGTGCAATAACCTCTTCCGTTATTATTTTTAAGAGTTAACTACTGTGTAATCACTCAGAGTACCAATAAAGCAATACTTATAATAGAAGAACACAATAGATTGAATATATTCTGAGACGATAAATTATTTAGTTATTTAGCAGCAGCTACATCTACATACTACCCAACTAGTAGCCGCATAGGAGTGTGGTAGGGGGTGTTAGAATACCAGCCGTGTAGAGATGTAAAGGATAAGGTTTTGGCAGGTGAAATGGCAAAGGAGAATTATGGGAGTGTATTTAGTGGAGCTAATTTGTTATTGTGGTAGATTATTGTGCGCGGAAAGAATGAGTTTCTGTACATATCTGTTCAGCAGTGTATCTCTCTTATTTTATCCCTTCTGTCAGACCTAGAGATACCGTGAGGCGTCATGATAATATTCTCTATGAGGCTCTGAACCACACCAGTTCTGAATTTCTCGAGCAAGTTAAGCCTAGCGTGTAGCCTCCGAGTCTCTAGGGGCTCCCACCTTAATCCCTCTAAAAGCTGTGAAACTCTTTATGATCGCTCGTAGCAGTTTTTAACGAAACGCGCAGCTTTTCTTTGTATTTTATTAATTGTATTGGTTAAATCTTTATGACCAGGGTCCCAAAATCTCGCGGCGTATTCGAGGTCTGGCCTAACTAGAGCGAAGTAGCATCTCCTTTTACTTTTTCACCCGTGGACCTTCCTATTATACGCTTAACAAAACCTTGTTTCTTTAATGATGTGCCACTTATGTTTTGCATGCGTGTTCCCTACGATACCTTATGAATTTTCACCCGATATCTTCGAGTTAAATGTTAAAATTCTCCTTTGGTCAGTTATTTACGATAATCTGCAACCCTGTGATGATGAATGGACCCAGCATTCATGTGAACTGAGAATCGCTCATCCCTTGGTCCAGCAGGGAGGCTCCATTCAACAGCTAGACACTTTGCAGCGTGACATGACTAACTGGGCTCCATCTTTGAACGCGTATTATTAGTATCCGTTGAGCCACTGTCACTAAGGCCGATAATAGCCAGAGCGAAGACCTTGACAGTGAAAGACGGAGACGAAACACTCGGGCTATTGTCTTCCCGACAACCCGCCATAAAAATCAACGCGAGGAACTCATGGTCCACCAAAACAAACATTCTCTTGAGTAACAGTTCGACCAATATGCGAAACGCTTTCGATTCTGCCGAGTCGTATCGTACATTCGAATTAACGAATGGAGGCAGAGTGATTGTAACCACAGGCATTTTAATAACGGCCATTATCGCGACAATTCGCCATTGCGATGCGTCACCGCGTGAGGCAATGGTGACGTAAAGATAGTAGAAGAGCGGGATGCGGAGAGGTCGCTTGACCCCCACCTCCCCCACTTGTCAACCCATTGGCTCACCACCTCTGCCGCTCCCGTGACCTCTTCCAAGTGGGGCGATAAACTAACTAGCCAAGGAAATGGTGTTACATGGACTTTAGTAACATATCCTTTGATCTCTACGCATCCACAGCAAGAGGCAAGCGAGAGAGGAGAGCAATTTTACGCTCACATTCGACGCAATCAGTGCAGCGAACGCAAAATAGTTGAGTTGTACACAAGAAATGTACAACACGCACGTGTTAACAAGATTTACCTACTTATCATCTACATCTACTTATTACCCTGCTAGCCACCTCAGGGGTGTTTGGCAGGGGGTGACTTATCACCAAAATCAACTACAGTGAAGAAATTTACCTTCACCAATACACACCACATAATAGGTATGCTACAAATGCTACAGAAACCATAAAATAATTCTATAATGTAACTACGTAAACATGAAAAAGAGTCATGCAGGGAACATGCAAAAGATGGTGTTAGCACTACTCGGCAGATTTAGAAACATGCATTAGGGGGTGCACGAATTAATCAGCTAAACTACCTGTCAACTAACCTACTTCATCTACATAGTAAAAGATTTAAGATGGCTGGAGCGCGAATCGTGAGTCGTTGAATGCACATTTTTATAACTTTTCAAATGAGTCGAAAAAGATTCTTGGACCTGAAGTGAAATTTAAACCAAACTGAGGTGCAATTATTTAAACGTACATATCAGTATTTCGAAGTCCGAAAAAGTATCGACTCTCTATTTAAGAAGAGGGGCTTTTTTTTATTTTTTGGGCAAAATTGGGCCTTTGATGGGCAAGCACAAACGTACACCTCCACGTGGTTTCCGATGGAAACGGAATCATTTAAGCCTTCCGCGAACTGCGGGAGTCGCTGAGCTCCAACGAACCCTTGTGACGGGGCGTGACCGGAAAAGACTCGCCTCTTTCGTTGTTTTTTTAAGAGAGGCACGAATGTTTGCCGGCGAACGTGCGTGGGTTCAAACTCCGGCTAGGGAGGCCCGGAGCTGCTTTTAACAAGGAAGCAGAATCCGAGTTTCTGATGCGAAAAAGCAAAATCCAAGTTTCTTGGTTCATTACGCGGTCAATCTATTTGTGACTGGGTTTTAAACCGTTCCTATCTAAAAACCCTATCCCTTTCCAATTCCCCAATGGTTCGGAGCCAGTCCATTTCGTAGGCCAAGATGGAGACTTTGATCCGATGGAAAACCAGAGCAACCTTCAATATGTATCATACTCTTTTGAACACGAGCAGATCAAAGCAACATGATTGGAGAAAGTTCTCCTTTTCATCTATTTTTTCTGATATATCTATATCCCCCTCCTTCCTATATCTAAAAACCCAATATCCTCTGCCAGGCGCCTCGACGACCGCTTTCAGGACAACATGAGAGCCTCTTATCGCGTCTTCAACATAGGTTGAGGAATATTGCACGTATTCCGAGCAAAGGCATGAAAATCATGTCGGTCACGTGAGAAAAATACTTGATTTCTGGTTTAAATCACAATTAAATTTCCACTAGCAAGGTTTTTCCTTCTTTCTACTTTGGGATTTTTACATACGACTCAGTCAATGCATACACTGAAGCACACTTCTTACGGCAGAAATCACACCAACGGTTCATCCGTAAAGTTGGAGAGATCAATATAAACGACTCGTATGGCGTCGGATAGCTGGGAATCCCCATGACTTCAGGCCTAGCGTTGGAGATAGACGCATGAGACATTTTCGGCGCTGAGTAAAAGAAACTAGGATTGATCTAAAGAATAGTAAGAAGGTTCTTCGATGGAAAAGTGGACGAGAAATGCAGCTTCGGTGATGCCAAATCTCGAGTGTGCCGTGAGCATTTGGGACCCTGAGCAGAATGTCTTTACTCGCGAGGTGAATAAAATAAAATGCAAAAGACAGTCGCTTGTTTTGTTAAAAACTACTACGAGCGTGCAGACAATGTGCGATGGAAGAATTGGATTGGAAAAATGGCTGTGGCAAAGTGCTCTTAATTCATATTTATATTAATAACTTCTGTGTTTTAATACGCTTGTACTGTTTATTCCTTGTTATTTACTTTTTATATCCATCTCTAAATTTTGAATTGTTAATTCTTTTTTTGTTTTGATTTTTTCAAAAATGGTTGTTTACATTAATAATTTCGATGCTATATTTGACCTTTCCATATACTAATTTTTTTATTGATCCTAATGTTGATTTAATATACTGAAGTCTTTTCTTCAGTGATCTTATTTTTGATTGATATAAGGAAGTCTATTTCTACAGTATGTTGATGTTATATTTTTGAGTGCTTTTCTATTGGTATTAATAAGTATTTCCTTTGTAATCATTTGTAACCATTCCTATTTTTGTCTTTAGATCTACTCTATTGTAACAAATATGGCTGTGGCAAAGAAATTTTACAATAACTTTATAACTGATTTTACTGTCCTAGTAGAGCCAAGGGCTCATCGGACATCCTACAGAACGAAAATTTAAAAAAAACTGCTAAAGACAACACGATAGGCTTATGTTACCTGAACAATTACCATCAGGCGAGAGAGAGAGAACAACTACCATCAGGTAAGACGGAAAATATTATGTTATTCCAGCGGTATTACTCTAGGAACTCAAATGTGAGCAACGAAATAAGATCGATAACTGCCAAACGGACAGGCACAAAAATTTCTTCTTTCCACGAATCCTAAGTGATTATAACAAAAACGGTGAGGTAATAACTTTAGACACATCGTTAACACACGATTAACCACTGTCCTCTGCCCTCTCCTCATCCTTATTCCCCCCTATTCGATAGCTGGTGTGCTAACACCCCCTGCCACATGCTCCTGTGGAGGCTCCCAGAGTAATATCTAGATTTAAATAAATGCTGAAGTGCCCGTTGACATTTGGAGGAGGCTCGACAGTGATCACATATGTATGTTATTACTTAAGAATTTAGGAGAACCTCATAATCAGATCGATCATACCTCCCGGTGTATTGATTATTTCTACTCGGGTTAGCGGGTCTCATGCCTTATTTCTATTTTCAATCGTAAACATAGTAAAATTCAATTAAGTTGTACTTCTTCAGGAAAAATTAAGCTAGAAAAACATGGATTTTTGTGTACATTGTGTATCTCGCAGAGGTTGGTAGTTCACTCGGCTAAACAATGGGATTTACAATCCCGGTTCAGCAAGCACCAACAATAGACCTTGCTAGACATGCCAATGTTTTCACGTAGAGTATACGATAATACAATGACGAGGATAGAACAAAAGTATCAATTAGTGTTTGGATCTTGCCTCCCTTAACACAGTCACTTGTATGTGGATCAAAAATATTTATTCTCTACCCCAACCACTCAGCTTTTGAGACAGAAATGTTACTAGGATCAAAGGAGTTACGAACAGTTTCGTTTCGTTCCCAAGGGTAACGTTTCGTCCCAAGTCGAAAATAAAATTTCTTTTTCATTTCTTATCGTAATGGGACGGAAGGAAACGGTAACATGCAAGTTTTTAGAATACGCTGCCAGACTCTGGGATCCTCATGAGGTAGGCTTAAAAACAAGGCTAGAACGCGTGCAGAGAAGATCAGCATGATACGTGTAAGGCAGCTATGATAGTCTCGTCAGCGCTACTGACCTCTTGCAACAACTTGGACGGTATCGCTTTCAGACCATCAATTGAAAATTAGACTCAATCAATGTTTAGATAGTCTCGTCAGCGTAACTGACCTCTTGCAACAACTTGGACGGAATCGCTTTCAGACCGTCGATTGAAAATTAGACTCAATCCATGTAAATTTAAAACCGATTTATTTTCAGACAAAGTTTTCAATATCTTACAAACTCCAGCATACTGCGGTAGATCAGATCATAAGAATAAAATAAGGGAACTAGATTATAGAACAGAAAGGGTTTTAAATGTATTTTTTCCCGCGACCGATAAGAGACCATAATAGCAGCGTTAAGACTTTGAAGTAGGTTGATTGACAGGCAGTGTAGTTGATCAATTCATACGCACACAAATGCATGTTTCTAAATCGACCGATTAATACTAACACCACGTTTAGTATGTTCCCTGCATGACTATTGGGTCACGTTTTCATACTTACATAATACATAATTTTATTGGTTTCTGCAGCATTCTTAGTATACCTATATTGCGGTACTTTTAGGTGAAAGTAAATTTCTTCCCTGTGGTTATTGTTGGTGATAATAACTGCGTTAAGACTTTGAAGTAGGTTAATTGACAGGTAGTGAAGGTGATCAATTCATATGTACCCTAATGCATGTTTCTAAATCGGCCGATTTATACTAACACCAAGTTTAGTATGATCCCCCACCTGAACACACATGTGGTGACTTGCAGGGTAATAAGTAGATGTAGAAGTTTTGTTTTACTCCGGGTTGATACGAAACATATTCGTTTCGTTTCGATTGCCATCCCTGAGTACAGGTAAAGCCTCAAAGTAAAAGTCTGCTCATTTTCTCTTGTGAAATGAAAAACATACTTAAAAGAGGGACAGTTTCACTGTTGAGTACGCGAAAAATTGAATATAATGCAAATTGTATTTTTTTAAATTTGTTGCGACTCTGTCAATTTTCTTTCCTTCCAGTCCTATCTTAATTTCAATTTTTTTCTGCTCTTCCGTCTATATTTTTGGTCATTTTCCGGTGAGACTAGACTTACAAGGGCTTACAAAAATATTTCCAAGTAATGGGATCGGACTGAAGACCCTAGTTCGGATGGCACACAATGCTATCTCAAGCCAAGTACCAGTTGTCTCTTTACATGTCATTATCTCGTAAAATATTGACCATATAAAAGATTTCAGACTTTACCGGTGAATAGAATGCATAAAGGCTTCTCGGGATTCCATCCGGGTTGGAAGGTTCAAGACCAATTAGAAGCAATAGAAATCGACTAGAAAAGAGAAAACTCAACCGGGACAGCGGTTTCCACTTAAGCCAGACATGGGAACCGAGACTGAAGTCCATAGAGGCAACCCGAGAATAACGCGCCAATCAGAAGAAAGAGCGGGAAAATGGCTCGGCACCTGCCCTCCCGTGACTGCAATATGTTCGGGACGAATCCGCTCATCGGCATCTCATCGCCCTGAGGACGGCTGCAGTTTAAGCCATCGAAACGTTGGTCGTGGACCTTCCAACCCGGATGGGATTCGAAGAAGCTTTTCTGTATTGGCCATATACGCCGAAAAGTAGGTATTATTGTAACCGGAGAGTATAGGAGAATCTAATTCTGAAATTTTATTGAAATCGGCCAAACGTGAACCGATACCTCCCCTTGTTAGTCTAATTTAGCCTTCATTTAAGCGCACAATGTACCTATTCCATGTTCAACTTGGACTGCTGTATCGCATCAACCCCACTCCTGAACGCTTTCGTTTCAAGGGGCCTAATGATTACGTAACTCAGAGTTTCAGGTTTATCCACCCTCATCCCTCACCGATGACCACTGAAACACGTGGATCTACTCACCCTCCTTGTTATATAACTGCCCACCACTGTCGTTCCTGGAGCTATCCTCCCCAAATAATATCGGCGTAAAACAACAGGATTCATCCTCAAGAAATTAAACGATTCGTGCCCCCTCTAAAGAAATACCTTGCAATTCAGTTCATGGCCGCATTATTCTTAAGGTAGTTTGGGTTTTCGAAATATTATTTCACCTAGAAATCAATGAATTTGGTCTCATTTTAAAGAAAAACATCTTACCCTTCCAAAAAATACGAAAATATCAGCCCCTTACCGAACTACTTTCCGTGATTTTTGACAAAAAATATATGCCCTTTTACATGGAAAATGGTACGTGTATGAACTTAAAAGAGACCTTATTTGAAAAACGAAGAATTTCTAACTCCTAGATCTCGTCAAAAAATTGAGTGCATAGTTTGTATGTCTCCTCAACTATTTTCGAAAATAAATCATATAGTCACTGCAAAAAAACCTGCCGTCAGGAAGAAGTTTCAAACGTGCCAGGTGAAAAAAATATGTCAAGTCATAGACTCAAGTAGATAATGTTATATAATTATTTAGAATTTCTTTTCACAAAAGTGTACTTCTCCCCATTTTGTTGTGTGGTCGCGAAACATGGGTATATCAGGATAGACATAAGAGTAGACCAAACGCCGTAGGTATGAGTTATGTGAGGAGTGTTTGCGGCAAAAGTAGGATGGATAGGGTCAGGAATGAGTGGGTAATAAATGAATGGGGGTTAGATGCTCCAGTAATGGACATATATGAAAGGAGTGTTCTTCATTGTTTGGCCATGTTGAGAGAATGGATGAGAATCGAATAACGAAACAGATATATAAGAGTGAAATGAATGGTGCGAGAGGGAGAGGTAGGCGGAGAAAGTTGTGGTTGAATGTGGCTGAGGAAATTCTTATGAGTCTTAAAAACAGGAGGGCGTGTATGAAGCAGTGTATGTGGGTAAATGAGGCAAAAGAGGTTTGCAAGGATAAGTCAGTATGGAGGAAATTATTGAAGAAGAGTTAGATGTACAAATATGTAGTTATGAGTGAAACTTTGTGACTGTGCCTACCTCGGAAGGGAACGCTGTGATTGGTATGTATATATGTATTTAGAATTTCAGTTATAGAAGTATATTATTCCACCATTAATGACACACTGATTACTTCATGCTTCCTAAAGCTGCTGCAATTTAAACATATTATTCGCATATGGTATCCATTATGACAAGGGAACAATCTCGCTCAAAACACCTTAAGATATCACATGACGCGCTAATTGGCGAGGCATAATTCTGACACGTGAAAGAGCTTTTGATAACCCATGAGTGGATGGGCTCACGATAAATAAAATAAGATGGTACAGCAACTAAATCAATATACAAAGTAATGATTGATTTATAGCCATAAAACAGGAAAAAGTACTAGCATCTTTGAATCTCACATTATATCACGCTGCCCTAATCAATTTAGAGGACATGGCGACATATTGTGATGGATGTGTTGTCAAGGGAAATTGTTTACCTTGTTCACCGAATATATTTTTTAATGTGTATCATTATAAGGCATTTAATTATATATTATTGAATTTGATTCACATTGTTTTAAATGTTTTGAGCCTGAAGTTAATTTTATCCTTCCCTCAGTTCGTAAAAATTCATGACGTAAAACCTTGCCGAAATCTTGCCTGAAGTCAGAATAATTAGTGGCTTTCATTTCGTAACGCTTTGTCCTTTAAGATTTTATTCGACGAAGTATTTGCATGTTATTATAAAATATATATAAGGTAGAATTAAGCCTAAATTTACCCATTAGGTACAGCAAATTTTGCACATCTTTATAGATCAGTACTTCGAGGTGCAAGTTCCTCCTTAAGTCCATCCATCGTTGAAAATTATCACAATGATGACATCACAAAAAAAGAAGTCAAAAAATAATTTGGAAGAGAGTGACGTTTTGCACGCATTAAAGATGTGTATTTAAAATCGAGCGAGGAAGAGATAGATTCAACCCAAGGACCTCCGAGTGGAAGGACCTTAAATTCAGCCAATCTCAACTGGATAGAAAACTACTAATCTTAATTGTTCATTAAAATTCTGAATTTTGGAGTTATCGATTTTGTTGGCTTTTGCATCTGGGTCACCAATTCCAGGTTTTCTGAATACTTGAATATAATATCATTGAAGTGCGTTTCAAGAATTGAGATGAAAATAAAACAGAGTTTACTGGCTACGTTTACTGTGACTCTGATTTTGAAAATGGAGATTTTTAACTTGGGCTGTTATGGAGATCCTCAGATTACAGCAGAATAACGCCTATTTGAACGAGAAAGCATATTCAAGTTTGCGAAATACACTTTTCCTAATCAGTGAAAAGTTATGGGAGATAGAATTAAAATAATATATAGCCATCTCAACATTTATTTTTTAAGTTATTAGCGAATTACTGCCGTAATTAAAGTAAAAATGCGGTAGTTCCATGGGCCATTCCACGCAACTTCGGACCAGAGTTGACCCTTGACCTCACACATTGTTACGATAATTTGAGGAAACTTTTGACTAGTAAAATGATGAATGCGTTTTGCAAAAATTAAAAAAAAACAGCTGAATAACGGCTGATGAAAATAACGGCTGTTTTTCAAAATGGCGATTTTTCACTGCTGTTAGATTTTCGCGATCACATAATTCAGGGAAGAATTAACCTAAAAAGACGTTCAATGTTTTGTTTTAAAAATAAAATAAAACAACACTTCGAAGTACAGGCTCCTCCTTGAACTGTTAGACAAGTTTCACATTCTTTCAATGATTTGGAACGAAAATAATTAGCTAACCCTGATTAGACCATTCTCACAGTCACAATCGCCACGAAGCCACAAATCTTAAAGATAGATAATATTAATAAAGCAACGGAGGTACAAAATTACTCGTTATATTTTTTAACTCGACCTGCTCCAAATGACAGAACTGAATGGACGATGGACGTTCCATAAGAAGAATACGACGAGTCCGTAGTAAGGTCACGAGATATATCGTCGGCGAATCGCAACGGCCACCTACGCAACTGGAGACGCCGAGAGGGCAGGGGGTCAACACAATGGCTTGATTTGCGTATCCATATTTCCTCATACTTCTCCTTGACTCGCGAAATAAATAACTGACTTGGTTGGATCACGTGAGAGGAAAAAGTGAGGCTAAGTGATCGCATAGAAATAAATCTCTTCCTTCCACTAGCACATGATGTCAAAGATCTATATATCCCTGAAAGTAGATCATAAGCGAAATTAGCCTTTGGGATTTCAACATGGACTTTCTGCGTGGGGAAAATAGGCTACTAGTCATTGAACGCTGTAGAGTACAGGTCTAACTTTACTATGGCATGTGTTACAGACTAGAGAATGATCAACAGCGATGATGTTGAACATGAAATTTTGAGATCCTAATTCAAATTCCTACCAAGTTTAGCTCCTCTCCATTACTTTACATGAACTAATTTCAGTTCTAACAATTTAATCTATAATACTCTACAATAGAGCATTTCCGTGCATGAGGGGAGCAAAGGGCTTGGGAACGAACACCACGTTACCTCATTCATTTTAAATTTAAGTTACATAATCTTTTATCACATCACAGGGAAAGGCAGCCTTCAGGAAAGTCAACCGACTACTTTCAGCCATAGCAATAAACATAGGCTTAAGGAAAAATATTTTATAAATGTTTTATATGAAGCGTTGTGCTTAATGGAGCAAAAACATGGACAGTCCGGAGGAAAGAGGAGAAATATCTAGAGGGATTTGAAATGTGGCGATGGGGAAGAATGGTAAGATTAAAATGGAGTGATAAAGTGAGAAACGTAGAAACGAGAAAGTAAAGAGAGGAAGTGCTGGCAAGGATGAATGAGAAAAGGAATATTTGAGACCAATAAGAAAGAGCTGGAATAGTTCCAGCGAACTGGAAGGGACATGTCCTGAGGAAAGATGGCCTGCTAAAAATAATATTAGAAGGAAAGATGGAGGGAAAGAGAGAGAGAGGAATACGAAGTAATAATATGTGGACTGATATTATGAATGGAGGGAGTCACGAAGAGCTGAGGGAGGCAACACAGGATAGACGAGACGGTGGAGGGATCAGATAACTTTATGGAAACCTTTACAAAAGCACAGACTTATAAACACACGACCCGGGTTTCAACACAGCGTCATCTTCAGGTCATATTAAGCGTCATCTTCAGACATGAAGAGACATGAAAATGACGCGTAAGCGTTGAAACCCGGGTCGTGTGTTAATAAGTCTGTGGTATTGCAAATGTTACCATTAAATTCTCTGAAAAACGGAATACCACAAAGTTACTAAGGAACTTGTATTATTTATGGAGGGATCAGTTCAATTGAAACCTGTCTGAGGACAGATTCACCTTGGAAGAGCAATCTTTGAATTGTTTATTGCTTATATCGTTAAGTTAGTTCAACTGCAGGCTATGCTTAATTCTAAGAGACTAATTAATAAGTCATTGAAATAATTATGGATAAGAGGGTGAATTACTCTTACATGCTGTCGATGATATAAATACCATAAATGTTGTTCGGCTATGCGTGGGAATAGTCTTTTAATATCAACGCACCAAATTTCCACTGTTAGCAGATATCACGCATTATTTGAAGTAGTAGAGTGAATATTTGCTTTTGACCAATATAAAAGATAATCTTCATGGCAACCTTAAAATCTTGAAGTGAATGGGAAGCATAAAGTCAGATTTATAGGATAATTTCTCTTTACGGCCCTCTAGGTGTTGAATTTGGAATTAATTGAAATCTATGCCTTAGAAGGCTCACCTCATAAATTAGACGTGAAAGCTATCTAAACCATTTTTGCGTATTCCAGCGGCCATAGTTTCATTGCAGTCTCTTGGGTGAGCCAACTTTCGTGAACCCATTGATAATAATTTAAATTATTTCCATGCCAGGTACAGAAATGGAAATTCCTACCCTTAACTTAATTTTAAAAGATTCAATCAGGTCGCGTTCAGAATTGACAAAATATATTTGTCATTTCAGATTCTCGGAACAATCAACAATGCCCATGGAAATTCACATTACGCACTGACATTAGACAAGAAAGAATAAATTAAGTAAAAATCGGAGAATTTCTGATTCGTTAAATCACCGATGGCCCAGTATTTTTTTCACTTTATAATTTTTGTCAAAATCAATGTCTGTTATAGGTCGAGCCTTAAATAGTTCCTCCTTAATTATCACTGTAAAAATTCACCAGTCCCAACAACTTCCACTCTTCCCCCTCACATTTTTATTTTATTATTATTAATTACTTAATTATTAATTAATATTAATAATTAAAATGAGTTTTATTCTAGAGTTAAATGAGCTGTTTCTTTCATTACCACCGCATTCTTTTCATCGGCGAGATGTAGAGAACGAAAGATGACGGCTGAAATAATAAGGCTAAGAACGACGTGGCCACAATAGTATTCCATTTTATGATTATATAAAGGCATTAATAGTGATTTCTCAGCTAATAGCATTCATGGTGGAAAAGCATATATTGTTTTGAATTCAAACCTTTTTACGAGGTCATCGCAGCGCGTGATTTCAAGGGTAGCCGTGACAAGATGGCGGAGGAGGGGCGAAGAAAAACTTAACTATGCTATTTTTCAAGTAGTTAACAGCTGATAACAACGCAGCTTGAAGCAATGCTAGTTATTTAGCCCATATTCTTCGCCCTAATGGCCTTGAGCTGAACATCAGGAAGGAGAAGCAATGCTCACAACATTATTACGTAAACTCGGCGGTCAAAGGCGTCGTTCTCATAACCTAACCGCTTCTTCCACTTTCCTTAATGGTGGCATTCGAGATAATGGAAAACTCGTAAATATAAAATACGCACTCGTTTTGATAAGCAATTATTCCATGAAATATTAATTATTATTTTCGTATATGAACTGCAATCTATGTATGTTCGAGCATTCGAGCGAATGAAGAAATTTGGTGGTTGTTTAACGAGTTAGGCAATATTATAGGAGGACCCCAGAAGTCAAGGGGTCTAAGCAACAAAATCATTGTTTAGGGAAAACTTAAGTCAAAGTTGAAAATGTTTGGTACAACCCACTAAGTAGTTTAGAGGTATTACCCTAGATAGCAGCACCTATCAAGAAAATCACTTGGATCCCTTCACCACCAAAAAGATTAATATTTTCACATCCCATTCCTGTACCTAACTTATTTTTTTTCAAAAATGTCACTTAGACCCCTTGACTTCTGGGGTCCACATATATCAGCATTTAAGCGTGATCAGGTCCACTGTCCGAACATTCAATAAACAATAGCCACCACCTGATAATTCCCTCAAGTGGTGGAGCATTAAAAATGGATAACTAATATTTAATTACCAACTGGCTGATTTAAGCCACTCTCTGGTAAACACTAGAAGATTAATGATACTAAATAACCATGAGGAAAGGTATTTTCGTTAGATACTAGACTAGGTTTTCGTAAATATAAAATATGCTCTCGTTTTGATGAGCAATTATTCTATGAAATATAAATTACTAGCTGACCCGTGCGAATATTTCGCACAGCATGCAACTCCTTCCTGTTTCGTCCTTCTTTCTTCCTGTTATTCTACCTGTCGAATATTTTGCACAGTATGCAGCATCTTCCTGTTTCTTTCTTCTTCCTTCCTGTTCTTCTACCTGTCGAATATTTCGCACAGTATGCAGCTTCTTCCTGTTTCTTCCTTCTTTTTTCCTGTTCTTCTACCTGTTTCTTCCCATGGACAATTATATGTTATTTATGTTTGTGTTGAATATATATAACGTAAACGTAAACGGTAAACGGTCACACTGATTGCATATAGAATGTCAGCAATCTAACTAAACGATGTGTTAATAGATGGCGCCTTCTACAGTCTTAAGCTCGTAATCATAGCCAACATATTAGTTGATTATATTGACAAAGATGGCACTTAATTTTTGATCATTTTTTTAACAAAAACTTTAATTTTAAATTTTTTAACAAAAACTTTATTTTATACCAATTTTATATTTTTTGTCAATAACGGGGAACATAAGCTTTAAAATTGTTTGAATCATTAATTTTTATGAAGAATTATGGGAGTTATGGCGTTGCGACAAAAAAACACCTTTGAGAAATAATATATATGATTATTGTCATATATGAACTGCAATCTATGTATGTTCGCCTGTAACTGGAAAACAAAATTTAGTGAAACTTTCAAACTTTAAGGATTATTAACATTTAGAGTGCTGGGATTTAAATTAAAGTTCCTCTCTGAAAAACTGAGGATTTTACACACTCTCGTAGATCGTGAAAAAAAACTCTTCAGTCTATATTAATGGACTTTTGTTTACTTTTAAGTTTTATTTCGGCACTTTGTACTCATATGAAAGTCTACCAGAAAGACTGCAGCCATACCATTACGTCCAGCTACCGTTCAATAATGATATTCCGTGGACGTTCTAAAATGTCCATCGTCCTTCTCGTAAATATAAGAGGACGTACCATTCCGCCCATAGCATTCAAATTTTAAATTTCTTCCATGAACAGATAATGGGCCACTTTCCAAGTACCTAATATTCTCCGGCTCGACCTAAGACGAGTCAACGCGTTCCCATGAGAAATAAACAAAGTTCATTTTTACAGCAGTCGATTTTTGTAAAATATTTTTTGGAAAATTTTATATAGAAATAACCATCGTACAATCTTATATACCTAAAATATACACACCAGTGATTGAAATCGTACCAACGGAAATAATTCAATAAAAATCCGTATTTTAATCGTCGAATACAGATTTCGGAACAAGGTTGTATTAACTTATGTAAAATATGACGGCTTCTCGTGAAATTCATCAATCTGATAATCCCATCACAAAAACGAACAAAACCATAATTTAGCTGGCCTTTCATTAAAAATTCATGAATAAAGGGAGAAATCAATCCGAAGATGTATTGCTGAAATCTCTAATAATTTAGCTATGTTGAAATACATTTTCATCGTGTGAGAAAAGCTGTCCAAATGCCCTCAATACTTTCATGAAAAATATCATTTCTGAACCAATTTTCCATTTTCATTCGTATTATTTCAAAACATTAATTTCCTTTTCGTTTTCGGTTATTTGCCATTTTCTGTAAACTCTACAAGGTTTTCCTTTTTCTTTGGTTTCCATATTTCACTCGAAATCGTTAATTAAAGCTAATTAGGTCTCATTATTATTGTATATCCCAACCGAGTTAAAAAGGATTTCTCGGTCACTAACTTAAAAGGAATTGTTGGTCAATTAATAGTTCAGCATTACTTTGTATCAGTGTGTTAATAGCTTTCTCGAAATTATCATTGTTAAGTTATTAATAGATAGACGTTGCAAAGTATCACTGAGTGGACAGCGATGTCCATATCGTCATTGTTGATTATCCATTTAAGTTTGAATATCGAGTGCGTCACTATCTCAGACGCGAAATTATTTTGACCGTTAGATCTCTGGTTGGTTGCTTGAGCCGATCGTTTGCGCTCTTCGCTGCTCTTTTTCGTTTGTATCGCTTTTTTTATTTTTCAACTTATTATTCCTAATATATTCCGGTAATGCTCAAAGTATAAGCTTTCTCATAAGAGCTGATACTTTGGACCGAGAAATCTGACTGATTAACGGATTTTAACTGTTTTAAACATTTAAATTTCAGTAAAATGGCTTAACGCTATGTTTTATTTTAAGCGTCTGATGAACGACTTTTATTCACAGAGAAAAGAAAAAATCAAGAAATGTGAAGTCACATTCAATAAAGACAGAACTACACTATTATTTTAATAATCTTAGATTTTCCCGGCGTATCTGGATACGCCGGGAAACAGCCGAGACACATTCACACACAATTATTTCTTTCCATAATCCAGCGGTTCCCAAACTATGGGTCGCGACCCACTGGTGGGTCGCGGGAGCAATTTTGGTGGGTCGCGCAGGGAAGGTGCCTTTTAAAGTAAAAATTAAATCTTAAATAATTACCCAAAAATTCTCTTCAAATATGTTCTAACGCTAAACTAACAATAAGAAACGTTAAAAATAATAAAGTGAACATAGACTATATAGTCAGTCGAGACTATTTATGTGAAAGCGATGAGACTTCTCTATGTTGTACGGGTCTGTTGTCTTTTGTCCCACCGGCGCCGGGTAATACTGGGTCGTGAAAAATATTTCAGGTTGGAGGTGGGTCCCAGGACAGAAAAGTTTGGGAGCCGCTGCTATAATCTATTCCGTTGGGAATTAACGGGAATTTCTACGATTGCATAATTTTAAATGCATAAAAAAGGAAGGAGTCAGACCAGGGATAATACCACCATAACCCTTTTAATACGCAAAGAACTATTCATATTATGCTACTCCTTTAAGTTATGCTTAGTCCTTGTTATACCCCACTTAGAATATGCTGCCAGTGTTTGGGATTCTCATGAGATAGGCTTAAAAACAGAGTCAGAGAGCGTGCAGAGAAAATCAGCAAGATACGTGAAAGGCCGTTATGAAAGCCTCGTTAGAGTTACTCTTGCAGCAAGTTGAATGGGAATCGCTTTCAGACCGATTGAAAACTAGACTCAATCTTTTATGTAAATTGAAAACCATTTTATTTTCAGACGAAATTATCAATATCTTACGAACTCTAACATACTACGGTAAATTTCCAACTGCAATGTAGACTTGAGGCCTGAACATCTAGTTCGCATAAACCCCCCACGAAATTCGCCTTGAAGGATGATGGCTTGGTGGTGTAACTTGCTAACACACCTGACCGGCAATTGGGAGATCCGGGTTCGAATCCCGGTCAAGTCAAATGATTTTTTCATAGCGAATTTCAACCCTGGTGTATACTACGGTAGATTAGATCATGAGAATAAAGAAGGGAAATAGATTGTAGAACAGTTGGCTTACGATTGCGTTTTGCCCGCGGTCGATCAACGACCACAATAGCTGCGTTAGACTTTGAAGTAGGTTAGTTGACAGGTGGTGCAGCTGATTAATACACATGCACCCTGATGCATGTTTCTAAATCTACCGAATAGTGTTAACGCCATGTTTCGCATGTTCCCTGCGTGACTCTTGAGTCACGTTTACATAGTTACGCAACACATTATTTTAGTGGTGTCCGTGGCATTTGTAGCGAACTGATAGTATGGTGCACGATGGTGAAATTTAATTTCTTCACTCTTGTTCATGTTGGTGATAAGTCGCCCCATGCCAAACGCCCTCGAGGTGGCTTTCATGGAAACAAGTAGACGTATTCTCGCAGTACATCCATTTACATCCGTTGATTACACTAATAACGTTGTTACACTGTTTAAAGAGAACCAGAAAAGTGCTTTTTAACCAAATACCGAAACAAATACGGAAACATAACGCAATAGAGAATGTTATCATGCTCTAACTTACATACGTCTCATTCTAAGATTCATACCACGCGGGTTGAAACGAATTTTCTTTGAAACACAGACATTGACCATATTACACATAGAGTGGTTTTCCTTGGGTTTCTACGATTGAAAAAATAAGTCTCGTAATATGCTAGAAAATACGGTATTACTTTGGTGTTTGATAAGATAAGATATAAGATAAGATAAATTTATTGCTCCTCTTGAAATACAAGTACGAATCTCTTAAGTACAAATAAATTGGAGCTTTAGGCAGCCTCAAAGGTACAAGCACCTGTATCGAGGCTGCCCTCCGTAAATAAATACATGCAATTGCTGGTTAATGTAATACATTAAAAAAAAAACTAAATTTCTCCGAACATATGTACAAATAAGGACCATATCATTTAAGCCAATTTGTTAACAAAGAAAAATACACGCTTCTTCTTTATAATACACCAAGCTATATTTTATAAACACTTAACATGGTTAGTTACAATTTGGAACATAATACGAATTACCAATCTAATACAAAACTTCGATTTTATTTATAGATAGTATCCATTCCTTAAGCAGCTTTAGATTTTTGATTGTTGAAATTTTTAAATACTCTGGTATATCATTTAATAGTTTGGATCCTAAGTAAACAAAGGACCTCTTAAATAATGTTAAGTTTGGTTTTGGAGTAATTGCACATCGCTCCCTTCTTAAATGGTATTCATCACTACTGGTACTAGCGGGAATATTGCCGCTCTTTAAATAAAATAATTTTAGTACTTTAAAAATATACAGTTGTTTAATTGGCAGAATCCGCAACCGTACAAATATGGGATATGTATGTTCGTACATTTTACTTTTGGTAACAATTCTTATCATCTTTTTATGCAATAATACAACTGGCTGCAAGGAGTTTGATTCATTCATCCGCTCATTTGTAATGAGCTTTAAGACAATTATATAACTCGCTCGCGACGTTGAAAACCGGTCGTAAAGGAAGAAATGGACAGGAAGACAACATAGAGGGGAAGTAAAAAAAAGACATTCCGAGTGTCCTCTTTCGGGGAAGACTCTTCCTCTTGGAAATTTCCTCGAATGCCGTAACCTGAGCGGTGACGTCGAGCAGACAGGTGCGTGGTCACTTGTCTGGATAATAGGGCGACCCAGCGAAAGAATCCCCAGATTTCCCCCCCCCTATCGATAGAAGGCGAGGTCGTTGACGGGCTTGAGCATTCGCGGTAGGGTGACCACGGAGAACACGCATTCACACGTGGCAAAGGCGCCCCCTTATAAAAAATATATTAAACGCGAGTGCTGTTCCAAACGCGGACACTAGAACCATCAGTGGCCAGAAATCATTCCTCACAAGGGGTCTACCTTTAGCTGCAGTTTTCCCAAAGTCGAAAACGTATTAAAATAATAAATCGCATGATTGGGGAATATAACAAAATTCTTTGACAAATAATAATAAGATGAAAAGAAAAAATACATTAAAATAATTTGACTTATTAATTTTCACGATACTTTTTACTGATTTTCAATTTTAAATAGTCATTTTGAACTGAAAAAGAGCACTCGGTATTTTTTCTCATATTTCCCTTGAATGATATAACTAGTTTCGACGCTCAGGCCACATTCTCAAGTAACATTCTACTTCGTCTTCATTCTGAAGATACCTTCTGGTGCCTAAAGATGACGCCTTAGTATCGAAACTAGTTGTACCAGTTAAAATAATCCGGTGAAAAATATCAACTGCTCTTCTTCATAATCAACCATGAATTTCCACGAAATCACTTATGAACTAACCGAGGTTATTTTTAACCTTGACAAGTGAGATTATTTCAATATCATTTTGTGGTTCTTCCGAGTCAAAGTTTTTAATTTGATGTGAAAGAGATAATAGGATACGACGCATATAACCAACTATGAACCTCGTTACGACGCATAATTTGGTCGTAATAATACAATATTTTTCAACAATAATCACACTCAGATCAATATCGGAATTTAGTTTTATAGATTAGTAGGATTCCATTCAATGGACTGTAAAATTTAAGTCAGCAAACCTGATATCACCAGGGTTGTGTCCATGGATTTAGGGGCGTGCTAATAAGAGATAGGCCTGTCAGTTATCTGTCAATAACAATAATAACATGGGGGCCCATTATCCCCCGGATGTGACTCGGTTCACCCCAAGATCATGGGGTCTTAAATTTTTGGTAAAAAAAAGTTTAAAGTAGTGAGTGATGTACATTTTAGTCAAAACTAAAACTTTTAAATGTAAAACTAGGAATATTTTTGAAGCTAACTAGGATTTCCCAATTCTAACCTGCGTCTTGACCATCAAACACCAAAAATATAGTCTACAGTCTTCAAAAGAATGATAAATAAAGGTTAAAGAATGACTCGTTTGCGATTTATTATCGATTCGTGAAGATCGAAGATTTTGTCATAGTCACTGAGAGGTTATACCATCATTCGACCAGTACAAAATCAGCCAACATACAGTATACTTCTTTGAAAAAGGATGAATTCAAAGCAAAAACCGTTAGTATAAATACAAAGAAAAGAATCTATAAAACTGTCATCAGGCCAATAGTCACCTATGGTTCGGAGGCATGAACGTTGACGGCGAGAAACGAGAATTTGTTAAAGAGATGGGAAAGAAAAATTCTTCGGAAGATATATGGACCAGTCCTTGAAGAAGGATAATGGAGGATTAGAATGAATGAGGAATTACAGCAGCTGTATGGGGAAGATGGAATATTAACAGAGATTAAGAAATTGAGAATTAGATGGGAAGGGCATGTGCAAAGAATGGGTGGGGAAAGTGTAGTAAAAAGTTTTAGAAGGAAAACCAGAGGGAAGAAGAAGTAGAGGAAGACGCGGGAAAAGATGGGTGGAGGTTGTAGAAATGGATTTGATGAAGCTCGGGGTCCGGAGGTGGAGAAAAGTAGCGGAGGACAAAGAAGAATGGAAGGAAGATGTGAAGAAGGCAAGGGTCCTACATGGGCTGTAGTGCCGAAGATGATGACGATACAGTACACTTTCATGAAGTTTCGTTCTAATACAACGTTCTTAAGTCATTAATAGTGCTTTAATAAAGATAAAACTAACTCCACATGAAATCTTGACACGTACGATTTATAAATAACTACCCTTTCGAGCTTATCCTCTAAGAAATGCAGCGAAATAAACGATTTTATCACATGTTGTTAGGTTTTCCCGATGACTCGTCTTCGCTCTAGGGTAAGTAACGGAATTAAAATATGCTTCAGCAATTAATCAATCATTTGTATTTATCTTCAGACGTGGCACCGACTTATGGATAAGAATTATTGCGATGTACACCCTCGAAATATGTCGTGAGCATCAAAATACAAATTGTATGTGGTCTTGACTACGTCCGCCATTTTACTAAAAAATTAGTCACATATATGCAAAAGATGACAGTTTTCCATGTTCTACGATATTACACCAGTAGTGTAGCGTGATGTTCCTTCAAAACTATGCATGAAATAAGTGATGAATTCCATTTTATCGTTAGATAAACTCTGCCAAGTCAAGATTCCGCGATACAAGAGCGGTTCTGTCCACATAAAACTGACGATAAGCTTTTTCCGTATTATGCAATATCCAAATACCACTTTTTTCTCGGGGCAGTATAAAAAACTACCGCAACAAAGGAGATAGTAGAGTAGGTTTTGTTTGGCATCATTTCCCGTCGTACTTGATAATGTGGCATTCATTTCATCGCGAGAGATAATTCTAATCTAGCTGCTTTTCTCCGAAACTTCCTAAAGCCTCGTCCTTTACAAAAGGGCTTTTAGGGCCAATTAAAGTCGAATTCGTTTATTTTCAGCGTAAGAGGAATGTGTCTTTTACGCAGTTTCTTCTAATTACGCGGTAGGCGAGATAATTGGATAATTGGCCAGTTGACATTTCCTCTTATCCTAATATTTTGAGTTTCCATTATCAAGCCAATGCTGACTAGAAAATTTCATCAACAATGTCAACGGAAAAGCACTCAAAAGAAATATTGACGCAGAAACTATTCTATTTCCGGACTGAGTTGGTGGAAACTGTTTCCAAATATGATCTTAAGTTTCCACCGTTTTAGTTTTTTTATTTACGAAGCGCTCAAATGTTTAACTTTGTTTTCGACCTTCAAAAAACTCTGACGAAAATAATACACAATACCTTCCCCCAAATCTTACTCTTATCAGACAGAAGTCTATCATACTCAGTATTCCGAAAAAAAATTCAGGCATTAGATAGTCGTGTAAATCGCGTCGTAAATTTGAACGTGAAAATTTAAGTTTAGCGTTTCATGCGTTATTATGCGGAAATGGAGTACAGATGTCATGATCTCACAGTATAAGTTTTTGTTCACTTTACGTAAAATTTTATTCATCGACCAAGGTTTCGACATGTACCTTGACACAATTTCGACATGTACCTTGAAAATGGCATAGCTCAAGTCGAATTCTTGGTCGGTGAATAAATTATGTGGAAAGTGAAACCTTTACTGTGATATCATGGAAACGTGAAAAAGTTGGAAACCGCCAATTTCGTTTAAACAATGCACACTCGGGCATTTCATTATCAAACTCGGTAGCCTGAAGTAGAGGATGATGTCTGAACTGCTATAAGAACATACATGCCTATGATAATCATGGAAAAAACATTTAAATAGGTCTTGGGTGCACCTTCAAAAAGAGTGGAGCTTTGTATACCTCAGTAAATAGTCTTAAATACATAGCTGGCTATTCCACGGTCCCCGGAACGTATGGAGAATCATATGAAAACGGAAACAGAAGAGTTTAGGCCCGCCGGAGCCGTTTTGAAGACAACCGCAAACTGACTTCCGCGGTCATTCATTCAGACTCGTTTTCCGGTAACTCACCAATTATCCGGGATGAGGGCTTTGGTTAGCTCCGGGTCCGCATTGCTGCAGCGACGCTCGCCATTCATTCCGGCTCGTGCCATCCTAAACAGAACTTCGCCTCGGCTGTTCTTCAAATGTTTTTCTGTCACCGCTCGTCGGGACTCGGCTGGGCAGCGCTGGTTTTCTTCGCTATCTCGACGACAACCGGCCACGAGGACTTCCACGGCACGACTGAAGCATTTTGTGAGCCATCCGCCGCCGGGAGGATAGCGTCGCAACAACACGCGAGGCACGGGTGGGTGTGTTGCTCGGCCGACGAATGGGAAGCCCGGGGTGGCGGTCACGTGAGCGACGCGCCGCGATAAACCTCACGGCCTTCCAACGTAACACGCGTCCCCGTGGAAACGGCTCGACAATGAAAGTCAATTAAGCCGACAATCGATGGTGACAATCGACCATCCACAGCACGCGGAAGCGTGAGTAAGCGCGTTCTTTAAGGCCGGCTTCATAGGTCGGCGGCGAGAAAACAAATGAAAGGTGGTAGGCGTACAATAACATTGGCACTGCGATATTTACAGGTCATCGGAAAAAAACAAAACATATTTTTTTAACTCTCGAGTTTAATTCGCGTGAACTAATGGATTGATTAAACATTGGTCAGAAATTAGTTAGTCATTATTTATAAATGCTAATTAGATGGTAGTAGTTCCCCTATAAACGTACACATCAAGTCATAATGTAACGCCTCAATCGAAATCATAAGTAAATTGAAATAGGTCGAAAAACGTCCCGCCACTCAATACACGAATGTTATTGTGCTTTAATCCTAACATTCTATCGAATTAAACAATATGGACGTTCTTTAACGTGTTAGGCGATGTTATATCAGCATTTGCGTGATCAGTTCCACTACCCGAACATGCAACAAACAATAGCCACCACCTAATAATTTCCTCCCCGTGGTGCGGCTTCAAGTATGTAAACTAATACTTTGTCTTAATATTTGTCGATTGGCTGATTTAAGCCGCCCTCTGGTTAACGCTAGTAGATTAATGGTGCTGTATAACCTTGAGGAAAGGTATTTTCGTAGGATACCAGACCAGATTTTCTCAGACCATTAAAAATTAAACTCTAAACATCTTAAATATATCGAAAAAATTACGCGCATGGCTAAAAAGAATCCTTTATGGAATCAGAAGGTCTCGTTAATCATACAAAGAGGATTAATTTTTTAAAGGCAGCGGGTTTTCCCGCAACTCGACCTGATTCCGCCGCCACAGAATTCAGTCAGGGTGAATATTCGCTGCCCTGGATAGCCATCATAGCACTGCTCATCAGTCGGACGTCAAGATTTCTAAATGTGTCCTGGTTGGCTGAGTACCACCACTTCCACCGCCGCCATCGACCTATGAAGTTTAAGTCCTTTAAGTCTCACATAGTTTTAAGACAAAAAAATCTCACTCATAAATGCATCCGTTTGAAAATATGACGCGTCTACGAACCTTTTCCATCTTTTCTCATCATAGGCTGTTCAAGCATAAGATTGGCGGACTGCGGCCCTCCAGCCTATCTAACGCTAGTTCCCTTACCTCCTGGTCTCCCTCCCTATGTACTTTCCCTTTTATTTGGTCCATGAACTTATTCCTGGATCTTACTCTGGGAACTTTTCCCTCTATTTTGCCTTCAACTACGTTATTCACAAACCCATTGTGTCTCAGGATGTGTCCAATCCATCTGGTTCTTCTTTTCTGTATGGTGTTCCGTATGGTCTACTCTTCTGTACACTTCATCATTTCTTATTTTGTCCGTCCATTTTATCTTCAGCATCCTCCTACAGCATCAGGTTTCGAAGGCTTCTATTTTTTTTATGGTCAGCTTTTCCAACGGTCCATGTTTGTGATTCATAGTGTGCCACGCTCCACAAAAACGTTTTCCCATAATGTTTCCTGGTTCGTAGTCCCATCTTCCTTGAGCACAGCAGTTGTCTTTTGCCCATGAACGCCTTCTTAGCTTGGGCTATTCTCAGCTCCACCTGTTCTGTATACCTTATTATGTTGCTTTGTCAGTCTCTACACTCATTCACTTATTCAGTTACAATTACAAACCTACGCATTAAATCAATTCCGTACACGTGGGCATGGCTTATCACGTGTTATACGAGTTAGAATAATCACAAGTTTTTACTTTGAGTCGAATGGATCGTGAAGATGTTCAAGATACCTGTTCATCGTCCCTCTCGTTTCCTACATGGAATGACTGGAAAAATTTCCTGAATCCTTTAAGTGATGACGACTTGGACTGTGCACCCATTAATGGGTTACTGTGCACCCATTAATGGAAAATAATTGGTACTTTTATCCTTAAATAATTTGGGACAGAAAATGACACTCAAATTATAGTTGCTGTTCGTTTAGTAACATTTCAATACATCTCTGCAAATTTAGCACACTAGGCATATTTCAATTATGTGGATTATCACTACATTGAGGCTACTACGCATTCCCAAAAACGGTGCGAAGTATAGTTAGCAAATAATTTTTTTTTCTTTCTCATACAATCATCATTTGAGGGACACATTTGGAGAGGAACAGGAGCTAGCGCAACTTTCCAAGGAAAAAAAACATTTTCGCGAGCTTTTTACGTTAATACAGATATACTATGGTTGCTGTTAAGAAGAAGAAGATGGCCTGCAACAAATATAACTTCTCATCTCATTTCCAAAGTCAATTCATGCGTCCAATCTTCTCAGGACCCTTAAGAAAACTTAAATTTTTACAATGACTAATTTCGGCAGGATTTTTTTCTTATTTTAGCTGGAAAAGGATTTTTTTAGACACGTTTAATCGAAGAAAACCAGAAAGATCTAAAAGTTTTCAATATGTTCAAAAGCCTAAGTGTAGGCGCGAAAATCGAAAAGGTACTGCTGGATTACAAGCACTTTACCCATAAACATCCATCTTCGGAGCTCGTTGCCAACGAGATGATCCGTTGATCGTTTTATCCTTCAAAACGAATCAACATGATTATCGCCGCAGCGCAACGATGCCGGCCTTATCTAGGACAAACTTAAGTCTTGAATATCATCTCCATCCCGATCGAAATTAGTCCATTTGCAATTGCAACTCATCTTTGTCGACCTGAATCAATGCCTCACTTTAAAAGGAGAGCAAAATACATTAAAGAGGCACGAATGCTGAAAATTTTATCATACTATTTCAAAATAGAACTTCCAACATCAGCGAAATATTCCTTGAATTTTTAACCTCCTTTTCGTTATTATTTTCATCAACGTCAATCGTGAAAAAGAGAGGCATTATACCAAAACGATAGAGACAATAAACAAGAAACTTGCCAGTTTCAATACATAAACGGTTTAACAAGGCGAACTTTCAAATATTGGGTCAGAGAGGCACAAAAGTAAAATTGCCAATCTTAAACGAGGTACTTTTATTTTTAACCTCCGTTTTGTTATGATTCAGCATCAAAGTCGATTTTAGAATTAAAATGTTATAGACGAGGCACACTACAATTAAAAAAAGATATACTCTGAAAAAGTGTCATGTGTTTCAACTCCAACAAGGTTATATTTAAGTGAACTTTTAAAAGTAAAGTAAAAAAGATACTCAAATAAAAATTAAAAAAATAAATGCAATTCCTAGGAGAATACGTGGAAGGAAAATTTGGACAATCACGGAGGCTTATCAATGGAGAATAATATCAGAAAGTTTTTGTTACAAGAACTTGCTGCCTATGCACGAACGGACAGAAAAAGTAATACAGGATAAAAAAATAAGGCTAGATTTGGGTGTACGTCGCATTAACAACACTTAACAATAATGTATAAATCAATAGAAGATGTAATTAAAATATAGATATAAAAATATATTAAAATTCTAGTATTAAAATGTAGAGATCAGGAGGCGGATGATCTCTGAAACCTCCACGAAAGAGGTAGAAAAACCCAGGCAATTGAGGGTTGAAACCGGCTCAATACAAAATAATTGACGAAAGAAGAAGAAGAATAAAATGCATGAGTAATGATGGCGCAATCCCTTGGGTGACATGCTCGATCATATTCTAAAATATTCCAATCGCACCGGTATCATTATTTCCACTTTCGTATAAAAGAGCGACAAACAGGGGAGCAAATATAAAGAAATGAGGATACCCGAAAAATAAGAGTTTCAGCGATAAAGTTATTATCAAAAACTGTCAACAAAGGATATGCTAACAACTGCTCCCAACACGTACACCAGAGAATAACGAGACTGTAAAATAACCTTTCAAAGTTAAAATAAGATGGGCCACTAGCTCATATAGGGTGCATTCCAATCGCCGTGCGCAGATTAGCGAACATCGAAACAGATGTAAAACACACGAGCGCTCATTGAAACAGACGATTGAAACGCAACTGCGGTTGTGCTTCCAAGATGGCTAAACAAACGCCAAAAATAGTGGTTGAAATGGTTTTAACCTTAGTTTATACCCCATTTAATGTATGTATATCGATTCGCTTCTATCTATCTATCTATATACATATCTATCTATCTATATGTATCTATTTCTACATTATCGTGAAACACAGAAGCTATCAGTAACTATGTCTATCAATTCATATAATGTAAAATAGTTTTAAAGATTAATTATCGTTTCAAATTTAATAACAGTTATGTAAGACCTGAATATACAATCGTATAACGTGAAGAAGATATTTTGAGACACTAATCTAAGAGACAAAATAGTGGCTAATATCACAAAAATGTTGTGTTATTAGTTATAGTATGTGGGATCTATGTCATTTAATTAGTCAATGAGGTGTTGCGATACCTAATCTATCACAAATTTCCCCGCCATCCCTAGAGTCGTAAACTTTTAATAGGAACATGAAAACTCAAACGACATAAACTTAACGATAAAAATCTTTTGTGGCAATAGTGACATATGTAAAGTATATCCTCCTATTTAGCGTCCGCCAATATATAAATCAAATCCTTAAAAAAGCAAAAAGTCAGGAAAAAAATGTTCAAAGCCACTCTGGGAGTTAGAAACCGGTCTGGTCCGCATGGCTGCAACATTGTGGTCACCGAGTCTCTTGATCACCCTATACGACATCTTGAGGCCGTTTCACTCGGAATTTATTCGAAAACAGAAAATGGCACTCAATTCATCGTAATCTTAAGTGGAAACTGAAAGTCTCTCGCGAACCATTTCATACGGTCCAACTCTCCGCTTCGATTCTCCACTGGAAAATCTGCTAAAGCTACTGTTTTAGACATCGTTCATGCAAATAAACTTTACACCATCTATAAAATAGAAAATCTCCTTTCTGACACTCCTTGATATACTTTCAGGTGTCTAGTTTCCCTGGTCCCGCATCTCTTTTTTTAAAAATTAGTGAAAAATCACCACACATGACGTGAAGTAGTTAATTCTAGCTCCGCCATACTGGTATTTCCTTGAGATGCTCTACTCGCCAGGGACAGAGGTTTTTGGTCCAGGGCTTTAGAAGTAAAGCTTTTGCTCTGTAGCGATTTTCTATTATACTCTTAGGAGCCATTCAAGTATTACGTAAGATGTTTTTTGGGGTGGGGGAGGGTTGGGATCATCTTACGTTGTCTTATGTGGGGGGGGGGGAGTGGGGAGAGGAGGTGGTCTGGAACCAATTTACGTAAGATTTTTGTCCATCTTTAAACGTTGTATCGATTCCAAATATCCTGTGTTAGTTCACAATTTCGTCAGCTGTGGTATTGTTTCGCTCTTGATGTTAATGAATGTGATCCAAACACTGCATTATTATACGATATCCAGTGCTCAAGGCTATACAATAGCTTCTATGGAAAGATGAAACGGGGATCGGGTTGGTGTGGTGGCTAGAGTACTGGCTAACCATACGGGCGGCCAGGGTTCAAATCCCTGCAGAGGAAGATATTTTTCAGAGGAAACCCGATCCCAACTTGCGTGTCTTGTGGAGGGCACTTTAAGTACTATACTCCGTCTGTCGGATGAGACGTCAAACCGGGGTCCCCTTGGCGCCTTTCGTTAAGAGCAGGCTAATGCCGACTCCGGGTTTCTATCCACCCTTCCTCCCTTACATATGGCGCAAATCACCTTAGCTGTCGGTCGCCTCCCAAAAATTCAATCCATTCAAAGATGAAACAGCAGAAAGCTAGCTTTTAACGAAGAGTAGATTCAAATATCCAACGTTTTACGTAAGACTGAGAGGGAGAGGGGGGTTGGGTAAACCTTACATTATCTTACATAGGGGAGGAGGGGAGGTCAAAAATGGCATATCTCGTCTTACGTAACACTTGAGCGACCTCTTATTGGAGGCTTTCCTTGCCTATTATTAATCAAGCACCCACTTGGGTCTCTTACATTTATCATTATCCCTTATTTTATTTCTCCACAAATCATTCAATTTATGTTGGCTACTTCCTTTTAGTTTTTTGAAATAGCATATTTATGTTTGTTAGCCCAATTTTCGAGTACAGATTTTCGTTACTCGTTGTTCTAGGGACTTAAGACTGATCTTAAGATTTATCTCTCCGCTATTTCAATTTTTACGCGTGATCCTTTCCCAAATAATCCTGCCCAGGCCGGTATGGCATACAATAGTTTTTGCTTGTAATAAGCGTCGTATATTAACTTTTTAACGTTATTTGGCGTTGCATTATATGATAATATCGGGGATAGACCAGCTATTTATTTCAGCTACCAGCATCGTTTGTGTAATCATTTTCTGTAGGTGGTCCTTGAAGTTTAACTTATTATCAAAAGTTACTCCCAAGTATTTTACTTTTTCTTACCATTCTATTGGTTACCGTTTAAACCTTATGCAATCGCAACTTGGTGTTCCTGCATTTGGCCGCGTGAATCTAACTGCCTGGGTTTTATGTATGTAAAGGTTCAGCCTTCATTTTTTATGCAACCGCACTATTTCGTCCAAGTTCATTTGTGCGTATTTAGCGGCCAATTTCATTTTCCGACTCCTTGACAGTCTAGCCTCATCGTCTGCATATAAAAGTATTTTCGTGTGCCAGCCACCATTGTCCCTCGGGAGTCAGCGGAAAATAGATTAGATAATAGCGGTCCATATATTGATCCCTGCGGGACTCCAGCAGTTATGAATCGTTCAGTACTTGTCTCGTGTCCCCATGGGACGTTATATGCTCCAAGTGACGTTATATGACACAATTTTCAACTTTTTAATGGTCTCTTATAGAGATAAAGGATTCCCAGTAACAATCAGTGCAAATATTTGAAGAAATGCACGTCATACGCATCATGGCGATCAACTGACAAAATCACGTTTCTTCCGCAGTCGAAATAGCTAGGCAGAAAGTAAAAATCGATCAGTTACGACACTTATGTCAATAATTAATCCTAATTCTAGAGACCTACTAAAAAAAGATTTTCTACAAGTATCAAAGAAGAGCCATAAAAATGAAAGCGCTTAGATATACGCGGTATCGTTTTCGGGCACGGTGTAAAAACAAAGCCTCAGTAATAAGCGTTTGTCGCTAGACATGGAAAACTCGCTGCTTTATAATATTGAAATTTCTTCTAAAACGCACTATCATTGAATACCGCACCCACTTCTTTGAAGGGATTCTGAGCGCAAAATCTCACCTATAAATCAATCGATTTGGTCTCAATTTAAATTTAAATATCTCACCCTTCCCATGATACTAAAAAATATCAGCCCCTTATCGAACTACTCTCCGAGATATTTGACGAAAAATACCGGCCATCTAACATGGGAAATGGTAAGTGTATAAACTCCAGAGAGACTTTATATTAAAAAAGAGGCATTTCTAACACCTAGATCTCCGCAAAAAATTAACATAGTGTAGTTTCCAAGTTTCCTCGACTATTTTTGAAAATTAATCATGTTGTCAACACATTATTTTTTTCAGGATCCCTGAAAAACCTTCCGTTATGAATGAATTATAAATGTATCGCGTGCAGCAAAAGAGTAAAATTAAAGACTTGTGTACATACATATTTTTATTAAATTATACACAAAGCAGCTATGTAAAATTATATTATTGCACCATAAATAAGGCAATACGGAATCCATGATATCTTCAGCTGCTTATATTAAAACTTTTAATTCGAATGTGGTCTCCAGAATGTCACACACTTTAGTCAATCTCACTTGGTGGTATTCCATCATTAAAAAATATAAGATGACATATATAAAAAATATACATATATAAAAAATATACATATATAAAAAATATAAGATCAGGTGACCTGAAGATGATTTGAATGCACATCGAAACCTGGGTCGTTTTAAAATAAATCTAGTGGTTTTAGTAAAAGTTGTCATCTTATATTTTTTAATAGTCTCCAGAATGACTTGAGAATTATCTCGCTCGAACTACCTTAAACGCGTTGTTCACGCTCTCCCATTCAAAAGTTTTTTTAAATATTTTTTTTTAATTATTAGTAAACAGATGGTTATTTGATGTAGAAAATCTAGACGCGTTTTTTGTCAATAGTATGGTTAACACTCACTATAAACTGTATGCACGATAGGTTGAAATTAAACAAAAAAATGTTATCTTTTTCATTTATATATTTCTGTTATGAATCCGGTCTCAGTTTATTTATTTCTAAATATTATTACGTCTCCTCTACACAGTCTCTGCTACCACATTCACGCATAATATTCACGGTCCACCTCATCTTCTCACGCCATCCACTATACTATCACATATCTGTTTCGTAATTAGACTACCTCCCATTCTCTCTATATGGACAAACCAGCGATGCATATTCCTTTCATATATCTCCATAACTGAAGCATCCAACCCACGCTCTTCCATTACCCACGCGTTTCTAACACTATCCATCCGGCTTAAGCAGCAAAAACTTCTCCGGTATCCCATTCCCTCTGTACAGTTAGCCCACTGTCATGCTTTTCTTGAGATACCCAGGCTACGCTACACGATTGAACGTTACATAACTTAAGCCGTGTCACACTTTCACCTCTAAAAATACAAAAAAGACACTATTAAAGAGGAAAAGAGGAGAACGCAGAGCTAACAGTAGGTATACAACCTGGAACTTTAGTTACGCCGGTAGACTAGCCTGTGTTGACGGCACAATCATTTCTCAATCACTCTCTTAAATGCACAATCACGGTTCTCCATATCGCGTGCACTTATGGTCATTTTTTCAATTGCATAATGAGAGTAAAATAGATATATTCATTCCGCAAATGTTTTTTTTCAGGTGTTTTAAATCAGTAGTTCCATTCGAAGGGGTGCGTTCTCAGGACAATAACTAAGAGCACTGCCCGTTTTGGAACAATTTTGCGCTTTCAATAAGGATAAGGAAAAAGGGTAGGACGTAACCGTGATCTCACCAAATTTTTTCATTGCACATCACGCAGAATACTGATATCATTCGTCCTAGTAACTGAGCGTCTGTATTTCCAGCGTGATTATGATACTGATAGATATACTTATTCCTTCGTTGAATTCCAACCAGTCGCTGCTCAGGAATGTAAAACTACTCTACGAGGCGTTCAATAAGGTCATTCAACAAGGTGAAAATAAAATGATTGCCATACATTTATGGCAATATTATTTGTAGTAGTACTACAATTCGGTCATTTAAGCATTTGAATAGATTAAATGCCCTGGATAAACTTAATTCCACTTTCAAGCAGTTATCTGACAACCATTTCAAAGTAAATTTTTGACGGTAGGTACCTTTTAACCGTGATCTCACATCTAGCCACAAAACTAATCATAAAAACTGAAAAAATAACTCATCAACAGAAAAAATAGAAGAAAAATAAGGAAAGCGATAGTTAACATATTTTTAGAGAATGCTGAATTTCGATCGATTTTCAGTAGAAACCAACTGAAATAAGTCGATATCCAGCAATAAGACTTTACTATAGATGAAGTTTCTTGAGTTTTTTTTCAATTGTTTTATGGGTAAATACTAACGTTTCTCCAATTTTTTGGGTATCATCAGGGCTTTTACATAATAATAAATACATGAGGATTACAACAGGTTTCTTTTACACCTCTTCAAAGAACTTATTATATTAAATATAACAAATTTATCTGCTTTTGAATTCAGCAAATGTTAATCATGCTAGGACATAAACAAAGCAAGTCTCGATATGAGTAGTATAGTTTCAGCTGACAACAATGAATCATATGTAAAAATACAATAAACAACATTTTACAAAAAAAATTATGATAATAAATAATCATGAACCACCATTTGATACAAATAAAACAAATATTTAAAATCAGTTACATAAATATTAGCATTGCTTGTATTTGTTTCTCTTAAAAATCACAAAAAAGATTCATATTGCCATAGGTATCTCAACAATCCGGGAAAAACCGACTGAGGTTATCAATGCCTGTTCTCATATTACAGGCATTGGTGTATTTTATTATATGCGCCATCTCTTATTATGAAATGAAAGCTGTAACTTAGTAATTCCAAATAAACTTAATTAACGACCTAGGTTTCGACTTATGAAGTCATCATTAGGTAATTGTGGTATTTTCAAGTTACAGCTTTCATAATGTTAAGCAAGTTCCACAATGTTTCGCCGGACAAAACAGTATGCGCCATCTATTTAAAAAGTCATTTGTGTGAGCACTGATCGTAGTTAATAACTTTGCCATCATTAAGATAGAAACTATGGATGTAATGACGGCATTATCCGCAAGGCTACACGTCTTCTGTTAATTTTATAAATCATTTATATTGGTTCAATCCATCTTTGAAATAGTCAGAAGTTTGTCCAATATAAATACAGTCACAGTCTGTAAATGGAATGGAATAAACTATCACTACGTTTACCAATCTAACTCAGATCGATATGAACTCGGACCGATCTGAACATTTTAAGCCAGCTATCTTGGATCGCCTGGTTTACCAATGCGAAATCGATTGAAATATCAAATTGAATCTGTTAATATTTGAAGTCTCAGACTGGCAGAGAAAGCGATCCGAGTTACCCCGCTTCTTATACCAATCCCACTAGCCCGTTGCGTTTACCATACCGAGCTGAACCGGCCAAATTGATCCGAGTTTGATTGGTAAATGTAGTGAATGTTGCTTTTAAGTTCTGTTGTAATCATGGACTAACTCAATTAACTTCATTGGCGTAGATAAACTGTTCGAGAGAAGTCCAAATTGATTACGAGACTTAACGTATATACAAAGGAAGAGCCAGTGAATGTGAACTGTAGAGGAAAGTGAGAGCAAAGAACTGAAATCCTGCGCCTGCCTCATCTCTTGGCGATTAGTTCCCGCGGGGATGACCCAGTTTGTCACCCTCTCCGAAGGACAATCCTCAATCCTTGAAATGCTACTCTCATTGAACTCAAGTGGGGTGTCGCTGTGTATCCGGTTTACTTTGGTTTGAACGTACCGTTTCTTTTGCGATCCTGTTTTATGCCATGCATTCCGCTCCGCGATCCGGAGGGAGATATAGACCAACTCCTTGGCCGGATTATATACCGACGAAAACGCTTGAGGTGAGCGGAATCCGCCGTTGTCATTCCACACAATAATATTCCGTGAAAAGGAGGAGTTGAGTTCGTATAATACAGTCGCTGCCTCGTGTATATTCCATACTCAACTATTGTGAGCTTAAGGGGATCAATTCTACATCCACATGTGTATTACCCTGAAAGCCACCTCAATGGTGTTTTATAGGGGGTGACTCATCACCAACATGCACTACAGTGTAGAAATTATCTTTCACCAGCATGCACCAAACTATAGGTATGCTACAAATACTACAGAAACTATTACGTTAATCCATGATGCAGCTAAGTTAATGTGACATAAGAGTCACGCAGGGAACATGCTACACATGGTGTTAACCTTACGCGGTAGATTTAGAAACATGCATAAGGGAGCACATCAATTAATCAGCTACTCTACCTGTCAATTAACCTAATTAAAAGTCTTAACGCAGTCATTAGGTATATGGTTTTTTATTGAACTCGGGATAAACGACATTTTAATTCTGTCTGTCTCAATCTATTTCCCATATTTCATCCTCATGATCTGATCTCCCGTAGTAACTTCGAGTTCGCAAGATATTAATAACTTCGTCGGAATAAATTGGTTTTGACTTTTTATGAAAGATTAAGTCTAATTTGCATACGACGATCTAAAATCAGCCCGCATCTGAATAGTTTCAAGAGGTTAGTGACACTAACAACACAATCATAACGGTCTTTCACATATCTTGCTGATCATCTTCTCTGCACGCGTTCCGAATCTGTTTTTAAGCCTACCTCATGAGGATCCCAAACACTGTCAGCGTACCCCAATTATTATAGAAATCAAGTGAATGGAACACATTATATTTGTTAATTTTTAGGTCTCTTCAGGTTTGTGTATCAACATCGAAATTGCGATATATATGTTCTATGAAAATTTGACCCGCACTAGGTAGAATAGTTTTTGTCCCTATGCATAATATCTCACCATCATTACCAACATCTCACCTCGCATGAACTTTTCGGCATTATTTAGCTTTCTGCATGGCTTAGTATTTGGAAGGACTATTCTTCGGTTGCATTAATAATACTAATCCTTAGTAGTATTATAACTAGTTTGAATGGTAGCATTTTAGTCTGCGTAGCGCTCTCCTAGTTTCTAGTCTGACAGCCATCGTTGTCCTGTGTACTTTTGGCTAGCGCCTTGCGGCCGGGGGAAGGTTCGCGGTTCTGATTTGAACTGGGATGAGGGCTGCATGCCTGGTGTGGAACGTGTGGAATCACCCCGTGTCATACACCATATCGGTGTGTGGCACGGAGTGATTCCACACTAGGCATTGCATGGTATTTCGTAGATCTAAAATGACATCCGGATTTGAAGTAAATTTTATTTTTGTGGAAAATTACACGTTTCATTATTTCATTAAGTACAAAGCCACTAAATTTTGTAAGAATGTTCGGACAAAGGAAAAAATAACTTGGTTTAGGTACCTGATGGTGTTATCGTTGAGTCGTAACATGTGCGAAGAATATAAATCAGTGACGGAAAACCAATTTTTTTTTATTTGTGAAAATCAACTTCCAGACAGTTGACCCTGAAACCATGGAATGTAGATTGTTCGGATTTTATACATACTTATCTCTCTTAATCGACTGGAGATCGCACGACTCACTGAATGAATAGCAATATATTTTCGAAGTGGTTAACTCCATGTCGGTTTCTTCCCGATGGCTACATCATCCGGTGGAAGAATTAAAAAATTACAGTTTTATTATTCAGAGAATTTCACCCAGTAAAGCCAAAATCAATGGTGCTCATCGCACGCCTGTTTTCAAAAATTCAAGCTGTCGCAGCCAAAGAAAATTAACTAAGAGGTTTATAACGACATGTGACGACTTGAAGTTTCCCACACTGGTAAATGGATTATATAATAGCGTGACGCATGGAAAGCTCAAAGAGGAGTGTAGTCCGCTAGGAACCAGGTCACCGGAGAACCTTTAAAATAATTGGTTGGTTGGTTATTTTCGGAGACGACCGACAACTGAGGTCATTTACGACATTGAGGTCAGGTGGGTATGTCGGTAAGGGAAGGTTTATCCGGTAATGGAGGAAGGGTGGAGAGAAACCCGGCGTAGGCATCAGGGAAAGACTTGACGTCAAGGGCGTCACAGCAGTAAAGAAACTAGATTTTGTTAAGCGTGTAAGAAGAAGGTCCTCGAATGAAAATATCAAACAGAGATGCTACTTCGTTCTAGTTTTGCAACACTTCGAATACGCCGCGAGCATTTGGGACCTAGGTCATAAATATTTCCAAAAAAATTAATAAAATCCATAAGAAAAGCAGCGCGCTTCGCTAAAAACTGCTACGAGTGATCGTAGAGTGTTTCGCAACTTTTCTGGGGATTAAGGTGGGAGCCCCTAGAGACTCGGGGGCTACACTCTAGGCTTAATTTGCTTGAGAAATTCCGAACTGGTGTGTTTCAGAGCGACACTGAGAATATTATCATTATCACGCTTCACTTCATCTCTAGGTCTGACAGAAGCGATAAAATAAGAGAGACACACTGGCAAACAGATAAGTACAAAAACTCATTCTTTCTGCATACAATAAGCGACCGTAATAAAAACTGAGCTCCACTAAATACACTCCCATAATACACGTCACCATTTCACCTCCCAAAACCTTATCCCTTACATCTTTACACGGCTGGTGACCAAACACCCCCTGCCTCAAGCCCATGCGGCGGCTCGCAGGGGGTGTTCGGATCACTCACTTTAGATGTCAAATAAGGGGACCACGGTTTAACGTCTCATCCGAAGAGACGGAGCACTGAACTTGAAGGACCCTCCGCAAGCAAGCAAGTATCCACCTCCACTGGGATTTAAACCCTGGCCATCGGTATGAAACATCAGCACTCTAGCCACCCCACCAGCCCGAACCTCTTTTAAAATTAATCCTCATATGCTTTTCTTTATTTTCCTTCCTTGTTATACGAGTAGTACATATTAAGCCCGATTCGCACGTGACACGAACTTTTTGAACAATTTGGAACTGTAATTTTTCTCTTAATCTGCCGCGTAGTAGTTACTGGATTAAATCAGGGGTTAATTTGCCATCTCGCGTCCGTGCATTAGTGCATGCGCTCTTGCAATTCACCCCTTTACATGACGCAATTTATAATTCACTTTCGTGAATACATCAGATTGTGTGCTATTACGTGCCCCGTATACAATGAGCTCGACTTTCGATATTACATTTTACAAAGTATTTAGAATCATTAATCTGATAGCAACTTCTAAATGGAGGAAGATTAGAGAGAAACCCGGCATTGGCATTACCCTACTCTCCATGAAAGATGTCAACGGGATCCTTAAGACATTTACAAAGTATTTAGAATCATTAATCTGATAGCAACTTATGAATGGAGGAAGATTAGAGAGAAACCCGGCGTCGGCATTAGCCTGTTCTCAACGAAAGATGTCAACAGGATCCATAAGACATTTACAAAGTATTTAGAATCATTAATCTGATAGCAACTTATAAAGGGAGGAAGAGTGGAGAGAAACCCGGCGTCGGCATTAGCCTGTTCTCAACGAAAGATGCCAAGAGGATCATTTTTTTTCAAGAGTATATTGAAAACAACTTGTCTCGACGAGCCGCACATTACAAACCGTTCACGGACGAATGACGCAAATCAGTTGCCTTAAGCCATTAGGCCGTAATACTCAAGTGAGAGGGGCCCAGAGGAACGGGTCTCCGGGCATTCATTATAAATGTGCATATTTTACCTCGCACGCTTCGGGAGCGGGTCGGAAAATACGTGCCTTGATAAATAGAGCTAAATAAGATGTCAAAATCTATCAAGAGCACACACGTCAACTCCTGCATGTAAATGAGCGCCGATGATGAAAGGCGCCGCGAATGATCTGAGCATCGTTAATTCAATCTTCAAACTTGGGAAAATGGGCGGGTTCAAGCCGTCCCCTCAGAACCACAGTTAACATCTCGTTTGGCCGCTGGCATAATTATGAGTATTCTATTAAAGTAGGATATGATAGAACCCTTCGTCTCACCTGTAAATACTGAGGGAGTGAGGACAACTGCCACCTCCAATTACTCCTGTAAGATTTTGGCATATTTTTGATGGTCTATTGGCATCCCGTGTTCATCCCTAATGTTTCAAAATGATCTTGGGACAAGAATGGAACATGTGGGAGCCTCATGGGTAGCCCCAGGGACCATCAGTGCTATGTGTGCTAAAATGAACTTCGCCAGCCAGCGCACACCTATCCTCCCGCCTCCGTCCGGCTTCCGTCTGCTTCCTCCCGTTTTATCCGAGGGGTGCGCATACCACGCCGTCCGCCTCCGTCCGCCAAAACCGAACGACAATGGACTTGGGCCCGCAGTCTCCGGGAGGAGACGGACGGAAGTATGCGCACACTATTCCTCCCGGCCTCCGTCCGCATCCGCCAAATACTCTCGACCGAGAATTCCGGGTGGAGTAGACGGAGACGGACGGTGGCGGACGGAATCCGGGAGGAATAGTGTGCGCCTACTCACGGAATAACCCGTATTTCAGTTAGCCATATATTTTGGGAGGGAGGAAGCGGACGGAGGCGGGAGGATAAGTGTACGCTGGGCTTTACCATCGTCTTGAACAGATTCTTGTTTCCCAAACTTCACACTAATTAAAATAACATACCAACATAAAAAAGTCTCTTTGAAAAAAAAAACAGTAAAGGATAGTATATAAAAGTTTGTTTAGCGCGACGAAATGGATAAAGTAGTGGATGTATGGCAGGGTCGATTTATTCGATATGTTGCACCATCGATATCGAGAGGCGAAGAATCGAGATATCGAACGACCTTGGATGTATGGTAAGAATATCCGCCATCTATTGTAAATTCATGACAAGTAACTCTTGAAACATTTATTGGCTACTCATTGCTATGGATTCTACTCGATTTTGATATATTTTTCACCGGATATGCGGCTATTATTAATTTAAATAAATGAACAATATATGAGTTGAGAATGCATACTGAAGAAGTAAGTGGATGCTGATTTCTAGTGAGTTATCGAAGGAAAACATCGTAGATTTGCAAAATTTGCGCGTCAGCCCTGACGAAAGGAAAATCAGCGTTAACAGAGATATAGGACAGGCCACATCCATGTTACAGCTCTAACTACAGCAACGTCGCGAATCCTTTCCCCTCTACTACTCTCCCATCCAAGTCCTCTGCTACCACGGTCAACTTGGCTGTTTGGACGGGCAGAAAACGGAAATAAATTTAAATCGTTAGGGATCATTCGAGTATTACGTAAGACGTTTTTGGGGGTAAGGGGGTTGGGATCACCTTACTTTGTCCTATGTAGGGGGGGTAGGCAGAGGTTCTGGAACCAATTTACGTAAGATTTTTGTCCGTCTTTAAACACTAACGTTTCCAAATATCCAGTATTTTTTTCAAATATCCTGTGAATGTTCACAACTTCATCAGCGGTGGTACTATTTCGCTCTTAACGTTCATGAATGTGGTGCTCCTGACACTGCATAATTATAAAATATCCAGTGCTCAAAGCTATACGATGGCTTTGATAGAAAGATAAAATAGCAGAAAACATGCATTTAACGAAGAGTAGATACAAATATCTTACGTCTAACGTAAGACTGAGAGGGAGGGGGGTTGGGAAAATCTTACATTGTCTTACATAGCGGGTGGGGGTAGGTCAAAAAATGGCATAAATCGTCTTACGTTATACTTGAACGGCCCCTTATGGGAAATCCCAGGGTATTTAACTAGTGCCTATGTACATATTTTTGCAATACTGGCGTGATTGTGGTTACAACGGTAAAACTCAACACTATCGCATTGTAAGTTTCGGAATTAGCCGAGGTTGACAACTTTTATATGTCGTGTAAAGCTCAACATAAAATCAATTTTTTTTCCTTAATTATGTTATAAACATGTTTAGCTAACTTACGTCAGAATCTCCACCCTCCGACTTAAATAGTAAGAGAATGGCGATAACATATAATCGGCCATCGCATATTGAGCGCCGAAAACAGGGCCTTTTCACAAATAAAATATCGTAAAGGTGCAGATAATGATAGGAAAAAAGTTATGCATGCATCAATAAACATATTAACGATCTTTATACCAAATGCATTTTATTTCGTTAAAATTGATGGACCCTACTTGAAGATACAGTTTCCTAAATTCAAAGGACTCGACTTTTTTAATGGACAGTATTGGTCACCATAGCAACCATCTCCCTCAATGGTTGCCGTGTTCCAGCCAAGAAAACATCCCTTTGCTTTCAATTGTTCATTTCATACATCTGCTCTTTCTCCTCCTAATCCCTAACAGCAGATTTAAGCCTTCCACTTTCATAGCAAACACTTCCTCACTGGTATTACTTTGTACATCAATTGTAATATGATATTTCTCCCAACCTTCATCTCAAACACCTCCCATCCATTCCATACACTCTGTACTGGTTAGGCCACACCTGGAATACGCTGCGAGCATTTGGGACCCTGTTCATAAACATTTAACCAAAAGATTAATAAAATACAAAGAAAAACTGCACTCTTCATTAAAAACTGCAAGGAACGTACAATCAGTGTTTCACAGGGTTTTGAGGGATTTAGGTGGGAGCCCCTAGAGACTCGGAGGTGACACGCTAGGCTTAGCTTGCTTGAGGAATCAGAACTGGTGTGTTTTAGAACGACACAGAGATTATTATTATGACGCCTCACTACATCTCTAGGTCTGACAGTTGCGACAAAATAAGAGAGAGACATTGCCGAACAGATAGGTACAAAAACTCGTTCTTTCCGCGCACAATAAGCAACCACAATAAATACTGAGCTCCACTAAACACACTCCCATAATACACGTCACCATTTCACCTCCTAATACATAATCCCTTGCATTTTTACCCGGCTGGTGACCTAACACCCCCTGCCAAACGCATGTGCGGCGGCTCGCAGGGTAGAATGTATACGTAGGTAATGTGCACACATCTTCCAAACATACTAAACTCTTTTTATCAAACTCAAACAAATTTTTTCAGTGCAAGTCACGCATAATACTGATATTATCACTTTCTAGTAACTGAACTTCTGTATTTCCAATGTGATTATGATATTGATATACTTACTTATTCCTACGTTGAATTTCAACCAGTCGCTGTTCGGGTACGTACAACTACTCTACGAAGCGTTCGGTGAGATGATTCAACAAGGTGTAAATAAAATAATTGACAAATATATTTAAGGCAATATTATCTGTAGTAATACTACAATGCGGCCATTTAAGCATTTAAATAGATAAAAATCCCTGGATAAACTTAATTCCACTCTTAAGCAACAATCTTACAACCATTTTAAAGTGATTTTTTTACGGTTGGTAACTTTGAAATCCTTCACGTATTATTTCGATAAGATGTGCTCAAAGAATCATAGTAGTATTTTCATTATAGACAAAACTTTCTGCTTTCAACGCAATGATCATTGATTCAATACCATTAGATACAATGTGATATTAACAATTAAATCTGTCGGAAATATTGAAATTCAATGATAAGCGACGACAGTAGAATACGGATCGCTTCACTGGTCATAAAAAAACTGATAAAGTCAATGAATTTCACGCTAGTACAAATATAAGATACAATACCTCTCGACCATTATAATCAGAAGCCTAAAAAATTTATTTCCAGAAAATCGAAGATTAGCTAGAGTTAATCTCAGAGATTATCACTATTTACACCAACACAATATATTGGCAAGAAGGATTATGGTCGACAATCAATAAAAATAAAATGTGGTACTGATAAAAAATACCTTCCCATATCTCCAAGTAGATGGCTTTCTTGAAATCTCACTCAAATCACACAATCTCTTTACAGCTTAATCAGAATCGAGATGTGTTATTACTGAAGCACGGCAGTTTTTTTTCCTAACTTCAATCACATTCCATAACGACCAGACGACGTGAATTTTTTTTTATTACCTACCATCATTTCTCGAGAGGTTAGTCAACTACCTCTTTCGAACCCCGCAGACGAGGAGTGAGCAATCGCCACGATACCACGTAACAGCCGTTGATACATCCGCATCCGAACGACATAGCTGCTTCAAAACAACGGGTAAGACGGATGCCGGGGATTGAAGTAAGCGGATTGCGACCAGGAGAGAGTAATTCAGTCTCGATAACACTTGGCAAGGATCGGTGAGAGAGGGCGAATATAAAATTACATTCGAAAATAACCGGGTATATTAACAGACATTAATGAGAAGGTGGTCGATTTTGAAAGCGAGTTTACACATGGGAGTCACTTCCATCACAGTAACCTTGGAAGTCTCTTGCAAGCAACACTTTGATGTGTAAGAACGCAATTCAATGGCATTAGGGGTCGATAGTGGTGGTAATCGACCGCGATTGCTACTTGCAAGGAACATAGACTGGTTTCTATTTTGTCTGCAGGTAGCATATCGACTCTGCGATAAAATCGCATCGCATCCGTTGGAATATTGGTCACATAACGGCTAACGCAGATTGAAAATGTAAGCAACGAATAACTTAGTAGGAGAAATAACTCATTGTAGCTTATGTATATTTGTATTTGTACTTGAAAATATTTGAAATGCTAAAGAACCCCTGAGGTGATCGCCTTGTACATTAGCGTACTTCTCCCCACTTTGTTGTATGGTAGTGACATGGGTATGTCAGGATAGACATAAGAGTAGACTAAACGCCGTGGGTATGAGTTATCTGAAGAGTGTTTACGGCAAAAGTAGAATGGATAGGGTCAGGAATGAGTAGGTAATAAATGAATGTGGGTTAGATGCTCCAGTAATGGACATATATGAAAGGAGTGTGCTTTGTTGGTTTGGCCATTGAGAGAATGGACGAGAGTAAAATAACGAATTATATATATAAGAGTGAAATGAATGGTGCGAGAGGGAGAGGTAGGCCGAGAAAGTTGTGGTTGATTGTGGTTGATTGTGGTTGAGGAAATTCTTAGGAAGAGGAATATTAGGAGTTTTAAAAATAGGAGGGCGTGTATGAAGCAGTTTTTGGGGGTAAATGAGGCAAAAGAGGTTTGCAAGGATAGGTCCGTGTGGAGGAAATTATTAAAGCAGAGTTAGGTGTACAAATATGTATTTATGAGTGAAACTTTGTGACTGTGCCTACCCCGGAAGGGAGCGGCGTGATTGGTATGTATGTATGTACTCAAGCCTATGGGACTCAAACAACGACATACGAACGCCATTATCGGCAAATTCGAGCGATTTCCGTAATTACCACATTCAATGTTTACTTCCGTCATCCATTTGTTTGGAAAAGACCGGAAGTTATGTGTAAGCAGAACGAAGCCCTGCGGGTGGCGATACGATTCGAGGAATCGCTACACTCGCTATTTCCATAGAAGTAAACTTCCATGTGTAAATCCGCCGTGAAAATCTGTCGATTCCATTGCAAAATGTTCTTGCAACTGGCCACTTAAGAGTTTAAATAACTGAGTTTAATCTCATCAAATTCATAGTTTTGAATGAGACTGTCGATTTCTTTTTCATACTGACGGCCTTGCCCAACGTTCTAACTATGGAAAATAGATGCTCAAAAAGATTAAATTTATACTTTTCATAGAAAAAAATGGAATAAAATCTAAATCCATGGTCAGGACTGACTGTGATTAAACAACTCGTAGGTTATGATTTCAGGAATGATGGCCGGCTGAAAACCGTTGTCGGCCTCAGTAATAACAGAGAGATGTTCCCGCCAACTAAATAATTAGTTCTTGGTTTCTGTAAAATCGTTTTTTGCACAAGAATATTCTGATATCCTTTCAGTATTACTGAAGAGAAATCTGTTGCACTGTGCTTAATTGGAGGTCTTGAGCGTTGAACAAAAGTCATTATTTTAAAGATACCTGAGGCAGGTAAAGGTCAAAGTGAAAGGGAATGCACAAGTATATGGAGGGATTATTAAGCAAGAGGAATGAGTAGGATGCAGGATGAAATCATTTCTGGTTTAGACGTCACGTTAATGTTTTATTGCATCAACCTCCGCATCTCCAGACTTTCACTGGTTAATGAAATAACATCGCAATTTTGCTTTGCGATGACTCTCCAGGTTATTACTACAGTTTCCCATTCAGCGATTTCACCTGCTTCGGTTGGGGTTCCGTAAATTGGCAAATACTCATTTATTCATTACCTCTGCTCTTCCATTTTATCTCCCAAGGAATAAATCGAATGCGCCCTTCCCCAAGTCCGCAGGCGGCTGTGAGGACATAGATTTATGAACTCCTCATTTCCCCATAATCCAATATCCAACGAGGGTACCCATTCAGTCGAGATACACTAATTCAAATTTATTTTCGGTAAGCAGCTTTAAGCACCATATGAACTACAATTTTTTATATTCATGGGAGGGAGTTACTGTCACATATCACGGTCTGCAGTCGCAGTGCTCCCCTAAGAGAATCACCGTTCCTATATTATTGCTCCTTCACTATAAACTTATCTAAAATTTCTTTGAAAAGCCACGTATCATGCGTGATAAAAATATTATACCATGAACGATTGAAAATGCAATCGAGACGTTTTTCATGCCTTGTATTTTAATGTAGTTCATTCACATTACAGTAGCGGAGCGAATGGACCAATTAGTTTCTAATACTGTACATACGTCACAAATTGCCTGTTTACAAGGGTAACATGACTGGACTTCTTCAAATTTTGTCGAAATACAAATTTAAATGCCTTTTACCATAAGTACACCCCACGGCATTGCGCTCCTTAGCAACTCCGCATCAAAGCGGGTTGTTGTGTTAGCAACGCAAACCGTAGCAAGCGCATTGCATTATACTGCACTAACGCTGATCATTCGATTAGAATGACATTGACATTCAACAGATTAATCGGCGTTTTCGAAGGCATTCAACCATGAAAGGGGCACAGTCTCGCGTCATAACTGATAGACTTTTCTAAACATAACTACTCGGTGTTATAGTGAAAGTACGTCTCACTTCACAAGAAAGCCTTTGCCACTGTTGAACACATCACACGCAGCGAATCAAGGTCGACAAATGATAAGCATGACATGATTTCTTTAAATAAACAATTCTAATGTTGATCTTTTATTCAGCATTTTCGTGGATAAGCAACAAACCTATGACATGCATTATCATCCGTTCTTCTTGCTAGTTTATCTCTTTATTTCCGTACTTCGCAATGAATACATCCGTTACAAATATAATAATGATCTCTGATGTATTATTTCTGGTTGAAAAAGACACGCTTGGGTTAAATTTTAAAATACCACATTTACAGGAACTCATAATTGTATGTTTATAGTTTGTCTCATGCGTACAAAGAGGATAGGACTGCAAACCAGGAAACTGGTACGTGCAAACATTCGTGTGGAGCGTAGCACTCTATGGATCGGAAGCATGGACGATTGGAAAAGCTGACCAGAAAAGACTAGAAGCCTTCGAAACCTGGTATTGGAGGAGGATGCTGAAGAACAAATGGACGGAAAAAGTAAGACATGATGAATTGCATTGAAGAGTAGAAGAGGAAGTGACCATATGGAACAACATACGTAAAAGAAGAACAAAATGGACTGGACACACCCTGAGACACAATGAGTTTGTCAAGAACATAATTGAAGGCAAAAGAGAGGGGAGAGTCCCAAGCGGAAAACACAGGAATAAGTTCATGGACCAAACAAAGCGGAAAGTACACAGGAGTACTGACTAAACATACGGACGGCCAGGGTTCAAATCCCTGCAGAGGAGGATATTTTTCAGAGGAAAACCGATCCCTACTTGAGTGCCTTGTGGAGGGAACTTCAAGTACAGTACTCTGTCTGTCGGATGGGACGTTAAACCGTGGTCCTCTTGGCGCCTTTCGTTATGAGCAGGCTATTGCCGACGCCGGGTTTCTATCCACTCTTCCTCCCTTACCTGTCCCCTATGGCGTAAATGACCTTAGCTGTCGGTCGCCTCCCCAAATATCCAATCCAAGTACACAGGAAGAGATACCAGGAGGTCAGGTATCTAACATTAGATAGGGAAGGTTGGAGGTCTGCAGTCAACCAATATTAGGGTTGAAGGAATAATGAGTTTGTCTTAGTAATCATCCGTTGATATCAAAACTACGTAACTCAAATTTACTAACCTTGAGTATGGGCTCTGATGCTCAGACAAAGGAATCAATGGTACCCAAGATGAAAGAACTTTAATAGGAACATAAACAAAAGGCGTTCCATTACGCATGTATTTTACGACAGGTGTTTCGGCTCTCGCCGCAGGATTACAACTTCCGCCCTGGTTTTCAAGCTCTCGCTTATACCCGGGGCAAGGAAGAGGTGAGAAGAAAGGGTGGGAAGGGAAGGTTAGCTAAACCACAGCCCCTTCGAGGCCGACACCAATGAAGCGGATTGAGGTCAAAAGGACCTCAATTGGGCCTACCAATGGTCCGATCTACGGAATCTACTGACTCCTTTTAAACCTTACATTTCGCCTTGTGATTTAACCCTGGCGTCACCTGCTTCAATTCGCGCTTGAGGTACCTATCAAAATGCTTTTACCTCCTAGCCCGTTCAGCGCTAAAAACATCTCCTTGAGACTGGAGCGGGAATGTCTTCTGCCGGAAAATGTTCGCAACTGCGATGCGACGCAGCGATGAGCTACCAAGAATCACGTGGATACGAGGAAAAGACGCTCGAAAAAGATTTATCAGAGCTTAGAGAACGTGGAGCAATTGGCTCCGAGATAAGACCGTCCTCGCGGACCATGTGGTGGGTTTTCATCTCCCCTTAACCCACGCCAATTACGAGGAGGAAAATCCTGTAAAAAGTATGGCGAAAAATCCTGAGACCTGCTACTGGTGAACTCTCCAATTAAGCAGCAAAAGGTGCCACTTTCGCCACAGTCCTTTTTCTTGCCTTCCAGGTTTAATTATTGTGCTTGTTTCAGCTTCATCATCGTAATATCGGTCTCCAAATAATAATAATACAGTGTTTCAAAATGAATATCGGGGTTTTAAGGCTTTGTAGTACTTATTAAATTTAACTTATAATTATAAATTACACATCCAAATGAAAGAGAAACTCAAACAGTGTTGTTGAACTTACACTTGTAAACATGCGCATGCAGTGTTTTTTCTTTATCTTCCGTTATAAAGCGCTAGTAGTGAATATGGCGGCTACTGAACAGAAAGCTTTCTGTGTTTTACAGTTTGCAAGGCGTGAATCTGTAGTTGCAGTTCAACGTGCGTTCCATATTAAGTTCCATTGTAATCCTCCAAGTGATAATGACATCCGTAGATGGTGTAATCAGTTTGAAGACACCGGATGTCTTTATAAAGGGAAGAGTACGGGACGACCAAGACTGACTGAAAAATGTGTTAAAACCCGGATATTCATTTGAAACACCCAGTAATATTATTAGTCCAGTTGATCGAGCTACATATCTGCACACAATATAAGGCACGTTAGGAGATATACATGAGTAGACAGCACAAAATAGAATAAAAACACTTACACAGCGCTATACATATTTATATGAATATCGATGCAAAGACTACTTACAAAGGATCGTCCATGAACTCAATACTATCATAGTAGAGGTTTTCTTTAAGAAGAGTTCTCAAATACATTTTAAAAGCCTCACCCTTCATGCATTTTAGGGGGATGGGCAGATGATTAGAGGATTGGAGTCCCATTCTCCTTAAACCTTGTAAACATTTTGAGGTCCTGGCAAATTTGATATGTAGGTCATTATATTTCCTCGTAAAGTGATGATAAATTTCATATTTTTTTAGTAAAAGTTGTAAGGTTACAGTGCGTGTACATCACAGCAGAGAAAATATAGATGCAATAAATACTCCTCCCTAAAGGTTTATACTCTTACGAAGTAGGACTAATTTCAGACATAGATCGAATACAGCGATTTGTTAAAAGATTTGTTAAAAATTGTAACGATAAACATAGCTGTGTTAAATAAATTGTTGAGGAAATTAGGGTGGGAACCTCTATCCGATCGAAAGGAAAAATGTAGATTAAATCTTTTACGAAAGTTTAACAATGTTATTAAACTTATAGTTATTCGCATATATTTCCGTACGCGTGAGTAGTATTTATCCAGAGTCACAGAGTGGTCAAGTAACACTATGAAAGTTAGGCGATACCGCGCCTCGGGGAATCCCTGAGCAGTAAATCTTTCTGTTTCTTAAGCGATACCGCGTCCGAGACTCGGGAAATCCCAGAGTTCTTTCTGTTTCTTTCCTCGTTCCCAAAATTGACACTCTCCTGCTTTCTTTCACAGACAACAACGTAATATTAATTATCTTTCCGTTTTTATTACTAAGTGAGTGAAAAACTAGTTATTTTTAAGAAGGTATTAGTTAAGAAGATATTATACATTTATGGTTATAGTGTTCAACACTAAGTTTTGTGACTTATTTCATATCTGAAAGGTACGTAAGTATCCAAATACTTTTCTTAGCACATATATGTGTGTAAAACGTCAAAAAAAACTTGCCACCTTCAATCAGTGCTAATTTTACACGTACTATAAACGCTAAAGTGGCGGTAAACCGCTGAACTGTATTTAATAAAATTTAATAGAGAAACTTTATTCCACTGAATAAAAACACGGTTTATCGAACAACTAAATATTATTTTACTATTGTCGACTCGCTAAGCCAGCTTCTGGCTTAGTGACTGAAAAAAAATATATTCTGCCATATAGATGATCACACCTCCTATACTCTATACTATAACATTGAGTACCTACTTTAAGTTTAGTTTAAGTACTGTACTAACCCATCTACTTAATTTTATAGACCTTTTTAAATTATTTATATCTATTTTAGGTCATCATGTCTGGAGGACACAGTAGAGACAGAGATATAGGGAGGAAATGGGAATCCGGTGCATCAAAAAGAAAAAGAAAGGCTGAAACGGTTATGTCCAACCAAGCTATGAGTTCCAGGATGATGAAATTTCTTAAGAAATCTTCTTCAGGTGTAACTGCTCCAGAATCCTCTGATGAGTCACTTATCCAAGTTTCTTTAGTTTCTGAAACAGAACCAGCTTCAGGATCGAAGGAATCTGTAACTCGAATTTCTCAAACAGCTTCAGAATCAGGTGAATCAACTGTGATCCAAGATTCTGAATCCAATGAAGAGTTAGAAAGTGAGAAGATTTGCGATTCAGAAAATCAAGAGCAAGCAGATCAATTAAGAGTGTCATTTATAGACCTAGATCCGGGGAAGTAGGTATTTCCAGTAAAGGATTCGCAGTGTCATGACTGAATTCAAATAGGTCCCGATCAAAACCTTGAGAAATCTGATGAAAGTTACCCCAAAGACGCAAATGAAAGACATTTTTCAAAATTTCATTTTACTCGAAAATTGCCTAACGTTGAAACGTAACATCGTAGATGGTTGGCTTACTCCATATCTCAAGACAAAGTTTATTGCTTTCCATGTAGATTTTTTTCACATTTGCGGACACAGATGGTAAAAGAAGGATGTTGTTACTGGAAAGATCTGAGTCGGAAATTGCAAAGACATGAACAAAGTCAAGGACACGTGGAGTGCATGATTAAATGGATGGAATTCTATATAGGAATCAAACACGGAAAAACAATAGATCAAGAAAATGAGAGATTGATTAGGGAATTGCAAAAGTTTTGGTATCACTTGTTTGAAAGATTGATAGATATAATAAACTACCTAGCCTCACACAATCTGGCATTTAGAGCTCATCGAGAATCCCTTAACCTTACTGATAGCGGAAACAGTGGCAATTTTATAGACCTTTTTAAATTATTATCCAAATATGATATGACACTACGGGAGTACCTGCAACGTATTAATGAAAAACAGCTCAATCAACATCTGAGCCATGATATCCAAAATAAATTAATTACATTAATGTCTAAATCCGTGATTGACGAAATTATACACAGAGTTAAACAAGCAAAATACTACGCCCTCTTGCTCGATTGCACCAGGGATGAGAGCCGTGTTGAACAAATGTCAATCTTATTAAGATTTTGCAATTCCTCAACTGGAGCGATAGAGGAACAATTTGTTGGTTTTATTAGCGTCGCAGAAACAACGGGAGAGTATTTAACTAATACAATATTACAAGAAATAGAAAGAAATGGTCTAGAAATCCAAAACTATCGAGGACAGAGATATGATAACGGCGCCAATAGGGCCGGCATTAATAAAGGTGTCAGAACAAGAATACTCGATGTTGATCCAAGAGCATTCTTCGCGCCATGCGGATGCCACAGTTGGAAAAGTGCTTTTAATAGATGCAGCTAACTCTTCTACAATAGCAAAACATTTTTCGGCTTTATCAATAAAATCTATGTGCTCTTTTCAAAGTCAAGCAAGCGTTGGGATCTTGAGTAAAAACTAAATTAAAATTGACTTTAAAATCTCTGTCTGAAACACGATGGGAGAGTAGAATCAGAGCAGTAAAAGCGACATTTTTGCAATTTGATGATTTTATCGAATGAGTTAATGACCTGAAAAATAAAACTGATGATTCCGAAACTCTAAGTGACTGTGAATCAGTCTTGAACGAAATGTAAACTTTTGAGTATCTCTATCATCTCAGGCTTAACTTTGTGGAAGTTCATTTCGTAAATGAAAATGACAAACTTTGTAAAATTCCACCAATTTATTTTCAGGTACGTACCTGAAGATGTCGCCGCTGCGACGAAACTAGTCGTACCTGAAAATAAATTGGTGGAATTTTACAAAGTTTGTCATTTTCATTTACGTAAACTTTTGAGTTTATTGTTGCAATACACGCGTGGTACGAGATTTTACTACGAGTGAACAATATAAGTAAACTATGGCAATCGGTTCAAGCGAACTTGAAAGTCGCTATTGACACATTACATTCATTTTGTAGCTGGATTCAAGAAATCCGTAACACAGGATTTTTAAAAAAGTGTTGCAGAAGCTCGATTGTTTGTAGAAAAAAGTAGCTACGAAATTGAGTCAAATTTTAAAGAAAAAAGAATAGCAAAGAAGAGACGAATGTTCGGTTATGAACATATTGATGAATCTATACAATCTGTTGAAATGCAGTAGAGAGTTAACTTTTTTAACACAATGATGGATGCTATCATAGTCGACACCGAATGTCGATTCAAGGCGCTCAATGAATTTTATGAACGATTTGGTTTTATTTATGATATCAATTATTTGAAATCCAAACCAAAAGAGGACCTTCTCAAGCATTGTAATGATTTAGGTTACAATACTTCGAGAAGGTGAAACCAGCGACATACAGCCTTATGAACTGTATGAAGAACTCCAGCTTTTAAAATCCAATTCACTAGACTCTGTCAACGGTGCAAAACAACTTATCCAGAACATTTTAGTAAATAATTTGGAAGAAGTGTATCCAAATGTTTAAATAACAATCAGAATAATGCTCACAGTTCCAGTCAGTAAAGCTTCTGCTGAGAGCATTTTTTAAAAGTTAAAATTGATTAATACCTACTTGAGAAGCACGATGAGCCAAGAGATACTATCTGCGTTATCAGTTCTGTCAATTGAAGCGGAAATAGCGGCTGGTGTCAACTATGACATAATCTTGAAAAAATTCAGTGAGGCTAAAAGCCGAAAAATTCGTTTATTTTAATTTGTGATTGTTTATTTAAATTTGTCAACATTTGATTAGCAATAAAACTCATACTCATACATCAGTCTCATTCTATTTATCGTTTTCTTTCTGACTGGGAAATGAAAGAGGCCTCGCAAAGCTGATGTCGCCGACGCAAACATTTGGTCTAGCACCGCCACTGCTCCTAGTTTCTAGTCTGACCGCGCACTGTCATCCTGACTGCTTTTGGCCTGAGCCTGGCGTTCCGGGGTAACGTGTGCGGTTCAGGTTTCAGCTGGGGTGAGGGCTTCGTGCCTGGTGTGGAATCATCCCGTACCACACACCGTAGAGGTGGCTTGCACGGCATTTCGTAGATGTAGATATCAGTAGGTATACTCTGTAAAGCTTTTGGTAATCCTCCATAGAGGCAGGTGCTTAACGTGGTGAGTCATTCTTGTTTTATAATTTGTTGCTTTGTCTGTCAGTGGTTGTAATAATAACTCTTCCTTTATCCTTCATTTCATTTTTCACGTATCGTTATTACGGTAGTAGAACTAAGGCAAAAAACTCTAGATTTCCAATTTCAAAGCTAAATGCTAAAGTCAATGAAGACAAAATGTTTAAGTTCAACAAAATTATCGCTGCATTCCGCTCCTCGGGCTGGTAAAAGTATTTACAAACAAATATATCCGTTGAATTATCAGCATTTTTAGTGACTTGCTTTTGCTAGACAGAAGCAGGGGCATTTATTCAATGAAAACAGTTTGCATTCGCCAAACAAAATAAAAACAAAATGTGGGACTTCCCATCCGTTTTGATACACGCAACTATGAGGAAACCTCATCCTGAAGTGTCCTCCGGAAAAGGTTAGATCATTGCTAAAATGCGCCGGATGTGTAATTCCAAGCAAAATTTTTCCGTGGAGGTTCTTTCCGAGAGATGAACACATTTTATTCATCAACATTAGATAATATCGGTTAGTGGTAGGTTTGCATAAAAGATATTTTAACAGATACGGAACGCTATCCACCTTCACATTTCCGTTTAGGGTAGGTATGCCCTAGCTCTGTTCGCGTCATCCACAGAACCTCTTCGCTGTTTTTCCCTTGTGTCCCAAAACCCGGCATTCTCTCCTCTCGACACAGACTACGGGTCCCTACATTACACATTACTTCTTCCTTTTTCACTTACTCACACCCCATATCAGACACCTCTGCACTTTTCTTCCTTTACTTCCACCGAACCTGTTCCCTTTCTTCTCCACGCCCACGTCTATTCTGCCCTGCTAAGCCAAAAGACAGCAACTGCATCGTTGTTGGTAAATTTTTCATCTTCGAGTCTTTAGTTCTTCATCTAGTCCAGCTAAAAAGTGATTACAAGCTTTAGCTGATGCTTAGATTGCCAAAGCGGGATATGCGGAATGAAGGTAAATCATAAGATAACAATAATAATGAGATTTCCTGGGAGAGTGACATGTAGTTACTGTTATCTGGCCTAGAAAACTGAAATTTATGCTGTAGAGACGATGAAAGCTAGACATGATATCTAGCAAACCGCTACAGATACGATTTTTTGCCTATTTTTTTTTAATCCTCAGGGTTGAAATGAACAAAATCAACTCTGACCTCAGCATGCGTAATTTTGTCAGCTATTGTTTTTTGGCTTAGCGTATTGTACTTGTACTTGAGCTAAATATCTTACCTTCATCATTAATAACTCACCCCGCATGAAATATTTCCGGCATGATTTAGCTTTGATACCTTGTAGTACTATTTCATTTCATTTATTTTTCAACAATTTAAAATCGATGTTCCGTCAGGCACATACCTGTCGATGGGACATATATAAAATTAAACATAATAATATATTTTTTCTTCTTTTACCAACAAACTGTAGCAGCTCAGGCTCAGATACTTGAGAAAACCAACAGAAATGCACCTTGCTAAAAAAATAACAGCAAAAATAACGGCAAAAAACAAAAACAATAGAAACGCACCTTGATAAAAAATAGACTTTTACAATTCCATTAACATTTATTTCTGAAGAACCCTTTTTTCAATTTTTTTAAACTAATTACATTTTCTTCCTTTTCTTTCTCCAACTCTCTAAAACATTTACTTAACAATTTCGGGAGAATATACTGCCTATCACGTTCGTCACATTTATTATTTATTTTAGGCACAACAAAAAAGTTCCTCTTGTAGTTACATTATTTAAGGCAGTTAAGTAGTCTTCCTTGTCTTTTTACTTACGAATTAGGATAAAGTAAAGTAGATATTTATCAATCGCATTTACAATACTAACCAATAGACATTCTTAATTGTCGTGTTCGCTGGCGATCCTGTATATTCACTATGGGGGGAATTATATTCGCTAGTGTACTGCATTAAAGCATGCTCGTTTACGTAACACTCTCTTAGTTTCTTGTCTGACCGTGCATTGTTACCCTAACTGCTTTTGCCCTGAGCCTATCGGCTGGGGAAAGTGCGCGGTAATGACTTGAACTGGGATTAGTGCAGCATGCCTGGTGTGGAATCAGCCCGTGCCACACGCCCTAGATGGTGGCTCGCTCAGTAATAGATGTAGATGTAGATGCAGATCGCAAACGCCTGCGGTCAGTTCTCGTCTTGCTTTCTCCGATTCAATTTTTCAACTTCATGCAATGCTACACCGAAAAATCGAACTCTTCACCAGTCCCTCCTTCATATTCATCCACAAGTTCATCATCTCCCCCAGCTTACCGAACGCTTCCATCACCAGTGCAATTCTCCCTTTAGTGTCTACGCTACTTCGCTCTTCCAGCGTACCACCCAAGTCATTAAATTGCTTCACATGCCCCAGTTGCGAAAAACTAATGTTATGACAATGTAAAAAAGTTATAACTAGTGGGATATAAGGACAGACTAACTGCGGGGGACAATACAGTTAGTAAAGTCCATTCGCGATGTGAAACAGGTCAAGCTCTTCATTGCTTACGACATTCCGAAGGCCGATAGCGATAATTATTATATCACACGATAATTATTGCATCGTCTTCGGCTATGAACACGATGTTCGAGTTGAAACTTTCATTTGAGATTTTTCACGAAAATATAATGACAGGCCGACAGGATGTGACGACTTCAAAATACTCATTCGAAAAACGATGATTTAGTTAAAAAAATAAAAAAATATTTAACCAAAAAAATTAACAAAATACAAAGAAAAGTGACACGCTTCGTTAAAAACTGCTACGAGCGAATTTATAGTGTCTCACAACTTTTAGAGGGATAAAGGTGGGAGCCCCTAAATATTCGGAGGCTACACGCTTGGCTTAGCTTGCCTGAGACATTCAGAACTGGTGTGTTTCAGAGCGACACTGAGAATATTATCATTATCACGCTTCACTTCATCTCTAGGTCTGACAGAAGCGATAAAATAAGAGAGACAAACTGGCAAACAGATAAGTACAAAAACTCGTTTTTTCCGCATACAATAAGCGACCGTAATAAAAACTGAGCTCCACTAAATACACTCCCATATTACACGTCACCATTTCACCTCCCAAAACCTTATCCCTCACCATTGGTGACCAAACACCCCTTACCACACGCCCATGTGGAGGCTCGCAGGGTAGTATGCAGATGTATATGATTGAACAGTCTAAACAAATGACAAACAAAAATAGTCATTCGAAGAAGCGATAGCATTTTAACTTTCGCGTGCGATAATTACTGCAGTTTTCTAGAATTGATCCCCATATCCCAATTCCCACTAAGCCAGGGTGTGACTCTGAATATATTAACACCACGTATTGACAAGCCGAAGGACGATAGCCGTGTTTGACCGTTAACTGAATAGAAGAGATCGCCAGCAAACACGATAATTAATAATGTCTACGTGAGAACTTCTCTCTCGTTATGGGTAGTGTTATATAAACTCCATTTTTGTCATAACTCGCACTTAATCCACCACAGTTCTATTTGGTGGTCATTTTGTACCCTAAATATATGGCAAAACTGGACGTCACTTCACTTGACACCATTCACGGATTCAAAAGTTCAAGATTCGCGACCTCATTCGGGAAAGACTCGCTTTTGTCGGACCTCGAAAATGTCGTGGACGTATCGCCCAATTGAAATTGTCGAGGTTGTAACTACAACATTTCGTCATCGTCGAGGAGTGAAGTTTCCTCCCACACTGGTACCCCATTCGGTAGAGCATCGGAATTACCATCTCCCATAATGACCAATTCCTGACATCGGAGCTTCGTATATTTCAAATAAGGCCATTTGAAAGTTACGATTTTTCGGGGATTTTGACGTTACATCCACGATTTTCTAGTCCTTTCTTGGGGGCTTCTCCGGCATGGCTTCGGGTCTTTCGATCAAAAACAACGACGAAGGTTTCGACTTCACAATGTCGAAATTTTCAAATAGGGCCTTTAAAAAGTTGTTATTTTTGGCGGGCAGTGACGAATCCACAGATTTTCAGATCCATTGAGTCCTTAACTGAAAAAGGCCCCAGGGAACCAGTTGTCAACCCACTCTCTTATCCATGATTCAACGAAGGTTTCTCCAAATTCAACCAACAGGTTGAAGTACCCACCAAAAATATTAACTAAATAACAAACCCATATTGAAAATAAGTATTGTACTTTTCAGTTTCAGTTAATTTCAATATCGATTCGAATATAAAATACTTCCCCGAAGTGACACCTGAAGGTATGAAGTTTATTTTTAACTAATAAACAATTTGCAATGAATTTATTCTTCATCGGGATATGGTTGTCCAATCATCTATCGGTTGCCCGATGCGTCCTTAAAGGAAAAAAATCTCGTACTCACTCGTAAGATGACGATCCCATGATGCTATTTCGGCCCACGGTTGACTGTCGAGTGTGTCAAATGGAGACCAGTGAAGATTCACAATAACGAAATGTCAGCACAGGTGAACACAGAGGGGAATAAAGTCACACCAATGTAGGTTCAGCGTCTTTCTCTCTGTATATAAACGGCCAGAAAGGTTTTAGGTTCCTTCACTTTGCTTCAATTGCAACCTTTAGTGGAGGAAAATATCCCGGGACCTGTTACCGTCGACAGCTCCAAACCAGCACTGAAGGAAGGCACCACACTTTCATTTCGCCACTCTCAATCCATTCCCTGCCTTCCTCTGTTTCTCGTTTCTTCCCCCCTCCTTCCCTCCTCCTCCTCCCCCAACCGCCTCTTACTCCCTCCCCCCTACCTCAACATCATCCCTTCTTTCCTTCCGCTATACTTCTGACCCGCCCGCCCCCCCCTTTTCGCCTCCCCCAACCAACCCGATCCGTGATTCCCTCCACCTATATGTGTCCACAAGCGAGCCTCAACACACATGTTGCTGCTGCCCCCCGCTTCTGCAAGAGCACATTCGAGGTCGGTATAAACCAGCGCGAGTCAAGAAGGTCGTCAAAAGGAGGAAAGGGGCGGTGCCGCGTTTAGATTTTCGCAGTCCGCAGGCAGACTTCTTAATGCGGCTTCATGCTGGGAAGTGATAGTCGTAGCAGAGCACGGTGGCGAATGCGCGGCAAAACATTCATTTTTAGGCGGCTGGAGCGCGAATCGTTAGTCATTTGAGGGCACATTTTGATATCCTTTGTCGGAGCATCAGAGCTCATACTTAAGATTAGTAAATTTGTGTCACGAAGGGGTGATATTAACGGATGATAACTAAGACAAACTCATTGGTCGTTCAACCCAGAGATTGGTTGACTGCTATCCTCCGCCGTTCCCTATCTAATGCTAGGTCCCTTACCTCCTGGTATCTCTTCCTATGTACTTACCTCTTTATTTACTCAATGAACTTATTCCTGGGTCTTCCTCTGGGGACTTTTCCCTCTATTTTTCAATTATATCGAACTTCGCGATAAATTGAAGTATCTCTGGCACTGAAAATGCTTAGAGTTAAAAAGTTTCAGTCACAGATTTGTGCAATAAACATGACATTTCTTTCGATTTGTCGATTTTTCTTTCTCACAGAGGTTCGAGTTAACCAAGTCCAACTGCAGTTCGTAAAGGGTGTTTTCCACTTGCTGGAAAGTCGTCTATCGCTGTCTGTAGGTGGCTGTCCTCTCCAAGGTGAGATGAACAACCGAAGAATACGTTTATATTTCTTCACAGGTGTCCGCTACCGTTTATGTGCACGCGAGACAGACAGCGCATGCGGGAATAGTCTCTTTGAGCTAATTCATTCCACATGGCCGCCACGCTATTGCCATATCTAATCGAAACGACCTCAAAATTCAGATTTTCACCACGAATTATGTGATGAATCGAGAAATTGACGAATGGAAATAGTTACCCGAAGAAATTTTATAGGTCTTTCATGGTGGTGTAAACAAACTTTAAAAGTAATTGTACCTTATGTTAAAATAAGCTTGTTCTCCTCTACTTTTCATTCCAATCTACAATTTCTACCAAGATAATTTTCTTATGGCAACGTGATTTAAATTATTAAATAAACAATCGCTCATTTTATAATACCAATGAGTGAAAGTGGAACGATTTCTGACGGATGGAAATAGTTACCCGAAGAAATTTTATAGATCTTTCATGGTGGTGTAAACAAACTTTAAAAGTAATTGTACCTTATGTTAAAATAAGCTTGTTCTCCTCTACTTTTCATTCCAATCTACAATTTCTACCAAGATAATTTTCTTATGGCAACGTGATTTAAATTATTAAATAAACAATCGATCATTTTATTACACAAATGAGTAAAATGGAACGATTTCTTTCTCTATCAAACGATTATTTTATATATAGACAGACCCAATACATGTCAAAAGTTGCTGGTTGCTCGATTATTTTGAATCCGGCCGGAAAATGAGAAAATTCGAACCACTTTCTCACGTATGAATGACAGGTGAGAAGTGAGGTGTATTTAGGAATTGAGGAAGGGTTGAGAGGAACCCGACGTCAGTATCAACCAGTTCTTAAAGGAAGGCGTCAAGGGGTCGACAGCTAAACGTCCCATCTGGATGACGGAGGGCAACAATTGCAGTATTCACTACACAACACTTTTTCATTTCATTTATTTCTGTCCACAGATCATATACATGATACAAGACACAGTCAAAGTCACAAAACAATTACAACATACATGAACAAATTACAATCCCACAGGGAAAAAAAGAAAAAAGAAAAAAAACAACATACAATACAAATAAATAAAAAATATCTTAACTCAACTTAACCCCTATACAATTCTTTCCTCAAAAAACTGATCAACACTATAATGATATTTATTGGACAATACTCTCTTCAATTTTACATGAAATAATGAGGGAGAAGGAATTGATTTGAGTTGAGAGGGGAGTTTCTTATATATTTTGGAGGCTATTTTGTATGGGACATCAAAGTTAGAGGAGTAGGAGCAATGGTCAGAATGAATATCCAGTTTATTTCGGGTGTCATGAGTATGAACTGTGGCATTGGTAGAGAACTTTTCTGGGCTCACTCAACTACTACTAGTAGGGATCGGTATTCTGGTGAAAACTCTCCGCCAGTACCGGGATTAGAACTCCAGCCCTCGGGATTGGTAGCCAGCGCTTTAGCCACCATACCACCTGATTCCGACTTTACTAGCTTTCAGTCGCATGAGCCCAGGTTCGAACCCCAGCAAAGACGGATTAAGTCAGTAAACTCAAATTCCTTCTTGTGTATCATGTGCAGAGCACTTTTGGAGCAACTCATGTTTTTTTTCAAAATAATGCTTCAATTTACACGAGCTTATGGGAATAATGAGCAGAACACTGATTATATTGCATTTTTACTTTCATATCTTTACGACATTTTTACAGAAATCAATCTAAGCTCCTGAAAATAAAATGGAAATAGAATATAGGCGCCAAAAATCCAGATGTATGAGTCCAAATTAACTACAGACTTTATTAAAGACAAGATGCGTAAATTCAATTTGAATGGCGCTTCATTCGACTCCGCGTGCTGGCCAAATAATACATACGTCGAATTAGATGGAAAAGTAGAATCTTGTTTTTGCTTTCCTGGTGCGGAGGAATTTCATCAGTGAGAACAGTTTTTTCATCTAACGAAAAATCGCGATTTCCAGTCAGTTTTGTACGACTCAACCATGAGGAAACCTGAAGCGTCCACCGAAAAGGGTTAAAGTAGTTTGAGTGAGATAGTTCCATAGCCATAAATGAGATCATACTCGAATTATACGTTTTAGTTTCAGCAGCCCTAGGAAGCAATTATTGAATATTGAATAGGACAATTGTATAGGAAGAAATGGATTAAATATTGCATTTCAATGGTGGAATAATACAGTTTTATACAACTGAAATTCGAAGGATTTAAATAAACTTTTCTTTCTTGAACAACAACATAAAAGCCTTTAACTTGACTCATTTTCCTCACGCGTTACGTTTGAAACTCCTTCACAACGAAAGGTTTTTTGCTATAATGAAAATTTTGCTGCAGTGGCAATTTGATTAATTTTTTAAAAAATAGTCTAGAAAACATACAAACAAAACATTGTTAATTTTTTGAAGAGATCTAGGTGTAATAAATGCCTCGTTTGTTAAATAAAGTCTCTCTGTAGTGCCTACACGCACCATTTCTGATGTTAAAGGTAGGGTATTTTTCGTCAAAAATCTCGGAAAGTAGTTCGGTATGAGGCTGATATTTTAGTAGCTTTGGAAAAACAAGATATTTTCATTTAAAATTAGACCAAATTCATTGCTTTCTACGTGAAACCATATTTCGGTCAAACTGCCTTAAAGCATTGCTCATATGCGCGTCATATGGCATTTCAAGCTAAGGTTTTCCGCAGTGTTTCTGGCCGTAGGATTAGCAAATGCGTAGTGCCTCCACTTCTTCTCAATTGAGTAACTAGAAGGAAGCACTTAAGATAACATGAACGATTTTAAGACCGACGTCGCCGCGATGTTCCCCTTCTAATTTGAAGACCTTCTACATTGATAACAAGGTATTCCACGCTTAAACGTTTTCTGAGTGTTGAGAATAGAGGCTTAAACAGACGCGGTTTGTGATGCCATGAGATTAAAAGAAGTGACTATGATCATAAGATGTGAATATAATTGGAATTTCATTTAGCCTAACATCACCTAATGCTGGTGCATATAAAGGCTCAGGTTATTGTTTTTGTGAAAATCCTTTTCATAGAATTCTTAAACCAGCTTTCCCGAATTAACTCAGAGAACATGTGATTGGGTCTCCGATAGCTCAATGAGCCCCCTTCAGAAAGATGTGCATAAACACTTATACAATCAGAAGAATTGGAGCAATAAACAAAGAATTTGGTAGGGAAGTTTTGTTGTGTTCGCGTTTGTATCATGATTTCAGTGTCATGACTTTCATCATCACAAATGGCATGGTATTATGCTCCACGACTAGACATTCAGTTTTCACATGCATGTTCTTTGGCTGTAGATTGTGTAGTGCCCTGCGAGATACCTTACAGGTATCCAGGCGAACCCAGGAGCCAATTCCCCTGAGAGCGGGATGTCAAAAACTCTGTTGACATCTAAGTACCAAATGCGATGTATTGAGCAGCATCAATAAAATACTCTCGACTCAAATAAGAAGAAGAGCCTTCTTGAAATGTGAACTTTTATTTGAACAATTGAAACCTCGGTGAGGTTACGCACTCAAACAAACACTCACGCGCCTAAAAACGAGTTGGAATCGTAAACAAAAATTGGTATGCTACGCACCTTTAAACAATGGGGAAACGGTCGAAGCCATCCAGAAACTTGTATCTAGGTCACTTGCAATAGCTTTATAAGGAGCCATTGGCTTTATTATTCTTAGACCATGGCATGAAAATTAATCTATAGGGCTTCATAAGAAAAACCTCGGAAGAGACTCTTTCACCGGCCAATTAGTGTGCAGCGTGGGAAAAACCAAGGCCTATATAAGACGGGTAGAAACCTGCATCCACAATTCAAACCTGAAGATGCCTGCTGAAAGACCGGCGAAACTGTCGTACGAAGATGAATCGACGCGGGGGACATCCCGGAAAATTAGCTACGTCTAACCAATCTTAGCATTGAACAACCAACTCTGAGTCAAAATAAGAATAAAGAGTTATTTAAGTAATTTTTCGGTAAAGCCACCACATGCATATCTCGAATTTGAACACAAACGCCTTTCGAAAAGTATGCTTTATAGAACAACTTTACCCATTCCCCACTACCTTATATGAAGTATGACTTTTATAAAGGGAGGTCCCTTATAGGGATCCAGGTAGAAAAGAGAAAGGCTCGATGATACCTCATACCTTTAAAATCTATTTTATTTCCAAATCCTGGGAGAGTGCGTTGTAGCGTAACAAGCCGGCCTTTGACGTGGGAGTTTACCAAAATTAAGATTGGAAAAGAAACATATAGGCCACATCGGGAAAATCTACGCTCACTGCTTGTACATGTGAACAGCAATTACACAGAAGGGACGCCAAACTACTGCAAATTAAGAAAAAATGCCTCTTCTCTCGAATTGGCATGATTTGGGAAGTTGGTTGATAATTTTCTGCGGAAAATTTTATTAACTTGGTCCACTCTAATAGCGTAGGAGAGAGATTGGATGGAACTGATTCAATGTATTTTTTCCATTTTCTTATTGTTCATATTTTTTGTCTCCACTAATAATTTTTGTAAAGTTATTCGTACATTTGGCACATTGACTGATTTGTGTTGTTTTCTATACTGATGTAATTTTGTTAGACAAAGAAGAGTCGGTTAACCCCAAACAGGATGTTATCCTAAGGGCAACCTATGTCCCTCGTTTGGAAATTTAGAAATATTTACCTTCATATGTGTATGTGCTTATACGAGGAACAAATAAATGATTTTTTTTAAACGTACAAATTGGAAATGTGGCTCTCAAGAAGAATGGATAATAACAAATTCAATGAGAGAATCTGCTATGAAAACTTATGGCGAAAAGCTGGGGTTAAATAATGGAAACCAGCGAAATAGAAGGAAGAAAATTCATACGAGGAAAAAATAAATGCATTTTTTTAAACGTACAAATTGGAAATGTGGCTCTCAAGAAGAATGGATAATAACAAATTCAATGAGAGAATCTGCTATGAAAACTTATGGCGAAAAGCTGGGGTTAAATAATGGAAACCAGCGAAATAGAAGGAAGAAAATTCATACGAGGAAAAAATAAATGCATTTTTTTAAACGTACAAATTGGAAATGTGGCTCTCAAGAAGAATGGATAATAACAAATTCAATGAGAGAATCTACTATGAAAACTTATTGCGAAGAGCTGGGGCTAAATAATGGAAACCAGCGAAATAGAAGGAAGAAAATGTATACGAGGAACAAATAAATGAATTTTTTAAAATGTACAAATTGGAAATGTGGCTCTCAAGAAGAATGGATAATAACAAATTCAATAAGAGAATCTGCTATGAAAACTTATTGCGAAAAGCTGGGGCTAAATAATGGAAACCAGCGAAATAGAAGGAAGAAAATTTACTGGGCACATTCTGAGAAAGAAACAGCCTCATGAAAGCAGTTACATAAGTATCAACAAGTGTATAGCATCATTGATGAAGACCTCTGATGGTATACATTCTTTTAATTATAAAGAATATCAAAATGAAAACTTGAGATGGAATAAAACGGAAAGAATGAAGAAAAAAGGAAGAAGAGAGTTTCAGCCAATCAGATGATGGATTTAAGAGTGTTGGTAATGGTCATTTTTGTCCAGCTGCAAAAAACTGAGCACCTATGTTAACGAAAATCATTGAGGTCCTCACGCATATCTTTGTATTTATTTGAAAATTCTTATCGAGAAGTACTACACAAGATACCGGAGACTGAAATCCTTGCATTACATTAAAACTTCTAGCATACAGACTGTCAAAAGACTTTCCATCGCCATGGAAATGCACAAGGATAGCTGCTGAAGCCAAAGCCAAACAGACAATTGAAGCCCAACAAATTGCAAATAATTTTCCAAATAATTTTTCATAATTATTTTCCTCTCACTATTTCCTTCTTTCATCCATGAATTATCTCCCTCCCCTCATGCAGTCTGATGCGCATTTTCTCTCCGCCATTATGGGTACTTTCTGAGACGGTCGCTTGCCTTTTTAATATCCCTTACTCATTGCCAGGCCACTTACTATCAGATACAACAAACCGTTTGTCCTAAATTAGGTCCCTCTTCGGCTTATCGTGGTCTCCAACAACTCATCCTTCATGTTCCTCTTCTTTATTTAATTAAAAAGAATTTTACCTCCTCTTCCCCTTGTACGTCAATGAACCAAGTTTTCATTTTCCATAGAATTTTCCATTTCGAACGAACACTCAACACCCGAACTCAAATACGCATGCAACACGAGACCGTCATTTGACTAACTATTTTCATCGTTGACAATTTCCCCTCTATTTAACTAGCGATAATGTCACTTTAATCTAACAAATCATAGTTTTCTTTATTTTTTTATAAACCAGGGCGATAAAAAGAGAGAATATATTTATTCCACTTTTTAGAAAATGTAAAACCTAATATTTAGCCCAGAAAGCGTTTGATTCTACGCAATGGTAGAACTACAGCAGAGCTAAAAACTTCATAAGTATTCTACGTCTACATCTACATACTACCCAGCGAGCCGCCGCATGGGCGTGTGGTATGGGGTGTCAGGACACCAGCCGTGTAAAGATGTAAGGGATAAGATTTTGGGAGGTGAAATGGTGACATTTATTATGGGAGTGTATTTAGAGGAGCTCAATTTGTACTGTGGACGCTTATTGTGCGCGGAAATAACGAGTTTTTGGACATGTTCGACAATGTATCTCTCTTATTTTATCGCTCCTGCCCGACCTAGAGAAGTAGTGAGGCGTCATTTCAACATTCTCTGTGTCGCTCTGAAACACACCAGTTCTGAATTTCTCATGCAAAGTGTAGCGTGCAGCTTCTCTAGGGGCTCCCAACTTAATCCCTCTACAAGTTGTGAAGCACTATGTGCACGCACGTAGCAGTTTTTAACGAAGCGTACAGCTTTTCTTTGTATTTTATTACTATGTTCCTACGGTATCGACGGGTTATCATCATCTGGTGTTCTGCCTGCTGGCAGGTCCCGTACACCACTGCTGTCTCCATCCGCTTCTGTCCCGAGCTTCTTTCTTTGCTTCATCATAGCTGATGTTCTTCACCTGATCCACCAATTTAATTCTTCTCCTTCCTCTCTTTTTATTTCCTTCAATTGAACCCTCAAGTGCCACAGTTATAATACTTTTCCCTCTCATCACATGGCCCAACCAGTTTCCTTTCCTTTTCCTTATTTCCTTTAGGAGCGATCTTCCTTCTTTTACTTTGCTCAAAACCTCTTCATTTCTCATCTTATCTACCCATATTACTTTTCCCATCCTTCTCCACACCCACATTTCATAAGCTTCTATTCTATTCCTTTCCCTCTTACCTAATGTCCACGCTTCACATCCATACATGAAAATGCTCCATGAATAAAATTTAGCTAGTCTCTTTCTTAGCTCCAGATCCAGGCTTTTATTGCATAGCAAATTTTTCTTCTGACTGAAGGCCTCTTTTGCCATTGCTATTCTTGCTTTTATTTCTGCAATTCTTCTCCAGTCGTCTGTCACCATCGTTCCTAGGTACCGGTAGCTTTTCACTTTTCCTATTACAACTTCATTTATTTTCTTGTTTGAGGTTTTGTTATTCTTGTCTACCTTTCATTTTGTGAGCTCAAGAACGTCATCTCGGTTTTATAGCAGTGTATGAAACCAAATAAGGACCATCATTTTCAATCCTACGCAACTTCCAGCCGCAATTGTGGAGTCCTTATTCTCTAAAGCTTTTTGCTTGGCTCTTTCATAAATAATGTACGTTAGGTAAGCGCGTCACCTCACCTAATTTTCGTCGCTAATTTAACCATTAAGTGCATTGAATCAATATTTTACTGCCAGAAGAGTACCATCGCCAACCAATAATCCACACCTCACGATTTCTTCTTAGGTGTATTTATCTTGCAGTGTTATTATGTCCGCTCCGCACAGGACAACATATGACAACGAAAATTGCTTGTCTGAGGAAACGAGAGATTAGTGCGTGAATTCGAACAAAAACGTAAGAGTGTCAATATTTCACATCTCCGTCATGGCCTCCAAGATGCACATTCTTGTGTATCTCACAGATTTCTGTGATTTCTTAACACCAGATGATTAATGCACATTCTCATCCACCCGACACTCATATCCAATATTCCCCATTTTCCCACAGTCTTTAGCAATCGAATGAGAGCTCACATTACCTCTTTCAAATTCCCCTGCATTTAACGTTTTTCAAAAGGATCCAAATCTTAATTTGCCCCAGAACGTCGTTTTTAGTTTTTCTACATCATCATTAAGTGCACACCTGTTGTATGATGAAGCGATAAGCCTCTAAACGCACTGTATGAGGTACATCTTTAGAAGAAAGTGACGAATTTCTTCATTTCCTCCTCTAAGTGAGTTCCATAATCTAGAGTCCACGTAGGAGACTTATCATACATCAAAAGTTTCCTCCAAAAATCCCATCCATTTCAAAAATCTTATCAATGAGCCGCTGAAATGTAGACAAATAGTATTTCCTATTTCATCAGTGCGTTCATCAGTCGAATGAGAGTTAACAAGTCATTCTTCAAACTTACAGTCATATAATATTTCCCTAAAAATAATAACGACATCGTTTGCTACCAAAATCCATTTAAGTACGTATTTTTATTTCTATCCTATATCATTGAGTACATACATGTCGTGTTATGATGCGATAACTTCGAAACGCGTTTAAAGTGACTTTTCGTAGACGAAATTCTTCCAAAGAGTAGACTAAACGCCGAGGGTATGAGTTATCTGAGGAGTGTTTGCGGCAAAAGTAGGATGGATAGGGTCAGGAATGAGTGGGTGATAAATGAATGTGGGTTAGATGCTCCAATAATGTACATATATGAAAGGAGTGTGCTTCGTTGGTTTGGCCATGTTGAGAGAATGGATGAGAGTCGAATAACGAAACATATTTATAAGAGTGAAATGAATGGTGCGAGAGGAAGAGGTAGGCAGAGAAAGTCGTGGTTGAATGTGGTTGAGGGAATTCTTAGGAGGAGGAATATTAGGTGGGCGTGCATGAGGCAGTGTATGGGGATAAATGAGGCAAAAGAGGTTTGCAAGGATAGATCAGCATGGAGGAAATTATTGAAGCAGAGTTAGGTGTACAAATATGTATTTATGCGTGAAACTTTGTGACTGTGCCTACCCCGGAAGGGAACGGCGTGATTGGTATGTATGTATGTATGATATCATAATGTGTTCCACTATCTAGAGCCCACATAGAGGAACAAAAACTTTCCTTTGAAAATTCCCTAGATTTTCAAACTCTAATCCATTGGACCGCCAAAAGAATTGTGTAGACGTCTTTCCTGCTCGTCGACAAAAATGACCTCACTTCTGCCCACCAATCACTCAACAACTATCATCCAGCCGCATGATTAAAAAACTTCCAAAGTTACCTGTGTCGCCTGTCGACAAGAATTATTTTTCATCCTTAAGTTCTAAATCGATGTCGAGGAGTCTAGAAACCAGTAGTGTAGCTTGGGAGGAGAGCCATGGAGGTGATTCTCCCCGGGCGGTAATTTGTGCGGGGTTGGCGTTCTGAATTTCGGGATTAAAATTTTCGAGCTCTTATTTGGTGCTCAGAAGAGAAAAATTTGCAACTATACCGACACTCAACTCTTTAAAAAGTAACATGACCGTCTTTGAGAAATGCTGCCAAAGACTTCTAATTCGATCGAACAAAATGCTGCAAAATCACTATGTAATCACGCAACTTAGCGATTCCCAAAGAATTAAGAATGAAAGATTTTCTTACTTTTTTATTACAATAAGGCGGCATATTGACACCCTTGAAAGAGTACGGAGAACCAAAATGGTATAATTTGGAGATACAAGCTACAGGCAACGACGCACAGACGCGCGACGCCGTCCTAGTGGCATATTTACCAGCATTGGAATGATGAGATTCATTACTATAGGTTGCTATTACTATTACTATTTTAAACGTCCCGTTTCTCAAAGTACTTATTTTCATTTCCAGCTCATAGCAGTTGGTCCGTGGAAATCCCAAGATCACCCAGAAGAGCAGAAAAATGACTCGTCAGACTCCCAGACAAAGTTGTCCCTCTCGCTACATACGGCTGGCCTTATCCCGTGTCGCACTTAGCCAGTTACCTCAGGAATTTCATCAGCCTTTCATCGATAGGAAACCCTGCGTTTTACGAGTTAAGTGCCGGAGCGATTTTTCTCGGAGTCCGAAGTAATATGATCGAATTAGAAGCTCCTATTCCAGCCACGAGCTTCGAGAAACCCAGAGTTGATGGAATAGATTTGGCATAGTAACATTTGGCCGTGATAAAGGTTCTAGCCGAAAATATGGTATTTTCTTGTAACAAGATCAAGTCTCCACAACTTTATGAGTGGAAGAATACATAAAGTGAATAAATTAAAGAGCGGAAATTGTAATGGAATTCTTCCATGCGAACTTCAACTACAACAGCACCTGTTTAGTTACAGATCATCTTTGGTTGGTTCTATGGTGATCGGTATTTTTAGATTGGACAAATTTCGCGACAGAGATGTAGCGGTACCTTGGTAACATGTACCATGATTCATCCCTTAGTAAATAAGACTCTTGAAACTAGGCTCAAATGTTTTACACAGCATTTAAAAAAATGAAATAAACTATAAGTGTTTCCAAACGAAAATAATGCAGTTTCCACGACAATATACGCTGTTGAAACAATGGGGTATACGAAGTAAAATTATATATATGTATATATTGGTTTTATAATCGTACATACTATTGTAACCATAGCCAATAAAATGAACATCACAGAATGTAACCACATCTAAACAATTGTGATTATTACAGAAATAATGTATTTTGAAGGTAACCTGCATGTTCATTTAAGGTAAAAATCGGTATAATAAACGTCAGAAGTTCCATTCATCAATGAGATGCCAATTCATTGCCTTCAATGAGATATTTCACTGGAAACATTTTCATATATATTTAAAAAAAAAAACACCTGCGTTCTCTTTATCTCATAGAGTAATGAAAATAGTACAATCAAAAGAAGTTATCGACATATATCAGAGACAGGCTAAAATATCCACCTATTACTTCTGCTCAAATACGTCATCATCAAGTCGTAAATGGCACAGAATGGTACAATTTTTCTCCGAAATATTGTACCATTCTGTACAATATTTCGGAGTATTTACAAAACGCTATATTTCAGCCATTTGACGACGACTTGTATATATTACCTATCTATACTCGCCAATCACTTCAGGCATCTACTAATGTATAATTATCACGTTTAAACATGTTTTGCACGATTCCAATACAATAATGTCCACAGGAAGATTCAATTTTCTCCGCGATAATGGCGCTCCAGGGAAGTCTAGTCATTATTTAAAATATCTCTGAATAAGACAAAAAATAACAGGAATGTGGTTGTTTATAGTTGTCCTGACACAAATTCAAGCACAGGAGCTGTGGGACACATTTGGAAAAGAGTTGTTTTAGAGCTTAGTTGTAAACGTAAATCGTGTGCCTTTCCATAAGCAAGATCGTCCGGCGCATTACACGCTGATCGGAACACAAAGCAAGCCAAGGGGGTTAAAATACACTATCGCGCTATCTGGAAGATTTTCGTGAGGTCAAAATTCCGCCAATATCTAACTAAGCATGACCACCGCCGGGAAAAATTAGCGCCGTTAATTGTTCTCCATATGCGTTCTCACCTTTAACCTTATGCCACACCCAGAAGCTCTTTAAGGTGGTTGGGGCGGTAATCGTGGGTTATGGAGTGCTCACATTAATAACTTTACAAGAATATAGAAAAAATTCTTTTAACCTCAATCCATGTACGTGCATATGTATACGGCCAAATAACTATACATGTAGATATATAAAGTATCCCAGAATAATGTTTTGAAAATTTCGTCTTAATTTAAACATAGCTATAACTCAGTTCACGTCGTGGAATTCAAAATTGAAGCGAAAATCAGATGCAAATACAAGTATTAAACTCAGAATTATACCTTCATATTAACTAGACCCCATCACAATGATGATCAATGTATTATTTCGCGTTTAGGAGATAATTTGCACATACAGAATTGAATTATTTCGAAATAAATATCAAGTGCCAGACAACAACGTGTTAAACTAACATTAAATTTCCAAGAAATCGCCTCAGTAACATGCAATTTTTATCACTTTTCTCATTTCATATTACTAATAAGAACACGTGGGCATTACACGCAAATCTATGTATAACGGAAATCGCTCCAACAACCTTAAAACGCAGTGAACAGCAACCTTCCTTCGTCTTTTATAATCACAACACGACATCCCATTTCACGATTCATTCCTCACGCATTTCGCAGCAATAATAGTTTTTCAACATTAAAATAAAATTTAAGAGACTCAGGTTTAACTGTATGGAACCAAGTCATTTTAATGAAAACGAAAGGTTGGTACTCATCCACGCTGGCGCTCCATTCCGACCATGGTTCCAGCCAATAAATGCCATTTTTAAGACCTCTGAACCTTGCACCAGCTCTACGAAAATTGAAATCAGTAGCTGAAATCATGGTTGGACACGAAGAAAAAATGTGGAGGAGAACTAAGCTATCGATTTGGCACAAGAAAATAACACCAAGGGCTGAAATTCGACATGAAAAAAAATCATTTTAATCGACCGGGATTCGCCATTCATTCGTCCAGACATCATTTGTCAATGCAACGATTGGAAACAAGAAAATAAGTTGTCTAAAAGTCCTGGCTGACAATTTACACCAAGCTAAGGAGATGGAGCTACCTGAATACCTACTTTCCTCCCACGTTTTCAAATTTTTAGTGTATTTCAGTATCCTTGGTCACCACACTGCCAGGCTGCAAGTTAAGAAAATCACAGGAAAAAAATTCCCATGTGTGTGTGGTTAAACCTTGGGAGTGGTAGTGGGCAGGGATGGAAGAAGAGGGGGCTCAGGTAAAGCGAAGGGAGACGATTCGGCAGACGCGCAAGCTCGGAGGAAAGAAAATCCCCCAGCTGGGCAGAGCTTCGATCCCGCAAGGTCGCGGTGACTGCGGTTCTTTCGGTATAAGGTTAGGAACTTCTCTCCGAGGATGAGTCGAGGGACTTGAACGCCGTGGGGAGTTGAGGACTAGAGAATCGGCGGCGCCTTGCCTTACGATGGGAAAACCTGTTTACCTTTCTTTTGGCGAAACTTAGCTAGGGATGGGTGAATCATGTATCATCAACAGATATCAATCCGGGAGCAACTGCCAGCGTCAAAATTATGTGCCGCTGGACTTTGAAAAATTTTATCTGGGTCCGGGTGAATGATTATGCGATGTAATAAACACTTTTTAAAGGTAATTTTATTGTAATTTCAGTCATATTTTTATCACATGATAAAAACAAAATTTTAGACACACCAATGCAATAATCGTGTGGCGCACCCAAAACTTAGCAGTTTTGACAACTTCACGAACTTTGAAACTCACCCTAGGGAAAACTAAGTATTGTACAACATTGATTTTCAGTAATTTGCTGTAGCTCCTCAAGTATCCACTCTCGTTTACCTATATCCTTCAAGTTTACCGGTTTATAGCTATTTTCTTGAATACCCTTACTTGAATGCCTCCTATTTAATTAAAATATCCCTTATACTAACTTAAATATCCCTCCTACTCTCACGTGGACTTGGTCGTTTCTAGTTAAACCATAAAAATCTATTTGGGTTTTCTTTAAACTTTTCTGCAGATGGAGCGTCATTTTATTCAAGCACTCCATATCAATTCACGATTACTGGCCAAATGTGCCAACCTACATAATTGTATTCAAGCCCTCTATAACTCTCAAAACCCGATCGCAGGTAATATGAGCCAATTATAAAATAGCAAATTAAGGCAAAGACGCCCTCCAAATCTTAGTTGGCTGGTGATTTGGGAAGGTTAAATACAACTCAGGGCAACTGAGGGGGAAGAGTAGAGAGACATCCAAAGTCGCCATGGATCTACCTTTCACAAGATAATGAAAGAGATGAGATGTATGACATTTTAGTGATTGGTTGCAACTATGAGCTTCAGAAATTCAGAACTGGCGTGTTTCAGAGCGACACAGAGAATATTATCATGACGCCTACCTACATCTCTAGGTTTGACAGAAACAATGAAATAAGAGAGATACATTGCCGAACAGATAGGTACAAAAACTCTATCTTTCCGCGCACAATAAGCGACCATAGTAAAAACTGAGCTCCACTCAATATACACCCATTGTACATGTCACCATTACACCTCCCAAAACCTTATCGCTTCCAACTTTACATGGCTGGTGTCCTAACACCCCCTGCCACATGCCCATGCGGCGCACATGGTTCCTCGACCAAGCATTGTTGGACAAAAGTCTGGAAATGATTGAATTTTAGAGTATTTCCATTTCTAAGGGTTTCTTAGGACGAGAAATCGAATATTATTAGTTTTCGGCGCTTAATTCATTGATTGCGGATAATTGTTTTAGGTTTTTTTAATTAGCAGAATAGCTGGAAATCCTTTTTATGCGTTCAGGTTTTTTTGGGAGCTCAGATCATTTACAAAGCTAACTGTAAAATGAATTTCGATGTAAAGTTTTTGAAGTGGGTTTCATGGCATTTCTATTATGGAAAAAAATACAAAATGAGTTTCAAGACATTTGAGATGGTCAGTTTGGTCGAAGATAGTGATGGTCAGAGCTTAATTTTTTTAAATATTACAAATTTATATTTCAAGTGATTCACCGCAAATATTTTTATTTTAATAACTTTCAAATCTTGATTCATTACCATTTAGCCATGATTGAGCCATTACATTTTGCTGTTTCATACTAAGAGGCGCAGCTAAATATTTTTCCGTTTACCAAAGGAAGTAAGGACGAACATTTTTCGCTTATTCGGAACACCCTGTTCTGCACAGAATTTTTTATAGCTCCACTCTAAATAATTTTTTACCCTGTAAATAACAACGACTTTAAATGACGTATCTAGGGTAATAATTGTTGAGGAGGAATTATAATAACCACGTCTTGGAATAGATTAGACCTCTACTAACACAATGAGCCCCATTTTACTGTTGCTTGTTCATATTTAACTGTCAAGAAATCATCCAATTTTAAGTCTGATAAAATATTAAATTTCGTTCATTTCTGTTTTCCGCTCTTTCAGATGTCCGTTCCCTGTTATAAACAGATATTTTGGGATAAAACTGTCAGTTTATAGTTATTTGATATTATGGCAATGCATAGGTACTAGGATGACTGATTGAAAGAAAAACAAGAAAACCACTTTTGTCCATGAAAATGGGGTCTAGGAATCACTGTGCGGCGGCTGGCAAGTTAGAATGTCATTATAAGGTATATGTAGATGTACAATTTGAAATGTATGCCCGCACATACATCAGACTGTGCAATTACGTGACCCGTGTAAAACGGGCTTTACACGTGCGGAGCCAAAGACCCCAAAGACTATGGAATAAAACTTCAAGACCTCGGAGAAGTTTAACTAACTGGTGGTGACAACAATATATCATGCTTATGATTGTGTTCAAAGATAGGAAGCTCACTTCAAAGTGACAATATTTGACACACTAACATGGTGGGCTCTTGAACGCACGGAAATATTCCAAATAACACTTGCAGAGTGTTTCCACCTCTCCTGCTTACATCCAAATGTGCGTCAACTAAAATCGTGCTGCGATAGAAGTTTCCGGAGTACAATTATCCTCTTAGCTATTAACAAACTAGGCAGTTGTGAAGGACGAGGGCGGACGGAATTCTCACACGGAGGAGGGAATGCGGAAAATTGCTCTAGACCTTATAGAGATCAAAGTTTTTTCCCTTTAAATGGCCGTGTTGGTTATGTTTAGTATCCTTTCACTCTTACCCGGAAACGCCCAGCTATCAGTCCAGCATATTAATTGTCCTCCCGCTGATATAAAATAACAACCATTTTCCGAAGGCCAAAGTTGGGAGCTCAAATGAGATTTACCAGAGATTACAAATCCAACAGACGCGGCGGCAGGCTTAAACTGTTTTTAAAGGGCATACATATTTGCGCACAATGTTTCGATGGATTCTGAAACGAAGGAAAATCAGAAACATCAAGAAAGACGGAAATTATCTTTAGGACTTCAATTTAACGTCTTTGTTGTTATAAATTTGAGCTGCGAGACATTTAGTCAATTGAAAGAACACAATTAACTCCATGAAGGCCATTTCGCGTGGATTTCTCATAAAAATAAATTTCACGGAGTGCTAACAGTGACTCTTTGGAATTGACATCAAGAGGGAAGCTCCAATGTGAAAGGAGTGAAAGGATTAAATAGAGGAAACCTGTCAGAATCATTTCCTAAGCCCAAAAAAAGTGACCATGATCATTGGTTACGTTGGGAGGAATTGTGCAGGCACAACCGTATGCTCGCTTCCATGACACCAAGGTCAGTCCGTGAGAGGGCAAGCCCATCTGCGAACGAAACAACACTGTAAATATCGGAGAAGAGGAATCTTCGCAACCAAAAAGGTTTTCTGGGAAGACTTGGAAATCATCAGTCGACAGCAAGGGAATCCGCATTCCGATTAGATTCCCTACCTCTTTCGCATCCCGAAAAAAAAACTCGAGATGCGCGGAGCCTTGACCGCTGAGGTCAGTGCGTGTTGTGGTCAGAAAGGCAAGAGTGACGCATCACCACCAAAGTCGAAATAGAGAGAAAAAAATACCTCTTCCTTCGAAACAGGATAAAAACGCAAGAAATTCCGCTTGTTTTTTTTCATGTTTTTCGTATAAGGCGTATAAGTTTAACGTATAAGGCGATATTTTGTGGAAATGGAGTACAGATGCCATGATCTCACAAGATAAGATGTTGTTCACTTTCCACAGACTTTTATGCACACCGACTTATGTTATGTTACATATATAAGCTTGCCATACTTGTAAAATTGTACCTTTAGCTCCGCACGTTTTACGCGGGTTACGTAATTGCACAGTCTGATGTATGTGCGGGCATACATTTCAAATTGAATATCTACATAGCATATTTCGAAACCTTGGGCGGTGTGAATGAAACTCTGTCGAAAGTGAACATCATCTTTTATTGCGAGATCCTGGCATTTGTTTCTTTGTAAGTTAACAGACCTCATCAGAAAGAAATTATCTCTTTGATTCGAAGCTTGAATAAAATGATTTATTTGATTCGATTCTTAAATAAAATGCGCAACACGCATAATACTGGACAGAAATGAAGTGCTAATGTCATCATCGACGGCACATGATATCTGATATAGGAGTCAGCTACGGAGTACTTTTTATCCAAACAGTGGGCTACTTCAACACTTGTCTGTAATCTCGAGAGCATCAATTATGTTAACGAATCACCAAATGGAAGGTCATATTTAAATCAGGCAAAAAATAGGAATTATGAAGGGACCAAAATTGAAATCACCCATTTGGAGAAACCATGGAAGACAATGGACAACTGTGAGACGCAGAAATACAACGAAATGTGCCATACCGATTCCAGTAGCATGAAATGCATACATATTCGTTTTCCTGAGGAAGGATCTCCTTAATCAATGGCTTCCATTGTAACGAGAATCCCAGAGCAAGTCAGGTGACAATTCATACACCCTTGTCATAGAGTGGTGTACAGATATAGACGTATAATCCAGGCGCGCAGCTGCTGTATGCTTGCATACATCTACGGGCTTCTGTCACTTCAGAAGTGACCGAAGTTCCGACAGGATGGATTGTCCCAAAAGCCACATTTGATATTATGGAATCGATCCCTGAGCAAGGTACACAGGCGAACCGAACATGTCCTGAGATCGCAATATGCAAACCCTAAGATAGATGATTATTTGAAAGAAAAAAAATTTAAAAAATGTGCTTTTCTCCAAAATTAAAAGCAGTAATCAACTGGAATAATTTCTATATAAGAAAAAATTACTTCACTGAGAGTTACCTCACCGTAATATGAAGGGTACACCTGCTCTTGCTTTATCAGGCTGATACACAGGCTTAATTTGAAATATGTTCCTCTAGAAGCATTCGCCAATCACTGCGATGTATATACCGACAGCGATTGGTTCCAAAAACACGAGCAGAGTGGTATGACGAATGTATCCCTATTGCAATAAACTACGTACATTATAATGTACGTATTTTAAAATATTGGCTGTATGTATGTATGCTGAATGTATACGGATGTATACAGATTGAAATATAAGAGTGAAGATATATTTACTATTATTAATAAAGGTAAATTATCACTTTAACACAGGATTTAAACCTGTAAAAATTTGCATGCTCCACAAAATATTATCAACCATCAGGATTTTGATTCAAGTAATTTTGAAGTCTCCTTTACTTTGGCAGGGGAAACAAATATGAACAAAAGGCAAACTATCATCGAATATACTAGTTGCTAAAACAGATTACATGTTCGCCAGCAAATATACTGAAAATCTGGCTGGCTGACTCCAGCTCCCGAGATTGCCTAGGATTATATCATCCATAATTATCAAAAGATTCACGGATAGAAAATCAAAGAATCTGTTCCTAGTATTGCAAACTCCCCAACGGGGCGTTTATTTATGACCATTCTAACTCTGCCTTCGGAAGATCGTGAATTCTTCGGGAAATCTTCCCCAACGACACTAATTTAGACCCAATATGCTGAGATCGTATCCAACAACCGGTTGCGATGAACTTGTGGTCCCAGCCAGGTCATCTGGTGGGTGAAGGGATTTTTGCCAGCTGATTCGGAGGTTTAAAGACGGAATTATGGCCACGGTCTGACGTCCTTCCCGGAAGACAGGGAGCTGAACTTAAGTGCTTTTTTCACAGCTATCAAGAGGGTATCGGTTATTCATAAAAATTCCTAACATCGTCGCTATTCGACCTCAGGTCCTCCGCATGAGAAGCCTGATTTCTAGCCACCATACGAATCTGAGCCCAGAAAATAAAATCCTCGATAGCGTAACCTATTATCGAACATTAGAGAATCCTGATTAACAATTGATGGGATTCAGTCGTAAAAACAATCATCCAGTTTCTTATATATAACATTCCAAGCATAGTGGTACCTCGATTACACAAATAATGTGGATAGAGACCACCACGGATAATATTGACGGCAGAAACGTCAAGCGTAAGTACATTTATCTTTCATGCCTCGCCGAAATGTGACCTGTATGTATATAAATTTTTTAAAAATCACTTCGAATATGTAACTTCATCAAACAAAATATTTCAGTGTTTCTCCCAGAAACTTATCAATTATCGACATGCGCTTCTCCCTTATGTTTACTGATTATCTCTCAGCATACCAGCAGCGAAATCTCTACAAGTATTCTCCAACCAACAGTTGAATCAAATAAACAAGCATGACGAATTCTGATCGAGCAATCACATATTAAATTACAAGGCGTATATTACTGCCTTAATAATACGGTGGTCTATCGGAATATGTCCCTCAGATAAAATGAAACCTCGGTAAATGAGGACTTGGATAATCGAGGCTATTCTATCTGAGAACAAGATTTTTACAAATACCCATACCACAGTAGAAACGTTTACCAGGCGGGGGCAAACATCTACTACAAGACATATTTCTTAGCGGGGTAAAAAGCAGTCTGGGAACGAGAGATTTATCGGGAAAACACGATTATTCAACCCAATGAACTCTTAGATTAGAGATCTTCGGTACAACACGCTAACATCATCAAATGCACGCACATAATGAATGGTATATGAGTGGAAATCGGCTGTTAAAAAATTCATTTGACTCAACTGGGACTCGTACCCGGATCTCTGAATTGCTGGTCGCGAGTGAGGAAGTTACGCCCACAAAACTGCTAACAAACTAGCACACCTGGTTCCGGGAGATCCGGGTTCGAACCGAGGTTAAAATGAATATTCTACGCGTTCATAGTGGTTCTTATTTCTGCCCCCTGCGAGAGACTCATCATTGGTCGTTCAATCCTAAGAATGGTTGACTGCAGCCCTCCACACTTCCCTATCTTCCTTTGAGTGCGGTATGACGTGATATCACGTCCTGGTTGTCTTTACGCTGGTGCTGATGACGTTATATCACGTCGAGGGTACCGTGAGTGCTCCAGCTTTCACAAGGGAAACAAACACTCACGGTACCCATGACGTGATATAACGTCATCAGCACCAGCGTAAAGACAACCATGACGTGATATCACGTCATGCCGCACTCAAAGGGCTAATGCTGGTCCACTTACCTCCCGGTATCTTACCCTATGTACTGTCTTCTTTATTTGGTCCATGAACTTATCCCTGGGTCTTCTTCTGGGGACTTTCCCCTCCATTTTACCTTCTCTGTGGAATTTCGCACATTTGTGCATTGCGGGTGACTCCGTAAGAGTGAAACTCGGCGGCTAGTTCCGGATAGCTTAAAATCTGTTCAATTATATTCTTCACAAACCCATCGTGTCTAGGGTGTGCCCAATCCATCTTGTTCTTCTTGTCTGTATGGGGTTCCATATGGTCCTTTCCGCTTCTACTCTTCTGTACACCTCATTTCTTTTTTCTCCGTCCATTTTATCTACAGCATTAGGTTTCGAAGGCTCCTAGTCTTTTCTGGTCAGCTTTTCCAATGGTCCATGCTTCTGATCCATAGAGTGTCACGCTCCATACGAAAGTTTTCACTTGCGTGAGACTACAGACGTCAATTTGCGAGAAAAATGATCGCGTAGTATGACACCGTACCCTGCCTCTTAGTTTCGGCAGCAGCACAAAAATCTGACAAAACATCTGACCAAAAATAAGTTACAATACATTTATCAAAGTGATATAAACCATACCGGACGTGCGTTGCAAGCGTCACAGCAGAACGGGTAGCTTATGGATGCGATAGCCCTTTGCCAGGAACGCCGTTCCATGGGGTACTTCAAATCAAAACGTACTGTCGTAAAAATTCATATGTTTGAAATGCATCGTAATTAACATAAAATATCCAGGCATAAGACATAATGTAGTACGTATTAACATGATAACACGTGATTCATACGGAATCTATACTGTTTAGTTCTTTTTCAAGAAACCCTCATGACAACATTGCATCTGAAAAAAAGTAAAAGGGCGGAATAAAGTTATCAGACCCCAGGAGAAAAATTTTTCTCGAGCTTTGCCGGTTGCAGAACATTCGGACCTCCCCTTTATGAAAAAGAGAAAAGAATTAAAACCGCACGGGTTGGGGGCCTCAAATATTTGTGCCATTTCTTCATTTCTGGTTTTCGCGGGTGATAGACACGGCCCTGAGTGTGAGCTTTCTACGCAGGGCTTAATTGCAGCTCGAGCGAACTGGAGAGCTGTTCCACTAGGTACATTCTGTGATACCGAAACGGAGCGACTGAACTATTTCTCAGCTTCGAATAAGCTGGGTGTGTTCCATACCCCTCTGAGTTCACAGCACTTTGGAGCTTTGGTTCTTCTAAACTTAGAAATTAAGCACTATTTCCATAAGAGCTCCGGTATCATAGAACAAATGGCAGGGTACACAAGATATATCAAGGTCTAAACTTTCAACAGCCTAATAAATTAGGGCGATACACATCTGAAATGCAATGCAATGATAATGGTCATTGCTGTACAAAAAGTCACAGCACGTATCCCTGCACATAGTCTGGGAATTTTACATAGAGTATATCAGCAATAAAATCTGCTAATAGATGGACACGTGCCACCAAATGCCTAAGTTAACAAATGAGAATTTCCCCCTTATTTCCCGAATACTTGACACTCATTTTCTGCACTGCATATTTTTGCTGGATTATTATCTTCCAATATGGCTCAACTGCAATAGCTTGTAGCACATGAGTCTCCTGAAATTAAAAGTGGGGATACGGCAATCTCAAATGTTCTGAACATTGTGAGAATTGTGGCTCTGCAAATGGTTAAACAAGGAAGGAAGGAAGCCCTTTGCCTGTGCCCTGAACTTTCATTTTCTAAGGCAAGTAGATTTAAAAATGATCCACATTCCACATAATGCTGGGACATTATCTAGGAGCAGATGACTACAAATTCAGTTTTATGCTAAATTAATACAAGCTCCAATTGGATTGAATTTGGATTGGAAAGATATTAAAGTGTCTTTCTTTATAAAATTTTTTGGAGGAGCCCTTAGGATACAAAGAGTCCAAAATCATTGACTAATATTCAACTTTATGAGATTCAACTTGAGTGAAAATTATAGATAAGGCAATGGTAGACAATTACAAGGTAATTATCATTAAAACTTGATACCTATGGATGCACTGATGCTAACTGCCACCAACTACGGGTTTAATCTCTTAGCTCTCGGCAGTGTTTTAATGAGTATTAGTATGACCACTGGCAATAACCTGCTGCTCATCAAATGAAAAAAATAATAATTTTTATACTGACCATAACATACACCAACTACAGCCAATTTTAAACATTTAATTAAATGAGCTCACACAACAATGCCAAGTGCAGTGAAAAGTTACCCAGGTGCTATTTGAGCCAGTGACCTAAGGAATTGTAGCCATGGATGTCAATGTCACTCTGGTGACACAAAGGGTCGTCAGGAATATATGCATTCCCAAGTACCGCTCAGGCATAGAGTGGAAAACATTAACTGACACGAAATACATATTAACTATCATGAAGGACAACACGGTATTGGGTGGTATGTATTTACATGTTTTAGAGTGTGACCTGGTCTACGTTTCATTTAACTTTCTGATGCCCAACCCTTACTTTGCATCTCACATTTTTGGTGTACCTACTAGCTTTTCACAGCCTATTCACTGGTCATGTACATATTTACACCTATTAAATCATATAAAAATGAACTGTATGAATCAATTAACACTAATTTGACTAGTATATTATTTCTCCAGGGTGATTTAAATGAAGACTCCTGTCAGAGTCATACACTACATTTACCAATCAAACTCAGATCGATTTGGCTGGTTCAGATCGGTATGGTAAACGCGACGGGCTAATGGGATCTATATGAGAAGTGGGCTAACTCAGCCCGATTTCTCTACCAGTCTCAGATTTAACCCTTTTAGTGCGGCGGGCCGATATATCGGCTTTGGCATCTCAGGCGTAAAGTGCGGCAGGCCGATATATCGGCTCATAGGCAAAATATTGTTTAACTTTTGCACACAAATATAATTACAATTATTTTTTGTACGAAGTATAAGTATTTTTTTATCATTACCTAATTCAATGCATACGCAATAAGAAAAACTGCATATGGATATTTTAAACAATAACTTTATAGTATTTATTTTCCGAGTATGATACATTTCATTCTAGTTACCCTCCGCATTTCTCACTAGAACCGCTGGCAGGGGTCAGCACTAAGAGGGTTAAAATCTATATGAACCAATTCAGATTGATATTTCAATCAATTTCGCATTGGTAAACCAGGTGGTCCAAGTTGGCTGGCTTGGAATGTTCAGATCGGTTCAAGTTCATATGGATCTGAGTTTGATTGGTAACCATAGAGATAGAGGCTAGTACCTTTGTGCTAAAATTTCAGCTTAGCCTTCAAAGTAACTCATAACCCTTACGCCACGAACTGTCATAAGTCACAAACTGCCAGGATCTGACTCATTGCGAATCGCTTGGCTGTGGCTGTTACAGTGGATCATTTTTATACCCTTAATGCTAGTAAGGCCCCCTATAACTTCGGTGTGAATCGTGAACTAGCAATACTGGAGCCGCGGGCAACAGTACTTCTGTCTTCCCCATCCTCCTCACTCAGACACTTCCCCTGCTTTCGTATTCAGACCCACATGGCAAGGAAGGGGCCTCTCGCCATGTGGCCAGTGTCGACTTCACTACAAGGCTCCCGGCATTTCCCTGGCTACCAAAAGGGACCTCATTGCTGCTCTCATCAAATAGACTTTGTTCAAGATTACACCACACATGTATCTTGGTTTCTTATTTAATGCCATATATGCCCCACTAAGGGAGAAGTTATTCATTTATAAGGCTGTGCTTGTCTTTATTTTTTTTCGACCCTATTTCCCTTCAGTCTAGTCAGTTCAATTCTGGGACTACAATTAAGATTCATGTATCACACCGTCTCCTCCTATTTGGCGCATTTTCAACAATATTTGAAAGGAAATTTACTAATTTTAAATGTAGAGAAATGGACACTGTAGTGTTCTATATTTGTGTTGGCAACACTGCTATGTTTCGATATGGGTTGCAAAGTGTAACGGGGGGAGGTTCAATAAAGATGGCGAGGTGTGAGGATCGCTACAGACACTATGAATGAACTAAGTATTTGAGGTTTAACAGTGTGATAACCCCTATAGATTAATGTGCACTTGTTGGCTCTATTGGCTGGGTAGTCCTGGTAAGCTATAAAATTTGTCTTCTATTTTAATAGTATCTCTCAATCTCATCCACATTCGTTGAAAGTCACCCTTGGATTAAAAATCTTTAGGCCACTCCATGTTTTCACATTGAAGTGATCTAATATCAACTGACAGCTAAGGTGCATTAAATAAATAAGGATTAAACTCACAGACTGAAGAGCCAAATAATTGAGAAAGAATTTAGCCTCCTGCCCAGGGCTCAAAGTTTTTTCCCAAGATTCCAGCAGAGCCCAATAATCATCCAGATGTTGGCCTGGGCAAATAACTTCAACGACTGAATCAACATGAACCATCAAAAAAGCAGAAGAATAGTAAATGGTGACAGTTGATATACACTTTTTTGAACTAAGTCATCCAGCATACATAAGAAACCCAATATACAGCAGTTATACAACCATCATACAGGGAAAGATGATGAAATAAACTTAAGACAAAAAATTACTAAAATGCAGTAGTTTATTAATAGTTGTAACATTTTTTTTCTGTTTCATTTTGATACACAATTTTGATTATGACTACCTCTGTCCTTTCTACTGGATGAAAAACTGTACAGTTACATAAAAATGAAATGGCATACAGACAGCATTATTCAAACTATGTCTTTCAGCTATTTTCCTTCACATTATCTAACAATCACCAACTCAATACCCCTCGTCATTCTAGATTATTTATTATACCTTGATTACAATGCACATTAAGATGCACTCTCCATCATTGTTTAAACGATCTTTGACTTAAAATAAAGGAGCAACTTCAATTTCAGCATTTTTCAAGCTGCCAAGTTGGAAACCAAGACCTAAGCTCATCATTTTACTTGATACACATAAAGTAAATAAGAACATGGTCAACTGCACTTGCATACACTTGAAGGTATGCATATCCAACTATACATTCTACAATGCTGAAACACCTTGTGCATGTCCAATCATTTATTCAACAATCACGCAAACATAAAAAAACGAAACATATGCTTCCGATACACATCAACCAAACCAACAGCAAACAAAAATGGGGAACATTTTCTGCTGTCATCATTTCATTCTCATCCAGTGAAATAAACAACAATTAAAGTCAATTAAAATAATGGTAATACTTGAGGTCTTTATAAAATTAATAACATACACAAATGAATTATTCACAATGGGTCAATAAAATTAATGGTTAATTCCTAAAAATCTAACATTCGGCATAATTTAACAAACAAAGAGTTAACAATTCTCATTCACAGCAATAAATACAAAATATATTAAAAATTATTTGTCTATGGTCCCAATAATACTTTGTGCTAAAATGAACAAAAATGCCAAATTGACTGTCAAAAGCAAATCTCTGAAAAAAAAATCATTTTACCACTTACTGACCCTTAATTCATTACAGGGGAGCTGCAATTCCAAAAAAAAAACACAAAGCTCACTTTTTAAATAACTCATTAACATTCATTAAGATACCAACTCAGTCCAAGAAATATGTACAGAAGTGAGAGATAGGGCAGTCATCAGAAATGATACATCATTTCATTATTTGCAGTACTTGATAAAGTGCTTCAAATATATTCAAATGCTCGCTTGAGCACTGGCATTGCATACATTGTGATAATCAGCAATAGGTTCTGATATGCATCGCAATTAAAAATAAGGTAGTAAACTGCCAATATAACAAGTACCACATTAGATATTAATGACACGGCTTATTCCACATCCAACTACACAATAATCACCCTTGTAACATTCATACATCATGTTAAAAAGATTTTTAAGATAACTCAGAAATTTGTACATCTGATAGCACTCAGTCATCATATTTTTGGCACTCAAATCCCAGAGTGTAGATGAAATGGGACAAGGATGGCAGAATAAAATGAACAAGAAAGGGTTAAATAATATGCAGACACGGTTAAAAAGGAAAAAAATATTTCTCTCAGATTTCAACAGAGACACAATGAAGCAGCACAAAACTATATTGTTACCAAGGATAAGCATTTAAGGAATCAGAAAGTCAGAGTCACTACTTCTGTATTTGTTTCTCTCAGATATTGACTTTGAGAAGTTAAGATTGTAGAGTTAAGAGAGACTCAGCCTTGTAACAGTGGCTGGTGAATTTCATGAGGAGTTTCCCTGTAAATAATTAAGATGACCAAAGCCAAGAATTCAAAATAATTTTAAATTCAATTTTTAGGGTCATAGTCCACTTTCACTGCAGTATATCTGTTGGTGTGGGAGCTTAATGAAAACCTTTGAAAGCTAATTCATGTAATCACAATATTCATGAAGTGAGATATCTGAGACAAACAGCGTTAAATCTCTTTACAATTGATAATCAAATCTATGAAGTCCACATACACTATGGGAGATAAAAAAATCAGTGGTCACAATTTGTAACCCAATTCACAAGCAATCCAATTTAATTTTAACAGTAATTAACAAAAACACTGCTCCACGCTGGAGTTAAATAATACCACTTTTAATATTCAATCAAAATGTGTAAATTTACATCTAATTACGCTCCAACACACAGATTCAAAGAGAACACCAATACGTCAGTACCAGTGGCTTGCCCTCCTGACTCCTTCAGATGATCATTAAAAAATAATTTTCAAAAAAAGGACAACATTTACTAGGAAATGTTCAACAGGCACCAGATAACAGCACTTTCTCGCCTAGTAATGAAATATCCATGCAAAATTGTTAACTTATGCACAATGACTTGCTCTGCAAATAGCAAGGAACATGCCAAATCTTCCACAGTGACATCTAGGTGGTGTAAATGTACATCGGTAATGTATATGTACATCATTCAAACTAATTCATCATTCACCAGAGTTCTTGTTCAATCAGGATAAGAAAAAACTGAAGAACTACAATATTTACTTTCCAGAGCATATGGTAATAGATGCTTAGCAATGAAGTGACCACAGGAACCTCCTGTTCTTCCATGTTTACTTAATCATCACTCATGTATTGACTGAAGCCTCATAAATGCACAGGAAACTTCTCATCACATTCATTAATAAATAAACTTGCTAAAAACAGCCAACCACAAGACATTCAGCTATTTCTCACATTTCTCTAAATTTCTCAACTGTAGGTAACCAATCTTAGATTTAATCTCAAAAATGGGATGGGCATTCATACATTATTCTTTTTCCATTTGGGAAAGATATCTAGAAAATTCCAGAGATAAATTTCTTACAGCTCCAAGACATTTCAATGAAAATATTTCATTGCATCAATGCTACTGAGTGGAATTCATCTTGGAGATGAAGAACCTTCTTTCAAGTAACTAAGAACACCAAATAAACTGAAACAGCACTATAATCATCCACAAAACAATAGATATGGATGGAATTACTTCCCATGTCTATAAAAAACAAATGCATCTTCACAAGTATCTGCAATAAATTCTCACAATTACATTTGATACTGATCGGTAATAAAATTTCTTGGTGTTGCAAAGTCCAGAGGCTTATCATAAGCTTCCCACATTGGCACTTAGGACAGTGGTTCCTAATATGTAGACAATTGTTACTACGCAGACTTTAGAGAAATGCACATAAGAAACATTTCCGGCACAAAGAATCATTTTTTTCCTTTCTGCCTTTCTTCTATTTTAAACTCTGATATTAAATTGTATAAATTCATAAAAATATCAAACTTATTATCATTGCTAACTGGTCTTAATTCAAAATCTCCAACCCTATTATGTGTAAACATGCAAGTGAAAAAATAATGAATCAGGAACCACTGACTTGAAGGAAGAAAAGCACAAACAGGACACTATAGATCATAGTTTGGCCTCTTTTGAAAACAATTGACTTGTTGAATATAAGATTGGCGTTCCTCATGAAAGACATTCAGTAGCTCAAACATTCAAGATTATGCAAAATCACAAAGCCTCCAAGAAATTCACAGTGGAAGAGGATGCCTGGGTAGCTTATTTGCTTAGATCACTCGGTATGAAACCGAGGAATCTGGATTCAAATCCCAGTCCATGTGAATGATTATTCCACTGCAAATTTCACACAATTGGAATACAGTGCGAAAAATGAAACGGAATCGTTCATGGAAGATACACTGAAAGAATTCCATACAACATGGAAAAATACACGAATGGATGTTTTTAATCCATCCTACTCCAAAGGTAAAAATAACTGCTAAATGCACCACTGGTGTCTCAGATTAACCCACTTGAACTATGGTGGGGTAATCCAATTAGCTTTGTATGCAATATGACTTTGTCAATGTAATACTGTGGACCAAAATGAAAAGTGTAACTTTTTTCTCTAGAGCCAAAAGAAACCTATTCCTTAGGTTCTGCAAAAGGCAGGAGCAGATAGAGGGAATTAAAAAGGGAAGACTTTTCCGCCACAAAATATTTGCTATCTAAATTTATAATACGCTAAAAAAAAATTCTGAATATTCCATTCAAGTTCTAGAGTTTTATCAATGGCTCCCAATTTTTATTATGTACTCTTGAAGTATTACATGCATCAAAATATCAATTACACTGAGAGAGAGAGTACAAACTAGGGTATTGTTACTCACAGGTATGTAAATATCACTCCAATATTCCACCCACTTTTGAGCATGCGCTTCTTTAAGCTTGTTAGCATTCCCTGCTAAAATTGACTAATTTGCATGGAATAACTTCAAAACTTAGAAAACATACAAATAAGTAGCATTATAATTTAATGCCATCACTAATTATCATAGAATCTTATTTTATATAATGGAAAAGTATGTATATGTCAAAGACTGGACTAATCACCCACGGATACAAAATTGTTTTCCATCTAGAGGGGAAAACCATTAGTTACGCTCTCTCCTTAAATGATTGATAGCAAGGTTTTGAGCTCTCCAAAGATTAAAAGATTTCATGGACACATAGATCATTCAAGATATCATCCTTCTTTCAAGGCAAGAAAGAACGTACTCACAACCTGCTTTCCCTCCCACAGCTGAATTCTTCTCCCTTGCTATCTATGAAGCTCTTGATCTTGAAAATGGAGCTGCATGCCTTCCAGAACCAGAATTTAATCAACTTGCCTTTAAAGGACTTGTACTTCACATGTATGCTGCTGTAGCTGCGAAGAATAAGCTGAGCCATACTTTTTTCTTGTGGAACACATTACTATTTAACCCAGTTCAATCTAAATGTTGATTGTTACTTCCAGCCAGTGGAGGGAAGGACAGCCAAATTTAAACGAAAACTTGACTGACAGTTTCCAGATGGAACTCCATGACTTGGGCTGAAAATAAGCAGGCGAATAACCTTGACTTCATCCCTAAATGCACCTTTGGTGAGCACCAATTCTTGGCACGCGGCCATACTCAGAAAATTCATTCCCATCACTCAGTCTTCAGCATTCAAGGGAGCACCACAAACCTTCCTACACCTAACTGTCATAGGTATGCCTCCAGCCATACACATACATAATTAAACACTCTCACACATCCCAACATACTCACATGCACACCACTATACACACAAAATCATAGGATGTACACTATTTCATACCATTTCACATGTTGACTGGATTTCACTGTCCCATCAGTTATTGCCTAGAGCTTATTTTTCTTCTCCACTGAAGTATCCATGAATGTCTGCAGCAACCCTGTATCGATCAGTTGAGCAGGTTCACTCTGTGCGCCAAACAGCCACTGTCATTGCTCTACGAGTACTAATTAAACACTCAACTGTATACCTATCTCACTTAATTCTTCACAGGGTAAAAGTCTGCATGTATCATAATTAACTGCCAGTCACTATCGATTGGAGGTGCACTTTTGACATAAGGTTTGGATTAGGGAATCACTTTTCTGAGGATGCTGGAAAATAACCGGAGACGCTATCTCACTTTTACTCCACACCCTTCCATCCCACTCAATGCACACAGCACAGGATTGCAAAAAAAACACAGACTCCCATCTGCTTCATTTGCGCAAGCTTCCAATTCCTGCAATACTGCCACCACTCATGTTGCAGCTCACACTCGATCGGTTCGCCTTTTCAGCCATCTTCTCTGCCTTCCTTTGCAGGCGCTCTTTCTCCTTCCGTTCCCTTTCTGCCTGCTTCTTCTCCCGATCAACCTGTAAAGGTATTCACAGCAACAACATTAGACTTTCAAGAAATTTAACTTTTGTACCATTATTGGTAGGCAGATGATATCACAGTCATAGCTGGAAATTGTGATGATCTTCATTGGCCACTAAAAGTAATCGACCAAGTTCTCCAAGAATACAGCATGAATATAAGTAAGATGAAGACTAAAATCCTAGTATGCAGAAGAGAGAAGCTGAATGCAGAAGTCATCCGGAGAGGAGAGAAATTAGAGCAAGTGGATTCCTTCGCCTATCTCAGAAGTACCATCACATGGGACAGAAGTACAACGGACATCAAGCGGACAATAGCCCAAGGTAAGAAGGCGTTTATGGGGAAAAGGCAACTGCTGTGCTCAAAGAAGATGGGACTACAAACCAGGAAACAATAGGTGAAAACATTTGTATGGAGCGTGACACTCTATGCATCGGAAGCATGGAACATTAGAAAAGCTGACCAGAAAAGACTAGAAGCCTTCTAAACCTGGTGCTGTAGGAGGATGCTGCAGATAAAATGTATGGACAAAGAAAGAAATGATGTAGTGTACAGAAGAGTAGAGGGGGAGAGGACCATATGGAACACCATATAGAAAAGAAGAATCAGATGGATTGGACACACCCTGAGATACAATGGGTTTGTGAAGAACATAATTGAAGGCAAAATAGAGGGAAAAGTCTCCAGATGAAGACCCAGGAATAAGTTCATGGACCAAATGACGACATAAGTTCATAGAAAGAGATACTAGGAGGTAAGAACTAGCATTAGACAGGGGAGGGTGGAGGGCTGTAGTCAACCAATCTTAGGATTGAACAACCAATGAACAAGAACATTTATTGGTGTTGCTGAGAGTTTTTGGACTGCCCTTAATTCAGTAGCACAATATAACCATACATACTCCAGAATGAATTGAGAAATTTCTTCCTTTTCTTGGCGAATGAGAACATATTCGTGTATTTCTTGGTCAAACTTCACCCACCAAGCATATATCACATCTCTCTGTACCAACCAATAATTCTTCCTTGAATAACTCCAAGCGTTGTGCTGCAAACATTATGTGTTCAATAACCATGGTGGATGGTGAGGAGGATGATCATATCCTCAATCAAGATGATGATGTAACCGCCTCATTACACAATAATTCTGACATTCATGCTGAAGGATGCTGTAAACATCTAATGTCCCATATTGTAGCAGCTAAACTTATTACAGCTAAATTCCAAGAAGAAACTTAGCCTTTATTTCTTTTTATGTTGGTCCATCATTTCTTTAAAATTCCTCCAAGTAACTTTTATGGATCAGTTTCTTTAATCACAAAACAAGGAAGCAATTTTTTTCACCCCAGCTTAAACTCCGTTCATTGATTTCAGTTGATATTTTTGGCCCAAAAAGAAGTCTTCGACCAAAGCTTCAATTGACTGATACTCAAGGATATATGGTAGCCCTTTTTAAGGTTGAGCAGATTCAATACATTTTTCTAGATATACAAAGTTAAAAAAACAAACTGACAGCACTTTGATGATATCAGCTTTTTGATGACAGTATACGCTGAATGTGAGTCGGATATTACAGTAATTAGTCCATGCATTCATAAAATTCAGGTTATATTGTAGCAAATTAGTGTTTTCTACATTTAAATAAATTTTTTTGTTTGCATGAAAAGAAACACTCATGACAGAAATGATTCTCTTCCAAAAGGTATACCCAAAAAAGAAAAGGTGCTCATATCAAGAAGAGGGCTATGATCGCATAAAAACGTGAAAAGCTATCATGTACCCCCAACTGCATGCATCCACAACTAAAGGCATGCACCAGCATGTTCATTTCAAGTCCATAAGGAACAAATACAGTGGAGCCAACTTAAAACAAACTCGCTTATAACGAAGTCCCGCTTTTAACGAAGTGAAAGCCATTCCCCGTCAAAAAAGGCCCTTTCGCCATGTAAAAAATCCTGCTCTTAATGAAGGCATACTGAAATGAATCCCGATTCTAACGAAGTTAGTCACGTGGCAAGAGATGCTTTATATTTTAAACCTCTTCTCGGCTGTTGCAAAACATTATGACAATATCACCTTCGTGTTAAAACCTCAAGAGCTCTATCAATATCCGATTATTTACACGCACAAATGCTCATCCAGAAATCTACCCTAAGCACCTGAACTCCTCAGACTAGAAGAAAACGGCAACTCGCACCCTTATTGTGCTCTGAGCAAAACCCACCCCTGTCATGCCCCGGACAACTCTCACCCCCTCTTGCTAATCACCCCTCCCCTTCTCTGCCGCCGGCTCCTACCAAGCTCGTCAGTTAGTCTCTGGCGGTTCGCTGCTGCGTCTAGTGCCACACTTATTTGCACAATCGTATAGATGGTCTTGTGACATTGATCACTATGGAGAGCGATAAAATAAGAAGAAAAGTGTTGAGTTTTAATAAAAAATTAGAAATTTTTAAGGACAGACGACAAAATGACTTAGACCAATGTCTCAAAAAGTATGATATTTCACTAAGTACTTAGTCAACAATAGTAAAAAATCGGGAGAAAATTGAAAAATCTAGTGAGCATGTGACTTTTGGAGTTCATCGCAAAAAAATCCGCCAATCTAAATATGAGGATATTGAGGATACTGTGTTTAAGGCTTTATGGTAGTGACGGCCGAGGGGAGGGTTTCAGGCCTCATTTTCACTCTACCCATGTTTACATATCACCCAACTACGGGTTAACTATTTATGATAATGACTACGGCTTTTCTTTTTTGGTTTGGTTTGAAAGATATCATTTTTGGTTTGAAAGATATCATTCCAAAAGAAGATGCAAAAGAAAAATTTTCATCCCTCTGGGTTAGTCAGAAAACTTACCTGAACTTTGGCTAACAAAAACTCACTTCTTAGCCAGAAATTTGAAAATCGAAGACTGTCAACCTTTGGTGACATCTCTGATGACTCTTCTGTACGATACGTAAAGAACATCCATCATTACTCATTTTTGAGGTCGCAATCATTAAAATGGTGGACCCTTAATCGCAAAAATTCTAACCATTTTCCGACACTATGGAGGCGAACCATGCCATGATGAATTTATTTCCCACCTGAGGAACTCCTTCCACTGCCTCTCAAGCAACGTTGAGTCACCCTTCTTTCTCAATTCTAGTATAATGTTTCAGCCTGCCCCCCCTCTTCTTAAGCGAATGTAAAATGATCCCAACCCCCTCTCCCAAAAACGTCTTACGTAATACTTGATTGGCCCCTTTTAAGTCCGACTGTGGTGATCTAGGGAGTAGATTACAAAAGTGTCCATGTGCATAAGAAGAAAGCCCTCATACCCTCCACCTCCTACGACTTTGTCGCAGAGGTGGAGAAGAGTGGAGGGGGAAACAAATTTGTAACAGCACGGCATGTGCCGAATTTTCAGCACAAATTTGGCCATAATGTCGCCGCGGACATTTTCTCTCGCGGACATCGTCGCGAGCCGGACATAACGCGAGATGTTCTAAGTGCGGTAGGGAGATTTCAAAGTGCGCACTGTCGGCGATATTGCGCATTGTTGGCGATATTGCGCGACAAGAACAAGGTGCCCTACTTTTATAGTGAACTCGCATCTGGCGGCCTCTTTTCGGAACTTTGTGGCAAGAGTGCTCCTCTACGCCGCCGTCTCAACCAATGGCTGGACGAACAGTTCCCCTACTTCCCCCTTCTCCACTGATCCAGAGCTACTTCCCCTCCTTTGACTGCGCTGAGCGGACGCTTCATCGCAGCAGCTCTCTTCCCTGCCGGTCACCAAAGTGTGTACCTCGTCAGCAGGCGTCGTTCGTCAAGTTTCGGCAGCTAGCCTGCGGGCCTCGTTGTTGTGTAATCATAATTGTAATTTAGTACATTAAATATAGTGTGACTGTTGGAAATCATTCCGTATTGGTCACTTTGACTCCTTTCCCACTGTGTCAATTCGTTTTTCCGCGACGTTCGTCGCAGGCACGGCCTCCCGTTTTGTGTTTCACTCCCCTCCCATTTCATGTTTCAATCCCCCTCAGTCAAACCTCGTCCCTTCTGCCCCTCCTTCACCTCTCGGAATCCTTTCCCCTCCCTCAGAATCCCCTCCTTCTCCTCTCGGAATTGAATCACACACTTATGATTATGTATTTCTGAAATACAAATGTAATATTGTATGGTAAGAAATACATCAGTGCAACCCTCAGAAAATATGACTTAAGATTTTACCCCATCACTATATTCTAGGAATACGAACAATCGTTGTATTACTAGGTTGAAATATACTGCATAAAAAAATTCATCTACTGTGTGGCTCACATGTTTTCCCGGAGAGTATTCATTAAAAAAGATGGTAGAATGAAATTTCCAGCAGTAATCTTCTTAAACTGGCATATCCATTTACCTACATTTTATTCACTTGCATTAATTCATTTTCAACTAATGATTAACTGGTAGATTAACTGTGACTAACACATTAAATCAATCACATAAGTTATCTGATAACCGTATTTTTTCTGTTGCCACCGGTCTGACAATATTATTGCTTTGTAGTGCCTATCGGAAAAGTAATGAATATTTTTTTAGCAAAGCCTTAGAATTGACTAGAAATTCCCCACATTGTTCAATGAGACTTAAAGCAACATCTGGCAGTTTTCAATCCTAGCGACGGGACTCCGCTCACCTCGCCCAGGCAAAACTCATCCGAGAGTCTGACACCCAGCGAGATGAAATTTGACACCGGGTTTGTTTTCTACGGAGTTCCCCCACCTCTACTTCCCCTCCATCCGCTCACCGACTGCCCCCTTCCACGCCGAGGACCTTCCCATTCCACCCAGGTTCCTGAGGGAAGCCAGTCGAGGAAATTCTGAAATGGTGCTTACCGATGTCACACATTGGTGGCTAGCCTTGATGCTTATGATTTAAATACGATGCGTGCTTTAAATAATCGTAAATGATAGTCCTCATGAAATTGATACCCTTCAGGAAACATACTCTTTCCTTTTGTGAAAATTTTGTCATGTAAATAGGTGAATTTCGTGAATGTATGAATACGAGACGACAAAATAACCCCTTCTGTTAACTCTCTTTACTGCGTGAAAGATAGTTGAATTAGTACGTTCATTTGAGCGTCTCTGGTAAAACGTTCTTTAGACGTTGGCGAAGGCGTCAGACTCTGAAATGGAGAAAAAGAGCAGTTTTGTCGGTCGATTCGGATGGTAGCCTTTTTACTGAATGCTTTCCCTTCCTAGACACTTCTTTTCCTTTCCTGTGCGAGGTTATAAAATAATAGCAGTGATATTACAGCAGTTTGCTTGGTTCAAAGTTCAATTCTAAGTTCACAAGAGCGGGCCCACATATAACGAAGTAAACTGCCAGCTCCATCAACTCTGTTATAAACGGGCTCCACTGTACGATGATGAAAAATGTAAGAAAACTGAGAATAATCTAGGACATTTCTAAGTTAGAAGAACTCAATAAAGCGCTCAACATTTAATAATACCCAATAATTGCATCCAATATGCTCTCTTTAATGGATAGCAGGAATTTTAACTATGATAAGAAATATTTTCTGTTGCTCCGGGGCCATTCAAGTATTACGTAAAACGATTTATGCCATTTTTGACCTCCTCCATGTAAGACAATGTAAGATTTTCCCAACCCCCTCCCTCCCTCTCAGTCTTCTGTAAGACATTAGATATTTGTATCGACTCTTCATTTAATTCTTGCTTTCTGCAGTTTCATCTTTCCATAGAAGCCATCATGCAGCTTTGAGCACTGGATATCGTATAATTATGCCTTGTTGGAGAACCACATTTATTAACATTAAGAGCGAAAAAGTACCACAGCTGATGGGGTTGTTAACAATCACAGGATATATGGAAACGATATAATGTTTCAAGATGGACAACAATCTTACGTAAATTGGTTCCAGACTCCCTGCCTCCCCCCCTTCATAAGACAAAGTAAGATGATCCCAATCCCCCTACCCCCAAAAACATCTTACGTAATACTTGAATGACCCCTCCACTGTATGTAAACAAACGTTCCAGATGAACCACAGGCACAGATGAAAAGTTTCTTCAAAAAAGATAGAGCCTCTTATTTTACAAGATATGAGGAAAGAAATTTTCAAAAATTCACCATAATTAAGCTAAAGCTAACAGTCAATAGGAATGGTGACAGTCCAGTTGGCTTTGGCATTTATGAATGTAAAAAGAATTTCCACAGCTTTAACTGATGCACATCTACATACCTGCACTCTAAGCTCTTTGAGCTTCCTCTTCAGCCGGCTCTTGTCTTCTCCAGAAACTCCAAGAGCTTTTAGCTCTCGAGAATCCAAAGTGAGCAAAGTGGTGCCACCAACTCGTTCCTCCATGAAACGAGGTATGTGTTGCTCGAGGCCTAGAGCCATCAACCACTGGCAAACCTAATAAAAACAAAAAGAAACCCATATGTTGCTGAATAGATCACCGAGCTCAGAGGGTAAATTTTTGCAGTGTAAAATTTACTTAATCCATGGTTTTTTAACAAATATGTCATTCTACCTCAATCCTATTAGATATGTCCACAAAATCCTGGGTCAAAACCACAGCTAAGGATCTGATTAAGAGTTTCATTTTGTCAAGTATGTGATATATTTTTAACAATGTTTGGAAAATTTTCTATGAACAAAATCATGTGGTAGTTTTTAAGTCTTCACCATTATTTGTAATGTGAATTTCACTGGAGAGGACATTTGGCAAAAACAGAGTGGCATGAAGCACACAGAACACTAACATCAGAAATGCCAGGGAGGCAGTGAAATAAATCATTCAGCATATCAAAAACAGCGGTGGTGTTTGCTTTGAGGCCATTCAGAATAAAAGTGGTATAAGTCAGCTTTCTCCCATATTTTAGTCAGGTTCAAGAAAGCACTCCTCTACTTGAATTCTGTTTTTTGAATGAGTGGTGAGTCTAGCTTCCGTGTTTATTCAACAGAAAGCAGCACCTCCTGTCAATAAAAATGTCTAGTCCATTGAGATTAAGATGTCACATCTTCAAGTAGAATCTACAGATTTTAATGAAATGTAATGCATATGATACAAGTTTCAGTCATATGCATTCTGATTTTTTTTCTCAGTCATTGAGTTTTTATAATATTGTGCTAGAAAAATAGACAGTTTTTGGAGCTAAAACATTAGTGCCCCAAATTTAATTAATAAATCACTCGGCTAAATTAATTTCAATTATATCCATTTGTGATTTGGACATACATTACCCAAAACCGATTCTAACATTTGAAAGAATTGCTTTACGGACATGTAGTCAAATCAAAAAGCGATACAAGTAAATTAAATGAGTGACCTCAATTCATCATAACTAGTCAATATGGCAGTGCAGGGCATCAGTATTCAATCAATAGGACCAATATAAAGTTATTTTGTTCAAGTCAAAATTTAAAAAAATAATAACCAAATGTATTTGAATTTCAAGCCAGTTAGTACTGGTAGAAAAGGAAATCTGATAAAAATTCCTTCAAAATATAATTCAAGTTTTTTTATGGTGGACTTTTCCTTAATAATCAAAATACTAATTATTCTCCATTGATCAGTAATTAAATGCTATGGCGTCATGAGGAAATAATGCAATACTTCAGTTTCTATACTAAAACTGATTACAAAAGTATGGTAAAAACAGAGTAAACAATGTGAATTACCTGCTCCTTGGACCACTCACTCACTGGAGCACTCTGCCAGAGGTGAGATTTCTTATCTCCAGATGAAGGAGCAGAGGATGAATGCAAGGAGTCTTGAAGGTTGGAATGTGTCCAAATATCACTACCCATGTGAATATCTATGAAATAAGAAATAAAAAGTAACTATTAAAAACACAGCACGGCAGAAGCAGCAAAGAACTATCTGACATTGATCTATTGAAACAACATGTTTTTTTAAATATTCAAAAGCAAAAAAATATTTTCTGCATCAATTTATAATGTGCCAAGAAAGATTGTAGAGATCAATGTTGAAAATATTGCAAAATTTAACAGATTATGTACTTTAAGTATTCCAGGTAACAATATCACCAGGAATTTATGTGAGCAATGTAGCAATGAGACAAAAAATGCAAGAAGTAATTCAAACAATAAGTTTTTATTATAAAGTTGAAGTTATTCATTTCTGGGTCACATCTTTCAATGTGACAATTAATTTCCTAATATTTTTAAAGAGCTAAAAAAAAGGAATATAAAAAAGTGATGGGTTGGTTCAGCTATTTCCTGTTTCTAATTCAGTTCAGTTCTTAGGTTCAATTCTTGGTTCTGGTTCTGAAACAAACTAAGGCAAGACCCAGCTCAACAATAGGTTAACTCCTCTTTCAAGCTTCTAAATATCTCCTGTAGCAGTTGATGTACCAGCCAATTTACCAGTACCATTAGCAAATCACAAACGAAAATTAGTTGCAGTTTGATTTATTGCTTTCGAACATACCATGTAATATATTGGTTGTTACACAAATATTTGAGCCACTGCCTATCAATAAATTCTTCATGGGTATCCAACCAGGTCAGGAGCTCAAGTTCTGACATTTCAATGGCTAACTGCACCATTGTTTTCAAGGATTGATACCATGACTTTGATTTTCCCAAATATATACCATAAAGTTTTAGTCAGGATATCATTAACTGGCTGTTGAGAGGAGACTCATTTGTGCCAAACACTGTGTTTTCCAACAGTCTAAAATTTTTTAACATACTAATGGGAGATAGAATGTACCATTGAGATGAATATAAAAGAACACAAGTGGTTGCAGAGCACAGCCTTTTCCATGGCCATTGGCAACACCATACTGGTAAGCAAAGATATTGGATACTAGGACTGATTGACAAAGGAGGCCATAGAGATTCCTCAGGAAAAATGGAATTTCAACAAAGATGCAGGATACAGATGAAGCCAAGCTTGGAAGCCTCTAATCAACAAAATTAAGACTACACGGAAAAACTGTGTTTGGTGCAAAATTTTTCCCTCATCAGCCAATTGGATTGGATTGGATTTTGGGGAGGCGACCGACAGCTAAGGCCATTTGCACTATAGGGTATAGGTAAGGGAAGCAGGGTGGATAGAAACCCTGTGTCGGATTCAGCCTGCTCTAGACAAAAGGCGCCAAGGGGACCACGGCTTAACGTCTCATCCGACAGACGGAGTACTATACTTGAAGTGTCTTCCACAAGACACTGAAGTAGTGATCGGGCTTCCTCTGAAAAACATCCTCCACAGCAGGGATTTGGACCCTGGCTGCCCGTATGGTAAGCCAGTACTCTAGCCACAACACCAACCCGATCCCCATCTGCCAATTAGTCCCATGCTGACCCAAACATAAAGGTATTTACTTTGGAAAAATAGAAGCCCTGGCATCAATCCCCTGGAAAATGATGATGGAGTGAGCTATCAAAATAATGGTGACTGACATCCTGACTCAGGCAGAAACCTGTGAAGAATTAACTCAAATGATTCCCGGGGAAACCATCAGATCCTAAGCCAAATATAAATCAGATTAGTCCAAATTATTCTAGGTTGGAAATTGTTTTATTTTCATGTTACTAAAAGGGTCATCAAGCACAATGGCAAGAAAGACCTAGCACTGAAATTCAAAGAAGAGATATCTTCCCACTGCTAATCAGTCATCATTTTGCCAATATCTTCTCTTCCTCTCAACAACCATTGACATCCATGCCTAAGATTCCCACTACCCTTGAGAATATCTCATCCGATAAATAGGGCAGATATTTCAAAGTAAAATGATACCCACTAATACCTGCAACTTAGAACTTTGCTCCCTATAAATCAATCATCCTGAGGTTGAAATTCAACAACTAAAAAACTCTCATCATGAGAGCATATATCCTTTCAGCTTCTTCACCAAATAGTGTTTGATAGTAAGTTTCATATTGTTTCCTCGGCATTATGTAAATAGATGCTTTCCATTTCAGCTCCAGCTCCAAGGGCATTAGAACCAATGAACCAAAATCACCCATTGTGATTAGAAACATGAATAAACAATGAAAATCAAGCTTCAACTAAGCATACAGCATTTCATTTCAAAATATGGGCAACAGATCATAGAGCCTAAGAAGCATCCATAGAAACCAAATCAACAATATTTAGATATCAAAAACTTCACACCTTAGAATATATCACACTATAGATTTCACACGTATTTCCCGGGGCCAGTGGAAGCCAAGAATCTACAAAGGCCTACAAGTTACATGAAAATCATTGCAAGTGCACAGCGGCAAAGCATTTATAGAGACAAGAATTACAAGTATGCCAAACTACACTGAAAGCAATGAAGGATGTACTACACCAGGCTGCAAATTTGCTTAATGACCTCACCTTTTAACACCGCATGAAAAGGAAATATAATCAGAAATTTCAGCTCAAATGTACACATCAAAAATGCCCATGAGTAAAGTTATGGTTGAATATCTAGAAAATTCTAGTATATTAATAAATCTTTTACAGCTCAAGAATTCACAAGAAAGAGACAATGGATAAGATGCATTCTGAGGAGAAGGTAGTTCTGCCTTAAAGGTTTTAATATGGTCTGAGAAACACTAATTTTTTACGAAGTATCACTTCCGCTCCCGACGTAATTAAACATCTAACTCAAAACATAATATAAAATACTGCATTTCATCATGTTGAAAGTACAAGTAAACCTTAAACGTCTAGGGGTTAGAAAAAACTACAACTGACAATGCAATGGAGCCAACGCCTATTCATCAATATCATGAAGAAAGGCCATGCCCTAAATTCCTTCTCCTACACACAGGTAGTAGGAAAATGCAATGGTATGTCTATTTACCTGGGGTAGGCTCTCGTGTTCAACAGTATTTCTCACAAAAAGCTACAAATTTTGAAAAAGTAAGCAAAAATGAAGACACTTGGTCCCTAGGGGCCGAAGCACGATTGCATAAGGAATAAATCAAGATATTCCATAAAATCAGGAGTTGGTCCAAAATCAAGGAAATGTGGAACTGGCCACACAATAATAGCGTCACCTACTCATGATCACACTTTGTATTATCACAGTGAAAAAATCATTATCCTCCAGTTCAAGAAAATGATTACCTCACTCTGGATTTCATACAATAAGAGTTTGTCATAGAAACTTCCAATTTGTCCATGCCAAACATGAAAGTCGCCAAATTTCAAGTAATATTTTGCAAGATGCATAAAAATAAGTTATTTTTCACAGAAATTCCATATTTTGTGACTTATCATCATTACAAACAGATTTCAATATCCAATGAGAGGAAAAACAATTTTTTGGAGGAAATATGCCATTTCAATTTGTCAAAAACATGATTCTTAAAACTTGATTTAGAAATTTGGGTTTTCAAATTTGGATATTTAAAAAAATGATGGTTCTTACCAGAATGATACTTATTTAATATTTAGCACAGAAGAGAACTTTACATAGATAGCTTCTAGGATGCAGTAAAGTACCACAAGCATATATGCAGTTCAAGAACAATCTCAGGGAATGGGGGAATCATAATGCTCAGATTCAAGTTTAAATTGTTTTACAAAGGAAGAAAGAGACACATATAGTGGCCTTAAGATGCACTGGCAGATAGGTAAGTTTGTTATAGCATTAAATGAATGATCAACAAATATTTACATTGAAAATCACCCTTGATATACACTTAATAAGTATGATTGTGAGGACACATGTTTCAACTTTAAAATAAAATAAAAATAGTAATGACAAATACACAACTTAGTAGAAAGTGATGCAAATAATATTCAAGACCTATTTAAAACACGTAATATTTTTCTATTACAATTCTATTCCTCGATAATATACACACATTGACTTCTTTATGCCATAAGCAGTCAACAGTGCACATGCTACCAAAGAGAAAATATGGCATCTTATGATATTTGGTGAATAAATTAAAGCAAAAACTCAGCAATAGCAAAGAGAAAAATGATAAGACAGAATAAGAAATCCAAAGGGCTAGCAAAGTACCTCAGAGGGCTGATAGGAGCAGCAGTGAAACAAAGGTCATCAAAGAGAAGGAGGAAAACCCTTGGGCATTGTTATCATTATGGAGCCCACAGGAATTCCACCATAAGCATCACAAGCTACAGCAGATAACAATGGTTCTCAACACCATTAACTTAATGTTATCACAATGAAAGGTTTTAAGTTAACGGATGTGGCAATGATATTACGAATGCTTCACTTCATTCTCACGCATTAGAATTGCCTTCAAAATCTAATAATAAAATATTTATTCATTACCAGTAGTGATCTGAATATCATTTCACATTAAAGTGATAGGTAAATGTGACTTAGTGCAACTATTGTTCACAAGGGAATTCACAGACCCTGGTGTTGGTATTTCCATTAGCCTATAGAAATGGAATGTTTGTGTTGATATGGGAATGAGAAAAAATTGACCAGGACCAGGAATCAAACCATGGTATTTGATAAGTCCATGGTTAGATCCTAAGTCCAGGCCAATTTTTTTCTCATGGCGATTTATACATATTTCATCACCATAACTTTGGCAATAACCTTCAAATGGCATGTTGCAATGCAAAGTTTCAAGTGAAAGTAGTTACTGAAAGTAACCTTACTTAGCAGCTCAGAAGATAATTATGATAATGAAGTAGAGAGAAGCAGCCAATATCTTGAGAACTAGTACATTCAAAAACATTGCATCAATATCAGATTTAGCCTTTCAAATGTCCACACCAAATGAAACCGCCACCTGATGCAAAACCTGAGATGTCTTCCTTCAATCTCCTTGCCTGGAAAGCCTGAGATTCGCATTACCTCCATAATTAGGCTACCTACTGTTTGAATAATTTTTTTATTTCAACTATGCTACATAGTCACAAAACTAGTCGCAATAAATAATATACACAAAAAGTGAAAAGCTAACCTCTCCAAAAATGAAACTGGGACATTTTCTGAGATGATAATTAAAATGAGACTACTTCAGCAAAAAACTGGTAATCCCTCAAGTTGCTTGCTACAGTCAGTGACAGATTTATAAAGATAATGTATTCAAAAAGTGAGAAATTTAGGGACTAATTAGGTAACGAGAACTTCTACCATTGTGGGTGTGTTCCCATTAACCGATGAGTCAAGACCTTTGGAGATTGAGGGTCAATCTAGTTGAGAACCACTGGGGAGTAGAAGAGGGGGGATTCAGAGAGATCATACCGTATCGTGCATCACGGTCAGGCGTCCTAGCAAGCGCATGTGGGGATGCACTGCAAGAAGAGGAGGAGAGAGAGGAGGGTGAGGGAGGGGCCAACCCATCACTCAGCCTTTGAGGTGAGGTACCTCCAGGTTGCCACGGAGATGTGTTGACGGCTAAGTTTTGGCTTATAGGAACCTTTTTCACTGCGAAAGAAATGAAGCAAAAGAATAGATTAGCAACAAGGAAGGGAAAGAACAGGAAATAAGCATTTCATCATACCCTTCTTCCCAACTCATGGCAAGTAGATGTCACAGAGCAAGAAGCCAATGAAAGGCATTTCCCTTTCCACCTCAGTTACTGGCTCACGGCTACCAAACAGCATCATTAGCTTATGAAGATCAGTTTTCCGGTTTCCCTCCAAGTGTCTGCTATTGATGACAGTTTATCCAGCCATCCTGCTGGTGTTTTCAGGCCGACTTCGACCTGCAGATGCCAGCAGGAGGGCTGGAGAAACTGTCATCAATAAAAGACAACACGCTAGTGGTGGGAATTTCGGTTCATTTTGTGGATTCGGTTCATGGGATTTGATTCGTGGCAATGATTCGGTTCTTTAAATCGTTCATAATGAGCCGAATGAACCAAATCCACGAGTAAATCTCGAATCCATGTGAACCTCGAATCCAACTGAATCTCGAATCCAACTGAATCTCGAATCCATGTGAATCTGTCGACTTACTGCATTTCAAATATTAGTGTGCGAAATAACAAACAAAAAGGTGAAATGTGATGCTCCAATTCGGAAACACAAGACATTTGACAAGGCGTTTCAAGGGTATTTACAGGGTTCTTATTGAACTAGTTGGATCTGGCGGATACGGAGATTTGCTAGCAGAATCTTCCACACAAATCGTTCATAATGAACGATTTGGATTCGGCGGATTTGAATCTTTCATCAAATCGTTCATTTTGAACGATTCGAGTGGAAAGCGTAGATTCAATTAATTCGGTTCATGCCATTGAATCGTTCATTCTGAACGATTCATTCATGAACGACACACCTCTACAACACGCAGAGGGAAACCCAAAAGCTGATCTTCATATGCCGCGGAAACCTTCGAACCAACATCATTAGCTCTCATGAATCAATGCATTTTGGGTAGCTAGGGGTCACATTAACCACTGATTTAGTACACATTGACCACTGATGAACCTTAACTAACAAAGTCGAATATCCCCCATTCTTCTTTTTGATCCACACAGAGGACCAACACTGATGAAGTTGGAAGGTGAAAAAATCACCAACATCAACACAAGTTAATTTTCACACAGCAAATTAGGAAACAGACCATACAAGACCAAAGTGAACCTCACAGCAGTTGGGGAGAGACTTGAGTTTCTCCCCTATTCATTCTCTGTGATTGGCTCTTTGATTGACTCTTCTGTGATTGGCTGGAAAAGCAAATGGTAAACCAGTGCATTCCAGGTCAGTTGTCATAAGTTGGAAAAAGGGTGTGACAGAACATGCCAGGGTCACATGTCCTTGCAACAAATGGCTTCTAAAAAATAAGCCAATTTTAAAACTATCAATACACAATCACATTTCCAAAATTCACAGATACAAGCATCCAAGAATTGGAGGGTAGTTGTGCTAATAAATAACGAGATACATTTTAACAAGTTAAGTGTATAATCTGGTCTGGAGTTGGGTCCAAAGACATCAAAATATCAGACCCTGATCAAACTACTTTCTGAGATATTTGACGAAATATACCAGCCCTTTTACATGGTGAATGGTATACGAATGCAATCCAGAGAGACATAATTTACAAAAATAAGAATTTTCTAACACCTAGATCTTGTCAAAAAATTAACAGTGTGTAGTTTGTATGCTTCTGCAACTACTTCTAAAAATAAATTATACAGTCACCACAGCCATTTTGTTCAGTGTCACAAAAAACTTTTCTATTAGAGGATTTTTGAATGTAACATGTGAACAAAATGAGTCAAGAAAAATTCTTACATAGATATTACTTAAAAAAATAAGGATTTCAGCCATTTAAAAGTATATTATTGCACCATTAATATTAGGATATTCACTTAGAGCTTCCCAAATATGCTGCAATTAAAATGTAAAATTTTAATATGGTCTCCATAATGACAAGGGAATGATATTGCTCAACCTACTTTAAGCCAAACTTGGGACACACATGGTGTTCATTCTTTCCCACAAATTTTGAGGATACTGGGACTAGACACCGTAATAACTTGATAAAATCATCCAAAAGTGCACACAAGTGCTAAATTCTACACAGGAAAAATCATTTGCCTTGACCGGGATTTAAACCCAGATCCTTTGATTTCATGTTGAGTGCTTTAGCCAGTTAGGCTACTCAGGTGTCATCCACACAACTTCATTTCATCAATCAACTTGATGTGCCATCCATTTCACATTTTAAGCACTTCTGAGAGATTCATCCTCCAGAGCAGTCTAAGTAGGGCTCACAAGCAACTATGCATTCCTGTATTGATAGCTCCAAATGCTTCACCCCAGGAGCTAGGACATTAGAAGCCAATTCGATATATCGCTCAATATTCAAGAAACATCCCCAATTTTGAACGTTGCTTCATAAAGGTACCAGATATAAACAAACTTTAACCAGATAAGAAAAGGAGAAATGAAAGTTACTGTGCACACAGAGTAACTCAATGAAGATTATAAGTTTTTACTGATCCCAGAAGATTAAATAATATTAATAATTAAATTAAATAAAGGTTAATGGCTTGCAATGAATTTATCCTTCTTCAATCCATTCTTATATGATTAACAGATGACTTCAGTCTTTCCTCAGAATGAGTTATCATACTCTTCCTCCACCTAATTTATTTTATTTTGATTAATTAATTTTATTCTTATTCGCAAACACAGCCCTTAGCTACCATCACTTGAACGCCTGCCCCACATCCAAGCCAGTTTATTTCAAAATCATGCTTCGAAGTGCTTGGAGTGAGAAATGGACTGTACCTTTTATTTCAATATAAGATAGCGAAATTCCTCACCCCTGGCATTAGCCTCTTGAACTGCCTGCCGGATTTCTTCAACAAGTGTCGCTGGCACCGATGAGACCGATGATGATCCACCTGTCTTCCCAGTACCGGACGATTCCGAGTCGGAGCCAGATCCTCCCCTCTGCTCTCCAGCTGACAGCCGCCTCTCCCTCTCCGCAAGGACTTGCTTGAGCTGCTCAGCCAAGGACGGAGGGGGCCCCGTCAGAGGACCTCCATGCACTGCATGTGGATATCCTTGGTGCTGCTGCTGTGGGTGCACTCTTCCCGTTCCTGCCCAAGGGTCAGACGCTGGCCTTTGGTGCACCGAGTGCAGTACCTGTGGGGAGGTGGAAGCGTTTGAAGAAGAGGAAGTAGGGGAAGCGTTGGGAGCACTGCTTGTGGGCAAAGAGACACTCCCACTTTGCTGATGCTGCTGTGGCTGTTGTTGCTGGGAAGCTGCAGTCTGTTGCTGCTGTACTGAGATCTGTTGGAAAGAAAAAGAAACGATTCCATGAGCTTGCTGGCAAAGAGAATAGAAATTAAATTTACCCTGTTGCTGCCAGCAGACTGATCTATCAGCATTTGGTGTCTGTATGAAAACTGCCACCAGTGAGGATTTATACTTTTTCATAGATCATTCATTTTCAAAATACTAACTGTATGCAGTAAAAGATCTCAAAATCAGAATGCCGGGGACTTCACCTCTTCCAGAGTTAAGATATTACTGGTTTCTGTATAACACATCTTCAAAAGAACACAATGACTTGTATAAGTAACATATCCCCAAGTAACACGTATATGCATGCAATGCCAACAGGGAATGAATAAAACTTTGGTGAGAAATAAATTTTTTTAATCTTCAGTAAAAATATGTAAAGCAAAACCACCCATGCTGACACTTAAATAATCAATTAACCAAATAAATAATGAAACATAATAATTATGCTGGGACTCAGACAAACCATTTTGTATTACCCAGCAATTAGAGAGATAATGAGTTGGAGACAAAATGAATCAATGAATAGGTATTGTTCAATAATAGTTCTACTGTTCAGCCATTTCCATTGTTAAGAATTGCAGACTTATTCTTCTACTCTAAATTACTATTTGTCAATCCATTACCAAATGTCATCTATTATGTGAGAATTAACCAAGCAGAAAAAAGTAAATTACATCATTTTTAAAATTCACAAGATTGATGTGGAAAAAGCACCTGCTACCTGGAAAAGTCTCGAGTCAAAGTCAAAGCCATCTGGAAAAAGTTTTGGCTTTCCAAGCAGGTAGCAGAAATAACATGATTAGTCTGAATTCATCATAAGCATGTCCACTATTGGCCATAATGTAAATATTGTCTGATATAGTCACGAGGCTGGTTTGGGGAAACTTTTACCCAAGGATGGAGAAAGAGACTACAGTTTGCCTCTAAAATAAGATTTGTCCTTCAAGATGCAGAGAGGTATTTATAACTCATTTACCATCATAAATATGCAACTGAGATTAAAAAATCGCAACAAGAGCTTTAGGCAGCTTAGTAGGAATTCCTTCATGGAAGCTGCCATCACAACACCCAAGTAAACAATTGAATGTACTAAGGTCATAAAAAACTCAGATGGGCAGCCACAAAGTGTGTTCTTTAGTATAGGAAAATCCCCAACATAAATGCAAATATTCAGCATGAAAAGGTTAATGGCCTTGAGGTTCAAAGTTACACACAGAGGCAAACTGTATCCATGCAAATATTTACTTTTCTCAACTGATTCATTTTTGCAAAACATGCATCCCAATACACAAGCTATCACGCTGACATTCACAAGTCAAAAGAAACATTTTGGAATGAGGCCATAATTTTCACAAGCTGTAAATTTAATAATCCTTGGGAGCCGTTCACATCAAGTTTTGTCCTAATCCCTCAATACATTAAGCAATGTCATAACTCACTCATATAAAGTCTCATTTTCATTTAGATAAAACTCATTAAAAATTCAGAGGGAAAATCTAGAGAATTTTTCCATGGCAAGCTTACAAAAGAGTCGAAGCACACTTTCAAAAGCCTTGGCAATGGGTGAGGGAACATAATAATTCCTTTACGGCATATCATATACAAGGACAAGGTGCCCGACAATGCCAATGAAACTAAGTCTAACTGGCATTGAAGTAAGTCATGCATTTCGAAACAAAGACATGTTGAAGATTATTTTGCAAAAGAGAAAATGAAGAAAGTGCATGTGCTATGAGCTCAGGTATTTATGAGCTCACATAGAGAAAATTTTAATTTAAGACTAAATATTTTCAGGTGAAATGTGCTAAGTGGAAAAATTTACAAAGACTTCCTACCATATAATTACTGGAAATAAATGGTCTACAAAAGACTAAACTATGTTACATTTAAAATATTTATAATTGGGAATCACATGTTAAGCTGGAGTAAAGGAAAAACTAGTTAGGCTATAGCAAATGCTACTTCACCTGAGATGGATGTAATACCACAGGATCACACAAGATAAAACAACAAAGAAAAGGAAGTCACATTTAGGATCAAAGACATTAATATACATTGGTGAAAAGCAGGAATACACAGCATCACAGCTGGGTTGAAGGGTTATAATAGAACAAGAAGGCCTGAAATAAAGTAAATGTGTGATTACAAGTTATGTCAGATGAGAAGTTAGAATTCACTAAGGAAAACTATATGAAAGGAGGGTTCACAATACAGCAAAGGATTCTCTACATATAAAATCACAGCCAACACCCTCGGTTTTCAAATCCAAATCTAAGCACTGATATTTGACTAACAATGAACACTAAAAGGAGAACAATTACAGGTAACATAATATTTTAAACTCTTCTGGCACAGTTCACTTGATATTGGCTGATATGACTTTTTCAATGGCTTGCAGTCACCACATGAAGACAGAAGCATGGAGATTTTTTTTAAACGTTAAAACCATGGAGTGAATGAGTAAATTTTTCCTGGGTTGTCATCCAGGTCAGGAGTTCTTGTACAAACATTTAAATGACTAACTCTGCCATCATTTTCTGGGAGGATTGATTCCAGGACTAGATTTTGCCATAATGTTGCAGTGGACAGGATGCCCTTTAATGGCTGTTGAGAGAACAATCTTAGAAATAAAAAATGTGATTTCCCTCAACAGCCAATCAGTAATGTACAGACATACATTCAGCAACAAACAATATGGCAAAATCTAGTCCCAACATAGACAAACATCTGCCAATGAAACATCTGTACCTGAACTCCTGACTAGGTTGAAAGCCAAAGAAAAATTTACTTAAGCAAATCACTGGGAGAACTAATGGATCCATCATGAAGGCATTGATTTAAAATAAGCAAGGGATGAAATAAAAAGAACATTACACTTGGCATTGGCGATGACAGTTGAAAACCCTTCTTGATTCTCACGTGAAAATTCTCCAGTGATCAAGGTACTTTCACATATCCCTGGATAACCTATTAACTTTACATTACCCTCTTAATGCCTATACCAAGAAACTAATCCTAATCAAAATATACATGCTCCATTGGCAGACTGGAGTAGCAACAAATAGTCATTTCAAGCTAAGGCTCCAAATATTATTCATTGTAAAGAGTGAAATTTTGACGGGTCAAACCTTAATGCCCCCAATGGATCCCTAGCAGTACAGTATTATTTTAAATATGAAGCAAGCAATAAAACAGAACCACCATGAGAGAAGTAATTCTCCCTCCAAATCGGGAAAAATCAGTTTTTTCATCCTCTAATTCATCTGCAAAAAGGCACTTTTAACTGAGATCTATTAAAACACTCGATACTTGAAAATACATTACAAACAATGATCAGATTATGAGTTAGGAAAAAATTAAGAAAGAACTTTTAAGAAGGTTTCAAGGTTAATTTAAGGTAGTTAGTTTCTTCAGCCCAGTTAATACACGATATATACATTTGATGAAATTATAGAGTGAAATTTCATTCAGCATGCTGAATTAGACAGCTGAATAAACATAGCCATGTTATAAGTCACAATGCCCTCTCATTACATGTCTTCATACTTGCGACATAAGCAAAAAAAAGTGAGAATGCTTCAACAGATTAATGTTGAGATATGAGGTCTTCCTGTCTTCTTCCAAGTTCTATCATTCCTAATGTCAACAGTTTAATCGGCATTATAGATTGCTTCTTTGGGTCAGAAATCACTAAAGAGATCAGGGTGGGTATTGATATCCAATTTTTAAATTCCCTGACTTTTCCCTGATAGATTTACCAATTTCCCTGACCGATCGCCAAAAGGTCACCTATTATTGGAATATTTATTTCTGCTGAATTAAACTTTCTACAGCAGCTTTATATTTTCTAACCACTGTCTTGTATTTTTAGAACAGCAAGCATGTATTTACCATAAGCTAGTGTGCTCCAGCTACCTCTCAACCTGAGTTTCGAAAGTTCACAAGATTCACAACTGAATATTCCACGACTTGATGGGACTTATTCCATGCAAGTCAGTGACGGATTTAAGTTTTAATTGGAGAAATAAGGGGCAGGAAAGACTGGCCGATAAACATAATGGTACAAAAATGATGAGGATTCCTATCCCAGCTTCTCCTTAACTGTTATTAGAATTCCCTGACTTTTCCATGAATTCATAGTTCCCTGACAATTCTAGGTTTTCCCGGATTTCCCTGACAGTCGCCACCCTGGAGATGTAGTGGAATATTAGGCCCATAGAACAGTTGATACCAGCAATAAAGAAGAATTTGGGAGAAATCTGTATGACCTCAGAACTCAGTAGCAGAGAAGCAAGTTAATTTTTAAAAGTGATGATAAAAATGGTGCACAGGCATTTAAGAGGGAAAAAAAAGTTTAGTAAAAGTGCACAATAAACAGACCATTTTCATTACACCCAGACTGGAGTCCAAGTATCTGCATCCAAATGCCCTTCATGAAGCCAAATCAATGTATACATAGATTGAAATTTCTTAATTACTGTGTTTCACAATACCCTGATAACTGAACTATACAACATATATTCCTATGCAATTACCTAATTTCAAATAAAAAGCCCTTGAGACACAGTATAATTCAATGGGGAATGACACATGAAATCAAGTTTCTACAATATATTTCCGACAAGAGAGACTCCAATGGAATATCTACCAACAATAAAGCAGATAGTAATAATTTGTTTTAACTAGGGATGGTCGGATCAGATCTGCAGATCCAAAGATCTGCAGATCTTTACATGGGATGAGATACTGATATCGGATCCAAATACTACAGTAAATCAGATATGCATCAGACAGTTTTAAGCGATTGAAGTGCCGGCTGTTGTCGGCTATTGGTGGCTTTCTGCCGAACAAATAGAATGCTGTTGATGTACTTCATTCGACAACCAGCTTTTGCTGAATTTAAATCAAATTCATCCTTTACTATCAATCTCATTATTCTCAAGAATCAAATCTCAAGATGTGGTATGACAACAGTCATTGCATAAACGTGACAACAATCAAAGATTAGTATTATTGTGGCATCGACATTGTCTTTATTTTAATATTTAAGTTTAACATTTTTAAACTTGATATTGTTTATTTTCAATAAAGTCTCAAAGGCTTAAATTCTATTATCATTTGTGAATTGTATACACCCTTGAATACATCTAAGGATCCAAAAATAAGAACTGAGATCCGGGACCGGAAATGAAGGATCCGGATTTGGATCCGAAAAAAACTTGGATCTGCCCATCCCTAGTTTTACCCTGAATTTAAAAATTAAAAGTTGTTGAACAAGAATGTCTAGAAAAGTAAATAGTGGATGCGTTTTTTGTTCATAATTTTTTTTAAGCCTAGACTGTAAGGATGTGGCCTAACACAATAATAATAAGGTAAATTTTTGCCATACTTTTATCTCTAAATATAGATCTTCCTTTTTGCAAAAAATATTGATGAGAACTGAAGCTGGGGATTCGTATTTACATAAAGTCACTAAGGATTCTTAGTCATCGGCCTCAGCATAAGTAGAGGCGGTAAATATAAATTAGAGGGGGGATGACAGACTATAATCAGAATTACAGTGGAGGAGAGAAATTAATCCATAGATTTACAGCACATAAAAAAGATGCGAATTCTGAAATTACTCTTTACAGTGATGAAAGAAATAAGAATTGAGACAGAAAAGGTTAAATACAAGGTATTCAATTAAAATACACAGGATAAAGAAGAGTAAATTTGAAAGTCAAGATAGTGAGACAGTTACGATTGAAAAAGAAAACATGAAACAATTGACTAATACCACAACATCATGGGATACTTGTCTGTAGTGAATATTAGAAACAAGTCATATTTCCATGCAGTAAAGTGACTGGCTACTTCTAATGACTGAATGGCAATTACCTACATGGGAAATTATCTCATCCATGTACTCTCAACTCTAACTTAATATTCACAATGTGCAAAAAATTAACTTTGTTTATTACACCAAACTATTCCATCAATAATAAAATAAATACAATTTGTCACAACTAACGATGAACACCAGACTTAAGAAGTGGCAAACAACAAAAACTACTAAATTACACCCTCATCATATACAACGTTTACAAAGAATGCTTGGAAGCAAACATACCTGAGGATAATTATTTTGGACAGGTTGTGAGACAGTATGGTGTCCAGAGGAGCTATTTGTTGCAGGTTGAAAAGATGAAAGGTGGTTGTTAGGCACTGAATTAGAAAGGAGCGTGGTAGGTCTAGAAGTCTGCACAACTAGAGTAGCACCAGTATGAGTTTCTGAGGCCATTGAGTGAGTCTCTGTAGAAACAACTGGTTGAGTTACTGTAGGTGTCACTGGTTTATTTTCCAAGGGCTGCTCTCCATCCACATTGGAGTGGTAACTCTCATCCAAGCCATAATCCTACAACACATGAATGGTCAAATTAATGATCAAATTCATCAGTCACTCATGTGAGATAAAAGAAAAAAAAACATAGCAGTGAATAGCACGAGGGGGGTCAAAGCCCCCTGATATATTTCAAATATATTTTGATAAGTTTACTTAAGGAAAATGTTAACTTTTTCTCCTGAAAACCATTTTTTATTCAATTCATTATTTGTTTACTCTGAACAACTTTTCCAATTAATGTGCTTGTTATTTTCAAACATGAAAAACCATGGATATAGTATTCTTCCAAAAATTTTCAAATCATAACTCTTAAAATCCACTGATACACTTCAGTCACAATGGCACCCTTAACTGCCCAAACACAATTTTACTCCAGATTTTCAAAAATTTTCACCCCCTCCCTTCCCAGCCTACCATTACCCAAAAATCTATTTTGACTTTGACTATTTTGACGAAGAATGCAACCATACTGCATTCTTATCTCCTCCTCCAGACACAAAATCTGGGCTACATTTCTGCATATGTCACTGGAAAAATTCTAAGTAGTCAAACTTGACCAGAAATTACCCATCGACTAAAAAGTGAAATTTACAGTGAAAAAAATCATTACACTGGGCCGAGGTCTGAAACCAGATTCCTGTAACTTACACCAGAAACTTTAAGCAGTGAAGCCTTCCAGGTATCCTCTTGTGCATTTCAAAAAGATTTTAAAGGAGCTAGATTCTCTAATGAGGCACTGAGCGATTAATGCCAAATAATTACTTCCTCCTTCCTTTACAGCACATATTTGCATGGCATGAGTACTTAAGAATTATCAATCACATGTGCAACGCAGCAGTGATTTTATGTGTGTGGGAGCAATTAATTGAGTTCACATGATTAGAACACAGCAAATTGATAGCACTTCTAGATAAAACTATAGAGGTAATTTTCAGTAATTCATTCTTATATTCACTAACAGAGGTGAACTGCACATTCAGGTCTGCTATATTTCAGACTCAACAACACCTGGCATACACACAGATAGTAAAAACACAAAAAATGAACAAGGAATTAACCAAAACCAAATATGAAACCCAGGCTAGGAGGGTACCTTGTGCTGTGAGTAATCTCAACAGAGCACAGAAGAGCCAAAATTGTTAAAAAATAAAATTAGCAAAATAATGAGACTAAATAGAGAATTATAATAAAGAAGACATCAAATTGTACATGAAAAGAGCATTAACCAAGACTAATGATGTAGAATAGAACTCCCAAATTCATGAAGGATGGCAACTGGTATTGTACTAACTCTCAGCAGGGTAAAATGCAACAGGATATAATTATAGCTTGAGATGAATGATACCTTATACACTAAAGGTTATTACTTGTTATTTTATCAACCAGAACCATGAGAACACTTAGAGAAATGGCAAGTAAAAAGCTTTGATTCTGATTGTACATAAAATTATAAACAGAACATGGTCATTGGAATTTTATGACTCTTTGTAATTAATAAAATGAAAAATTAAAAGGAAGAAACTGACTTAAAGAAAAATATTTCCTAACAGAGAGAGTATGAATTGAGGCTCATTCATTTACATTTCCCTATTATTACGTATACAGAGAAATTAATACAAGAAAACATCAAATTATAAAAGGAAGCACATATTTAGGTATAATACATGTTGCTTATAGCAACCTAAGTATAAAGGATGTATTGATAAACAATATTTAAAAAACCAATAACTTACGAATGCAAGAAGTGGTTCCCTAAGCATATATGCAGGTTCTTCAGTACAAATACAAAATGTTTAAATACTCCAAACTCCAAAGGCACTTTTTATTAGTATTTTTATCAATACATGGTTAAATATTACGAAGGCAATAACATTAGAAATACAATAAACACCAAGCAATGAAATAGGATATTCAAATAAAATATGCCAATGTTATTTTCAGTAATATAATAATTACTCAGCAGTCATGAAAAGATAAAGGTTTTAGCAGTAAACCATAACCACTAAAATATTATCCGCATAGAGTTATCATTACAATAGTCACAAGTCACATAGTCACAAGTAAACATTGTGACTCCCTGATAAATATTGCATAATTAACTTAGTGAAATGTGCTACTAGTAGTAGAAAAAAATCAACTGATTTTTTTCATTCACCTCCATTTCCTTCCTTTCTTCAAAACCTACCGTTCATGCATGTTCAATGTTAATTTGTTTGAAAAATTTTTAACAGTACCACACCAAAAAGAAACTAACCAACCACCACACTAAATTAAAGCCAACTCATGTACACAGTTTCATCAGGCACACTTTCTCTCAACTACACTAAGCAACTTCAAGCAAATTATTCCACCAAAAGTTTGACCAGAAAGACTAATTGTTCTCTACACATGCGATTCACCACCATCAAAGTTCCAAGAGTGGGAAGAAGTCCAAGTGGCAGGCAAGCATTAGATGCAACTACACTCTATAACCTGGAGATTGGCAAACTTTGTCAGTTTGAGGGTTTTATCCACAATTCAAGGCTTCACAAGGTCACAGGAAGTCAGATCTCTTAAACATATGATTATAGGAAATGAGATGAACAGGTCAGGTGATTATCACTAATTCATGACAAACAAGGTCAGTTAAAACTAGACACCCAAAATGTCATCAATCTGGACATCAAATATGCTATAATCTGCATTAAAAGCATTTCTGACTGACTAGAATAAAATACATTCACAATATTTCCACGTTATTTTGTCAATCTCTAGTCAGCTTGGCTAATAATGCTGCAACACCATTGCTAACACCTCAGCAAGCAACAGGAATGAACATTCCCCAATCCTTACATCCAAAACAGAACTGATTTCTAGTCATAGAAATTATAACTAGATTTCATTGGCTGAGAAGCATATCACTTTTGTGAAGCAACTGGGGATATTTGCCAAAATCATTCTGCAACTTGCACCCTTTACGAGCCACTAAGGGAGAACACTATTTTAGTGGAGAAACCAAATGAAAGAAAATACAATTTAAAACAAATTCAATATGCTGACCATAAACCTGACTACCGTTCATCTGGTAACTGCATTCTTCCTGAGAAGGAGAAGTCAAGAATATAATTTTTTCGATAATTTATTGCACTATGTTTTACCTTCTGATGGCGATAAAAGCAATAGAAAAAATATTTTCAGAATTATATTTGCGAATTTTCTTTCATTACACTATTGTCCATATTTTATTAATTTAACCCCAAGAGTGCCACGCATCATTTAAAATTTTCGCACAAAAATTGCATTATTACTTTTCTGAGAAAAACAGTATCTAATGGCAAAAGTTGAAAAATTATACCAATATACGATTAAGTTATATCAAAATGCTGGTAACCTGAGTCACAGAAAAGAATTAAACATAAAAAGTAAATTCTTATTTACGCTCATTGTCATATTTGCCCACAGTAGAACAGAGTAGCAGGGAATAACACTGGCATTCCAGAAAATTGCCAATGTTGCTGTGAGCAACGTCAGCTCTTTGAAAATTAATTCAAAGCTTGTCTACTCTCACTCACACCACCAAGAAGAAAAGACTTCAAACACAATACGCATGTGTTTCTAGCAATAGACATTAACAACTATAAATAATAACATTCCACTGTTACCAGAAAGTAAAATCATTTCTATAACATATTTTAAAAACTGGTACTATCAACCTCTACTATGCTAATCACAGAAATAGCACAATTTGCAGATTAACAACAATCAATCATCATTAGCATATGGAATTTATTAACTTAAGGAGCCTTTTCACACACTTGGTACCCGGTACTATCAACCATTACGATGCTTATTGCAGAAATAGCACAATTTGCAGATGAACGACAATCAATCATGGTGAGCATAAGGAATTTATTAAGTTAAGGTGCCTTTTTATACATTTGGCTTTCCGTAACTAAATATTGTCCATTGTGAGACCCTTCTCCCTCACACTACATCATTGCCAACCTCCACCTAAGCACACCCACACTGGTTAAAAAAAATATAAAAGAAGAAACGAAAAGAAAGAAACCTCGACCCACTCGCTCAGTCATCCCAACGCGCTCAATATCTAATAATCGTTACACCACGTGAATGCTCACAGAACTGCTGTTGCTCATCGCGCCGCTGCTTCCCTTGCGAGTGGTTGCGGGCACATTGGAAGAGTTGGGCGAGGAGGCCGTGGCCGCAGAGGCGGGGGCGGACGATGGGAGTTGCCTCCCAGCGAGACCACCCCTAGTCGCCAGGTCGGCCTTTGCCTTTGAGGCGGACACGTCGAGGAGTTCGTGAGGGGGTACGGCGCGGTCCAACTCTTCTTTCACTGGCATCTATGCAAAGCCATTCCAAGCCATGCAAGAGGAATTCCATTATGTGTGTGTATTCCCAAAAAAAAAAGAAATTGTGTGTGTCGTGCGAATTAGCAACGAAGTTGCGTACACTGTCGGGAGTGACATCAATCAGCAAACAACTTTGATGACTTATTGTGACTGAACAAAGAAGTGATGTGAAAGTGCAAGAGGATTCCACTGGCCAAAGGTTTGCATTGAGTGATTTGTGATCAAAATGTGGTCTCTCCCTTTAATTTGGTTACTTAGCCAATGATCTACAGATTCCTGCAAGCACCAAGGAAATAAACACAAAAAAACAAAGAAATCAGGAATATGCTTCATTCCATTTGAATGCAATTTGGAAGATTAACTGGCACTGCTGTAGAAAAATGTTATTTTTTTAGTTTAGACTTAGGGCAAAAATTTGGAAAAAGATGTAAAAGCTTGGAATACAATTCTTCATCGTAATTCCAATTTTATTTGCTAATCAGATTAATGTAAATTCCACTTACTCCAAAACTTCCACACACCAAACTTCCTTGGAATAACAGACCATTGAAAATTTGAGAAAAATTGGCACATCTCCAACGACCAACTCAAGTAATTTTATCAAAACCTTCAGAAACAGCAGGATAACTGTTGATTGCATGTAGCTTATCAGCATTGGCTCAGTCACCATAAATTACCTGACTATTTGCCATCATGTCACATCCTATTAGATAACAGAAGAATGTGTCCAAATCATTGAAGATATTCACAAGGGATCAATTTTCATCCTGCACAATTGATGAAGAAACAAAATCCAACAAGATGGAACAACAAATGTAATATTGTGCACCAAAGCACAAAATTTGTGAAGTAGGAGAACCATAATTCATTCAGCTCAAAAATATTTGATTTTACACTCCATTTCCTTTCTTTGGCCATCATCGACACCTCATAAATAAAAACTCTCATCAGCATAAGCATGATATTTGAAAGTTAGTCAAGAATTAGAGGAGAAACATCACAACGCCAGGAAACGCATGTTTCTTTTAGTAGGCACTAGGGTTTAGTTCTCTATTCTTTAGATACAAAGCAGAATCTAACAGAGAGGAGGGACTTACAAAAAACTCAATCATAGCAGTAATAAATTACTCTATGCAAGTCACTGAAAAGAATGATTACTCATCATAAAAGGGCAGACACTTATAAACAACTATGCAGAATTTGAACAGTAGATTTCAGGTAAAATGTTTTAGTACTTGAATTGTTCTTCTATAAATATTCAAAACATTGTCTCAACTTATCACCCAGAGCACTAAGTTTAACATGTGATGGTATGATGCAACTTTTCCAATTATCATTGCTTATTAGGTCTTCGCTCACATGAGTGCATACACATACAAAGCTTGTATTCAATCACTCACTTATTACTTTACAATGACTGTCCAACTTTGTTCCCTTCTCTTCACAGCTCATGTACACTTGTTCACAAGCTAACAAACGAGAGAGCAATGCTCAAAAAACTCCCTGGTTTAAAGAAAAATTAATAGACAAACTTGTGATTTGGAAATATTCTTCCATCATCATTTGCATGTAACAAAGGCTATCTACATCAATCCTGTACATCCAGATAAAAATCTAGATAAAATGAGTGCAATTCCTTAAACGGTAAATGGATAGAACAACCAAGGACAAGAAGAAAATGGATGTCACACTAAATTTAGTTTCAACATAAAAATTATTTCCAAAAGAAGAATTAATATCCCCAATGCAATTTTGATGGCACCTTAATGATACATCCCAGATTATGACACAACTTATACGAGTTTGATACTTTTCTCATCAATTTATTCCAGCCTGTGAATACAGTTGAAACTTCCTCAGTGAGGGATAGCACTAAACATCCATTTCAATTGGTAATGAATTTAAGTAATAAATGATTAACAAGGAAGTAAAAACATCAGCAATCCATAGTGCATGAAACACACATGAATACATGGTGCAATTAAACAGCCTAAAAACATTCGAAGTACCCAAACTCACAAAGAAATATTATTCTTGCTCAATGTCTCAATCAGAAGCTACTTGCATCTGAAGGGCTTGCTACAGCCAGTTCGATGCAACATATAATGCTACTCCCAATAGTGTATAATCGTTGAGAGTCTAGATATAGAAAATATCAATCACGGGTGAATTTCGCATAAAAGATGTAAATAACAATGAAATTAGATGCTTTAGAGTACTAATCACCACTCATCCTCTAAGAATTATTGATTAAAAAACAAGGGCCACACTCTCTAACTTGAACAATTCAAAGAAAGTAAACTATTTGAGTATTCAGGAATACATACAGTTGAGTGCCAATTATCCAACGACCAATTAACCAACTGTCAGATTATCTGACAATCATCCAGCAATAACCCCTTCCCTACTTTTCCTTTCCATCTCTCTTCCCTCCCTCCCCACCTACTACTGCTTTTGTTTACACTCCCAGCCAGCAACCACAAACAAGTATACATAATCGCTACATTTTGACCACACACGAGGTTGTCCTGCAGCAGGCTTTTCAATTAGGCAGATGCCAGTGTTGCATTGCAGATATTCTCCTGAATCATTGCTCAGCATTTGCACGATGCAAGTGATCGAGGTTATATATTCCATGGACGTTTTGTATTTACTAAGTTTCTTTTATTGATATAATTGATGTAAACTTTCAAATTCTCCCGGAAAGAAGTGCTTAGTGCAAGACATTTCTGAGAATCTGAAGATGATCGAAAGGGTGTCCAAGGGAGTCTTTGCATGCAATGGCACACTGCAAGTGCACCATTGAATTGGGGTGGTCCGTGACCATGACTTGTTCAGTTTGAGAGCAAACTGAGTAAGAATGAAAATACAGGACTCAGAATTACCAAGAGGCATCATTAATTGCCTCGGAAGGGATATGAGCCTAGACTAGCAATTGCTTGGGGCAGATAAATCAGATGAATTGGACTCTGAGGAGTTGCAGTCCAGCAAGTGTGATTCAGCAACCTTGATGTGAGTCTCACAAGTTAGAAAAACATGAAGCAACTTTTGATGATCAGCTGAGTCAAAGTCCCCACAATGGGTGTAATACATTACAATTATGAATTAAAATTCTTTTTCATGGGCAAACAGCACAAGTAGGTACATAAAAAGTAACACATTGCATATCTGAAAATAAGATTCGTCAACAAATGTTCCATGAATTGATTGAGTGTATTTATTGCATGTAACCAACAGATATCAATTGTAGTAAGTGAAATATTTTGGAGATTTTGGAATGAACAATTGCCTGATAAGCAACATTTCAGCATAAGAATACAAGTTTTTCATCACAAGGTGCTTAAGAATACATGGTGCCAAAACCAACGCCACAACTACCACACAACTTCAATAGACAACCCATTCCATTACCACACAGCGGAACATGAACAGATTATCCGTTGCTTAGGATTATCCAATTGTGCTTACCACTCCATTAGCATGGATAATTGACACTCTACTGTAATTGTAATGAGGCAACCCTGATTTCACAGGAAAAAATCACGATGGACTTAATTCAGTTTAATCAGATGCCTACTGAGTTGCTAAAAAAATTAGGATGCTTCAAACATCCCCGAAAAACACTGGAAGTAAAATGTTCCATCCCCAATCTATCCAATTACTTTTGTTAGAAACAATAAAAAATGGACAGTATAACACTGTTATTAAATCAGCCCATGGGCGTATGAAGTTGGCCTTAGTGTATTAGCAAGTTATGCAGTAACAAGACACTAATCCACTTCCAAACAAAGCCAATGACACTCTTGCTTAGGCCACTACCAAATCTTAAGATGTTGCAGTCAAAGAGTGCATAATTTGGAGGTACAATATTGAAGTAAAATATTAGCTTTTAATAAGAATGATCATTAGAAATAGGCAGCAATGAAAGTAAAAAGTAATTGCAAACAAATGCGGCACAAAATTGCACAGACACAGCATATAATGTCATTTCTTTATTTCGGTTACCAATAAAAAGATGTTCTATAGATATAAAATAGCTTGAAAGCTTAAGAGCCAGTAGGCCCAGTTTTCTAAAGCACTTGGTTTCATTACTATTCAAATTGGAACTTTATGGTTCTACCTGGTGCCGAAATGTGTAGTAGTGACCTAATTCACCTGTGACATCAAGTAAGTCAATTAGCCAAGTGAATTCACTTGCTAGTAAGAATCAGTAAACAATTCCCTCCTCAATTTCAAATAAGCTGATGCAATAAATATCATTGTGTTGATTTCATTACTCAATACCTCAGTGTTTTATGACATTCCATTTGTTGAGGGGGCATTAAAAAAATAAAATTTTCTTTGACACATAAGACTACCATTCAAGTAATTTTAAATGGTCACTAATGATAAGTACCTGTCAAATTTTAATTGTGTGTTTCACTCAAACTGTTAGTGTTAAATCTACTTCACAGCACACACAGGTTTTTCTTCAAGACATGAGCCAGAATGAATACCCTAGGGGACACAATTGTAGATAATCTAAATCAGACATGAAAACTCAATAAACCTAACAAATACATTGTAAGAGGTATTAAAAAAATAGAATGTATACTTGATGAAGTAGAATATAAATATAAAATATTGATAATAATATAAATATAGAATATAATAATAAACAAGACATTAACATACTTTACCCATGAACATCATAAGCAAGAGCAAAAGATCAGTCTCAAGGAGTAAAAAATAATCTTAAAATGGAAATAATAAGTTTAAAAAGTCCATATTTGCCACAATCATTCAGTCCAATGACACACCATAAGACGACTCAAACAAGCATTCATTTCAGCCAGATATACCACAGTTTCAATTTACAATACAGCACAGTACTACACTGTGCAATTAAGGACGTCAGGATTGAATTCGCAACAAGCATTCAATCGTAGAAAAGTTCCCCATACATGAGGTCAGCACTGAAGAGAAAATAATAAACACAAAATACAAAAAAAAAACATTTCTAACATCTAAATAAAGTCTTCAACCATGACTAACATCTTTTGAGCCACTACTATATTGAGGCTGAGCCATCTAAATACATAAAACTACACTAATGGCTTCAAGATACACATCAATCCCTTATAACCCCAAAATATCTTCTCTAAACTAAATCCTTTCACCCATATAAATTCAGAACACTATCAGTCCAAACTCGCTAACAACTACCTTCAGTTTTGGTATACACATTCATTTAAATGCTACTTAGTAAATATAAAGTCTTTTTAAGTCAATATTGGCACAGGCTATTAGAACAAAAACAATAGGAAACCATTAGTAGAAGTGAGAGGTTCAAAAAACTTATAGGGTAATCAGAATTGAGAGTGTGCCATATTTCCCAACCCACAGAATGTACAGGCAAATGAGATGCACTGTGATTTGACAGGATATTTTCATAAGAAAAGATAACAGTCTACATCTGTAAATTGATTTGACATAGACAATTTGTAGGATCTCTGCAGTATGACCTCAAAACAAAATTAATTTAAAAAATTATGAGATTCCCAAGTTAAACCATGAGTTGGTTCATATCATTCGGTAAAATACTGCTTCTCAGTTGTATCACATATGCAGAGTAATAGAGAAGTCATTTATTTACCTTACAATTTGTGACTAGGACCTGCAAAACTAAGGCTGCATCTCATATGTCCATGCATATTATAAGCCAGAAAATATAGCAAGAACAGAAACATCAGGATGAATAGAGATTTATGACCCACACACAATTTAATAAGTATGCAAAATCATAAAGCTCCTCCATTACCCAACGTTTTCCAAATGGTTAAAATTTGCCTCAAAAGACTAAGACGAAGGCCTTTGCATCACAGTAAATTGCACAGCCCCACTCACAAGTCACTTTCACAAGTCACAAGTCAAAGGAGAAGGATTACGAGTTCTTATATAAGGATGAAATAATATTTAAAAGCCAGGATTAATTATTTTATCATATATCTTATATTTAAAATGATACGAAAGAAATTATTGTATTCATTACTCTAATTCTGGACTGAATAAAGGAACATATAATTTAAAAAATGTCCATAAAAATTAAATTAATGAGACAATATTGACAGAAATCTTACATTCAGCAGTATAAGTTAGCAGACTGAAGACTGATAGTCATCTTATAGCACAAATATTTTACATTAAAAATAGCATAAGCATTTTTTGAGAAAAACAGTATGTCTAATTCAATTAATTCTCGTTCCTTAATGTGGGATATCCAATGAATTATACCACTAAAGAATCAGTGATATTAATTTATAACTTTCTCATACTTATTTTAGTGAAAAAATAATTTTAATCAGTACAGTAAGGGAGATTGAAGGAAAAAACACTCAATTCAGCAGCAGTAAAAATGTAGAACATTATTAGAAGTGACTTGAAATGAGAGATAGTAAAACTGTTAGGCCATAAATAGAAAAAGAGTAAAAGAACCTTTCTCTCGACAGTGGCAGTCTTATCAGTATCCTCAGGACTAATATCTGAAATCTCAGTATCAGATAGTTCTGTCTCGAGCTGCTGCAACAGGGGCTTCACAGGAACCTGTTGATAAATAAAACAATACATGTCCAACACAGAAAAACAATAGATCATGAGTTAATCCATAACTAATGCCAAATCAATGGGTAACACCACAACACTAGCATAACATAATTGCGGGTGCTTGGCTGTATATCAGAATATTAGACTTAATTGAAGGTAAATCAAATTTTAATAAGCATGTTACATGATTAGTATGTACTTCTGTTAATGAATGCCAGCATTGCAATTTTCTCTCAGATTTGCGACCGTAATCATTAATAATAGTTAAAATAAAAAAAGGGTAGTAAGGTTATCATTTTCCCTTAATTTGGAGAGTCTCTCCTGAATGTATTGTTGGCAATAGATTGCAGAGTAACTTCAGACATAATATATGTTTTTCAAGATATTCAGTCAAATTAATGATGCTTAATTGCTAGAGTCATGAAAATGTAGATAAAACAAAATTCCTGTCCCTCTAATTTTTAACGACCAGAATTAAGAAAATTGCAACTAATATTACACATTGATTACAGCAAGTACATGGTCATGGCAAGTACTAATACTTTACCTGGTTATGCTTCCTACTGAGCTGAGGGGTTAGCTGCCTTAAACTTGTGCTGTCATAAGGAAGATGAACAGGAAGTCCAGCTGACCTTTGAGTTTCCTGAAGTTCTTGCTCCAATTGAATAACCTTGTAAAAATAAGCACCATATTTAGTTCATGCAGAAACTACTTTGAAATAAAGTTTAGTTCATAAAAACTGACAATAGCAATTTTAAGCATTATTCTGGCAAAAAAAGAAAATATTCAACTACCTGTGGATGATTGATATGACTGAGAGAGCTTCTATGAAGTCCCAACCAACAGAATTTAAGGTATCATCACTCTGAGTTTCAAAAACAAAATAATATGACTTCGGGTAAAATTTGTAGTTTAATTTAAGACTGTGGTTATGATAATCATTATTCCTAATATTTCAAAAATATCTAGAACCTATATAGCAATGCATGATTTGCGATAATTCACTATTTCATGATTAAATAATGTTGAACTCAATGAAGCCATAGCTCCATAGCTTTTGGATCAACAATTTTCCATGCTGATAATTCTTAAATGTATGACTATTCTACCAAAGTTTGATTTTTATATGCATATACAGGCATAATAAAATTAATTTTTGAGAGCCTTCAGGGGATGATGACCCTTAGTCCTGTTCACACTAAAATTATTTCTTGAGAGGGGCTTATAGCACCTTGGTAGATTTATTAACTCAGCAAAAACAAACCAATGCAGAAAATATAAACATAATACTGTATACAAAAGATGTTATACGACTCTTGAAGCCTAAGAAGTAGAGTAGAACCGGGATACCAAGTTCCCCAGAAGAAATTTTCCCCCTTCTATAAGTTTTATTTATTGAGTTTTAAAATAAAATCCATAAGGTGTGGACTAATTTTTCCCACCTAGGAAGTCCCAGCTTAATTAGTTTTACCACCTAAAATATTCAAACAGGAGAGGCCAAAATACATATTTTCATGAAATCTTACTATTAATAACTTTTATTATGTATTTTTGATAGACCCAGTTCCCAACGTTTAATTGGTTTTTTCAGTGAAGGCTTTGAAAATATTTCAAATTTCCCTCTCAAAATTTTTTCTCACGTAAGAAGTTCCCAACTTTCTGGTCCCTGAAAAACTTCTTACCTGTGTTCTATTGCACAATTAAGTAGTTTACATGAACATTCACATTTCACCTTTTGAACATAAATAGCTTTATTTTATTGAACAGATAGGCACTCACTCTGTCTTTGAGAGCTTTTACCAGAGCATTGTACTCTGTATCTTTCTCCTGAAGAAGTTGTAAATGGAATTCTTCCCTGTGGAGAAGATCTGCTTCCCTCTGCTGGAACTCCCTCAATAGGCGCTTGGCTTTGCCATATTTCCTATCCAGGGCAATGTACTGCCCTTGTGATTGCTCCAGCATATCCTGGTAAGATGCCACTTCCTGTCTGGCTGAATGAAGATTCCTCTCTGCTTCCCGTAACCTGAGAGACATCTGACGCAACCTTTCAACATATTCTTCATTGTCAGCCACCTGGTTGGCTGGTGATGCATTGGTTCCATTGCCCCGCTCAAATTCATTGACCTGTAATGGAAGTTTACACAATGAACATTCCATACAGGTGCAACCTTCAGATTTCAATGCTTTAATCACACCTAATATGTATAAAGATCATATCATTTGTCACTCAGTGAGAAAATATGTCCCAGATCACCCATTTTATTGATGAAAGTTTACACAATATTACAACAAGTTCACCAAAAAACAACTTCAGCAGAATCATCAAGTTCACATAAAAAATGAATAGCCAGGGGAAGAGAGGGTTCAGACTATCTCCCCGAAAATATTGAATTGATTTTTAAAAAGATATAAAAGAGGAAGAAGTTTAACCTTTAAAACTTAGATTGTTGTATAGATTTAGTCCTCACTCTAACAAATTTAAAAAAATTATGTTGCAATTTTGAAACAAATAAAATGAATGTTTTCATTTCACGAGATTGCACCTTATAATCATAAAATATTGAATGAAATACCACCATCATTGCAATTACACCCGTAATGCTGACATGAAGCAACTGCAATTGCATTCATTATTGTATTATCAAAGATACTTGCACCAACTGATCAAAATTTTCCACCCCTCCTACTAAAATGAAATCCTGGCTGTCAATAATTGTTAAAAATGAAGATTCTCTCTTCTGCATGGTGCATTCAAAACAACATTCAATAACCCAAATGCCACACTGTAGTGTCTCCTCCATATATATGCTAACAATTCTAAATAAATCAACAAGAAGGTTACACTCACCCTAGCTTTTAATCGAACAACATCTGCCTCTGCCATTGCCAACCTGTATTGGTTCTGAAATAAAATAAAAGAAATTTGGAATAGCAATTTTATATGACATGCAATTTTGTTTAAACTAAAATAACAGCAGTAGCAGTAGAAGTGAAATTATAACTTCACAAAAAAGTACAAAATGTTTGCAAAGCTATCCAGAAACTGAACATTTCTCAAGATAAGAATAATTTAAGTCCTATTAGTGCTCAGTAATTGCAACAGAAAATCAATATTAACCCTTTATAGGGCAGCAGCCCCTCCCAGGGACCACCCTTCAAAATTTGCCGCCCAAAATGCAGGAATAGTTTTATCTCTCTCTGCTGCATGCATTAGTCACTAGAAAAATACCCATGGGGTTTTGGATGGCCTTGGGTACCGATGGTAGCGCTCCCTTCCAGGAAGAGGTCCCCCTGAGGGACCACTTCCTGGAAGTTCAGTTCTGGACCACGGTGGATCCAGCCGTGCTCGAGGACGTGCTTTTGGTCTTTTGGATTTTCTTCCTCTGAACCTCATTCTATGTCTCCAAAAGTTAGTATATTTAACAACAAATGTATACATTTTATATTAAAAGCATATATTTATGATAATAAGCAATGCATAGAATTCTTGATTATAACAGCTTTACCCTTCTTTGTGTCACAATACAAACCTCTTTCAGTATCCTCCTCAGCGTCTCCACTTCACCGGCATCTGAGTTGACCGAGAGGGGGTGGGTGCTGTCGGGAGGCGCCGGTGAGCTAGGAGAATTGGAGACTGAGTTGGTCGGCACAGGGGCAATGGGAGGTGTCATGGGAGAAGAGGGAGAATTTGGGGGTCGTTGGTTGGGGCCGCCCGGTGGTTCTTCTTCAGGGCGGTGGTGGTGGTGATGGTGATGATGGTGGTGGTACCTCGTGCTGCCATATGTCTGCTCAAACTGCTGCTGCTGCATTCGCTGCCTCTGCTCCTCTCTCTCCCGGTCGGCCTGCAACGCAAAATCAGCTTCCTTGAACAGTGCCCCATCATGTTTTTCAGAGGAAAGGAATATTAATGGGAAATTTAGCAGAAAGAAATAAAAATTACTTAAATTGCAGGAAAATGTTAAGTCTAACATTGCATACATGGGGTTTTTCTGTATTTATTTTAATATTTTTTGTTAATTTCAAGTGTATCCTAGAACCCATATTGAAGCTCATTTGATATACACATAACATACTGCTAGAGGAATAAAAATAATTATTGCAAGATAAAGCAGATTTAATTTTTTTCACACAAAGAAATTTCCAAAAAATTGTAAGAGCCAATATTTGAACATTGATCATTAGAGGTGACCTGCAGAAGCTATTGCTAATCTAAGGTTAAATAACACACTTTTTTCACATAAAATTTCACATTAAATAACACATTTCTGGCTCATAAAACATGCTTTTTCTCTAATAAAAAAAACCCACAGAGACCACCCAGCATCTAAAATGGTCAATTATATGGTCATATTTTGCTACAAGACCTCCTGATTGAATTTGGGTTTTGAAAATCTTAGTAAGAGAGAAGTATAAATAAGCACAATGAAATTTTGGATCATACTATGTCACCAAATTTGTTCCAGTTTTCAGAAAAAAAAATCACTTCTGTTTCAACATTACCAGTATGGAAGGGTAATAGAGAGATTTTTCCAAACATTGCATGTAACAAATGATATGGTACAAAGTCACTCGCACAGGTGCATCGAAATTCGCCTTGAAGGAAGATGGCTTGGTGGTGTAACTGGCTAACACACCTGACCAGCAATTGGGCGATCTGGGTTCGAATCCTGGTCAAGTCAAATGATTTTTTCATAGCGAATTTCAACCCTGGGGTAATAGAGAGGTTATTAATTTTTTTATGCAGGGACCAAAACTAGGGTGCCTCTCACAAGCCATAAAATACAGTAAAGGTCATTCATTTCATATACTGGCAACTCAAAGAAAACTCCAGACTCTATTTGATATTGTAACTCCACTGAGTTCTGAATAATGGGGTTTAATGAGAGCGAGAGAAAGAGGATGAACCTGGGTAACTTTGTAACCCTTAGCTTGTGAACAGAGAGGAAAGAGAAGGGAAGATGGCAAGATGGGAAGGAAGCAAGACGAGAGATCTTTTGTGCAAGGCACTTGGAGAGGTGAGGAGAAAAACCATCGAAGCTATCTTTAGGGAATAAGCACAGAGAGGACTGCTCAGGAGTCTGCTGTCTTCTCACTGTACAGGAGCAGCGATGGCAGCCACTTTCATCACAGAAAAGGATGTTACCAGCCAAAATTCCCAACACCCAGGAAGACTATCACCCTTAATCCCATGGATTTGGTCAGCATTAACAACCCAAGACAAATTCCTGCTCCAGCAACATTCTGAGTCTACAAGAGTACCAAGAACCCAAAAAATCCTTCTTCCCACGTCCTCATTTCTCCACTTACACCAGTCATGGGGTCATCAGATGCTCCACTGCACTAAGGAAGTAATGAAGTGACAGATGCTATTTGGTTATGCATTTCTTTACAGTTCATTTTCTTTCTTTAAAATTTTATCATTCTGGAGTACCTGTTTAATGATTCTGGGGTGCAAAGGCAATATTTTCTACATATGCAACTTGTTTTATAAAAAAGGTGTCTTTGTGATTTAATCTCATGATTTCTTTCAGTTGTTCATCCTAACTTCTTAATCCACACACCTAACACGTGAGAAACTAAATATACACCCCCTGCCACACGCCCATGCAGTGGATCGCAGGGTAGTATGTAGATGAATATCGCCATACACTTTTGGCTGTGCTAGTCTGGCAGAAAAAAGCAACCAGAGGGAGTGGCATTCATGTGGTAGCACTACAAACAACTAAAACATAACTTTCCAAGCTATATTTTTGTTTATTATTAATGAGTTTTCAAAATCTGTTTGCCAATTGTGAGAATTGATGAAACATGGAGAAAAGCAGCATAATTTTGCATGATATAAAAGTTGTTTTCATGAAAAACTCGTCTTAGGAAGCACTCTTTTCCAGGAAAATGAATATACAATCGACTCACTAGTCCATCTTAGTTTTTGAGGTATTACCACATAACCACAGGAACTGGAGTCAAAATGCATTTGTTCCATAGAAATAGAACTGAGGTCAGTTCCTATGACTGAAAAAGTTAAGGTTAAAAATATATATTCACCAACTAATTTACATAATGTGTACCTCAACTGTGATTGAGTATCCTAATGATTAGGTTTCAATGAAAAACAAAACATAAATACATAATAATCAGTCGCTTACCTGTAATGACTGCCTAATAAGTTGAGCCACTTCACTATTTTGAGGATCTTTCTCTCTGCCGATGAGGAAATGCACCAGGCCCGATGTGTTACGAAGTACAGACGCTGCATATGCTTGGGTGACACCCACTAAAGACTTTCCATCGACTTCAATTATTTGATCATTGACCTGAAAAAAAAAACAAAAAATACAAAATTTTTATTACTATTGCTCAAATGAGGAAGTGAGAAATGACAATAATCTATATTGAATGAGTAGGAGGCATTAGTCGAATGCATCACTGCCACTTGAGTACATTTACTTTTACTTGGATGCATGGATGCTCTTAAATTGCAGTGGATTATATTCAATTAGGTTTATGAGAACTTTATTAATGGCACACATAAAAAATAGGATTTAGGGAAGGAATAGGATTTTTTACAAGCTTTTACAACTTGCCCATAAGTAGAATACATTTATGAACGGCTACATTAACGTATGTTTACAGGATATCATTCTAAACGCATACACATACAAACGAGCTTGGAATTATTGTTCCTGAATGTCTCTTTCAAAACATATCCAACAATCCATTTTGCAGCAACAACAAGTAAAGTGATAGCTTATCATCAACATTTTAAAAATAAAAGTAAGTATTTTTATGCAAAGGTAAATAGAAAAATGAACTGACATACATACCAAAATGCAGAACCAAATACCATTAACTTGTGTGACACCGGGAAACACTAGATACAGAGATGATATGTGACCCAATTATGATAGGAAATTAGAATATAGTTATAATTAATGCATGCTTATTCATTGCAGAAAGCTGTCTTCCATTTGATCACTCTTTAACTATATACTCTACCACTAACTGATTTAAGTAAACAAAAATATGACCACTTTTAGAATTTAGATATTTAAAAACCATAGCAACAAAGATGCAGGAAATGTTTACCACACTGAAGAAAATAATAATAATTAATGCTCAGAATGAAAAAATAATTAAATCTAGGTAAACACCACTATTTACTACAATCAAGATACTTAAGCCAATGGAAATAATTTAATGAAAATAAGTGATAAGTAAACAGTTGAAGTAACACAAAAGTATATACCATTATTTCAAGAAGTGAGCAAAATTAGCAAAATTATTTGCAGTACATTTGTATTATCAATTAAAGGAAAGCATTGAATGATTGAGAGAATATTTGTCTACAGTGAAGAGGTATGCAAAAGGTAAGCAGAATATCAAAAGCACACCAATGTTTTAATGATACGAAAGAATCAACAATATTTTTGCAGTATGTTTTCAATACCAATTGAAGAAAAATGCGAAGAGATTGAGCGGATATATTTCTTAAGTGAAGTGAGAATTCTGCCTCATTTTATTTGCCACATTATGGCTTTCATTCAACACAAATAACAATGCCATTTCAATTCAGAAGAAATGCAAACATTGAAAATGGTAGATTGCTGCTTCATGAGCTGTAATATCATTTCTGGATACATTTTGGAAATCTATGATTAGCAAAGCTAATGTCACAGAGGAATAACCTCAAGAGGAGTTAAGTCATTTTATTTGGTCCATCACTGAGGAACTGTGAGAAAAAGACTACAAAAGCAGAATTTAAGGGTTAGAAACAGCAGGTTTTAACATGGGGGATATACCACCCACACTCATTTGCAGCATGAAATAAAACTGAATTTTGTACCTCAATACTTGAAGGAATGATTGAGTGCCCACAATTGCCCAAATCAAAGCTTTGTACATGGAATTCAACACTAAATAGCAGTTACTGTTCGTGGATTCACAGTTCAGACATCAGCCAGTCTAATAGTCTTCATTTTGTAAATTAACATTACTACCTTAATGTCACTCACCTGTATACGGCCATCCCTAGCAGCAGCACCACCTTCCGTTATTGTCTTCACAAAGATTCCAAGCTTTTCAAGACCAGCATCAGCACCAACACCCATCCCAATGATGCTCAATCCCAGACCCTCGGCTCCCTTTCTCAAGCCCACAGCCATCACGTCCATTCTTTCCACCCTCTTCTCAAGCTCATACTCAGCTGATGCTGCAACTGGATCCACATCTTCGTTTCGACGATCATACTCCCCGACAGAATAAGTGCTGTACACCTATAAAAAGAAATTAGAGTTATAGACCACATAAACCTTCATGGATGCATAATAAAGTATCAATTTACAGCAGAGATTTCTCAACATCACTATATCGATACAAATGAGTGAAACCATTCATTTCATTAAAATGACATGATAGATTCCCAAAATGTGCTCCACAAAAAAATATTAATTTTGATTTTTAAACACTATGTATATGCTAAAAAAAAAGCTGTATTCTAACTGACCTAGTTTTGAAGTGTGACTCCAAATTCAAATAAATACTACTTTAAACTATTCTTTTTTTATTTTTCTGAGATTTACTGATTAAAAGTCACTACCTAACCTTCAAATTACACAAAGTGCTCTATCCAAATTCAAGACCCTCAAGTGCTTTATCAGAGAAAAAGTTTGGGAAACCCTGCCATAGATAAAAAAATATGGCTTTGAGGGAGTGGTATCCTCTATGAAAGAAAGTAAATATTTCACCCTTTGACATGCTAACCCTTAGGCTGTGCCAAAAGATTTTACTGGAGTGAAATTAGCCAACTATCCAGGAAAAAAAATTAAAGAATACCTTGAAACTTTTTTGGACTCTCTAAGAAAAAATCAATGATATGAACTTATTAACAATTTGAAACACAATCATGAGTTGTATACTTGATTGCCAAGCTGAATAATTGAAAGGCCCTGGAATATCACAGTATGTCACACTTAATAGTCATGTTTTACGGAAGATATCCCAACAACTTGCAGCATTAGGAATCAAATGAGTTATGGAGAAGATATTGAATGAGTCCAATTATTATGCATGCATTATAAACTCAGTTTACACCTTCAACATTTATCTTGAATATAATAGAGATTTGGAAAGTTATAGTAGACAAAATTTGCCATATTGAATACAAAAAACTATTGTCTGCCCCAGTTCTTGTATATTAAGGGGCCCAAATATTAAATTTATGATAAAATAATCTTCATCTTAAGCTCACCAACCACCAAAGCAAAAGGAGAAATCAACTACAACATTAAAGTATAACCTGAAGTGCACAAATATTTGTGGAGAGACCATTGTTTTAAATAATAAAGAAATAAACAATTTACCTTGATCGGCCCAGTGCTGAAGGTAACTTTAGTATTGCGCTTAATGGGAATGGGATAGTCAGAGTCTTCAACATCACCCAATCCTTCGAATCCATCATCATCATCCTCATCTGTTTCTGGTAGCCCTGGGACCTCCATCCAAAAGTGACCGTCCTCAAGGTAGTGAACTCCATTCTCTACAAAAGCCTGGATGTCCATGGAGAAAACAAAAAATTACTCCCCCAACAACATTTTTCCCTTACTTGGCATTAAAAAAATTTCTTGGCCCGAAGAAACAAAAACCTAGGAAAAACAGATCCACATATTGAGGTCACTATTTACATTCAGACACAGGATCTTGAATAAAGTCATTAGACACTAATCTCTGTGCTAGAAACTGAATCTCACTTTGAACTAAGGTCTACTTTCTGGATCCAGTTGGCAAATAATGTTGCAGGCCCGAATTTTAACTGTCTGTCTCACAACACATACTTTTTACATCTCTGTAACACAAGCTTGAAGGCCAAAGGCAGCCTAAAAAATGACAACTAGCCTACTTTTTCTCCACTGCAAGTAGCACCTGTATACGTCACATGGAAGCTGTACATGTGCATTGTGCTAGATAGAAGAAGCACTACTAGTGCTTCAATGTCAAAGAAAAGCCTTAACTACAATTATAGAATACATGACTGTATTTCTCTTCAAAAAGTAATTCAAGGTGAAGCAAAACACAACATGTATTGCCCCTTGGTAGACATTAAAATTGTCAAATTAAAAAAAAGACATAATACCGGCAAAAATTTAAATGGAGGTTTCACTGTTATCAATGAATCATACAGGAAACATGATAATCTAGAACCTTAACATATGCCATGGTGATAATAATTTCAGCAGGAATTTGCAGTAAAAATTATTCACAGGCCATTATGATAAAATCGTGCAGGCTTATTGATTAATAGCCAGATTATTCAAAAAAGCTCTTGGTTTTTGCAATCAGGTCCTCATTAATTTTAAGGCTCCCATATGAGATGGACATTTATTTCCACACAAACACCAAGCAAAAACAATGCCAGGGACAATATTAGAGAAGCACAAAAAGTTCAAAAAGAGTAAAGATCACATCTAAATCTAGGGAACCATGAAAAGTAAAATAAATGGAGCATATAGATTAACACTTCCATAAAGACTGGGAGCAAGGGGGTGCAAAGTTGAGTGAAAGACAGGAAAAGCTTGACAATACACTTGAAGGAGTAAATGGCCAAGTTAATCTACTTACGGAAAATGAGCTTATTCTCCATTTTCTTTTACTGCTGATTACAACATTTATAAAATGAAGGCACATTAGTCTTTCATCCTTTAATCTGTTGAATATTTTCTTATAATAGGCTATGAAACATTGAGGTACTCTCAAAGGTCATATGCTAGTTATCTCCACCACAACCCACGCCATTTGTCTTAAAACATCACTATGACCTCTCAGAGTTGTAGCAGAATAAGCTATTCCATGACAGCAAACCATTCTTTGATTCATGCACAGATTGCTAAGTTATGAATTAAAATGTCAAGAAGTCTACATGATTAACTCAGATCAAAAATAAAATTTTGGAAAACACAACTAATCTGTGAATTATTGTTCTAAAAAAGTAGAGATTTCTGTCTTCATTCACTCTTATGCATAAACCACAAGTTCAATGAACCATTCTCCTCAAGTAGGGGACTTGATAGGAGCTCTGACAATGATGCTAACTTAATTGAGGAGCAAGTAACTTTTGAGTACCTTAATTTTATTTTGACTGAATGGGTGAGTGTAAGAGAAAATTAGTTGTAAGTTAAATGCATTTTTTTTGGGTCCACCAAGAGACTTCAATAAAAACAACTTTGGGTCAGCGTAAATGATCTCCATGATGATATTAGAAATTGGTAGAGGCAAATGCAGATAAACCTTTATTCAAATCATCAGAATCGATCAAATTAATTCACATAGCATAACAGGCCTTAGGGTGAGCTGGGTGGCGAGAAGGATGAACAAGGAGGAATGGGATATGGTTGGAGAGGAGAGGAAGCTCAAGGCAGAGGTTTAGAGGAGGCAGAAGAGATGGATGAAGGACATTTAAAAGGAAGGGAAATCATTTAGGGAATGTTGATGAGGGTAATAGAGGGGAGAACATAGGGGAAGTGTGGAAGAGGAAGGAAGAGGATAGGAATTCTGAAAGAAATAAGAAGAGGAAGACAATATGAGGATTTTTGAGAGGATCATGTATAGGAGGGAAAGCACAACGATATGCCAAAAATAAGGATGTTAGGATAAGTACTGAACAAAAACCTACCAATAAGCCAGTAGAATACTGAAATGAATGAACAGACCATAATTCATATAAAAATTCAATCAGCTCTGGATAGAAAAAGCAGAAGTGGAAAATATAATTCCAATCTTAGTAATCTAGAGTAATACTTGAGCAACATGACTTCATCTTTTCTACAATTTAATTATGAATTTTACCCCTATATAGAAGATAAAAGTAGATAAAAGTACACATCATATATAGCTTTCTTGTAATTGAATGCACAATAATATATAACTATACCTAGGGACCCTTGAATTTTGCAATTAGTTTTTTTTGCAATTATTTCGCGAAATTTGCTACTTGTTCCTTTTTCACATTATTTCCATAAAGTCACCAAGTTTTATCATTCTCATGATAACATTGAAATAATCCTGGCTTCATACATGGAGCAGCAATAAGTGTGGATTTTTTATTTTTTAAATAATTATTACTGTACACACCTTTTTTTACTTTTAATAAACTAAATTAAATAGAAAATTTATTATTTAATTTTGTTAATTCCTCATATTGAATTTCTTCAGCCATTGTCATTTCCTTTCAAAGCCAACTTTTAGTGTGGAAAATGTGATAATTGCAGATTTCTCCTGGGATTGCAAAAGGGGCTTCCAAGATCAGAAAATAATTTAACATCATTAACAGTTGTTAATAAGATAATTATTTAAAGTAAATCACCAATTATGACAAAATATAATGCTCAGCCTATTATAGGCTATCATATTTATAATTTTTTATACAACTTTATTTACCTCTATCGGCATATTTTCATGCCTATTCACCACCCTTTTTCATCGCTTTGTACAATTTTATTTACTGCCGATCAGAACTTTTATTTACCAAAATTTAGGTACCCTAACTATACCTCTTTCCCAGGTTGAATAGCCAAAAAAGATGCTTCCGTCGTGGTTGTAGTAGATGACGTAGAGTTTATTTCCTCCTCATGAGCAGCTGGGCCTTCCTGATCATTGTTGAGGCTGCTCACAGACCCCAAAAGGCCAGATTCTGATCCACTCTGAGACCCTCCACCCACATGACTGTGTGGCAGCAGGAAATATAAAAGAACCCAAGTTGGATTTAGATTGTACAATTTCTTCATGCAAGAGAATAAATTTCTCTTAATAAGAGTCAACTGTCTGTGAGTCATAAAGGATGGGAGTTAAACGATAGCAACAAAAACCTCTGAACATGGCACCTTCAAATCATCAAGACAAGTTATAAAAATCTGAAATAATTTGACAGACAGGAATCACTTCATACAAAATTCCAAAATGATTCACATTTCTCAAATAGAGAATGATTAAGATCAAAGAAGTCTATATTGATTTGTATCCTTTAAATAGTCTCAGGGAAACAAGCCCTTGGAAGCTTCATTTGGAAAATGTTACCTCTACAAGACAACAATTATTAATCCACATATTCATCAAGATCAATAAAAGGAAAATGATTCTTCATGATCCAAAAAAAATTATCACGGCACATCATTTTTGCTACACTGTGCATCACAAATATCTTTCATTATCTTGTCTAATTCTTGGTGGCATGAAGAGAGGAAATGTCGATACTTGCTCAGACAATGCTACAACTTGCCAACCAAATAACTGAATGATTGCCCATTGAACCGACAAAAGTTGAATCAAGTTATTCCAAACATTGATGTTAAAATTTCAGCAGTCATTAGGGAAAAACAAAGTGTCAGATCACAAATGGCAATATACGAGTAATTGAAAAATAACTTCACATAAAATGGATGCAGTTATTTCAGACAAAAACCAGAGTTAAATTAAGTTATGTCCAAGTAACTCAAGCCCAAACATGCAAATCAGGAACAACCAGCTTTATTCCTCTGGTTCGTGCATTATATACAGTTCATAAAATACTTGCTGAAATAAAGAAAGTATGATGAGTCTCCATGAAATTCCAAAAATAAAAACTAGAATAATGAGTAATAAGTTATTATTCATTTATGTCTGAAATGCACTGGGTCAATGGCATGTAACCATAAACATACCGCTTTCTGATTATCTTCAATATCATAACCACAGTACTTAATTCATCTGAAGACTGTTCAAAAATTAAAAAAAAATCGTAGAATTTCTTAAGAAATTTCCCTTTCCCTAAACAATTTCATATCCTCTTCAACTAAACACAATGATCATTTTTAAAATGAAGTCACCAGAATATTATGGTTAATAACTCCCAAAAGAAATACACTCCTGAAACTGGTTTGGCATTTCACACCAAACTATCTCACTGACACACATTTAAAAAATGAAATATTTTACAGACTTAATCCATAATTTTTCACTTCATGTTAAATCATGATTAGGTAAGAACAATAGTTAGTTGGGATATTGACTTACGAATACAACATACACTAATGAAACCTGCTGCAGGGAAGAGCATTAAAATGAGGAAATTAGGTATCGAAAAAATCATCTGACTTCACCTGGATTCAAACTTTCAGCTCCTTTCAGATTGATGTTGATGGATGTGGGCCAGTTTTGATTATGAGTGTTAGTCAGTAACCATTGTTTTCTTTAACCCCCACTGGAATTCACCTTAAATTAAAATAGTAGTGCAAGTCGCCAATGATTGGAATACCCAAATTCAATTTCTGATCAAGCTGCCAATTGGGAAGTGGTGCAACTGAGTAGTCCAACAGACCAAAATTGAAATATCCTAGCTTGAATCCTTGATAAGTCACATTTTTTCATAGAGATTTCCTCACCTAAGTGAATATATGTATATGAAACAAACAATTATTACCTTAGCATTACAATCAAAGGAGTAATTGATTTTTGATAACATAATGCAACAGAAGGATAACCCTCATTATTAGAAACTGTTCACGTTCTCCACAGAATCAAATTCTCCACCTCTGCATGAATTTTGACGCAAAGGTCATCCAATGCCATATGGGCTGAAATATTGACAACTTGTGCATCAAAATGTCAGCAGAAATGCAGAGTTAGACCCAGTGAAGAACCTGAACAGTATTCATTAACAGCATACACCAGGGAAGCCTATCTTTTGTCAGACAACCCTCATGTTGCGACCCACCTATAGTCGAGTGTGGAATCCTGCTGCGTACTTGAGGACGTTATGGATGAATCCTCGGCTAGTGAGGGAGTGTTGGCACCTGCTGCCACAGCCCAGTCCCCCTCCTCACTTCCTTCTTCCTCCTCCTCATCAGCATCATCACCCTCCTTCTCACCCCCCTCCTCCTCAACACCCTTCTCTGCCCTCCCATCCCTCCTTGCTACATCCTCCTTGAACGGCACTGCTTGCGGCAATGATGACAAAGATGACAAGTCGGCAGCCATTGGATTGAGCAATTTCTTCACCTCCTGTGCCTCCTCATCCGAGAGCAGAGACTGCGATTGCCTGCATGCAGACGGGGGTCAATGAAAGGATGCAATTTGGGCTCATCAGTTGGTGGCATTGGCTTCCCACTACAAGGAGCTAGTGTGCACCCAACCCTCCAAGTAGGGTCAACAAAATATGCCTGGCAACAAATCTACACAAATGGCTTAGCCTACCATGGCGTAATTTCAGAACGTTGCAGTAATCAGGTCATAGCCGAGTGCTCTACCGAAGACAGAACATACCGTATTTCCTACCATACAAGATGCACAGGCATGGAAAAAAACACCAGTTTTGATCAAAGAGTTGGAAATAACTAGTAACATTTCTATTACCCTTCAATATTGTTTACAGAGAACCAGAGAAGCAATATTTAACTAATTACCCACACTCATATAAAAATACAGTGATTCGAAACATCACCATTTTTATTAATGTCTCACTGTGGGAAGTCTTTAGGGAATATATAACCTTGACATTAACCATATTTGAGGCAGAGTGGTACACCATGGGTTTCTATAAAAAAAAAGCACCTCATATAAGCCAGAAAATACGGCATGTGCTTGGAATTAACCGTTCTGTGCCATGTTCCACTACTCATTGGTAATAAATGTAGCTTACAGAAGAAGAATCTAAAATGTTAGGTTTGGAAATTGCTGTTTCATAACAGCCCCTACCACAAATAGGCACTACATTTACGTGATACAATACATCTTTGTGCCACTAATAAATAATCCTAATTTTGCATCACTCATAATTTTCTTAGGTATAATATAAACAGGTTGTGAAATAACCTTCTGTTCATGAAAAAAGTTGAGATACCCAAGTTAGAGAAGTTGAATCTTGATAACCAGTGAATCCATGGTGGTGATATTGAACATATGTATATACAAGATTATTTATTTAGAGGTTCTGTACTAAAGGTGCAACCAGTCATGATGCTAGACTCTGCTAAAATGCATCAACTTCTATTTGCAGTGAAAAACCATGGAATGACGTATCACAAAAATGGTGTTATCACTTTATAAAAGAATAAAATTTTGCAACTACAGATTACTGCAGAGTGAAAAAGTAGTGAGAGACAATGCATTCCTAATAAGGGGTATATTTTTCAAAGCTAAAATCTTCATTTTTCCAAGACAAAATGAAAAATGCTTGGCCTCATAGTCAATCAAAATAAAAACAGCAGGTATAATGGTCTACAGTCTGTATGCTTGCTATGAAAATAATAGAAATGAAGAAGAGATTATGAGGGTATTCAGAACATGTGCCATGTGCTGCATTTCAAATGAAACTATCTGTGATAAATAGCCATAAAATCTCCATCTTCTGACATATTATGACATAATTTATTTCCACACAAATTATCATTAATTTTGTAGTGAAACAAAGTCGAGATGCTAAATGTACACCACAAGATTTACTGTGATTCACTGTTGACAATGATGTAGCACATATGTCCCCACAGAAAATGGGAGAAAATGTTTTTTTGGAAGGATTTGATCAAATCTTGAATCCATGGATTCAGTAAGACTCAACTGATCCTCAAATCCTGATCACATTACTTATTCTTTTCTTTCCCCTACTCCTTAAGCTGGCTATTGTCTGGTGGCCATGGGACTAACAACATTCCTACTAACCAGCAAATAAACAAAATAAGAGTTTAAACTAAATTTTTTAATCAGGAATTTATATTCAAGTCACAACAATGTGATGAATGCATTTTTTTATCAAGGAATGTCTTCTAAAACTTGGGTATCTTGACTTTAGCTAGGAGTATGAAGGCCAGCTTATAAAACACTGAATTTTTTAGCACTAATTTCACCTGGCTTTACTGATCAGGTTAAGCAAGATGGGTAGATTCCACAAAATTACGAGGAATCCAATGGTAAATGATAACCTGATTTCTAATATAAAATATTTTCCAATTGCTTTAGCACAACTACTTAAAAATTGTAACATCAGATCAATTAAACACAAAGAGATTGATACGCAGTCAGCAATACTTATGATCAATCAAACATGGAATGCGTCATGCATTGCATAAAATTACAAATATAGGAGCCAGAACACATTCATCATGTGATATAGGTATAGGTATTTTTCCTTTGCACTTCAGGCTCCAAAAGGAGAAAATTTTAGTTGCCTATATACCTTTCATGTCATAAAATCAGGTGTTTATTTTATTATGGATTCATGCCCTTGATTTGTTAAGCAAAAATACAAATCAACTTACATGAATTTTGTATTTATACATTATGAAACATAAGCTTATTATGAAAAACCAAACAATCATATGCCAATTTAAACTATTCTCCCCGTAACATTCATATTCAATGATTTCCTTCAATTTTACACGTTTAAATTTTTGACAAAGTATTGCACTCATTCCCTAAACTTGAAGTTTCACAGGAGTTTTTTCAAGAAAAATCAAAGGGAAAACCCCAGTGACAGGACTAAGATTGCAATACCTTCTCATCACAACTTTGAATGCAAACTTCATTCTGAACTAGGTCAGCATACACAAGGAATTTTGTATAAATGTACAATAATTTAAAGAAAAACATTAAATGTACCATTAAAGATCATTTTAGAGGTGAACATTTGCATTAACTATTCAGCCACACTTGTAACTATGCATAACCATTAATTTTTTAATCCAAAACCAATTCCAACTTTTGATAACTGTCACAATATGAAAACTACTTTACACACATAATTCGTAGCATAATAGATTGACACTTAAGGGGTCACTCACAATGTACATAAGCAGTTTCAGACCTGATTTAATCTCAAGTTCTTTAATAGTTAGACAAGCAATCACCATTCCAACCCAGTTCAAGGCCATCCAACTGACATTTCCTTGAGTGAGTTACAAAATATAAGCAGAGAAATATTCAAATCTACACTGCATCTATCATCACTCAAATAGAACTGCAATCTTTTATGTTCCCATTTTTGCATCCACTTATTCCAGATTAATACACTGAATTCCCCAAGTTTTCAATTCAAGAGCATTGATTTCTTCCCTTTAATATGTGAAACGCTCCATCTATCACCATACATATTTTCCATCGGCCACTCTATTCAGACTCACACTTGGATTTCAGTCAGACTCCTATAGCCCTTTCAAAAAATCAATTCAATGTAAGAGCAACAAGAGCATCATGATGTAAAAAAAAACTTCCCTCTAAATCTGCTTAAGTAATTGTCAAATGACCCCGAAAAAGTTTTTTCAATTCTCGCAATGAACAAAAACCAAACAGCTGCAATTATGAATACAGCTAGAAAATGCATATTCTACAGCATAGAAAGCATTTACTGAGAAAGCAAACTGTTATAGCATTAATCACATAAAATCTTGCCTCTAGCCATAAAACTTCATTAATGATTACCCAAATTTTTTTATGCATTCTACTTCTATCGTATTCTCCTTGGAAAAGAATAATGTCAACAATTAGTAAGGACATTAACTGAATTTGTACACTCACACTAAATCAAAATAAGGGAAATTATACTTGAGTTTGAAGAATTAGTATATCAGGGCAACAACTATATTTTCCAGGGTGCTTAAGGGAATTCTCTCATCAAAATGTTCTACATTGATTTATACAACTCATTCTAACCTTGGCATCACATGGTTAACTGTAGCTAGTAGGTTATGATTCCATGGCCCCCAACTCTCACATAGAGGAAAACATAATAAGAGTAATGCTTAGATAAGATTTGATAAAAGTGCTTCAAAGCTTAGATAATCGAAAGACAGTAATGATAATTTATAACACCCACTGAGTAGCTGGTGGTTTTTTAGGCCATTTATTTTCAGTATCCAAAAAATTACAAACATTTTACACCCATACAAGTCAGTACCTCATGAGAAGAGTGATATGGACAGATATGATGCATATGCATAGATATGAATAGAAGGATTGGAGAAAAATGGAGTAAAGGAAAATTTCTTAGAAATGGAAAGGAATAATGTGGGATGCACGGATCATGAGGAAATTCAGGGACTAAATTATAACTTCAAATTGGAATTACAACCACAAAAGGCAACCAACATTTAATGTGGAAATAATATGGACATAGGACTATTCAATAATTACAGATCAATGAACTAAAGTAAGCAAGATTACTGTGTCCTCTTCAGGTAATAAGGGTAAAATCAGAACAGATTTGATCACTGTAGCTTGGCCACAGCTTGTCCATAAAAATGTTCTCACCAATTTGTTGCTAAATTAATGCTACTCGTATCAATTGTTTTGAGAAATTAATTCAAATAAACGATGGAAAAACCCCCAAAAAAAGTTCATCTTAGGGTTATCAGTTATCTGAGGGTGCAATTTTGGGAACTAGTATGACTTCCACTCAGGAGACACATAAATTTCATGTTCGCCCATAGTCCAACCAAAAAATAAAAAAATGTTGCAGGCCTTTAGCAGTGAAGTAGGGGCTGATTAGGGGAGTAGGAGGTGGGAGGAGGGGAAGAGGGTCTGCTTTCAACTACATGCTTCTACATGATTCACTTTATATTAGTCTTCAATCCCATGTAACAGTGATGTAGCCAGGATTTTGTTTTGGGGGGTCCATATTAAGTACGGGACAGATATAGTAAAAGCAGGAGAGGGACAGAGAAATTCTTGAAAATGAGGAGCAATGTTACGTGTTTGGGCATTTAAGAGGGTAATTGCTTGAGAAGGCTTTCATAGCTTGATACATTTGAAGATGTTGACACTCCAGTTTTCCCACCAATAAGCATGGATACCCAAAACCCAGAATACCTACATTTTCAACTTGAGTGTTATTGTGACTGCAGTGTAACAGCTTTCTAAAAGATGTTTGCTTAGCAAATTTCTGAAAGAACGTAATACCCACAAATCTTTACAACAAAAATATTAAGTGAAAAATTTGCTCAGAAAATAAAGAATAAATTTAAAAAATGATATTTGATAAAGGAAAACTTTTAACATTTTAAAAAAACACTTTTTCCTTAAGAGCCTTTATTTCAAATAAATTCAAAATTGGAGAGGGGACAGAGCTACAGGTCCCATATTCGGAATATCAATAGGTGTAATGTTTTCACTATATTGATAGCACAACCACAACAATTTATAAAATAAAAATAACTTCTTCAAGTGGTGATGAAGAACACCTAATCTTAAGTAAAAATTGCAACTCAGATGTTTATAAGCCATTTATGTATACTGCTTTAAAAAAATTTTGTCAAACATTTGATGTTAATCATTGTGTATCTTGATATTGAATAAGATAATAATTTTAATAATAGCAATGACTTTAAAATTTGAGATATTCACTTCAAAGTAATATTTGCCTATCATCATGGGAGGGCTACTAACTCTCAGCAAAGGCTTGGTATTTGTCGAATGTACAATCCAAAATATGCAATGAGACAAGGAAAAGAGGTCAAGCAAGAAACACTCTAGCAAAGAAACCAAGCAAGCAAGAAATGTTCCACTGTTGGAGCATACAATTAGATCACAAGTCATGGAAATATCATACAATACAAGAAGTTGATAGCTTCAATGGGAGACAATATAAAATGTAGCGACATGTCAAGGTTTTGGTGTAGTTTTTTGCATTAACAAGTAGGATGTTATAAAATTGTTCCTATATTTAAAATATGATCTGAAGAACAAGAAAGAAAATTCAGCCAATTTCATATTTACACAATATGCATGATGAAATTCCAACCATGTTCGGCTTACATGCATTTGTGACAAATTTTCACACATTATAGAAAGAATAAGCATTGTGAGTAAAATTGAGGCTACACAAGTTATTTAAAAACACTTGGCCTTTACCGTGATTGCACCTCAAGCATAATATTCAATGCACATGCTGTCTTGGAAATACTAATTTACAAACAAAATGAATGTGACAGTAACAAATTCACACTGTACAACGAGTAGAGGCAAACCCCACATGAGTCCCACAATCAATAAGGACTTTGATTGATATTCTCCCTGAGTTCACAATACAAATAGGAAGGAAGACAATTTAACCCTTTCGTGCCAAGCGACGGGTATAGCCGATGTGAATTTTCCTTTGCAAATGAACATATTTCAGCTATAGCCGAAGGAGAAAAACCTACGCAAAAGACCTAATGACGGCTATAGCCGACGTGAGGGAAGGAAAGTGACCAACACAGGAGCAATAATCCCAGGTATAAAGTAAGCCTTTGTGACCCAGCTTAGCGACAGCCCAGACCCTTTCCTCGGCAAGTGACCTCGACCCTATGCCTCATCGGTAGCCTTCCTTGCTGCATGAATCCACAGTTAATTTATTGTATTTTCAATGGTTTTTCGGGGCAATTATTTTTTGCACACTATAAAATTTTTAGCTTAGAAATGAATTTTTGTTTTTTGCTGAGACTTAGCAAATTTCAAACGAAATTCTAGCGCTGATACAAACAGAGTTCTTCTGCGGAACTCTAAATAGTTTGTGTACAAAATTTTCAAATTTCCTCTCACATATTACAAATATTCTGGTTTTCTTAGGAAATGGATCTTGAATAACCCATTGCCTCTCCACCTTCATTGGAACCCCATTTTTAATCATTTGCAGTAATAATAGATAAACATTAAATTTTTAAATATTAAAGCTAGAATTTCATTTAAAATTGTAAAACGCTCAGAATAACATTAGGAATTCATTTAAAAGTATACACTTTTGGAGTATTCAGCAAGGGATAATTTGATAAAAACCACCGCTAATGCAACAAATTTACAGTGGCCTCCTGCTGAGAGAGGGGCTGCTGAGGGTTGGGGGGTCGAGATAAGTGCTCGGGAGAAGGGCAAACAGGTGAAAGGCATACCTGAGTGATTCGTCGCCACAAGGGAGCACCGTAGAGAGGAGTACAGAAAATTCTCATGCTACTCATAGCAAGGAAAGCATTTCCCTTCAAGAGGCTTCGGCCCGAAAGGGTTAATATTACTGAAGCATGACACGGCAAGAAGGTGATAAGATCAAATAATACCATTCACGTTATCTTAAAGTACACATAAAGGAAGAAAACTGAGGATAATAGGAGATAGAAAAGTCGCCAAGTACATACATACAACAGTGTGAGTTATATAAAATCATGCAGTGAGGGACCTCATATTCTACTACCAATATTTCTTAATGTGTACCAGGTTTCCCAGAGAAAAAACACAAAACAGGGAACCAAATCCATTCAATTGGGTTTCCAGAGGTATCGCCCTAATATCAACTCAAAAATCCCAGTCATCATCACCCAAATGCTCCGCTGAAGTCCATTCTAGAATGCATTCCAATTCCATATAATAATATCCATTGCAAATTATATAAATGCACACCCTCTCCAATGCAGAATTTCTGAAAATTCTCCTCCGCACAAAACAAATATATTATGAATGAAAACATGATACTCAACACAGGTGACTAGGTCCTACAGAAGACAGCTCCCATCAGCTGTTAAAAATATGTGCTAAAAATACTCACCTTATCCTTTTTTCCAGAATGCTGAAGATGTAGCAGAGACACAGGGGATATGAAGAGAACAGAATTATTAGTGCTTGTCAAGTATGTAGGAATGCAAAGAAGTTAAATATTAGACAAATGTTGCCAGCTAGCCAGTAGAAGCAAGAACAGCCCAGCCCACTCAAATATCAAGCTACTTATCCCACGAGAAAATTTCCATCACTCCAGTAAAAGCTGTGCCATCAATTTCACTTGGAAAGACAACATTTCACCCAAGAATGGTGACATAAAAATGCAATGAGATAAAGATAATGCAAGTAGTTCACTGCCCTTATGTATTCCACCCAAAGAAAAATGAGCTACAGGCAAGAGCTAACAACATCAAAATGACCTCAGACAATGACTACATCTTAAATTCCTACAGTATATCTGTAATGTTCACTTTGACATAGAGAGGAGGTGGTAATCTCGTGCCATAATAAATCCACAGGTTAAGCAAGATAGAAAGAAAAATATGAAAAACATAAAACCCTCTACAGATGATTTCCAATTTATCTCATGATCAGGTTCCCAAACATTGCCGGTCAATTATAATTAGCTAATGAGAGGAATTTCAACACACTGTTCTGTAACTAGTGCCATTCCTGAGCAATTTTAAGATAACTATCATCATCAAAATCAGTAAACAAAAAACTAGCACGATTAGAATGAAAAAATTAAAAAGCATGACAGATTATGGATAATGTCCAGTAGTTTTTACGTGATATGATTGGTTGCAGCTAATAACAGCCACAAATGGCCCCATAAAAAATTCTACAAAGCAAGCTTTTACTGAAAGTAATCTGTGACCAAAGTTCTCATTGACTGTTGCATTTTTTGAGCTAATGCCACCCTCTTAAACTTTGGACGTGAGTTCTAGCATAGGCTGTTCTCACCCTCGTAGATAATTTTATGTCTTAAGCATCATTTAAAGGTCAATAAGCATCCAAAAATTTAAAAGCAACATGCAGGCTATACAATGAAAAATAAGTTTTAAAAGCCTTTATTAAGAACAAAGAACTTGTTAAGTAATAACGCTTACATTGTTATGCAACAAGCATTATTTTTCACATTATTCTTGAGATACCAAATGATTACAAGTCATGAAATCATCTTTGGATGCATTATAAAATTACAGATTCAAAATTATTACTTATGCTTGGTTCCAAAAAGAACTTTCCAAAAGCATTATGTTGTACCACAAACAAGTTAGTAATGAAGGTTCATTCACGAGTAATATGTATAGTTTCAAAAGTTTTCCGAGAAACTAATTTTGATTTGACCACACACACAATGAGTTCTACTTTTGAGAAAGCAATAGCGAAGTTTATCAATAAACTTGCAACATAGAGGCAGAAATATATAAAAATTTGAGATAAACTTATGAAATTGTAAAGAGAAATTAAGTTCACGAGAAAATAATTTAGAGGAAATAATGTGCATTACTTCATTACTTTAACATAGATGTCTCAAAGTACATTTATGGTTTCATGCAAAAAGTGTCAACCATGCTTTGAATGTTTTCCATTGATACTGAAACAGTGAAACCTTAATGTAATGTAATATGCTTCGCTGAATAACGATTTCGTCAACCACTACTCATAGAGAATTAAACAAAGAGGCATTTTACAGAGTGGCATTCAAGAAATAACAGGATCTTCAGACAGGAAATAGAAGGGCAGAGAATTACAATGGAATGACAGAGGTAGCGTCAATGGAAGCATCACTTAGAACTGAATTGTCGACCCTTGCCATGCAATCTCCACAAAAGATAACATGGGGCATGTGATTTAGTGTTGCTGCATCACACTACCCCATGAATATAGTCAACCTAACTGAATCAGGCACAAGTGGAGCCCACTTGAACCCTTGCACTACAATGGCATTTGCCTTTTTTACTCTCAGAAAGTTGTTATTTCACCAATTTACTTAAATATTTTTCTGAGTTAATTATTGCACCAGGCTCCTATGTCAATTTCTTTGTCCTGATAATCATAAATTTTTGCCTGCAGTGAAGTATAAAGAAAAGAACTTTTTTAAGAGTAGATGTATCAGCACCATAAGAACTAGAGCATTTAAAGCAATCTACAAAAGACAATATGTCAGCACCTTGAGCATATACAGCCAAAACGTTATGCTTCTGCAACTTCAATTTTATGACCAATAGGTCAGATAGGGCTGCTAAACAGTTAAGTGGTACGCAACTAATATTTTCCAAGAATAGTAACTCACTTGGGGAGAGTAAAATTGAAAATTCTATTGATGTTAATTCACTATTACTTTAACAATTTTGATTATAGCTCCACGTATGTTGAGAATCTACATTTTAGAGATTATGTACATAGAGAAAACTATCATCTTAAGTCAGCAATCCATGTTTTGTTTGGTGCAGCTCTCCACTCCATTTTCAATTATACTGATGGCTTTTTATAGAGAGCATGAGCTTAAAAAACATCAAAGGAATCAACTCTCGAAATTTGATTTGATGTAAGTTAGTAAATATGGATTTTAAAGTAATGCAGAACTCGAGAAATTAACTAAGAAAAGTACACTACACACAACAATGAGGAGGTATATAGTGTTAACAATTACTCTCATTCAGGTCGTATGCTATCACATGAGTATTGTCAGTTAAATGAAGGGGTCATACTGCAGATGAAGAGAGGATGGTTGACAAAATGGTGGTACAGACTCAGGTGAATTCACAATAAAATAAATTAATAGAAGGAATATGTTCCCATAAATAGGTGATGCAGTTATATGATGGCCTTTTATTTTAGCTAATAAGGGATCTGAAATCACTTACACAAGAGTGGTCAAGGATCTACGCCTTTGAATACGATGAATTTTAAACTTGATGGAAACAATGTAGAGAAGGAAGAAATAATTCAAGCACCATAAAAATTATCATGTAAGTTGATGCTAACTACGAAAATGAGCAGAGGAAGTTTAAAGATAATCAATCTACTGTTGGACGCAGGCACTCACAAGGGATACTTTTCACTCACTTGGCACTTAGCATTTTCTCTGCCTCATCTGGAGTCATAGCGTCGGGCTCTTGATTCTTTGAGTCATCCAAAGAGGCCTTCGATAACACGTCATCTCCAGGCTTTCCAGAAGAGAAGGCAGCATCTGTGTTCACCACCGGCATTACACCATTCACTGAAACTCCACTTTCCCAACATTGCTGATCTGATTTCTTTAGATCATCCTGCAATAAAATAAAAAATGGTGAGAACAGGAGGGATGAGATATTACGGTTACCACCATGGCTACAGAAAGAAGTGTACTTGAAGATTTTCAATATTATTATTAAAAGTAGTCTATCAATTACAGCAGGTTTAGACAGAAATAAATTGACAGCTACTAATGCTTAACAGCCCAATGCATAGAGATGAGTTAATACCATGGTACTTTAAGAAAATTACCATATTTTCCATAATTTACCACAACCCCTGAAAATTACCATGATTTTCAGTAATATTCACCTCCGTCTCAGATATATTTTATACCGATATATTCCAAGCATATAATTTAAAGCCAAGTCTACATATAATTATGAATAAAGGCATGCACTACTCATTTGTGTAATATTTTTAGCTGTGGAATATTTGTGGGGGCTATCATTTTTGATGGTTTGAATGAAAATTTTTCATACCAAAGAAAAGAATGCTGAATTATATGTGGGCTACCATATTTATTTATAAATTTTCTTTACTTCAAATACATAAATGTAGCAATAGTAATGGTTTCAATGATGTTAACCCTTGCTATTGTCATTGGCTTTCCGACTAAATCCTCTCTTAGCTATTAAATGCATGCAATTAAAAATTACCAGAAAATTAAGTTAATTTTCAAAATTTACCTTGATTTACCAGTTATTTACCTCAAATTAAAATTACCCTAAGTTACCCATCTCTACCTTGGGTCCTTGCAATGTCATTCTTCAACTTATGACCAGTTATAATGGAGGATTGGTCTTGGTTGTATGAATGACTTCACACACCTCTTTCAGCCAACATTTCATCCATTCATTCACTCTCCGATATTTTCTTTCTGGGGAGGCTCAAACCTTAGCCAGAAGTTTTTCAAATTCAGAAGCAGGCCATCGGAGCTATCCTTAACCTATCTTTTACAGTCCTGCAGGCCTCATTTTCATGAGAAAATTATGCCCATAGCTGCTCTTTATGCATACAATTTAGTAATTTTTGCTATGGAAAATATGCATATTTATGAGCAAAACTATGATGCCAACCAACATGATACACACTCAAAGTGTGACATACATATTGAGGCTAGAGCATTGAAATTATGCAGTGAGGGACCATAACACCAGGGTGCCAAATTTATTAACTTGCTCCTTCCCTACTCAAATGCATCCCCTTCCGATGAGTTCAAGTGTAAGGTAAAGGGACTCATTTCAATTAAACCTTTATACACATTGGATGAATTTTATACTCTATGCCAGGAAAAGTCCCCAAATTACCTTAAACTTACATAATGCCTTTCTTTTCTCTTAATTAAGTGCCAAACTTATTATTAGTCCATTATTGTAAAATGATATTATCATGAAATTGATGTCTTCATTTTTCTGTTTACTTGTTTTCTATTCAAATGTTACTTGCAAGTGACCTCTGAATTTATGTGTATCTTCTTTTTCATCATGTTAACTTGTTTTTATGTATCTATTGCTTGTGGAAATATGCAAAAATGTGCTTGCAGTAAATAAAGATTTATTATTATTATTATCCTTTACCACCATTCAGTTACAATCCACTCATTATACTGTACCCAGCCTAATTACCATCTAAAGCCCAGAATATTGGGAAATACATCTGTGAAACATTGGTCGAAAGAGGTGTTTGAGGTCATTTATACAATCAAGATCTATCTTCCAAAATAATTGCTTATACACATAAAGTGGTCCAAATCGACAAACTTTACAGATTTTCAATATGTTACAGTATATACCTCTCTTCATCCCATTCAAGAAGACTACTCTCTTTCTTCCCCTCACCCACAGACCAAAAATAATCCCAAATGTCACAGCCTTCAGCGTACTACCAATTCCAACCACCCACTGGGCGTACTTATATCTCATCCAGCAGCTTTTTTATTTCCAGCACTTTTGATATTTGTCTATTTTCCAATTATCAAGAGCAATAAACAAATGCTAATATCTTTAATTCAACCCTGAAAATGAACCACAATTAACGTAGCCTCTAATAGACTTCCCTAACTTAAATTTTCTCTGATTCATATTGAAGGAATCTGGGCAGGCCATCACAGATGTAGTGAAAACAATGTACTTTGTTGATAGAGTGAAAATTTTCAAATACCAACTCCTGTGTTCTATTTCAAAAACCTTGGAGGGAATGAGGTCAATATCCTTTTTCTCAACCAAAAATCTTTACCTAATGACGACATGTTGAGGCTAAGTGGGTAGTCAATAAAAAAATATCATGTGAGAGTGGAAAATGTATTAAAGTTGGGACATAGCAGATTTACTACACTCACTACTGAAATAACTGGGTGGGTTAAACTAAATAGATTCCATCCATTTTGTCGCTGCACTGTTGTCTGGGAACCCACAGAGACAACGGGGGCTTTCCTAATGCAACAGAGAAGAGAGATGATTTATCCTTATTTATTTTCTTAACATTTATTAATTTTTTCATGTAATCTATCCGGGTGCAACGAAGTGCATCCGAGTCACAGAGGATAAGGTGAGAAGAGCAACTTTTAAATACTGACAAGTTCACCTGTCATAATTTGATCGAAATCATCAGAGCTAATTTCGGATCGCGCTAGATCTTGGATGTCATGGCAGAGAAAAACATTGAATAAACATGCTTAGGTAATGGATTCAAACAGTAAATACATCTCATGCTATGCATACGCCTATTTCCTTGCATTCAATCACACTGATACCCACGATTTTATTAGTACCTCTACCAAAGAAAAAAAACTATGTCGACATGGTCGAACGATGAAAACAATTACGCTTCAGGACTCACTGTTTCTATTAGATCAATATACATCGCGGAGAGAGGCACCAGCGCTAATTGAATGATTATCGCGTCAGAGGGTGAGCCGGTTGAGAGGAGAGAGAGAAAAAAAACAACACGAGATTTTTGACGAGTCTGGCAACGCCGCAAAATGCGCCCGATGGTCGTGAAACTAAAATAAAATAAACCATTCCGCTCTCTCGATTTTCCAGAAATATCCCTGCTCCGACGTGAGAAAATACGTATAAAAAGCACGCATGGGCGACGAAGACACTCATTTGAGGATATTCACACCACAACAATCCGCAACATACACTCTCCATTCAATTAAAACATTCCTCGCGCACAAAATCAAGGCCCGAAACGTAGGTACGTTCGATGTGATACATTTAGTTTTTTTTTATCTTTCCAATTTCTTTTTAATGAATTCTACATATTTACATGCATACCCTATGTGACTAAATATATTATTTATTTAATAGTTCGCATGAACCGGTCAGATCCGCTACTGTTTTCGCATGGTACGCAAATGTAAGTCCGACTCCGCGATTTTAAGCCAAATAAGAGGGTGCAATGAAGCCCATCGTGTGAAACTGCAACAATTCAGTCCCGTTTAAAACATACATCACCCGCGTGAGAATATGCGCGAACACTTGCAAAGGCACAGAACTGAAACTGGCGCCTATGTTATGGACATGTGTTCGCGAAAGCTGACACATTCACACGATGCAAATTTGTAATGAACGTTAGTTCACGCATTTGCTTGCACTGCTATCGTGTGTGCAAGTCTTGAGAGGCTGCCCCTAACACCAAGCCTCTCTTCCCGTCGCAGCAACACTGTATGTATCAGCTCGCGGCCCTTGCTTCTCGCGACCAACTGGCAATTTACTGGCCCCGTTGGAGCTTCTCTATTTGATTGGAGAAGCAACGGATGAGGGACGTGAAAGATGGGACATGGGAACGCTCCCTTCCTCACTTTCCTCGGGAGGGTCGCGACACCTCATCCCCACTGGACCGCGAACTACAGCTTCCGCCTTCCACGATACCGGCACAGAAAAAAATAGCATCCTGGTTTGCGTTGCCGGTCAAAGATACCATCGTCTCGAACGCGCGAAAAAAACATGGAGGGGGAAAAATGCATAAAAAAGTAAGGATCCCGGGTAACAGAGCAGCTGACAACGACGGTTCACTGGCAGCTGGTTAAGTCCTGGAGGAATTTAAATGTCCCTTCCGTCGGGAGACGATCAACCATTGCGTTTTATGCACAGGGTTCCAACACTCGGAGATCTCTCATTTGGTCAACTAAAGGGTTCAGAAAAGGAAAGAAATGTCAAGGGGGTTCATTCACACGGACAAGTAAACGTCACGCAGGCAGAAAAGGATAGAGCCGTAACCACCGTAGAAGAATAACCCGAGATGGACTATTTGCCTTTTCAGGGTACATATGCCCGCGGGAGGCAATAAAATTTTTAAAAATATACGTTCAAAAAATTGATCAAAATTAATGTAGTACATTTGAACCCTGTTGTTACGATGACTGCCACAATGAGAGTCCTCGGTTCAACTCCAGGTGATGCCCTTAGCTACTACTTTCACATCGTCATTTTACAATCATCCCGGAAGAAAGTCATGGCAGTATGTTGGTGCTCCAGCTGATACTGAAATGTCACACTATCTGACTAAAAATCTCAGTTTTTTCAAGAATATAATTATTTCCCGCAGAGTCGAACCGGATAAAATCAGCGAGATGAAGTTGCGGGGTTCGAACCCGAGACCTTTGTGTCGCTGCATAGGGGCGTTACCATTATGACCAGGTTACCGCGATCGGCAACCATTCCGATGCGTAGTCTATTGGTGATGAGCAGGCTATAGCAACAGCATTACTACCATGAGCGTTTGAACACAATTAGGATGAGCGAAAGGAGGCATTTTGTCACGCATGAAAAGTACATACGAACAAGAAAAGTCCAATACCGACAATCACAGTTTTTTCCGGACCATAATTATTTCCCACAGAGTCGGACTGGATAAAATCAGCGGAATATGAAAATTCCTGCTTCATTATTGGAGTCCACATTGTTAGAATCCACCACGAGGACTCACCGAGGAGATGCACAGTACGGCTCCCAGGTTGACGAAACGAGGAAACGACTCCACACGCACACAGGAGACTCCGGGAAATAGGCGAGCGAGTATCCTGGACCTACCCAATGGCACGGGGCCCAACTCGAACAGGAAACAAACACACACAACACAGACGCGGGGCGGCGGGGTGCAAAAATAAATGTTCCAAGGCGTGGAGTCTGCGCCACGGCAGGACCATTCAAAACGAGGCGAGAGTGAGAGTGAGTGAGGGACGGTCTCGTGGGGGCTGGCTGGGCGGGGAGGCGGGAAGACTACGACGGCGACGACCGACTGCTGCTGTTGCTGGAAGGTCTGGCGGTCCCGAAAGACTGGCGCGGCCGACGAGAGAGGGAAATGAAGGCGGGAAGAGAGGGGGAAACGGGGGGGGGAGGAGAGATGGAGAAAGAGAAAAAAAGGGGGAGGAAGAACCAACGAAGGAGTGAGAAAGAGAGAAGGAAGGAAGGAAGGGGGTGTACAAGGGGGCAAAGGAAAGAGAGGGGGGAAGAAGGATTGGAGTGTGGCCATGTGGGAGGGGTCGAAGGGAACTTATAACTAGTGGGGCGGGTGGGGGGGTGAGACTCCCTCCTCCACTCCCGGATTAGGGAGCGGGTGGAGGGGGGGGGGGCAGGCGAAAGAGGAAGTGTCGTCGGGGATGGGGAAGAGGGGACACACAGGGGGGGTGGACGTCAAAGACTCAGCGCGCGCCGGGCCCCTCGTTTTCGGACCCCCCTAGTGCAAGAGCACCGATCGCATTCATGAGTGAAAACGCGGGGGAGGAGCACATAATACCGAGAGAGTGATCACAAGACGAAGACGCCCGGCAATGGTATACATACAACGCGAACTTCGGCTTCAGTCAACGATCCGCCGCGAAATAAAAGCACCGACATCGCGAAATATAGTCGCGTCGCTCCACCAACGGCATTACAACGCAACTCCTTTTTTTCCGAGGTTTTTGAATGAGCAAAATTTTCGAGAAGTGAAGTCAAGAAGGGTTTTCAGAATCCACTTTCATGGTCTATTCTCAAAAATACGATTTCAAGTACGCGAGTGTAGTTACTTTGGGAGCCGACGGAGGTAGCTAAGTAATAACGCTCCTGTCTTTCAAAATAATTCTATTTCCACATGATATCATAACTAATATGCCACACATTTCAATTTTCCATACGTGCAGAATTCTGCGTTAAATAACCAGGACGAACCAGCGGTGATTTATGGGTTTCAACTTGAATGTCCAATGTCAAATTTACAATTTCCTTGGGAGTTTGGGAATATTTATGCTGGGAGCCGACAGAGGTAGCCAAACTGTTAACACTTTCGTCTTCAACTTCAACAAACTTCTTTTCGGCAACTCATTACATGTTTTTTTCCGCCAGACGTAATAAGTAAAATTAGGAAACATGTCAAACTTTTCCATTGCGGTATTCCGGGTCAAATATCCATGCTGGACTATCGATGGTGAACGAGAAAACGAAATATAAGATGTAGTTCTTTCTCGGCGAATTATATTTATAAATAATTCTCGGGATTCAAGCCGAGTAAGAATTTTGGCTGGTAAAGTTTCAATGGAACACTCTCGTTGAGTGTTCCCTTGAAACGTTAGCTGCCAAAATTCTTTCTCGGCTTGAATCCCGAGAATTATTTGCAAAGAGAAATCAAAAGTTTGAAAGTAATCCGTATATCAGGTTTTAACACACTCTTAAAACTACCTTTTCAAGTTATGGGTGAAAATATTCGTCAATAACATAAAGAAGCTTCAATTAGCGAGTGTGTTTCCGAGATACACTCAGACTATTTACTTGAAATAATTATTCCGCGATAGAACAACGAAAAGTGATTTTACAACGAGTAGTATTTTTTTGCAAATGTAGCACATCGATACTTGGGTTGAAATAAAATTTTTCACCAGAGGAAGATTGTGAATATTTGCATTTGATCCATAACGTTCAAATTCTACGCATTATATCCCTTAAATTCTGAATTTGTCTCACCACTATGTTCTTTCCGCACCCATTTAGAGATTGTGGTAAAGATTGAAAAGAGAGATGACGTATTTGGAGACCACACTCAATTTCAAGTCGATAATGTCCCACCATGGGCATTACGAACAACTGTGACCGAGAAGACGCTCAGGGGGGAACGAACCAACCTCGTCGACGACAACCGCCGAGGTCTTGCGGCGAAAACTCACTCGCGGATCAGTGGCGACAAACCCGTCAACCACCGTATGAGGACGAGCAAGAACGTTTACGCCGGCCTTGTAATTGGCGGGCACGCACCGATGGCCACGGGTCTCAGCAAGACCGACCGACACGGCATGCCGGTCGCAGTCGGATCGGCGGGCCGTACTCTCAGGGATCCGACGGCCCGTGCCATGCAGGGTTGGTATCGCATTGCAATGTAAATGTCACGTCACCTGAGACGAGTCATTGAGCACATCGCATTATTTCGCAAGTCTTCGCATTGTGCATCCTAAATAATGTTATTTTTGCGATTGAAATCTCTTTTGCGCCAAATAAGACGGCAACCACTGCATACATTCTCCATTTATATGGCTGTCAGGAAAATTAAATATTGTTACAGTATAAATTGATTTGAATAGCTGACCGCACACAGCAATTTGCTCAAAATATCGATTCAAAAACTGTGAACGTATGCCATTCGCAGTAATTAAGATAGGGATTCAGTGATTTTTCCCAAACATTTCCGCAAGAATCGAACCACAAAATTAAAAATCAGGTAATTCATGGCATGTATCGCGATTTAAACCTTTTTATCCTCGCAATCTCAACATCATAAATAAGGATCATACGCGACCCACACGCAGTAACTACAGTATCATACAATCATTTCTCTCTAACACCCTTATCGACCCCCTTATGGATCGGAAGGTGTCTATAGATGTCTAACAAGAAAGAAATTGCCAATTATAGCAGGTCGAATGATATCGCATATTGCTTAAAAAAATGGGCCGCAAGGTGTGGCCAATTCGCAATGCATTATGTAATGAAAATCGCTAGCTCAGTCGAAATAATGCATCATCAAACATCTCCACTGACGGGACCGAGAAAATGGTGGCGAGGTGTATGTGTAATGCGCGCACCGCCCGCTGCCCAACGACTGAGGACATAGTCACCGAACATAGACGGAGAACAATAATATGTATCGCAATAAATAATATCGAATCATAAATAATAATATCGTATCGCGAATAATAATTTCGAGTCACAGATAATGATAGATACAATACATCGCTTCATATACGATACGATACATACAACGATAATGATAGATACAATTCGAGTGTAATCGTAAATGGCATTACATCACAGGTCGAATCAAATCGCACGCCGCGCAGCATGGCACTCCAGCCGCAATTCGCAACGCGATATCTAATGAAGACCGCTTGCCTCCGTCGATGGCTAGCAACATCGAGCCATCGCAACCCTGATGGGACCGAGGGTAGAGAGGGGTGAGGTGCATGCGTAATGGGTGCACTACCCGCCCGCCCGACGACTGTGAGGAGATGGGACGGTCGCCGTGCACGGACGAAGAGCGATGAAGATTGGTGTACACGAGGGGGCAGGCCGAGTCGGGAAGAGGAGGCGGGGAAGGCGTAGGCGGTGGGGCAGCAGCCGAGAGAAGCAGCGTGGGCCGTGAACGAGAAGGAACCGAGGGGGCGGGAAGGGGAGGAGTGGTGGGTCAGGGAGGGGGGGGGGCATGCGGGAAGGCCACCGCGACCAAGATCAAGGGGCGCGGGAGAGAAGGCAAGGGGGACGGGGGGGGGGGGGAGGAGGGCAGAACCAAGAAAGAGGGAGGGAACAGAGTTGTGAAGGGGCCATTTCGTCCCTCTCTCGATTATTTCTTGCCCGCTCCCCTCTCATGCGAGATACGGCCCGATCTCCGGCGACCCGCCGCTATAGAATAACTAAGGAGACCACTCCCTCCTCTCCACACGAAACCATTCCGCCAAGAGGCTCGCGATGCCCTCCGTGCTCGAGAGCGTCCTTATAAAACCACCGCGGTCCGCGGTAATTGATTTGGAGGTGGGTACCACCACTCGCAATTACGTGCCAGCAGCGACGGAGGAAAATGCTCCATGACCGGTGGCACGAACATGATCACCGGAATAGGAGCAGCTCACGTCCCATGTAAAAAAATGAGGACGCTTTTACGTAAGTGGATGTTGTGTATATTCGCGAATAAAGGTCGACCCTCGACGGAGCGCCCTCGATAAACACCCTCGAATGACGAGGTGGCAGGGAAGCTTTAAGGTGGCTGGAGCGCGAATCGTGAGTCATTGAGCGCACATTTTAATAACTTTTCGAGTAATTCGAAAAATATTCATGGGCCTTACTTCACACAAGGTAGTTTGAGCGAAACATCATTTCACCGAGAAACTAATAAATGTTGTCTCATTCCGAAGAAAAATATCTCACCCTTCACCCACAACACCCCCTTACCACACTACTTTCCGAAATATTTGCTAACAAATACCAGCCATTTTACAAGGGAAATGGTACGTGTATGCCCTCCAGAGAGGCATTATTTAAAAAAATCAGAAATTTCTAACGCCTAGATTTGGTCAAAAAATGAACAGTGCATAGTTTGTATACTTTCTTAACTATTGTTGAAAATAAATCATACTGTCACAGCCGAAATTTTTTCAGAACCACAAAAAAATCTACAGTTGCGAAGGAGTTTTAAACGAACCGCGTGAAAAAAATTAGTCAAGTTAAAGAGTAATATATACATATTTTTATTTAATTACTTAAGATTGTTGTCATATTAAAGTATATTCTTGCACCATTAATGATGCAATACTTAATTCATGCTTCCCAGAGCTGCTGAAATAAAAACGTACAGTTCGAAAATGGTATTTATCCATAATGACTAGGTAACTATCTCGCTCAAACTACCTTGAGTACATCAATTTATACATTGGAGATAGCCATTATACTTCGATATAAATGATGCAAAAGTTGAATTATAACATTTTCGCCTCGATGCAAGCACTGCAATGACTAGGGTTTACGGCGCTGAATTCGAAATTTAAGCGGAAATCGTAAGTAAATACGTATTTTTTATCCCGCATGACATTTTGATATTTATTAGGAACCATTATAATGACATAAAAGGTATTTTTTCACGTCGAGGAGAACATCTGCGCATATGTCATCAAATTATTTCGAAATACATGCCAAGTACCGTAAGGCTTCGTGTTAAAAGAGCACTAATTTGCCACTATATCAACTCCGTAGCAAACTATTTTTTCCCATACATATTACTAACAAGTACACGGATGCCAAGTTTTACGAAAATCTGTACTTCAACGAAAATCGCTCCGAACATCCAAGGAGTGATTCCTCATTTACAGCAATTTACTGGCGTGATTAAATCATAAATCAACTAACAAATGTGTTTTCAATGATTCATCAGACGGGACAAAATGAATCAAACGGAAGAGCGCTATGCAACATGAATAGATGATTTAGGAACTCAAATTGAGAAAACACCCCCCCTTCTACGACGGATATTTCAGGGGGGAAATTACTCCAGTCGTCCTATCAGAAGGGGTTGACTGATAATTTTATGAACCCCACGAGCAAATATCTTTGCACTAAATTGTGCCAATTAAGTCCTTCAGGTGTTTTGGTCCATCCGATGATCATTCGATTTGGATAGGAAGGACTGTTTCTCTAGTCTACAAACTGCAACTTATTGACTTGTTTTGACAGTTAGCATAATTTCTTTGGACGCAAAAGGATATGAGTTTCTAGCTTCGCAACCTAATTCACGCCAAGCAAAGTAGAGAAAGGAGAATGTTCAGACAGAGGCGCGATTAAGACTGGGGAATGAATCCTTTCATTAGAGAAATATAAAAGAGAAAATCAAATTTGAAGCAATCAACCATGATAAGCAGCTTTACATGAGTACTCGACATCGTGTGCTCATGTGTGACACTCGACATGGAAAGGCTTATTCACACCTTCTTCAGGCTTCGTAATCCTCCATCAGTGGATGAGAAATCATTTAAGTTATATCATAATAATTTTTGAAGTTTTTAACGAAAAATTACCTCATTGGTTTAGCTTAATTGGTGAATGAGTTATTGACTACGATACTGCGATGACCTAATAAGTATTTACTTAGCCATCAGCTCACCAATTTCACGAAGGATTGCCTACACTTTCAGATCGCGTCATTGTGTCTAAGATATATTATGACTCTAAATTACCTTTCCAAGACTGATAGCTGCCGCTATAGAAGTTAAAAAATAAATCACGCTGATCTCACCTTATTCTGACTTGAAAAATTACTCAGCAGGAGTCTCACGCAAACTGGGAGTTCTGCATTCATTTTCGATGATTTTTTGCAGTCGATGTTAAATTTGTCAATTTTCGCCAAAACATTAATACTAACTAGCATTGGTGAATACTAATAACAGCATACGCGAATACTAATCTCAGCGTACGCGAATTTGAAGGCAAGGTTTGTTGGTTATTTAGACAGGCAACCGACAGCTGATATCATCTCCGCCATAGAGGATAAGTGGGCACGTTGGTAAGGGAAGGATTACACGAGGACTGGAGGAAGGGTGAAGATAAAGACAGCAATGGCATAAGCCTCCTCTAAATGGTAGGCGCCAAGGAGACCACGGTTCATGCTACTACCCGCCGGGCGGAATACAGCACTCGAAGTATACGCCTACCTACCCTCTACATAGCCCCCTACAAAGGATCCCCAAGTAGGGATCGTGATCCCACAGAAAAAACATAACCGCCACCATCGGAATCCTAACCCGGACCCTCGGGATGGGACTAGTTTTCGAGCGACCCCGAGTGGGCAAAGTTTACGCCACATTTATAACCGAAATTCCCTAGTAGATCACCCAACGAGTAATATATTAAAGAAATTCCACAGAGGATCCCCGGTATCCAAAGCTTTTTATACTGGGAGGAGTCCCGGTATCCTCAAAATTCGAGTAATTTAATAGTTGAGTGGGTGTTGAGAGAGAAAGGGTTTGAGCGTGAAACTTGGTGAATGGGAGGCTAAAGACGAGTAATGTAAGGAGTTTTAAAAAGAAGAGAGGGTGTATGAAGTAATGAATGAGTGTATGAGAAGCGAAAGAGGTATGCATAAGTAGGTAGAGGATCGGGAATAATGGAGGAAATCATTAAATGGGCTAGTTCTGTAGGCCTAAAGTGAATAAGTTCTTTTGATTTCGCCTCCCCGATTGGCCTGGTGGTATTTTACCACCATTGCGATTGCACAAATGATGTGGTACGCAGTCACGCGCACGAGTGCAAATATATATACACCAAGGGAATTAATCGCCATGAAAATATATGACTTGACTGGGAGTCAAATCCGGATCTCCCAATTGCCGCTCAGGTGATTTTTTCCAGCTACACCACCAGTTATCCATATAAATGAAAGGTGACCATTTTAAACCGGACCTGTAATAGGGAAATCCGGATTTGTACCCCGGTCAAGTCAAGTGATTTCCTTTCATGGCAAATTTCATCCCCTAGTTGTATACTTATATGGGTGAGAATGTTTACATCTCCATCGCTTGGCATTCCGTTAAAGAGGACACCAGTACGAGGCAAAATTCTCTTTAAATTTCAGGAGGTTGAGCCCAGCGCCATTGGTCAGCTGGTTATTGGAGGATACAACCGCCAACTTAGGCTATATTCGACAAGAGAGGTGAGTAATTTGGATAAGATTATTCAGCGGTTGAAGGAAAGAAAAGACACTCGATGTCGGCATAGGCCAACTCTAGGCGAAAGTCACCCAGAGGATTTACAGTTTAACGTCCCATCAGACGTACTGAGTAATACGCGGGTGTTCTCTGGGAGGTACGGTCCTGTTAAAAAAATCTTAGGACGGAACGGAACAAGGTCCTTCCTTCCCGCAGCTGGCGAGAAAGACGCACGGAAGGAAGATTCTGACCTGCAAAAGGATTTTTCCGGAGGGGAGGGGTAGGGCCCATGCTTCTGTTTGCTTATGTGTGGGCGAGAATGAAAGGGGGATGGCTCGTTTCGGTCGCTCCAAGATCTCTCGCTGACGACACCTACTAGAAGACGCAAGAATACCTTAATATAAATCGAAATTCCCTTTAAAAAAATCTCCGTAATTACGGGGCTTTGTACCCGGGCCCTCAGGAAGGAAAGTCAGTGCTCTAGAGACCACACAAGCCCGGTCCTCTCAACGACTCTTCCTCGGCCTACTATACATAATTAAGAAAATTTATAACCAAACATTTTTAGTTGAAGTTTAGTCGTAGGTTTACGCGGCGAAGACACAAGGATTCCTGCTTCTTTTCGTGTATCAACCTCGTTGGATGTTCCTCCTGGAATTAATTCAGCCCTTTGTATTACGGGCGAAACTGTTGTCAGCGGAAACACCCAACAATGTGTGCACCAGGAAAATGCAGGAATTTTCTGCTGATTTTCTCCACGGCATTTCCTATGCAGGATGAAGCATCCTTCTTCTTTAGCTGTCAATCCATCAGGATTGGTTGGCGACAGCCCTCCACCTCTCTCTTCATTTCAAAGCTGACAAAAGGGTTATTTTATTGATAACTAATGTAAAATGAGGAAAAATACTGCATTAATCTTGACTTAACTTAGCAGCAAAAAAAACAACTTCGACTTTAACCGCCTGCCGTGAAAAAAAATACTAGAAAGTAAATGAGATAGTAACTTCAAAAACTTGCGTATGTTATGCCGATTTTAAAATGGTATGAGTAGGAAAAGTAGCGTGATTTTATTTAGTAAGATACATGTATCATACCATTTTAAAATTCGCATAACATACGCAAGTTTTTGAAGTTACTATCTCATTTACTTTCTAGTATTTTTTTTTCACGGCAGGCGGTTAAAGTCGAAGTTGTTTTTTTTTGCTGCTAAGTTAAGTCAAGATTAATGCAGTATTTTTCCTCATTTTACATTAGTTATCAATAAAATAACCCTTTTGTCAGCTTAATAACCGGTTGATGATATCGTACAATAAAAAAAACAACTTAATTTGAGAGCTATTCAAGTGAATTCTGGGACTAGAAATGTAAAAAAAGAGAAATTTTTGAAAAGGCTTTAATTTGGCAATATCTCGAAAACCGTGCAACTTTTACTAAGGTCATATTAGGCTGGTTCGGTTCCTCTTAGGCTGCCCTAGCTCCAGTGTCAATGTGGCGTGACATTTATGGGACACCCTGTCTAGTGTTTCACAGCTTTTACAGGGATTAGTTCGGGAGCCGCTAGAGACTCGGAGGCTATACGCTGGGCTAAGTTTGCCGGAGAGATTCAGAACAGGTGTGTTTCAGAGCGACACAGAGAATATCATTTGACGCCACACTACATCTCTAGGTCCGACAGAAGCGATAAAATAAGAGCGATACATTGGCGAACAGATGAGCAAAACAATTCGGTAAAAACACAGCAGAACATTACAGCAGAGGAAGGGCTTAGACAAGGCTACGGAAAAACACCTGAAGAAGTTGTTAAAAGCTATAATGAAATATTTTATATTTCTCCAAGACAATAAAATAAAGAATGGTTTCAAATTCTATTTCCAACTAGAATCCAAAGAATATTCCATCCATTCACCTCTCTAAAATAACATCACTGACGAGTGACTAAGAAGATATTTTTGACGAACGTATGAGAAATTCCAAGCATAAGCAGTCGTTGCATACACCAAAAGAGGGATCGATTTAATTACTCGATACTGGCACTTTACTTTTCCCCGAAGTAGTAAAATTCGTAATTTTCAACCATACAACAGTCATGTTCATTATGAACAAATGCTAAACGAAAAACTTCATTTATATGAAAATAGACGCCCACAGCAAAAAACGGCAAATTTTGCGTTCGCCGCGATCGTGTAAATTAGTTTTCTAGTAGGTCGAAAAAAATTCTTGGACCACATTCCACTTTAGTACATACGTTTATTCGTTGGGAATAAACACGAGTGTGGTAATATCTATGTTGCAAGAATTATATCTTAAAAATTTCGTTTTAATTCAAGCATTGTTAATACTTGGGTTTATGGAGCAGAATTCGAAATTTAAAAATTATATGTGCGATCACATGTCTCGTAAATACGTGTTACTTACTCGACATGATACCTTGATATTTTTAGCAACCATTATATACACTTCTGAAACCTCTTCTCGCCACCCTCCGCTTTCAAATCCTTCCTTGCTAACCACGTGAGCAAATTAGCCCCATCAACCCTGATTACTTCTCGCAGTCCCCGTCCAGTTTTTTCTTTTGTATGTTTTCCATTTTGTTATTATTTATATATATTTTTAATGCTTCTAAGTTATTTGTTTGTTGGTCATCCAATTTAATAAGCCTTTGTGCCGTTTTACGACTTTTTCAAATAAACAAATTAAATAAATAAATGTATTATTTCGCGATTACAGAAAAATATGTACATATGTATTCGAATCATTTCGAAATATGTGTTAAGTGCAATAAGGCAACACGATACATCGTATTGATCGGCCAGGTAACCAAATCGGTAACAAGCATTTTTTTTTTCACTTGTATCTACACATATCAAAAAACAATTACGCGTGTACAGAATTTCACACCTATCTCTACGCAGACAAAAATAGCTCCAACCACCTTAACAATGAGAAAGAAGAGGATAGAGTTCCTAGGGTCTAGAATGCAAAATAATACCTTACCTATCACTTTCATCTACATCTACATACTACCATGGAATCCGCCGCATGGGTGTGCGGCAGCGGGGGTTAGGACACCAGCCGTGTAAAGATGCAAGGGATAAGGTTTTGGGAGGTGAAATGTACTATGGGAGTGTCTTTAAAGGATCTCAACTTTTATCATGGTCGCTTACTGTGCGCGGAAAGAATGAGTTTTTGTACCTGTTCGACAATGTATCTCTCTTGTTTTATCGCATCTGTCAGACCAAGAGTTGTAGTGAGGCGTCATGACTATATTCTCTGAGTCTCTCTACAACACACCAGTTCTGAATTCCTCAAGCAAGCTCAGATTAGCGTGTAGCCATCGAGTCTCAAAGGGCTCCGACGTTGATCCCTACTAAAGCAGTGAAACACTATATGTTCGCTCGTAGCAGTTCTTAACGAAGTGTACAGCTTTTCTCGGTATTTTATTAATTTTTGGTACAAATGTTTATTACCACTGTCCCAAATGTTCAAGGCGAATTCGAGTTGTGGCTTAACCAGAGCGAAGTAACATCTATCTTTGACTTACTCATCCAAAATACTTTAAGACCAAAAACATTAAGAGGTAGTAACATTTTTTCTTGAATCACTTCAGTTGTGAGTGTCGCAGTGGGATCAAAACGCATCAACATACCCATATGAATCCAAAGTTTACCCGTAGAATATTGATAATTTCTGTGATTCGATATGAGTACAAAACTATATTAAGTCCGCATTCCGATTCGATTTTAAAACCAATGTACAAATTCGACTCGCAGGAGGAAAAACAGAGATTTGCGCATCTCAGCTCGGCGTGAAAGGGCGCCCAGCATCACATCAGTGATGCACAGACGGCAACTGCCAACTTTCTCCGAAAAGAGAGTGTCTAGAGCGAACAATATTGATTGAATTGCAGTGGGGAGTTAAATTTATCATTTGACAAGGTCGTCACTGAAATTCTATTTGCGCCAGTTGCTTCTTTCATTTTTTCCGCCGAGTGGGAGAGACCTCCAGACCACGACCACTTCCACTCGATGGGTTCCCAATCGGACCACAGGATCTACGAAACCACATCGAAACCACAAGCGTCCACTCGGGGGAAGATCCAGAAACTTCCAACAGCTTCGAAATTTTTCGAAAATTGTGAGGAGACAGCGGGACCAGCCACGTTACTACATTTCAGGAATTACTCTCAAGTGCATGTCGGTGTGAACATTCTACAGAGGAAAAAATTCGCCTAGACCGGGATTCGAATAAGGATCCCTCGAATTCGCAACGAGTGCTTTAGCTGTTTAAGGTGGTTGGAGGTATTTTCGTTCATGGACGTATTTGCGAAAAATTTTGTTTAGATACTAAATAGTAATATACATCTACATCTACATAATACACTGCGAGACGCCGCATGGGCATGTGGCAGGGGGTGATCGGTCACCAGCCGTTTAAATATGTACGTTTTTGGGAGGTGAAATGGTGACATGTATTATAGGAGTGTATTTAGTGGAGCTCAGTTTGTATTGTGATCGTTTATTGCAGGCGGAAAGAACGAATTTTTGTACCTACCTGTTCGGCAGTGTATCTCTCTTATTTTATCGCATGTCAGACCTAGAAATGTAGTGAGGACTCATGATAATATTCTGTGTCGCTCTGAAAAACATCAGTTCTGAATTTCTCAAGCAACCTAAGCCGAGCGTGTAGCCTCCGAGTCTCTAAAGACTCACACCTTAATCCCTGTAAAAGTTGCGAGACACTATATGTACGCTCGTAGCAGTTTTTAACGAAGCGCGCTGCTTTCCTCTGTATTTTATTGATTTTTTTGGTAAAATCTTTATGACCAGGGTCCCAAATACTCGCGTCGTTTTCGAGGAGAGGCCTAACTATATATACGACCACCTAACCATAAAGATAAAAGACAAAAAAATTCATGTTACTAATTCGGTGTCTTGGTATTTAAATGTTATTTTAAAATGTATCCTAATGACACCTGACATATAATAATAAGATAATAACAATAAGAACTTTATTCCATGACAACAAGTTATTCATGGGTTATTACATAAATAAACAAAAACAAAAATACCTGGAATATAGGTACCCCATTGGGAACTCCCGCTTTGGCTTTACCGACTCAATCATCTATTAACAATGTCATCTCTTCGATGGCGTGTTGACACATTAAAATATACTTCAAAAATACTTCGATGACACATGTAGATTTCCTCCGAAACGTGAAATATACGTTTTATATTATTATAATGATTCCTAATAAATATCAAGGTACCATGCCGAGTAAAAAAACACGTATTTGGAAATAATTTTCGCATAAATTTCAAAATTCCGAGCCGTCAACCCAAGTCATAGCAATGCTTTAATTGAGACAAAAATTTTAAAATACAACTTTTGTATTATTTATTTTATAACATAAATGGTCATTTCCAACGTACAAATAGATGTACTTAAGGTATTTCGAGGGAAACATCATTTTACCGAGAAATCGATGAATTTGGTCTCATTTTAAAGAAAAATATCTCACCCTTCTAATGATCCCAAAAATTCAACCCCTTACCACATTACTTTAGGGATTATTTTCAAAAAATAACAGCCATTTTACATGGGAAATGGTACGTGTATGTACTCCAGAGACACATTATTTACAAAATGAAGAATTTCTACCACTTAGAAGTCCTAAAAACACTAACAGCGAGTAGTTTGTAAGTTTTCTCAACTTATTTTTGAAAATTAATCATATTGTAACCGCAATAGGTTCTAGGGTAACACAAAATAACCTTCCGTTTTGAAGGAGTTTTAAACGCACCGCGCGAAAATAATGGGTCAAGTTAAAGACTTATTTAGATATTTTCATTTAATTACTAATCATTTCTGTCATATAAAACTACATTATTGCACTAATAATAATGCAATATTTAATTCGTGTCCTACAGCTGGTGAAATTAAACGAATAGTCGAATATGGTCTCTATAATGACTAGGGATTATCTCACTCAGAATGCCTTAAGTTAAAAGAAGCTCAAGAATATTTGTCGACTTACTTGAGAAGTTATAAAAATATGCACTCAATAGCTCATGATTCGTGCTCCAAACATCTCAAGCAGAGCGGATTTTTCATGGGTTCATCTCTGAAGATTTTTGAGGCCTTTAACGGTGGCTGGGGCAGCTATCGTGGGCCTTCGAACGTACATTTCAACATTTTTCACGTTAGTCAAAAAAAATTCTAGAATAACATTTCATCTGCGTACACATGTTAATGGGGAGACAATCACAATCAATTCAGAATTGGAAATGATAAAATAATTAAATTTTACACTTTTTGTATTAATTAAAGCATGTTATGACGCGGAACTTCGGCTCGGTGTTCTAAATGTGCGTGAAAACAATATTTGAGGGCGTTATTACAAATATTTGGCTCGGCACAACACCTTGATACCTGTTAGTAAACAATATAATTTTAAGAAACGTACCATTTCGCGTTGAGGCGAAAATCTGGACCCACGAAATCAGTAAATTACGAAGTATTTTCCCAAATTCTGTGTTAAGAGAATTTCTTTTTTAAAATCGGTAAAATGCAATATTTTTTTTAAATTTATACTTGTATATCACCAATAAGAACACGAACGTTTAGTACCACGTAAATCTGTTGATAAACAAAAATCGCTCCGTCTACCTTCAAACAACAAGTTGTCCAAGACTGACAGACATATGACGCCACAGAAGCGGGGATCGCTTGTCTTCAACATTTTGCGTCGACATTATCCTACCGCCTGTAAGAATCTGGATAGTAACGTTCCATGCTGGTATCCCATAGGTCGCGAGTTTGAATCCAACTCGGTCCAGGATGTCTTATGATAAATATAAGGGCACTGTCCAATATCTCCCAAGAGCTTTTGGGGGCCGAACCAGCCCATTGAATTCTACGTAGGCGGCAGAAAGTTAGATGTACATGAAGGGGAGTCATTATAATACTAGGCCCAGGAGTCAAGCTTTCGTCAATAGTAACCTGGAACTTACATAGCAATTGTTTTCGCGGTAAAAATCGAGACCTACGTCAAATTCGAGCGAGGCGTCTAAATCGTGATATTATGCAACCTTCAACCTATAAATTTTAATTTTTCCTGCCCAAATATTCGATATCTAGCAAGGGATATTAGGGACGGATCCCTTTTTTGAAGTCGGATACGATAAGATACATAAAACACACCCTACGGAGTATTAAGGCTTGGGTAAGATCTGGGATGCCCCCTTGGCAACTCGAGTACATACAATTCTAATGTACCGCTCAAACGAAAAATAGTACATGCATTACTTTATAAAATGTCGGACCACTGATCGAAACCATGGTCGAATGGAAATATATAATTTTGAGGCAGCTGAATTATTTTATTGATCCCAATCGGGATCAACTCATTAACAAATCAAATAAATTGCATTAGGTGGTCGTAAGCTTGGGTTAATCGACCCAAGCTAGCCGGAGTAAATATATCGTACTGTACGACGTAAAATGATAACCTTGGTCCAGGGAAACTAGAGAGCGAAATCGAAAGAGCACAGCGGCAAAAATACGCAAAAAGTGGATTAAAAGGACGCGGTGACTTTCAAGTTAGCAGCAAGATAAGCGGGTACGTTCACTCGACTTGAAGAGTCGCCAAGGAGGGGAAAGGGGAATAGATGAGACCTATCCAATTCGCTCACAGCACACAAAAACAAGGGAGGAATTCCAAACTGTGACGCAAACCGAGGACGGGCAGTGAAAACGCGGGCGAAAGGAATGCAAACCAAAACCAATGGCACAATCACGCGACCGCGGTTGAATTACCGCACCATGCGACGGGATATTGAATAATCACTGAGCGGCTTTGCGTTTCAACTCATAGGTATGGGCGGGGGGCGATGCCAAGGGACGACAGTCAACGAGTATTAACATAATAATCATATACTTGAAGCCTTTCCTGAGTAGTCGCATCCGACAGGGAGGAAATGTGTAAGGGTAGAAGTGGATGGGAGAGGTACAAGGAGGACTTCCGGTGGTACTAGCCATTAGGCATCTTGACCTCCCACAGATTAAAGAAGAGAAAGTATGACACCATACGGTAGGAAGCACAGGGGAACAATAAAGCCATAACATGGCTCAGTTACGCAGATATTAAGGCGGAAATTAAAGTACTTGTAGCGGAATTGTCGCAGAACCGTAATGATTTATACAGCAAAATGCCAAATGGAAATAATTTTTTAAAAACACTGCACTAAGTAACCATAAAATTTACGTTCAAACTGGACGCTGAAGTCACTTTAGGTCATGATGATTTGTCATAGAAAATCAGGATTCACGAGAGTACGCCACAAAACCACCCATTCTCCTCTTTAACCTGTCACTTACAAGGGGAGTGTCAGATAGCCGGGTCTCAGATTTTATTCAAACTTAGTAGTTGTACAGACCGCTATATGTGGTTCATGAATCCCCCCACATATAGGGCTATATAACCAATAGTTTAAACAAAAAAGGCCTTTCAAAATTTCAAAATTCCCTTCAGACGGGCCACCCACATAACTGACAAGCTGGAAGGGTGGCTGACGTGCTCGTCTCCGGTCTAGAGACACGGGTTCGATTCCAATACGGGGTATGTTTCTTCCGCTGTTTTTTTAGTTTTTCTTTTACGGCATCCTACAATGCGCTCAAGATTTTTTTATTTTTACTCGAAATATTATTTTTGCGCGAGGCAAATTTTTCATTTGCATACACGACGTCAGGCTTAGTCTCTTTTTTTCGGTCGAAGGTAGCCTTCTAATTATGTCACTTCCTTATCTTTTCACGACGTATTTCCATTATTCCTTCATGCACATGATTTCCATTTTCTATAATTATTTTGTAATATTGTCTTCATATTTTTATAATTCAGGCATAATTCTTAATAATATTCAAATTTTTCGTAGCTTTTCAGTTATGTGGGTGGCCCGTATAAAAGGGAATTTTGAAATTTTTAAAGGCCATTTTCGTTTAAACTGTTGGTTATATAACCCTATACGTGGGGTGATTCATAAACCACATACAGCGGTCTGTACAACTACTTAGTTTGAATAAAATCTGAGACCCGGCTATCTGACACTCCCCATGTTAGAGAGGGAAAAGGGAACCTAAATTTAACGTCCCATCTGACGCAGGGAGTACTCCAGTTAAGTATCCACCTCATTACTCCAAAGTAGGGATTGGATTACCGATGAAAATGCAAAATTAGTCATTGACGGGAAGAGAAACAAGGACCTCTAACCGGGAAACCAGAGCCCATACCACGGCGCTAACCACACCAAACAATTAGCATCAGTTCTACTTCATCCGAACTCAACAAACTCAATAAAAGCAATCATTAATCAACTCATTCAAGCCCGAAGTCACCTCTAGTATGCTCGAAATGAAAAACATCAAGAGGACCGACACTTAAATCTCAATCCACGGACCGATAACAGAACCGAAAATTCTCTCCTCAAAACACCCTAAAGTGAAGTCAAAATACTTAAAAGTCCGCTTAAAACTACTCGAGAAGTCTTGAATAAGGACCGTTGAACAAGACGTGTTGAACACTTTTAAGTTCATTCAATACCTTCTGAGATAACTTTCCAATGATGATAGTTCAATAATACATCAGTTGACTTGAACGTATCTGACACGCACACAAGGTTTGACTGATTTCTAACGCGATTTTCAAATAAATCAACTACCTAGGAAAAATGTGGAAAACTGGAGTCGCAACGTTCATAAACGCGGTAGATATAATTGATTACTTATTAATTCTCCTCCAACTACAACAATGTACTGCCACTAGAGTTGCTTGCGAAATAAATATTCAGTTCGTTTGCGCTGTTTCGTTATTCCGTTTTTGATTCGAAAAACACGTATTGATGAAGAGGTTTTCTCTAGTTGCATTTTAATTGAAGTAATGCAAGCAAAGGCTCCAAGAAGAAACCTTCCCCGAAATAGGAACGAGAAATGGCGATGACTAAGGCATGCATTAGGCACATAAATTTCAGTTCTATCGCGAACTGAAGATCCCAAATCCTACGCATATAGTTAACGATACAAGTTTTGCCTGCAAAAGTCTGAAACTAGATACAGGAATAATTCTATGGTAATAAACAGAACGCCGGCAATATTAAAGAAAATATTTTACATCTCGAGTAAGAGAATGATTAGAATTTTTAAAAACCATTGAAAAAATTCTATCTTGGGGATTCGAAACGGAGTTTTGAATAATTACAACCATCGCCTGCCATATGATGACTTGGGGAGCAGTACACATGTGCACGCTAAGATTTTCGCTTCCTTACGCAAACACTCACTCCATAAATAAAAGCATAAATTTTCTAGGTGAATGATGATTAACACTTACGAATGTAAACGGTTTTTTATGTAATGTAGAACCCCATTCAATGAAAACCCGCTAAATGGCAACCTGGGTTTACCAAAACTATCAACAAACACGGCAAGAGATGAAGGGATAAGACATCCCGCAACCGTCACGAGGAAAAGCGCTGAAGAAAATTTTCCATTACTGAAGAAAATGATAATTTGTTATGTAGAGTTTTTCAGTTTGAAGATGTGAATAGAGCAATGTTAAAAAAATGCACATATTTTCATCAAATTAACCTTTGAATATCAACCATCAACTTTACGAAAAGACGTGTTACACAAAACGGTCACCCCCACTACATTTCGGCTCAAGAACATTATGTTTTCGAATCAATAGTTATGAGATCCATAAAGTTATAGATCTCATCAAAATATACGGGTTGCAGGAACACATCTACTACTTACATCATTTATTTACCAATAGTCAATAGCTTCGAATATTCGATCTAATCTTCTACGGCCGGATAAAATTTATGAAAGATAAGCCTATGAATAATGTCTAATGCACATAATGATTAGTAAGTGTGAGTAAATCAACTGGCCATTTGTCTCAAAACAATTCTTTTATCTGGCAATTAAGTCTCCAAGCGGTTCATTGCGCATCCGCCATCTTGGCTACTTATGGAACTCATAGCAACATGCCATGAGTTATGACACCAATACATTTATCGAATGATTCTGCAACACTTATTGAATGGCTGCCATAGTTTATGGGCCCGATAACTTTATAGAATACTGGCTGTGCCCGGCATGCGTTGCAATGCCACTTTTTCTTTCTAAATAGGCGCACATATACGAAGCAGACACATTTACATGCACAAAATAAATGAAACACAATGATTTTTGTGTGGTAAGTTAAATTTGAAAAAAAAAATATTCAAGTGCTTTGGGATACACAATATTTTTGGTCTTACCGCCCTCTGCAAAAACAAATACATTTTTCGGCCGTCCCACTCGTGAGCTTGCAACATAATTGACCAAGTGAAAAGCATGGATTTTCCAGATTTAATCCATACACTTGAAGCGATTGACCTTTTCGTTCCTCGCTTGCTCAAGAAGCTTGCGTGCCCACACTCATTTGTTGAAACGACTCGCACTCCACCTACAGCGCAATGGATCTAAAAATTCAGAAACGCTTCACGCACAACTATTCACCAAAGTTTCATCGTCATCTGATGAATGATTTTGGAACGTATAAAAGACGAACAAACAAATATTCATTTTTCTATATTAGATAAAAGATATGTCACTCCTGCTACTGGTCATAAGCAAGATTTTACTGCAATTAATTTGGGGGAGTAATACAACAGTAGTCCAGTTTCGTTCGTCCACGATCTCGGAGGCTACTCGGGCGTGCATGAGTATATTCGTTCTGGATACGGGGGAGGAGCGGACCCTGAGGAGGGTTAAAAAAAACATATATACCATGCCGGAAGTAGCGCGGTGGTAGGGGGGGAAAGAATGGAGGGGGCGATTTTGGCCCTTCCTCAACTGATCGGGGGAAGGCACACGGGTCCCTCTCTCCTTCTCCCCCTCACACGCACGTGAGGGCCGCGCGTGCCCACAGATGCACGATCGGGATTTAAAAACTCGGAAAGCGGAGGACGAGGGAGGAAAAGGGTGGTCGGATGGTGGCTTTCCTTTCCCCGACGGGTGCGAGAAGATAATAAAAACAAATGCTGCAGTCGGATCCTAAAAGCCGAACGGCGACTAGGGAAAAGGTTTCACGCACACACCTCAAACCCCATGGAAAACAGAAAAACACAGCCCCTCCCACTCCCCACCGCGCTAACCTCAACACGTCGGAATTCTACGGAGGATTTTCGGAGACTAATGCGGTAATCGTGGGTTCCTGAGTGAACATATAAATAAAATATCAATCCCTAAAAACATTCTACGGCCATATTTCATTTTAGTACAATTGTTTATGCGGTGAGACTCACCACACGTGCAGGAACGTAAAAGATACAAGAATTATACTTAACATTTTTGGATCAATTAAACTGGGATTATCGGCGTGGTGTTCCAAATTTAAGTGCAAATATATTTGAATACGTATTTCCGTACGTTTCGGTGTGGCACCGTGATATTCGTAAGCAACCATAATAATTATATGTTATTCGCGTTCGGAAGACAATATGTATATACATAGGTGATCGAATTAATACAAAATATATCTCATGTGTCTTAAGACTACTTAATATAATGGCATGGAATTATTTTAAAACCGGTCATATGCAATTTTTTCACTATTATCTATAAATATCACAAATAAGAACATATGAGAAGTTTTACGCTCACACGTACATGAAAAAAGATCGCTCAAACCACCTTATTAGAACTATACACTTAGCCCATACAGTCGTGGATCGCGTTGGTATAGGAACTTGGGTCTTCTATGATGTGACTATCTGCGAGGATAAAACCTGTAACATCACTAACGCCGTGATTGTCAACGTATATACGAAGATTTTTTTCACTTCAGCCGAAAACGGCAATGAAGAATGCAGAAACGTAGGAATTGTAAATTAACGATCAATAATCACTAACGCCTTTCCCGCGGAATACAACCTTGACGTGGGAATAGATTGACGAGACAGGAGACTAATCCGAAACATATATATGACGCAAAGGGCACAGATAAGGGTGGGTGACAACGAATCAGAATGGGCAACTATATGTCGCGGGGTGAGGCAAGGATGCGCGTTGTCGCCATTGTTTTTCAACACTTATGCTAAGGAAATGGCAAGACAGGCATGGCAAGAACTTAAGGAGGGTATCAAAGTAGGAGGGCATCTGATAAAGTCAGTTAGATTCGCGGAAGATTAGACGTTAGTTAGTGGATCTTCGAAGGGACTGCAAGCTTTGGTAGATGCTTTAGAAATGCAGTGCGGGATATGCGGAATAAAGATAAATCATAAGAAAACAAAAGTAATGAGATCCTCGAGACCAAAGAGAGATAGGTTGTTCATAGAAGTCGGAGGGCTCAAACTCGAGCAAGTAGAGCATTCTAATTCCTTGGGTAGTACGCTAAAAGAAATTGAATATAGTAGCAAAGATTTAAGAAGAAGAATAGCGCTAGCTAAGGAGACGTTTAGTAAGAGAAGGGAGCAGATGACGGGAACATTGGGTTAGGATGTGAAGAAGAGGCTGGTGAAGAGCATTATAAGGAGCGCAGCGTTGTATGGGGCAGAAACGTGGACCCTCACAAAGGAGGAGGAGAATAGGCTTCAGGCATTTGATATGTGGGCGTGGAGAAGGCTGGAGAATGTGCGGTGGACAAAGAGGAAGACCAACGAGGAAGTGCTTGATATGGTGGGCGAGGGAAGGAAACTTTTGAATGAAATTCGAGATCGGCAGAGTAGGTGGCTGGAGGATGTAATATGGGGAGAGGGGTGGCTCATGAATGTGAGGAATGTTGGGCAAGCGGGGAAGAGGAAGAAATAGAATAGGTTTCATGGACAGGTTGAAGTAGGGCAGATCGTATGCTGAGGCGAGAAAGGATGTACTAGAGCGAGATAGGCCCCTGTAAGGGTACAAAACCGGGAGGTGATTCTCTGACATTCAGCAAAACCTACCTGAAGTGGTAGAATACTTTTTTTAAATCACTAACGATTTGTTCAGAGCAGTTTTCATCAGATCATTCATTTATATTGTACAAGTGAGAAAATGTATCCATACATATTCCCCGCTACTTTTCTAATGCATGAACGTAGCAATAATAATGGTTTAAATGCATTTAACTCCTTGCTAATGCTATTGGCTTTCCTAATAAATCCTCAAATTGCTATTAATTGCAGAAAAATAAAAATTACCGGAAAATTACGGTAATTTTAAAAAATTACCGTAATTTTCCGCAGAAATTTACCTTAAATGAAAATTACGGTAATTAACCCATCTCTGATCCAGCCACGAGCCTTTGCAATAGCTGGCAGGGTATAATGTAGGTGTACATACACCTGCGCTTTTTTTTCTCTAAGTCCATGCAAAGAGAAAATGAGAAAAAGCAAAAAAAGTATTACGGACCAATTGTTCCCACTCTAGTCGACGTGAAAACTTGATATATAATCCACTTTGAAACCAAATCACTTGAACAACTTCCACACTTATTCCAATGAACCAACCCATGTTTCAGTTTATACGTTTTCACACTGTTCTGAAACCTAGGTCGGTTAGTCATAATTAAGTGCGGAAATGTACCTAGTGATCTGATTTCAACATGAAAATCTGGCTTTCACAAAGGGACGCCCGAAACAGCTTCGTGTACTAAACAAATAATGAGCAACGCTTCGGCAATTCACGTCACCACTACTTTTGAACAATTAAGAGCGTTTTCGTGATTCAGGGTCGTATGTATATCCGAATTTGCACTCAACCTTTCAACCCATTCAACGGCGACCCATGACAAACAAAACAAAAAAAATGTAAATTTATCAACACGAAAATCGATGGAATAAGATATAATTATTTAGAGGTGAATTGGCTGCCCCCTCAGCCAATTTTGTAACGTGTTGTCTCGGAAACCCAAAATTAAGGGGTTCGAAATCCACTCCGAGCACGGCCGTAGGGCAAAATAATCTTAGCGGGTCGATCACGCTTCTTACAGAGGTTGATAAGACGTATATACTGCACGTATAAAAGAAATTTCATCATTTTCCTTCAATTTGCCACTTATGGAAATTTTATTCTAATTTAATAATTTAGAATTTATCTCTTCGTAAATACGTAGATACCAGATTCCAAAAAAATCTTACTGACAGAAGTCTTGAGTAAATAAAATACTGAAAATGCTGTCTATGGTACCGTAAGAAGGAAACACCAATGTTTACACCTTTCTCTTCAAGACGCAAGGTAAACTAGAAATATAAACTAAAAATAGATTAACACATCTACCAGACTGATCACAGAAACGATATCATGCTTGTGTGTTTCATGTTCTCATAGACCACCGATGACTGCATACCCGCCATTCGATGAGTTAACGGTAAAGAGGCGTTTTCTGAAATCGAATACAAATCAATCAAGACAGCAGGATTAGGAATGAAACTTCTTCGGAAATTCCGCCGAATGGATCATAAAATTTGCAGTAGGTATATACACAGGACGGAGGTTAAAGTGGCGTGACCAGAAATTCACTGAAGTGAGATCGACTTTTCCAAGACGGTGGAGTTTTTTTATGGTCTCAGCATCGGCCAGCGTGTGCCATTCAATTTGCTATCTCAACTACGCCTATTTAACGCTACCGGAAAGACAGGTTTTATTCCTCAGCCCAAGGAATCAACTTATTACTGATTCTTCAACTCCACCTAAGCACCTCATTAAAAATGTGAGCGGTAGAGAAGCATACTTATGTGGTCTAATGGGAATGAATTTTACTTCGGGTATGATTTGTAATCGCTCATCAAAAGAGCATTCAATCGATTCACTCTCTCTCTCTCTCTGTCACAATACATGCATTGAAACGGAATTAAAAATCAAGACTCGTGTTTCAAACCAATAATTGAGTGGGAATTGCCATTTGTTACCCATCGTAGCAAAGCTCATGGCGGGCTCGCCCAGCCAATACATTAGCACTAATGGTGGAATTGTAAAATAGTAATTCGAAGAATTGATTCCGATGTTTCATACTTCCGTGACAGAAGTTCGTCAATGGGAAGGGTGGGAATGTAAGAAAGGTAAGCTGTTCTGGCTTTCCATCCCGAGGGCCCCCGGGTCGAATCCCGAAGGTGGCGCTGATTTTTCATCCGTGATCGAACATAACATATATTTCATTATTCATTCATAAGTAAATTACCCGTTTTTATGGCTTTTACAGTCTTTCACTGGATTTGTTTCATTTTTAAATGGAAAATAATAGTTATCAATTTATTAGTCTTACGATTATTTATATATTTATAAATACATTTCGCAAATTGAATAAATATGGAAATGGATTAAAACGAACTTAACACGTGTATTTTATGGGATTACTTCAACCCGTTTGGGGTCAAATTGATTGCAAAATTTTTAACGCCGTGAGAACTAGTCTTCATTAGAATATACGCTAAACTCATTAATTGGTTCTTTAATTTTTGTGAAGGAAAGTAATAAAGACACTGACAGACAGACATAACTACATCTAAAAAATACATTACTAAGTGTAACTATCGTGTGCATACGCTCAAATATCGAATGCCTACCAGGTTACTACTCTCAAAAAGTCTTCGAGTGAAATCTGTCACTCGAGTGAACGCCTCTTTCACTCGTACTCGAGTGAAATAAGCCGTCGAATCACTCCGTTCGAATCAAATATTTTCACTCGTGCCCTTTGAGTGAACATTTCACTCAAACGGCACGAGTGAACAACCACAAACTACCAACGTTCGAGTTAGTCTTCACTCGAATCGAGGGTTCCGCCCAGATAACCCATCCGGACATACCTACATTATCAAAGATGGCAGGTCGGCGATATTAGGGGAATATAAACATCATAACATAACGAATGATAACTGAAACGAAATATTCCACAGGTTATTCATTCCTGTTAAAAATATATAATGTGTGTTTGTATATCTTGGAGGTTAATTTTTTGTTACATTCCCAATATACCTACTTTTTTCCTGGAATCAGTGTCCTGGAATCAGTGTTGTATTCAACCCTGGCCACACCAATGAATTGTGTGGATAATTTCCATTCCCAACTTTTAAGAATAGATGTAGAAGATGTATAAATAGATGTATTGTTCAACTATGTATCTTGATATTTATACTTTGTGTATTTTGCTCAATTTTGACGCTGCATTTGCATTGTAATCTGTAATTTTTATGTGTGTTGCAAATAAACTCACTCTAAACCTCACTCTACATCGGTCTGCCCCGGTGGCGGCGGAGTAAGTCCTCGCCTGCAATCCCGAGGGTCGCGGGTTCGAGTCCCGCCTGGGTAGAGTATTTTCTACCCAGGACATGGGTGTTTGTGTCTCGTCCGTTGTTACTGTTATTCACCCAACGTAAATTGGCCCATTTTACTGTATTTGGGGTAGTGAAGATAAATAAATAAGTAAATAAAATCTCACTCTAAACACTCAACGAGAGAACTCGACGCTTCGAGTGAATCTTTTACCTTTAACAACGAATAATCACTCGAGGCCTTGAGTGACGTTCCACTCGACACGAGGGGTGCAGTTTTCACTCGAAGCTGGAGGGAAACCTCACTCTATTGGAGTGATACTTCACTCGAAGACTTTTAGAGAGTATGAGGAGAGCATTTCGCAAGTGTTGAACTCGTCCGTCGGAAGGGACATTAAACTGAAGACCGCATGCACTTTCTGCTTAGAAGCTACTGCCGACACTAGATTTCACCCCACCACTCCCCACGTAATCCTTCTTCCCTACCGACCTGCCCAACACTCATAATTGGAGAGAATGACCTCAGCCGTCGTTCGCCTCCGCAATGAACCAACCGAAACATGAGGGATACTGAATACCATTATCTCTCTCTCCACTCGGGGAATTTTCATGGCGATAAAATATTAAATTTGCAAGGGTAATTCAACGACTGTTTTCATTTGGCACGATCAGTTCCGCTTTACCTACACATGGCCTGATTATATTATCTGAAGACGACGTACTTGAACGAGCCTACTGTACGACGTTACTGGTAGAAACCAAAACCACACAATAGTATTTGGGCGTTGGCTGTGCGCAGACATGAGATTTAGGGAATGAGTAAATGTTTATAGTAATTCTTTTTGATAGATGTGTAGTTTTGAGCCGTAGGGGGGACGACTTTTGGAATTTCACACAAAAAGTTGCAGGTTACCGAGATCTAGCGTGGGAATTAGGCAACTTGCAATCAGGTCATTCACAAGCGAAGAAGTAATGAAAAGGGAAAAGAAAGCAAACCTTTATTTGAGAATAAAATACAAACGCGGGCTTAATTGTCACTGAAGGTGGCAGCTTGTAAACAATATTCGCGGAAGTTCATTTCGTTTTGAAAAACGAGGAGTAATAATTCATCCGCAGAAAACGACGAAAACGTCACTCATATTGTGGAAAATAGAATACACGGTTAATCCTTACACCTTTTTTTACTTCAGTTAACGGCTATGGTTCCGGCTCTGTAGCCATTTTCCCTGGAACTGTATGAATTGACTTCACATGCTTCAACGCTATGCATTAAAATGAAAATAAAAAATAAATATCATCTTTGTCTTTCCTTATTCAGCATGCTGATCGCCAAACGTTTCCACCGACTGACGCTGAGATGTTTCTTATAGCCCACTCCCCCTTTTTACCGATAAATGTCCAAGATATATGCTCGGCTCAACACTAATCGCTACCTGAAACGCAACGCGGCCGATCTCGGGGAAGGATGATCGACGAAAATTCGTCTTCCCTTGACGCCGAGTGGAGGACACCCCGAGGGAGAACGAGTTCCTTAAAGTCCCGCCGACGCGCTACCATTCAGGGAGGTGATAAGGCGTTCCCACAAAATTAAAATGAAGAAAAAATAACCCGCGCAACCCACGACCTCGCAGCTGGAATTCTCGCGTTTGGACCGCACTCATCGGAGTGTGGACGACATCTTTCACCTTCGCCGGTCGACGAATACGTTAACGATAAAAAATGACGGATGAGATTGGTCTACAGAACTAATGCGGGCATTTCTTAGGATAGTAGGAAAATGTAAACGTATTTTTTCCATTGATAGATACGACATGCACAGTAGGTAACCATCTCTCACTCATGGTCAGCTACTTAGAGTTACAGAAGAAAAATTAAGTGTCATCCACTCCCATTGATAAAGCTGTATAGCCAAAGACAATATCCCTGCCCCAGGTAGGACCTTTCCATTAAAAGGCCAGCACATCTAGAACGACAAGCATCAAACTAAATGCCAAGAAATGGGTACGTACAAACTCTCACGATAATTAACAGCTATAAAAACGCTCATGGGTTGCAGGAAACGAAAAAAATAGAAACATGATGTAATGCAAAATATAAGATCCATCCCAATTACCCAAAATGCCTCTTAAGTACACTAATGTTGAATTTTAAATAACACAAATATAAATTTAAAAAATTACAACTGGGAAGAAATACAACCAATTTTAATTGAATTTTTAAACCTAAAATCCAAACAGCAGCAAAAATTCTATCACTTAAGGTAGTTTGAGCGAGATAAAAATTACGACGGTGACAATGTTATTTACATTTATAAATGGTTGAGAAAAACATACAAAATACACGCTGTTAGTTTTTGGACGGGATCTCGGAATTATAAATTCCTCATTTTTTAAATAAGCTCTCTCTGGAGTTCATACACGTACCCTTTCCCATGTAAAAGGGGTGTTATTTTTTGGCGATTATCTCGGAGAGTAGTGAGGTAAGGGGCTGATATTTTGGTATATTTGGAAGGGTGAGATATTTTTCTTTAAAATGAGACCAAATTCATTGACTTTTAGATGAAAAGATATTCCGCTCAGACTACCTTAATAAAGACAAGTTAAGGAGCCCACCCCAATGAGTTTATGATGATAAACTCAATGGGGAAAAAGAAGGATGGGAACACATGAACAAATGCGTCTCAACTGCGGCACAAAAAATATTAGGGAAAAGAAAAATAGAACCAAGAAAACCATGGATGACTATAGAAATATTAAACCTCATTGAAGAGAGAAACTAGAATAGAAGGAAAGATTTTGGAGAGTACAAAAGTTAAATAACTAAATTACACAAAAATGTCGGGAGGAAAAAGAAAAATGGATGAAAGAAAGAAGTGAAGACATTGAAGAGGATTTGATGAGAGGGAGATTGGACAAGGCATATACAAAAAAAGACCCTGCAACCCAAACAAAGAACTAAATCGTATGTTATTAAAGACAAAAAGGGAAATATACTTTTTGCAAATGAAAATTTTGGTGAAAGATGGAAAGAATACCTAGAGGAGTTGTACAGTCCTGGTCAATTAAAACGCAACACCCACGGGCGCGCTTCCGAGCAACTTCCGCGCGAAATTTAAAACACCAGTTTCCCTCGACGGTCTGGCAACCCTGAGGATGTGATACCCCAAATCGAATGTAAGAAATGAATGAGGAGGGTGTGGCATATTTTATATTAACCCACTGTCGAGAAACTTAGCAGGGGAGATCAACCCCGAAAGTCCGCGAGCGGCTGAGACGCCCCGAGAAGTCAAAAAGATTCCTCAAGAAGCCCTCTCAACAACAGCTCGGGAAGCCTTTCGCCGCGAGCCAACGGGACCTACACCCCTCAAGGACGCGCCCTCCGTTCGTACGACTATACTTACAATTGGGGCCTTTTCACTCCGTCAATTCCTTGACTCTAACATCGCCTTCGTCAGTTTCGAAGCCCATTTTCTGCACAGCATGGTGAGCATTTTAGCAGTTACACCATATCTATCGCTTGCGTGAATCTGCTGCTGCTGAGGAATTTCCACTCGCTTAAAATATTTCAAGACCGATATACATTAACAAGTGATCAAAGTTCCTGAGAAAATGCCACCTCTCACTCCCAAAAGAAGGAATCAGGTGGTTGGCGTATTAGAAGCCAATTTATCGTGCAGGAAGATTGCCCAAAAATAGACGTTGCTCCTTCAACGATCTCTAGATTGAAGGCAAGATGGGAGATGGAGCATACAGTTGAAAGAAGAGAGGGTTCAGGCAGACGAAGAAAAACCATCGCAGAAGATGACGATCAACTTGTGGATTATGTGAGGGATAATCCGTTCACGACATCCAATGTAGCTCGAATCGCAACAAATTACCCGGCAAGTTCTAGAACGGTTCGGCGGAGAATCTTGGCCACCGATTTGGGTAGCAGAAGAGCGGCCATTAAGGGAATATTAACTCCTGTTCATCGCGCTCCAATTTGCACAGGATAATTTGCAAAAAACGAAGAGTTCTGGAATAGTGTCATATTTACGCATGAAAAAACATTTTCTTCCACATCATCTGGGCCAGTACTGGTCCTCCTAATACTAGATTTGAGACCAGATATATCCACGAACGGGCAAGGTCTGGAAGATTCTCCGTCCATACCTGGGCGTGGATATCTTCAGATGGTCCAGGAGTATGCTGGAGGGTGGAAGGAAATTTAAATGGAACAAAATACATAGAGATATTGGATAATGTGATGCTCCCATCTGTAATGTCAGTTTATGCCCAAGATTCCATGTGTCAACAGGTAAATGAGCTTTGAAATTATCTAGGTCTAGACAAAAATATGAGTGATTCTGTTATGCATGTACAAAACATACTCTACACTATGGCTGATATGTTTTCTTTGTTTGGCAGTCACACGAGAATAGAAATAGGTAGGGTGAATTTTCCAGCCTTATCTCTGTATGATCCTCAAACCTATACACCTACAACATATTTAGTCTATATTGTACTCCTATATTGGAGAGGAAATACCGTTGTGCCTCTTAAAATAAATCATTGAGGTGTTGACTGTAATGAATATCATAGAAATTATTCTATCTGCATTTAGAAATATTCTCCGTGATATATTTGAACTACATTCGTCAAAGTTTAATTAAGTTGTGTTCATAATTGTATGAGTTGTAATAACTTCCAATCAACATTTATCACAACAAGACATCTCATGGGTGCACATCTGTAGGCTGGCAAAAACTTGGTTTGAAGAAAACCATCTACGACAATTGGCATGGCCATCCAGAAGTCCAGATCTCAATCTGATCGAAAATATTTGGGCATGCATGGTGAGAGAAATTAAAGAAAAAATGCAAGATCGACAAATGCAGATGAGCTCTGGCATCAAATAGAAGAGGAATGGGAAAACATATGGGTTGCAAACGTGGTACGATCTATGCCTCAACATTTGCAATTAGTGATCGATAACGAAGGTGGAATGATAAATTATTGATTAAAAAATGTAAAGCTTCTTTTTTTGATTAAGACATGGTTTATTTTGTGATCTATTATAGTAATTTTAGTTGGACTATTTTTGTTTAGGAAATATTAAAAATATTTTGCTTCATTGAAGATTCAATTCTCAATAGATAAAAAAGTATTTTTATTTTCTACAAATCCCACTGAAATATACGCTACATTTTAGACTAATCTTCTAGTCTTAAAAATTTAATTTTCTTAATTTAATTATTGTCAACATGCTAGTGGCAAGCTCAGATGTGAACTATAACAGAAATAACGTAGGTATCAGCGAGCTAAGTCATCCTTTACAGATCCTCTCAATGGATTCTCAAAAAACCTACCAAAAACAAAGGTCAATCATCGACAGCAGATGTCTGAAACCGAACCCATTATGAAACTCGATGGCAAATTGTGAAAGTTTAGAAATAAGTTCTAAAAATAATTTGAAAATCTACATGTTAGAAATCCTTCCAGACAAAGCCATGAATGATATCTATAACTTTTTTAAGAAGCAGCGTACTCAAATCCATAAATAATTGGATGGCAATATCTACCAGTTTCTGAAATAAATGAAACATGTTTTCATATATACATATGAATATCTCACTTGTGTGTGTGATTCGCGGTGTGAAAACTAATGAAAGTAATTGATACTCATCGTTTAATTCAATAGGTATTGTACGCCAACAATGCGAATGGTAGATTCTGGAGTAAGGATGAAGCAAGGCTCGAGACTCAGCTTAAGATATAAAAAACTCATACAAAGATGGGAACATAATCAATATGCATTGCATTCCAGTGTTTCCAGTAATGTCATCACATGCTCAAAGCATTTTATTCCTCGTCGATTAAAAAAAAGCTCCGCCCCAACCAGCCTTAAAAATTCAAAGCACAACATTGCTTCCTGCAGTGGACGAAGCATGTGGATGAACCAAGCGAGCATCATCACTCAACCTTTAAACACGAACCTGCAGCCCAAAAACATCGTCATTCCACCCCACCCACTTGGGGTCCCCCTTCCTCTTGCCCCACCTCAGGGTTGCCAGACCATCGAGGAAGACTGGTTTTTAAAATTTCGCACGGAAATTGCTTCGAAGAAAGCCCGTAGGTGTTGCATTTTCATTGGCCAGGACTGTACAATGGAATAAATATACAGAATAGCAATGAATATATTGGAGAAGAGAGAGACACAGACGTAGACAGATTAGGCCCTTCAATATCCCTCGAAGAATTTAATTTTGCTCTGAAAAACTTGAAAGACAATAAAGCAGCAGGCCTAGATAATATACCTGGAGAAATTGAAGCAATTGGGAGAGAAGGCTAAGGAAGGGCTGTTCAAGGTGACTGATGAATGTTATGAAACAGGGAATATACATGGGGATTTTACGAAGAGCAAAACAATAACAATCCCTAAAACAGGGGATGAAAATGAATGCTCTAACTATAGACCCATTTCCATTCTTTCTCACATATCAAAAATTCTGCTGAATATAATGAAAAACCGGCTAAAAGGGAAAATTGAACAACATTTGGGAGAAGACCAGTTTGGATTCAGGGCAGGAAAAGGAACTGGAGAAGCAATTTTAGCATTACAGCAAATATTAGAGAGAAGGATAGAAATAAATAGAAAGATGTATGTGGCCTTTATAGACTTGGAAAAGGCCTTTGATAAAGTGGACTGGAGACTTCTCTTTTGAAATTGACGAAAATCAATCTAGAATGGAAAGATAGAAGAGTAATTTTAAATCTGTGCAAGTCTCAGAAAACAGAAATAGACATAAATGGATGCAGAAAAGAGGACAAAATAAGAAAAGGAGTAAGACAAGGATGCCCTCTTTCACCCTATCTATTTAACATATTCATAGAAGAAGCAATTGAAAGAATGAAAGAAAATGACCAAGGGAATTAAAATGAACGGGAAAAGCATCCACAGTATCCGCTTTGCTGATGATATAGCAGTAATTGCCGACTCCAAAAAGGACATAAATAAAATGATCCATACACTCTCCAAAATCTTAGAAGAATATTAGTTAAATATAAAGGAGAAGAAGACCAAAATAATGGTTATAAGCAAGAGGAAGGAAAATGCCATAACGAATATCAAATTAGGAAATGAAATTCTGGAACAAGTTGACTCCTTCTGCTACCTAGGGGGTATTACAAATAATGATAATTACATGTGATACAGAGATTAGGAGAAGAATAGCCTTGACTAAACAAGCATTCCAAAACAAGAAGAACTTATAACTTAATACCCACATCAGCTTTGAGACTCGGAAAAAGTTCATAAAATATTTGTTTGGTGCGTTTTGTTATATGGATGTGAAACGTGGGCAATCAGGAAAATGGAAAGAATCAGGCTTGAAGCAATGGAAATGTGGGCCTGGAGAAAATAAACAAAAACCAGGTGGGAAGAGAAGCAATCAACAGGTGCTAGAAGAAGTAAATGAAAACAGATGTCTTTTAAAAACAATTGGACAAAGGAGAGCAAAACTGATTGGACATGTAATAGGAATAATCAGTTCCTGACCAACATATTAGAGGGCCAAGTGGTGGGGAAGAAAACAAGAGGTCAACCCAGGACAGCATACTTAAAGAGCGTTGCACGCGAGATGGGAATGACATCATACGCCCAGCTGAAAGAAACAGCGAAGAACAGGGACATGTGGCTGTTACGACAAGCCACTGCCTTTAGAGCTTGATGATGACGAAGGAGCCCACCCATGAAACCTATCCAATGGTGCACTTAGCAAGGTCAAAGGAAAGACAAAGGTACCTTGGTATAACACAAAAACTATAATTTTGACTGCGGAATCCATTCACCTCGTGAACCTGGTAATGGTGGCACTCACTTGGTTCAAGAATGGCAAAATTGATGCAGTAGTATTATTCAGAGGATTTTTCCAGGCATTTTTGAACTTTGGAAATTATGTTTTCGAGTATCAAATTGAATAAGAGAGTGAAGAACACTTAACCCTTTCGCAATGCAGGATTTTTATTTCAGAGTAACAAGAGATGAAGAACAGTATAATGATGATGAGACATACTGATCTTATGCAAAGGCAGATACACAACCAATGACATTGCATAGTCGTCAAGCACAGCGAAAGGATTAATTTATAAGAGAAAATTGTGTTTGATTCAGCCTACTTCAAATGCACTATGCCATGTAATCTCGACCTCATAAAATAAATTAGGACACATGCGTTTAAATGAATATTCTGTAGAATTAAAAAAAAGGCACAAGAATTCTGAGAAATAATAAGGCTCAAAGAAATCTAAATTTTCACAATAAGGGAGGATACTCTTTCCAAGCCCACAAAACTAAGCTTAGAGAAAGATAGGAATAACAGATATAGAAATGTGGGGAAAAGTCGAATGAACTGGCTATTTAAAATATGTACCACAAGTGAAATTATCTTTCCTTCATTAAAAACAATGGATACTTGAATCATCATCATATCTGCTAATCTACAAAATTCTTCAATATTCCTTACAAGAAAACAAATCCTCTTTTCTGAAAATGATCGTATGTGTAAAATTCCTAATTGACTGTTTTAACCCTTTCGCGCCGGCGACATTCGCTGGAAAATTCGTCTCCTCTAACGAGGAACTTCTAGCAAGTTTCTCTCGCCCGGTACAAGGCTCTTTCTGGGGAGGGAATCGCTCAGGTATAGTTTTCCCTCCCTTTGGGTTTCGAGTCAGCAGAGTGCCGAACCCTTCCCTTGACCGTGGGCTGAGATAATCCTAGTCTGGACCACGGAAACATGCAGCGATGCTGGCTCAAAAAATTAGAATGGTTTTGCTAAAAAATTAGATATTGCTTTTTCAAGATATGTTAATTTAGAAATGAAATATTTTCGTTTTACAATGCAATTACAACTTATAAATAAAATAACTAGCGTGAATTTTAAGTTATCTAGCATAATAGACTTCCAATTAAATGATACTGTTATTATATTGCGCAAGAGTTTGAGGCATCAGCAAAGTAATAGTGAGGAAGCAAAACATTTCCATCACGACAAATTCTTCTTTTTAAGTATTAGGTCCCACCTCTTCACTGGATGAACACTCCGATTCCAACGAAAGTTCGGGGAAGAGCAGCTCTCTGGTTATCCGCGAAGTGGATGGCCGTGGTTCTGATGCTAAGTCAGTGACACTATCTCAAGTCATCTTAGTAGGCAGAAAGTCATCCTCGGAATCACAAAATAAATCCGAATCCTCACTGTCACTCCTGGTCAGAATTTCCAGGATAGACTCATTTGTGGTTAGATTCGACATATTCTCAGCTGAAAATCTATCTCGCCCGGATAATTCTTTCACTGGCTTGCAATGGAGAGACGTACTCACTGAGAGAAGCCTAGCAAAACAGTCTGAACTCATAAACCGCGAAAGCAGAACTGAAGAGAACGAGAAGAAACTACCATGAAATATATTTTGGGAAGATTTCAGACAGTTATTCCAGGGCAAATTTAAGGAGTTTTCGTTTCTAGGAAACTCAACAATAGAAAACAACCCTGCTGCTCAAGGAGCATTTATCCCTCAAAGCGAATAGGAAAAAGCAATTCTTAGAAGAGGAAAAGTGTTCTCTTTGAGAAGGGTGAAGCTATATTCATCCAAATATTTCTGTATATGCTTCTATGGGTCAAATTTTCCCCTGAGTGAGATCATACTACTTCTTGGGGGCTAAAATTTTCCAAGAATACTGCAATTAATTGGAATTGAGGTAGTTCACAGGATATTATGCAGATGTCACGTAGATTTTTAGCTGAATAAATTAGATAACAAAGGCAAAATGCACTTAACATAAAATTAAGTACATCCAACCTAACTAACAACGTCACTGCTCTATTTTGAATTGTAAAAGGTTTAAATAGGGGCCACTAAGCACACATTACTTGGCAATGTAGAATGGTTTTCTTTTCACCCAGTCGCAAAATGATAAATCTTGCAACTTGTCTTTTAACATACACTCTCTCCAGCATTCCTGTCAGACTCTGCCACAGTTATGTAGGCAAAATTGCCAACCAGAGTATCGTGATTAATAATGACAATGACCAATGGGCAGCAATTCAGGCAAATGGTGGGGTTCTGGTGGGAAAATAATAATTCCTGTAAGGCAACCAGCCAAGAAAGAGATGACATCCTGCTAGGTTACCACAATTACCAATATTCCATAAACCTACATTCTTGAGAAATGACAGGTTTCAAAGGTGATTGGTATAATTATATGACTCATACATTTGTTGGTTTTTGTATCACTCCTCATTCTTGTGTACTGCTCCATTTGAAATGGTCAATTTATAGTGAGGCTTGCAATGCTTCCTCTGAACTGTGATTTGCATAAGCTTGACAAACAAGCATTTGCCCGAATACTCCATCTAATAAGGGATGACTGGTAAAAACAGGATTTATTTACAAGCACACAACCATGGTTATGAGAACTCTAGCAATCTGAAAACACCTACAATTCTGGAGTAGTATCCACCCTATATTAGGCTATTACTATCCTGTCTTCATGATCAGTCTAAATGGATCTGATTATGTTTGAACATTTTGTCATTTCCAGATTGACTGATTGTATTACGACACTCGCAGGGGCATAGGCTCAGAGGGGGGATAGATCCTCCAATATGTCCTTTTTTGCTGTAAGTCATTGGTGTTGTATTGCAGCTATTTTTTAAAGGAATAAAACCCATTACATAGTTCTACATATATGAGCAATCAAAGTACTTATATCCGAATAACATAATTAGCCTCTGCTATATCTTTAGGATGAACATCTCTATACCCATGTCTCAACAACAGTTTCACACATATTTTCAAACCCCCTAAAGAAAAAGGCAATTCACATCTACATCTATATACCACCCTACGAGCCGCCACATGGGTGTATGGCAGGGGGTGTTGGGACACCAGCCATTTAAGGATGTTAGGTAGGTGAAATTGTGATGTGTATTACAGGAGTGTAAGGAGTGGAGCTCAGTTTTTGTTACGGTCTCTCACTGTGCACAGAAAGAACAAGTTTTTGTACCAATCTGTTTGGCAATGTATCTCTCTTATTTTATTGCTTCTGCCAGACCTAGAGATGTAGTGTCACTCTAAAACACACCAGTTCTGAATTTCTCAAGCAACCTAAACCTAGCGTGTAGCCTCGGAGTCTCTTGGAGCTCCCACCTTAATCCCTTTAAAAGCTGAAAAACACTTTATGCTTGCTTGTAGCAGTTTTTAACAAATTAAGCAGCATTTCATAGTATTTTACAATTTTTTTATTTAATCTTTAAACTTCTGCCAGACCTAGAGACGTAGTGTCACTTTGAAACACACCAGTTCTGAATTTCTTAAGCAACTTAAGCCTAGCATGTAGCCTCGGAGTCTCTTGGGGCTCCCACCTTAATCCCTTAAAAAGCCGAGAAACACTATGTTTGCTTGTAGCAGTTTTTAACAAATCAAGTAGCATATCTTGGTATTTTTTAATTTTTTTAATTAAATCTTTATGACCTGGGTCCTAAATGCTCATGCTATATTCCAGGTGTAGCTTAACCAGAGCAGAGTAATATCTCTCTTTTCCTTTTTCATTCGAGGACCTTCCCATTAAAGGCTTAACAAAACCTAGTTTCTTTAACCCTCTTAGAGCTGACCCCTGCCAGCGGTTCTAGTGAGAAATGTGGAGGGTAACTAGAATGAAATGTATCACTCTAGGAAAATAAATATTATAAAGTTATTGTTTAAAATATCTGTATGCATTTTTTCTTATTGCATATGCATTGAATTAGGTAATAATAAAAAAACGCTTATACTTCGTACAAAAAATAATTGTAATTATATTCGTGTGCAAAAGTTAAACAATATTTTGCCTATGAGCTGATATATCGGCCCGCCGCACTGTACGCCTGAGATGCCAAAGCCAATATATCAGCCCGCCGCACTAAAAGGGTTAATGCTGTGTTGCATACCTTTTGTATGCGTTTTCCCCACAATATATCAGAAGTTAAGCTAATTCCAAGATATTTAACTGTATCTGAAGATTTTATGCTTACTCCACCCACAGTGTAGGTATGACATTTGTGTGATGACTTTTGCAGGAAGTGAACTGTAGTACATTTACAAAGATTCAAATCTAGCCCCCACTCCAGGCAATACAAATGAACATTGTTAAAGCCCGATAACAGAACTTCTATGTCCGCATATTTGCTTATTTCATGATAAATAACTATATCATCGGCAAATAATCTTAATTTAATGCATCATGCACAACAGACAACGCACTAATGAGAGGAATGTATTATCCTGGCATCTCTAAGGTTGCAGTTTTGGGTCCCACCCAGGGCATGGATGCACTATTTTCCTCGGGATTAAAGACATAAGTAAAGCAAGATGATGACACTAATAGTCAGGGAACCTACAATAAAAGAGTTAAACTATATATTTATAAATCTATTTAGAAACCTCCACACAAAAAAAGTAAAACACTCAAGGAAGTATTAAAACTATTTCTTACTTGTTAGGGAATGGATGTCGTCAGAAGTCCTTATTTTTAAACATAAATATAATCATTCCAGTGAATGCCAGGAGCAGAGTTCTGCCTAAGGTATAATCAAATGGAAAAATCGCTAACAAATGCTGCTGGACTGGCCGACTGGCAGTTAAAGCAGTAGTAACACAGGTAAGCTTCACTATACTGGCTACCATGAAGAATGCCTTATCTCCTTTGGAATTATACCTGTTTAAACTGGATGAAATTGAGTATATCTGACATACGAGAGTCACATAAGTAATGCATATAGAGCCTTTCAAGAAATGATGGCTTGCCATGGATGCCCACCCAAGTCAGCATTATGTAGAGTACACCCGATTCTGAACTCTGGTTAGATTGTCTTGGGAAAACACCAGATCCCACTAAGCATAAAAAGTTGCTCAAACCAGAAATTTTTTAACTGTAATGCTCTCACCTTAGGTCGGGCATTCTCCTTCTTGGCCTCCTGTCCACTGTCCTCATCAGCAAATGCCAAATCCGTTCCCAAATCCAGGAATGCAGGGGGAGGGGCGGGAATGCTACCACTGTCACTAATTCCCCCACTGTTTATCTTCTCAGCAGGCTTCTCCTGTTCAGGAGTGGAGACATCAAATCCTGGGGGTGGAGGGGTGACATCCCTCGTCGGACTCCTCTCCACTGTGGTTAACAATGAGGACTCCGTCTCCACTTCAGCAGGAGGAATGGGGCTGCAAGCCTCAACTCCATAAGGAAATGATGGCACACGCTTGCTCTTCTTGTCAACATGGGCCACATCAACACGAACTTCTCCCACATCCTCTTCCCGGCTCCTCTTCTCTCCTGGAGACTCCAAACTAGGCTGTAATTTAACTCCAGGGTCAGCCTGGAAGAAAGAAAAACCCAGGATTAAAATCAATGCATTCACTACAATTTTCAATTCACTGTGAATCCATAAGTAATATGGATTGCATTCACGAGCACAAGTTCAAAGATATACACTACAGTGGATGAAAGTCACCATAAAACTTTCATTTGACTCGACTTAGATTCCAACCCAGAAATTCCAATTCATGGTCAAGAGAGTTAATCAGATACACACATCACTGGCATTTGGAGTGTCCTAGTTCGAATCTTGGTCAGTAGAATAGATGTTTTCAAAGTGCATCTCTTTCCCTATTCTGCTTTCACTTCACAACTCAAAATAAACATTTCAAACTCCAATCAGATTCATTAATGATTTTAAATATTACTTCAACCACCATTACAACTCAGGCAAACCAAGCTATGAATCTCCAATAGGAATCCCTCTTCTTTGATAACTTCAATCATGGATATTATTTAGTTATTGACTGTGAAATAAAAATAATTTTTCTTCAACTTCACATTCTTTATTTTTGCCATGTCTATAAACATACCAACTCTTGATCCATCTCAACATCACTTCCTACTCTTAGGCACTAAACATTTCTCACTCCAACTTAAGTGTCCCACCTTCCTGACTTTCTCAAACTCATTTCAAAATAAAATTTAAGTGTTTCAGGTTCAAAGATATTCTAATGGCAACTAAAAATTCCAAAATTACATTTTATGCCACTGATATGGGTAAATACCTATTACCTATATTCACTGCTCCAAATACAATGCACTACATGAATTACTAGCCAAACAAATAAAACTTCAACCACCAAGTAATAAATAGAAAAAATGACATCTACTGAAATGACCAAAAATACCAGACCAAATGCAATCTGTAATGCTAATTGTGATAATTAAGATAAATGGATGTGAGATATTATAGAATCCTTATTTGTACTTACAAACAGGCAGAATTTTCAAAAGGAAACTATCATTCTGGATGAAATTATTTCCAAGTTTATCATTGGAACATTCAAAATAACAAGTGTTATGATGACCACAAAGATTCAATAATCAAAAGGATGATGAAATGGCTAAAATTAATTCTGGAATCATCATAGGGGAATCAAATGGAGAAAAGGAACCCTTATTTACCTAATGTGGAACCGTAGTCCCCAACAAAATGCTTCATACATTAGTTTGACAAATATTTCAAAGCATGGATTTTTAAGTCTACTTCATTGCACAAAATATCATTCCCAAGTGAACATCTAGGGGGTCCTCTCTTTGCACAATAACCATAGTAATGATTTACCTCATTACTACAAAATAGCTATTAGCCACAGCTTGATAACACAAGAAGAGACAGATAATTTATGATCCCCCTTAGAGTAAGAGAAGCCATTAATACAACAAATTGTGGGTTTTGGCTACTCGAAACCTCTCATTTCTTGCGCTTCTGAGATCTCAAAGTGATTTTTTGAGAATTCAGGGAGACTAGTTATATCAATCACTTGTTGATATAACAAGTCTCCCTGAATTCTCAAAAAATCACTTTGAGATATCAGAAGCCTGAAAGCATAGTGATAAGCCAGAAGACCATGGTTTGATTTCATGAGAATTTCCTCAAGGCAAATTCTAATAAAACCATAATTGCTTTTCCAAAAAAAAATTATATGCATACATTCACAGCATGTTCGAGTAAAAATAAGTAACTTTCAATGATCAGTACAGATAACCACAAGATGGAAATGATAGAAGAAAAGAGGAGACAGAAAGAGAGGGTTTTGGGGTGTGGCCATGTCGGAGAGGACAAGGGAACTAACTAGACGGGTAGAAGGAGAATCTCCCTGGATTAGGAAGCAGGAAACAGGGGCAAGAGGAAGTGATGCAGGGAGGAGGGGAGGGATAGAACGGGGAAAGAGATGTGCTGGGGGGGCTATGGGAGAGGTTATTTTCTCAACATACTTGGGCCCATTGTTTTTCAGACCCCAGTGCAAGAGCACCAAAAACAGTTATGAAAGAAAGTGCAGCGGAAGAAAAGTAATCCAATGAGATTTAATACAAAGAAGATTCTGTGGTGATCTAGTAAAAATTTCACCTCCATTCAATCAAATATCCAACATGAAAAGAAAGTACTGAATCAAATAGCTCCTCAAGTGCAATATGTAATTACTCATGATGGTAAAAATGGATGGTAATGGTATGGGAAATGGGTCATTACAAGGTATTTTCAAACTTCTGGGAAATTAAAGGACTTGAGGAAAAAAATGCTAGGTAAAGTCTACTATGCTCAATATCTAATTTTGGCTGTGTTTACGGCAAGATAATATTTCCATCACTTACATAGGCAGTCAAAAAGTCATAAAGGTGACTGAATGAAATTCAGAGCACAAAGTGTAAAGAGGCCAAATTTACTGTGATAATTTCATCACCCTAAGGAGCTTACTCTTCATTAATTGTGGCAGCCACAAACAGTGTTTATATTATTTTCCCCACAACCCCAGAAGTCAAACAATCAACAGCATTGTTGTCCCACAGGTCCAGCCTGGATATATTTACATGGTTTCCCACTCCCAGCTCTTTTCCTTAAACTACAGTTTGATACAAAAAGTTGTATACTTGTAAAATACCACCGCTTCAATCCACCTAATTACCAAACCCATGAGATACACTGGCCTATAAGATGGACTAAGTTTCTGAAGTAACAATTTTGTGGAAAAAATTACATAAAACATTTGTTGACATTTACAGGAAGAATATCAAATTGTTATCGTCCAAAAATAGACAATGGATTTAAGCTACTGAATGTAGAATCCTGAAACAAAAGCATGACAAAGACCACACCTTTATCTCGCTGCCACAATGCAGTCTCAAATAAAAGAAGACAGATAAGCACTTCCAAAACCTTCTTTTACCAAAAAAGACAAGAAATTACCTGAGCATTCTTTATCGTGTTATGGTGGTCATGGGTTGCAGGGGGAACAATGAACTCTTGTTTGGTCTCCAAACTTTCTTCTTCCTTCCTTCCTCTCCTCTCCACATTTCCTTGACTTGAGTCTTTCTGCTTGACAGATTCATTATGTGATGTACTATCCTTTCTGCTAATGGGAGAAATAGCACCAGAACCTAAAAGAAAGAGGAATATAAGATTAATTGACTGAAAATCTAAACTATAAAGTGGAATTGCCACTAATTTTAAAAGAGGATAAATAGTTTGAGTTGACCAGTATGCTCACTCCAATTCACTCAGAATATCTATGAAAAAAATTTTATGATTATGAAATAAAAATACAACAATATTCAAACAAGTCATGTTATCCCTAGAACTAACAATTATATGGTTATATAAAAAGCTTTAAAAGCAAAACTGAACCAATTAAAATGCTTCCTCATAAATTTAAGGGCTTTATATTAATACTACATATCATCAACTATGTAGAGACTAGTTTTCTAAGTGTTTGCATTTACCTTTCTTAGTCACACGGACGTATGTGGATACATTTGGCAGAATTCCATATGATAATCTTATTCAAGAAAAATATGTTGAACAACAATATGAAATATAAAAATGGCAATCCATTTAATGGATCTTTGCCAGCTAAATAAAGTATAAGTTTCAAAATCCTGTCATATGGGCCAGAAAAACAGATGACAAAACATTAAAACTTGAAAATATACTTTCCAATTACTTCCATGAAAGGATTGTCTGACTGACGTTAATCAATGTATCATAAAAAAGCATATAGGTTTTTGTTCAGTCTCTCTCTAAGAGTCACAAATGTGTACCTCAACAGGCAACATTGTATTACTGTGAAGTACAAAAAACAAATCATGAACACTAGGTAGCAATAAAAAAAATCCCTTTTATCAGAGGAAGCACAAACAGAATAAGAATATTTCTGCTGCAGGATGAAGCACTCACATGAGGTCAGCAGAGTAAGGTCTTCCCAAATGTGGCACATATTACTGATTGATAGTGCAACAACATGCCAATTGAAAAAATCTTTTTTTTAATCAAAGAACAACTCTGATGCTACAATGCCGTTAAAGAAACAATTAAATATGAAAGAATGAGTGATGAAAATTAGTTAATTAAGTAAAGAAAAAATATTTCTGAAAGAGTAAGACAAGATTTACAAGATAAATCTTCATCTACAATGCTAAAATTTAACATGCAGCAAAAGAATATTTCCATCCAAAGAAACCAAATAGACTGAAGAGTAACCATAATGGAAGATTCCAATTGATCAATTCCATATTTAGGCTAGAAACCAGAAATATCTAGGGAATACACAGCTAATAATTCGGCAATGGAAGTATCTTCACCACCACAGTCAAGGAAAAAAAACTTCCAATTGCAAGTGCATAAAGGACTCATCTTTGAACAAACCATAAAAATATGTTCAGATTGCCACTAAGAAAAATTATTTCTTCCTGATTGTGCCAGTGGTTGAAAGCAGTTTATTTATCAATATCAATCTTCCTGAAGCTACTGATCTAGCAAGGGGTATGTGAATATTCTCTTACAAATTTCACCCATGAGTCAGATTCTTAATACGTTTCCATCAACATTCTTGTGTGATGGAAATTTTAAACATCAAGCCATAGAATTTACAATGTACATCATATACTAATGACCAAGGAAGAAACAAAATGAGCTACGCCAGGCAGAAATACACACTAAGGAGTAAAGAAATTAGCGGTGAATAATGCAAAGGTAAACGGCCTTAGAGCCACATCACGTCAACTGGATTACATTCAAGGTTCTCCATACAGATTGCACTAGCATAATCGCTATTTTTCAAGTATGATCAAGAGAGCAATAATGGGATTGCCATTCACCAAATTTTGATAGGGGCTTTAAATCACGACTCTTAATTGATGCATTTAGCCATTAGGGCTGTAACTGCGAACATTACCCTTTCAGAGTGGTTTGTGTTTTAGGTAATGATAACAAAAATGCAACAGAAGGAACAGTAATTCCACCCTTGATAATGCTTCCTTTGCAATGAAACCAGTAATCAACCCATAAACCTATTGTAAAAGTTATTTTACAGATTTAGTTGTCATGAACTTTCAACAAGCCCGAGAATATGGAGATTATCAGAAAACTGAAAGAATATTTGGGCTACCACTCATGGCACTTCTCATCTCTTAGATACCATTACACTACATTCCTGCATACACACACAACACCAATGGCTCCCACATTAACAAATTTGATGGATTTGAGGGTAAGGTGAAAAAACTGAAAACTGTTGGAGATGCGGTAAGTATATTTCCACAAGGAATTGGATTATTTTAAACATCTGTCACACCTTTTCATATTACAATACAGGGTTCCCACTAATACACAAGGGATTCATTTAAGTCAGGTATCCTAGGCCCAGATTTCCCATCCCAGTAGCTACGGTTAGAGTTCTAAGATAACTTATCTTACACTTACAATTTCATTTCATGTCAACCACCACCCACTCTAGAAACCAAATCAGAGTCAAACCCCCACACCAATGAGACTCCCAAAGGTTGAAAGAAACACTAGGATCCAAGGCACATTGTATCCAAAAATACATCAATGTGGGGTTTTTTGGCATAGGTTGTGTGAACCCTCCATCATTCTTAATGCTAGTACTTACCACTCTCTTTCTCAGCTGACTCTCGCTCCTGCTTTTCTTCACCACTTTCTCCTTCTTCAGCCCCTTCCACCGCTCCTTCCTTGCCCTTTGGAGACAAGGCGACGTCGACCGCAGGAGGACTGACTTGTTGCTGCGGTGGCTCTCGCCGACCCTTCGCCTGCAGTAACTGCTGGTGGGCCGCCGCTGACGCCGGCGGCGGGGGCGGAGGGATTGACGGCGCCCTTAGCGGCGCCACCGAAGGCGGGCTCGTGGCCCCGCCCGCGTGGTGACGACTCCCGGGAGTCGTCCTCGACGTGGAAAACGACGCGCTTCTCGTCGCGGTGGCCGCATTGTTGGCTGACCCGGGCGCGCCCCGTCCAGCGGTCTGCCCGATCCTCTGCGCCGCTGCGGCCGCCGCCACCTGCTGCTGGGGGTCACTGTGGTACCGCGTCGGCGGGGGTGCGGTCGGTGGGGCCGGTGGAGACGACGGCGAGCCCGACCTTGCCTTGTTGAAGTGCGAGGTCCAGTTTCGTTGCTTCTCGATCAACTCTCGACTAGTGGGCTTCCTCTCGGGCTTCTGTGGGGTGATGGCCGGCGGTGCGGGTGGTGCGGGCCCGGGAGGACGGACTCCCCGCCCGGCGACCCTCCCCCTGCCGAATTCCGTCCGAGAGGGGGGCGAGGTCTTGGCGGATGGGATCTTGGGGGCCGTTGGGGCTTCCGGGGAGGCGCCGTCGGGCGTCGAAATCTCCGGCGTAGCGTTCGCGGTGACTTCGACGCTCTCCTCCTCGTGGTCGGCGGAACCATTGGCCTCTCCGTGGGCGTGTCCGTTGGCTGTCACCGGATGGTCGTCGCCGAGAATGGCGGCCGATGAGGCCGGCCTCGAGGGTTGGTGGGTAGGTGACGGGGAGCGCGACGTCTTGAGCGGGCAGCTGCCAGCAGAGCCCGGTCTTCCCTTGCGCCCCAGGTCAGGTTTTGCCGGCTTACCGCCACCGGCGGGTCCCCCTTCGGCACCGCCGAGTTTTTCGAAGAGGGCTCGAGCATTGTTGAACCTAGCTACATGGCTTTCTGTCCTCACCACCGTCACCTGTGGGATAAAATATCACGGGAGTAAATGACTAAATCTGAGCTCAATTTCCAGTCAAATTACTGTGATCAAAATTACTTTCACCAGTCGTCGACATTTTCCTTTGTTTAGCCTAATAATACAAGATCTAACTAATTTTGATAAGGCGAAACTGAGTCATTGATTTTTCTCTCGCAGACAGCTGGGAAAAGCCACATTAAAATAAAAAACAAATATTACGAATTCATAAACGATTTGAGGAACGGCACTTAAACTAAGGCCGCTAACTAGACCAATTACGTATTTTGTCATAACAAGCTGGCATGGACTCGTTTTTCTAATACAAATTTCAATGGAAACTGCGCAAATATACCATCGCCTCTTTTTTGGAATTACACTTTGGGCCGGGAACTTACAACATTGAGAAATCCCCCAGTATTTCAGCGAGCGAACAACATTAGACAATCTCTAAGTAATGCTTTACAAGTACCTGGGATCTCTTGGAACAGTTGACATTTTTCTATATCACATAATCAAATAAGAGGTTTAACTTGAAGGAACTAACATTTGCACTATTTAGGACACGCAAGTTTTTAAGTGTAAAACGGAACAAATGTGAGGATAAGATCGAGGTTAGAGAAAAATGCTGTTTACGTAAACCTAGTTTCAAACCACGGTGGTATTATTATTATGAATGAAAAAACGAAAATAAAAAAATGAATCATTGTTATTATGAATGAAAAACAAGTACTTGGTTATGATTCCACACTTTATTTCCGTTACTCCTATACTCCCCATCCTCCTTGTTTTCAAATTTCCCCTCCCCCATCGGGTACTTACATAAGTGTAAGCCCCCAACTGCTTGTACTTGCTGATGGCAAGGTATTCCGAAACCTAGGTCGTGTTGCTTTAAATAAAAAAGTGGAGTCATAACCAAGTACTTGATTTTCAGTCATTAAGAAGGAGTTCCACCGAGTAACGCCAGAGACAGTGTCTTATGTTCATTATCCCAGCTTCCTCTCCAGTATTTTAAAGCTTTAAGAACCGTGATGGCGATTAAAAAAAGAAAAACAACACATCACTTTACTATAAAATCTAACATTTTCAAACCAGAGAATATTTACTGGACAACGTAAAAAACCAGCATATGTAGTGCTGACGTAATCGTGCAACCTCCTAAATTATAACTAGTAAAGAAATTATCTTCGGCCTTGCCGAAGCTTTAATAGGTACTCTACACCACTTTCAATTTTGTTTAAAAAAACGTGGTTTTGGTCCGATCCAACCTATTTGAGAAATGTCTGTGGACTACTAGAGGCTTATGGCCCAAATTTCAGCTCGATTATCTCAATTTTTACGGGAGTTATAGTGCGAAGAGACAGACAGACGGATACAGCTGGATTGACTCGTAAGGTGATGCTGACTATATCTATATGTAGGTACTTTTCCATACCTGCCACGCCTCCTTAAATGCGTTACATTTCTGCTGTGACAAAATCAGTATACCCTCACCACGTAGTGGTGTAGGGTATAAAAAAGTAGGTTTAAAGTTTAAAAAAAGTCACGTTACCTGAGAGGGTGAATCCTTGGTTGGATCCGCGTGCGGCAGTTGGTTGTGGTGCGTGGCGGCAGGGGGCGGCGGCGACGAGCAGGGGTCGCTGGGTGGCCTCATGGAACCCGGGGCCTTCTTAAGATTCACGGTCTCCTCTTTGGCCGGGACCATCGACTGGAATATGTTAGCGATCTGGGACACTTTGGAACCGCCGAGGCGACCCCCGGCGCACGCTGCGGACCCGCCACCGCTCATTGCCCTCTTGGTGCTGTCCGCATCCATTGAGGCGGGACCACCGCGCGAGCGCTGCACAAACGAGGAAAAGAAGGAACGAATTCAATGAAGGTGGTAGGGGCGATTTTTGTTTACCTACAGATCTGCGCGAAATTTTGCATACGCGTTCTCATTACTGATATCTATGGAAAAGATTGAAAAATTGCACTTTAAAAATTTATTTTCCTGGCATTTCAATACTAATTTTACAGGTAGCCTCCAAGTACATGAGATCTACCTCGTAATACCTCGACCACGTAAATACATATTTTCTTCTACACACGTAATAATACACCTCATATTATTATAATGGTTGCTAACAAATATCCAGTCGTCACTCCGAGACAAAGATTCGGAAAAAAGTACTAAAATATGATTTATCTTTACTTCTACTTCGAATACCGATTCGAAAACCCGAGCCATTACAAGCTTCAATTACTGAAAAATATAATTTGTACACCGTTTCCATCACCGCAGGTATGGTAAATTCTACCGTAAAAACAGATTTACTTGATTTCCATATTTGAAAAACATTGGTATAATTTCCACACTTTTATTTTTCCTCACCGATCATGGTTCCAGCACATTATGCCATCATCAGGGTACATTACTCCAAATGTCTCAGCCTTTTATACATTTAAAAAAGTGGAAATCCACAAGTTCCACAAAGTTAGTGCCAATACGCTCTCTCAGATTTAAATGAATTGAATCCAAGTATTTTTTTCGACTTACTTGAAAAATTACTTAATGGTACACCCAAAGACCCAAGATTGCCACTCCGGCCACCTACATCAGGAAATACGATTGAATCGCCAGGGGGGATTTTTGAAGAAAATAAAAAAATGAGGGTGCAAAAGCACAGGGCCGAATTTGGTTAGTAGAGGCGTACAAGATTCGGATGAATATGGAAAGAGGATGAAAGTCTAAGAGGTGCTTGTCCCTCCAAACACAATTCCTATGATCTTAAATTCATCCACGGTCATCATCATTAGCCAATCAATCTTAACATCGGTTGACCCCAGCCCTCCAATTTACCCTGTCCTCAGATACAACCCTTCATGATCTCGTAGCTCTTCTTTTTCATACTTCATTTTTTAGGTGGCCTACGTATATGCTCCATCTATTTCCGTCGAGGGACTTCTCTTACATTTAGTTCCTGAACTCATTCGTTGAGTCTCAGTGTGACTTATCCATCAGGACCTCGTCTTCCTGCCAGAGCTCCATATGGTTTTTTCTTTCTCATTTCTGATGTGCAATGCCTCGTTACAGATTCCATCCCAGAATTTAATCCGGACAATGACGTACACCATGTCTTTTTATATCTCCTGGCATTCGATCATCTTCATAATTACTTAGCTACATGCCATACTTCATAGTTACATTAATTTCATTAAATTGAACGTTGTATAGAGCATGAAGCTATCAGGCTCGAATGAAAAAATAGCTAAATAAACGCGAAGGGAGCATTTTCGAATTCATGCGCGTGCGTCCGCAATGAGGTGCAGGCTAATATTTTATAATATGCATATGGAAGCAAGCACCGCGAGTTGAAATTTTTTTGCTACCGCTCAGACACTGCCATTTTACGGGGCAATAAATTCGTTAAAAATGAGGTAATGCTCAACCAAGGAAAACATGTCGCCGACCGCCATGTCGCCGCCGATATGGGAAAACAACGGCACACTCGAAATACTGGGGAAATTAGGAATTACGAGACAACGAGACGATAACTGGAAATATCATGAATCCGGCAATAAATTCAATAGAAATCTCGAGAAAGAGCAATAACATAATGACTTTCAGGCATCGTTTGCATACGTACACACCCATCAAGCCATTTCCTTTCGGGGTTTACAAAGTAATAGAAACGGGTACCGGTATGTCAGAACACAGCATGTACCTCTTAGCAATAGGTCGCGGGCAACGGTACGTTGCCTCTCACGACTATTTTGAGTCGATTAGTGAAAGCGGGCCGAGGATATTACCGAGTTTTGGTTTCTATCGTGGTATACTCGCAAAATTGCGCCAAAACTGACTGCCGATTGAGCGCCGTAACCGTCAGCAGGGTAAATGGTCCGGGTATTGCAATGCTAGTAACCTTGCAAAATCTACAACAACTTACAACAAAATGTCCAAAATAATTTTTGAATTGGCAGCAAACATTACACTCGCTGACGAAGAGGTTCTCGTGTTCACAAAGAGAGACAAGAATCACTAAAATGCACATATATGCAATGCAAAAAAACCGTTAATTTCCATTCCCACATATCTCGACATCAAGCAATATATTGAATCATTAATTTGTCGGAAATTACGGCTCTAAATTGAAATTTGGCGTTTAATTAATCAGGCAAAATTTTAAATGCATGAAATTAGTTATACGCAACAAAGAGCAGAGATATCCAGAATTTCAGATGAAATGGGTGTAGCGTCATTAGGCAGTATCGCTACGATGTGTACTTTCACTTTTTTTTACCGTCGCAGCCACAACATTAACTATAGAATGTCACGATCAAAGCCTACGTGACCACGTTCTCTTTTCAGCGCTGCATTAAAAATTCTCAATAATGTCTTTGACATCAAACTAAACGCTTATGATCGTACCATTGATTATCAACAGTATATATTTTTCGTCAATACTTTCGTACAGAATCTTATTCAAGGTTTTGAGAATGTAGAATACATATACTTCTACGTATAGTGAAAAAATACACGGAGAATTATCTTTTTAACAGTTTTGAAAGGGTGCAATAGTTTTTCCGAAATTAAGCTCTCAAAAATGGAAAGAAATTGACCAATCAGCGAGCGGCTGTGCAACTGTATTGGCGGTGCCAACGCTCAAGTGCTTGCGGTCAGGGGAGTTAGCGTTGGGATATATGACATTACGCCCACTTACTCACTTTCAAGGTTGGCATTGGCCTTCCGGCATTCGCATTAGCCCTCCAGCCGCCCCCCGATTTGTACTTTTTTCAAGTCCCATTGCAAGCACAAGCACCATTGCCGAAAAAATAGTTGAGTTGAATAGAACTCAAGAGTTGAAATTCGTCATGAAAAAATCATTTGACTTGACCCGGATTCGAACCCGGATCTCCCAATTGCCGGTCAGGTGTGCTATCCCGTTACAGGTTGATTGGATACATAATTATATATATTTCCCTCGCCAAATTTTTACTAGTAAATTCTTGGTGCAACCATTACATTAGTACCATGAACTGATTCTTCTAAGATATTCATGCTCTTTACAATACCATGTAAACGCTAATACTTGTTTCGATATCTTGTTCTTTCTTAAATTATCACAAGCATTTTAGCTACTTTAACCGTTTTTTTATCACCCTAGAGCGACATATGGAAGAGTAAGCCCACTTCCAAATTGGCAATAAATAAGTGCAAAGTGCAAGTAAAATGTGTAACGCACAAGTTTTCGTGCTCGTAAAAAGAAATGAGTCGTGGTAAGAAATGAACGAATTTGCGAGGACCGAACTTATCGCATATTTCCACTCGTATGTACAGGATGGCGGACATGTGGGCGAACGCCAGGGCGTGACAGCACGCAAATAGCCCCACGATTCCCAGAGCTAAGCCATTCTGAGTGTGTCGCCCGCCTTAAAAGCCTCCATCAATCCCCATCGACGGAGCGATAATTACCGCTTTCTTCCGAGCTTCCGGCTTCGTCCCGGCGAGAGTCACCTTCGCCCGTCGCACGCAAAGAGGGCGTGGGGGCGATAGGTCGCCCCCAATGTCCCCGGCCTTTTGTGCGTTCCATTCATCATTCATTTCGAACACGCAGCTCCCTCACGAGGTTTTCATCAGATTACTTTCCATCTCACTCGGGTGGAGGGAGGGAGACAGGACCGAATGGCCCCTCGTGAACGCGGTTTAGTACTCGCCCAGAGGGAGAATGATGGCGTCTCTTGAATAGAACGACCGAGGAGAGACGAGACAAAAACCGCCCATTTTTTTGGAGGACATCTTCCACGAAAGCCTGCGCGGAGTGACGTCGGAAAGAAAACGGGATTAGTCTGTTCGACATGACGATGGTGGACTGGATTAAAATATTTTCCGTAGTCTTTGAAAAAAACTCTGAAGTCTGATCAATGAGTTCCGCGACCGTTGTAATTTCGCGGCGTTAATTCGTCGCGCAACTGATGGCGCTGTTTTGAGAAAAATTTCAACATTTATCCACTTTTTTTGTAAACTGTTATTCCGTCGACGAATTTTCGCGCTACTGCTGAAGAAAAGGCTGTTTTTGAAACAGCATTTTCTTCGTGTTGGGCGACTTTGATACGAGTTCCTGCACAAATACAAAATGCTGTTTTGAGAAAAATCTTACCATTTATCTATTTTTCTGTTAACTTTTATTCCGTCGACGAATTGTCGAGCTACTGCTGTTTTTGAAACAGCATTTTCTTCCTGTTCGGTGATTTTGAAATGAGTTCCTGCTAAAATACAAAATTCCAGCATCTTCTGGAGAGGGCAAACGAAGATGACACATTCCTTCGGCGTCATTACAGGAGCCGAAACATGGGTTTACGGGTACCACACGGAAACTATGGCCCAATTACCACGGTGGAAAACCAAAAGTTCTCCGTAACCCCAGAATTTCAAGCTTTTATGAAGCGTTTCTCAGTCGTGATCAAATGTTACAGTCATATTAACGGTTTCTTTAGATTAGAAGGGACCTAGTCACCACGGGTTCCTTCAATAAATTCAAGAATTCCTCGCTTTTTCATTTCTCTTAGTTTTGCGAAAATTTCGAGGGATTTCTTGAAGGAACAAGAAATTTGGCTCAGCGATGATTGGGTATTGGACCACGACAATGCTACTGCTCAGTCTGCCCTAGTTATTCGCGAGAGGCAGAAATATTTGCAAGAGTGCTTGGCTATGAAGTACATTGTGAAAGTAGCTGCACAAATGCCTATCATTAAACTGATAGAACACAAAATGTAGGGAATTGAAAAAATCATTACAGAGAGAAAAATTATATTTTCTCTGACTACGAAGGTAAAATTTCTACGTCTAAATATTACCCTGCGAGCCGCCGCATGGGCGTGTGGCAGGGGGTTTTATGACACCAGCCCTGTTAAGGTGAAAGGGACAATGTTTTGGGAAGAGAAATGGGGACGGGTATTATTGGAGTATATTTTGTAGAGCTCAGTTTTTATTGTGGTCGCTCATTGTGCACGGAAAGAACGAGTTTTTGTACCCGTCTGTTCGGCAATGTATGTCTCTTATTTTATCGCTTCTATCAGAACTAGAGATCTAGCGAGGCGTCAAGATAATATTTTCTGTGTCAATCTGAAACACACCAGTTCTGAATATCTCAAGCAAGCTAAGCCTAGCGTATAGTCTCCGAATATCTAAGGGCTGCCACCTTAACCCTTCAAACAGTTGTGAGGCACTATATGTTCGCTCGTAGCAGCTTTTAACGAAGCGTGCCGCTTTTCTTTCTTATTTTTTGTTTTTTGCTTTCCTGACGATTCTGTTGGCCCGTATGTCAACGGAATCCCGATAGGCTGCTGAGCCTGTCATCAGGTTTTCCAGGGACCGGACCAACAGAACTTGACACACATCCATGCCCTGGGTGGTGAAAAACCCACCCAGGCGGGACTCGAACTCGCGACCCTCGGTTTAGCAGGCGAGGACTTCACCCCGCCGCCACCGGGGCCGGCTTTAAAATATATTATTTTATCGATTTCTTTACGTAGAATTTCCATATAATATCTCCATGATACTTCGGTCCTCTCGTCCTTCATTGTCGCTACTGAATTTCGTGAATTTTTAAGTAATCGTATTTTTCAATTAAGTAGGATTTACGTTCAGGTTTTACAGACATAAATATCATAAATTATTTGACCTGAGAACCAGTAAACACTGGCACCAACTCCTTCAAGAGAGCTGTTTTCCAGTCCATCTCAGCCTGATTAAAGTAGTACACGCTAACCACTCTCCGAGGCTATTAATTTATAACCACTACTCAGCATATAAACAGAGCACTAGATTTGCACTCTACTCTGTGAAGTGATAAATGGATTATTTTCTCATGAAATAGGGTAGAAAAGTGTATGGCGGTGACTCGGCGAGAATGATTTTCCTACGCCTGGCATGCGCGTATAGTTGCTTGGTCAACAATACACCCTTCATTGCTCAATTCCCTCTATGAAAGCACATTTCGATGGGGAGTTGCTAACAGCTCAGACGTGCAAAGCCATTATACTTATCTGCGAGATGGGAGGCGATAAGCACTTAAAAGTGGCAGCTATTGATGAGGGGGACGAGTCAACTTTGAGAGAGAAGCAATATATTTTAAGGATGGTATTATAGCTTAAGATAAACAGCCAAAATGCACATTTAAAAATACAGAATCAAAGCAAGTTTAATGAAATAAGGAGAAGTACACGTACGCGAAAAGAAATAGTCCTAGGGATGTTATAACCATAGTTACAACAATAAAAAGAGGAAATTTTCCATGGAATATTATCTGACTGCCACCGCCACGTCATTTTCATTAATAGCAATTTTGTTGGGGGTTGTTAAGTATTAACTATCGCCTAAAAAAACCACCAGAAAACTAAAAATACAAGGGTCCACCAAGGAAATAAGGAGGTTATGGAAGGACGGGGGAAGGTAATTAAGTTTGGGAAGACCGAGAAGCTTGAAGTTGAGATTAAGGAAGCGCCAATATCTGTATGATCGCCTCAAATGCAGCGATATGAGTTTAAAATCATTGTAATTAAAGTAGTAAACTTAAGTCCATCAAAATACCGCGCAGACGGTATTACGGACCTCTGTAATGAACGCGGGACTTTCACTGGCTACGGATAAGTCAGCCAGTCAAGGATTAGTTAACATAAAAATCAAAGAACACTCATGCTCTATTAAAACTTAAAACACCATCTCTTTATGCATAGCACGCTAATGGAATATTCATTCAGGACTGATATGGCAGAACTATTTCATAAATATGTCACGAAGTAAATAAAATCGTCTTTTGTCACTGGGTGGTATTCTATGGTTTACAATTTTTAAAAACAAATGTTGCAATACCACGTATTTACGTGGTATAGTTAAAGTTTTTTGAATTACATACATTTGTTATGACACGAAGTGGCAGTCTTCCTCTTTAAAGTAGGTCGTACTGGTACCTAATTACGTTATTATCTAGGAACAATAGTTGCACTCCAGGTTTATTATTTCGACAAGTTTTGGGAGAATGAGAGAGCAGTATTTTTACAAAAAAAAAGACAGTGAGAAGTTAAATTACCATAAGTATTTATGATAGAGGCTTTCGCAGCACTGTGGTGCAGCCATTTGGGTCGCTACTGGATTCCGCTACGTCCGTCTATCTTGGTCTATTAACCTGTTTTTTAACAGGCTAATTTCCACCTTCCGGCATTCGAATCCGATCTGAACATGTCAAGATAGTCGTAGCAGAAATCGAAAGCCATCCAAAACGCCTGGACACACAAGCATATCATTAGAGGGAAATATCAGTAATTATTAATGGCCATTTTATCAGTCCGCCGTTTAGGGTAGAATTTTTATTGACCGTTTCAGCTTTCCTTCCCCAGCTTCAAGTCTCTCCCGTTCACCCTATAACTCTCTATCTCTCTTCAACTTAACATACTCTCGTACATATCTCATCCTATTGAAGATGATCATCCCCGATCTTCACCGCTTTCCTGGTATTCGAGCCTCTATATAGGTCTTCAGTATCCCCTTGCTCCTTAAAACTGCCTCAATTCACCTACTTTTGTCCCCTCCAAGTTTCTTTCATTAAAATTCTACCTTCATCAGCCATTTCAGTGATTTCCACCTATTTCTCTCTGACTAACGAATTTTATCCATCCTTCTTCACACTCACATCCCAAACAATTCTAATATATCCACGTTCTCTTTCAAGAGCCTAAGTTTTCCTTCCTTAAAACGCCACCCTTCACAAACTTTTTCCAAATATTTCAGGTTACGGTTCCAACCACCTGAAGGGAAACGCTTCTGATTCCATTTTCGACCAAAACGTTAACCAGGATGCAGAAATTCTCCACTTGTTCTACGGTGAGCCCTGTCATTTCAATGCACAGCTTAGCGTCCTTTTTTAATCCTTTTGCCTCATCGAATCAAAATCTATTTACTTGTCGCCGAAATGCTCCGTAATTTACCTCCATCCCATTCCACTGGCCATGGATCCCGCATTAACGCTTGGTTGAACTGGTTGACGCCTTAAAATTCGCAGACCTCTAATCTTTCATCCGTTTCCCTTAAAACTTCGCTCCTACATCTATTTCCTAACATGCTTTAACAGCAAATATTTCCCTAAACTAGTGAATCTCACCGCCCTATCGAGAACCTGCTATTTCCTTTAGCTCATCATTTGCATTCTCTGCCGTGTTTCCATGTATCTCTTGTAAAATATTTTCTTCTTGGTCATGCACTGCCACGCACGTACCACAATATCCACACGGCTAATAAACGAAACTTGGCCGCGAAGAATATACTACCCACGGCATCAAACATCCTCGCCGGACCCATCTACATCTACGTGATACCCTGCGAGCCACCACGAGGGTGTGTGGCAGGGGGTGAAGATCACCAAACATGCACTATTGACATGCAACTAGCATATTTAAGGGAGACATGCTAGAGAACAGGGTCACATGCAGCTAGATGTTTACTATACACATGATAAGAAAGGGATTATTGGTTGTTATTACATGCATCATGCACTACAGACTACTCTAACTATATTTCACCTACCTATCCCTTTGCTACGCTGCCTATTGTTCTCTCTTATAGTTCGAGGGAAAAATGACATTTTAAATCTATCCCATCGGGCAACCGAGAGAATAGTAGACGCCCCGATTTCTCCAGGCCACGGGCATACATTTTCCCCTCGCCCAGATTTATAAACGCCGCCCGCGAGATATGATAGATTCTCCCAGCTCCTCCAACTCTCAGACCTTCTGCGCTCGATAGTGTGAAGGCAGAGAGGGGCAGGTGTACCTTCGAATCAAGTGCGCTCTGCGAGAGGGTGGCCGACGATCGGGACGCACTCCGACCGCCCCGGGGTCCACAGTGCGTGGGTCCGGTAGAACGACGGCCCCGCTTCGAGAATCCACCCCGACCGGCTCATCATTCCATCCCCGCCACTTAAAATTCCACGGGCTCGGAGACGTTCATCAATTCCCTAGACTCATCAACAAACTTAGGGCCCGGAGATCCCCAATCTCCTACCCCCGGTGCGAGTGACGCCGAGGCAATCCACGTATCAACGTTCAAACGATTCATGAGGGCAAGGATATTTCATATTTAAGTCCCCTCATTTCAAAGACGGGGTGAACTCCGGTCTTCCTGATCTTCATATCTCTATCTTATCCTATTACACCCGGAGAGCTCTTTCAATTAAAACCCCAATTCATTAACTTTCGGCTTGTATTTATCCCTTGATTTATCCCCTCGTTTAAATAAAAGACATTAGCTGAGCCGCTAAAAATCAAGATTTGTGCTTGTTAAAATCGTAACTTTTTGGAAAAATTATGAAATAAGTCTCTAACTTGACTCATTTTTTCCACGCTGCACTTTTAAAACTCCTTCACAGCGGAAGGTTTATTGCGTTTGAAAAAAGAACTATCATAACAATATGATTGATTTTCAAAAATACTTGAGGAAACATACCAACTATGCACTGACAAAATAAGAGAGATGCCAAACCGATAGGTATGCACAGAAATTTCGTCTTTCCACGGACCATCGATAAGAGACCATAATGGCTGCATTGAGACTTAGAAGTAGGTTAGTTGATAGGTAGTGGAGCTGATTAATTTCTATTCCCCCTAATGCATGTTTCTAAATCTGCCGAGTAGCGCTAACACCATGTTTCGCACGTTCCCTGCATGAATCTTGTATCACGTTCACATAGTTACATTATAGATTACTTTGGTAATTACTGTAACATTTGTATCATATCCATTATGTGGTGCACGTCGGTGAAAGTTAATTTCTCCACTCTAGTTCATGTTGGTGATAAGTCACCCCTGCTAAACACCCTTGTGGTGGCTTGCGGGGTAATAACTAGATGTAGATGTAGACCAGTAATGATCAAAATAAGAAGCGTGACACTAATTAAAGATAAATCATTTAAAAAAATTCACTTCTGCTCTTTCCTCCCGACTTTCCCCTATTCCCTACCCTACCATGACTGACGTCCTAACACCCACTGCCGCACGCAACTGCGGCGGCTAGCAGGGTACTATGTAGATATAAGTGACGCCGAGGCAATCCACGCATCAAAACTCAAATGATTCACGAGGGCAAGAATAAATCATATTTAGACCCTTCGCTCCAAAGTGAGGGGTGAACGGCGGTCTTCCTTTCCTTCATATTCCATGCTAATCCCATTACGCTCTCAGAGTTCTTCCATTTTAAATTCCCTTTCAATGGACCTTAGACCCTAGAACTCGCTCTCGGGTCATATCGTATTCAATTTTCCCTTCTAAAAATCTAACCCTAATTCATTGCTTAGAGGTGATACGATTCAGGAATGGGAAAAATACTTAAGAGATAAACGAAAGTAATGGCCGTTTCAAAATAAAAGGGAAATAAGTAGACGAAATGGGATTCTTAAGACAAAAGAGTCGATTAAGTTGTGATTTACAACACATTAAGCCGTGTGCATTTTTACTGCTATTAGAAGGAAAAATCTACATCTACGTACTACCCTGCGAGCCGCCGCATGGGCGTGTGGCAGGGACTGTTAGGACACCAGCCGAGCATTGTAAAAATGTACGGGATAAGGTTTTGGGAGGTGACACAGTGACGTGTAATATTAGTGTATTTAGTGGAGATCAGTTTTTATTGTGGTCGCTTATTGGGCGAAGAAAGAATGAGTTTTTGTACCTATCTGTTCAGCAATGTATCCCTCTTATTTTATCTCTTCTGTCAGACCTAGTTGTGTAATGAGGCGTCATGATAATATTCTCTGTGTCGCTTTGAAACACACCAGTTCTGAATTTCTTAAGCAATCTAAGCCTAGCGTGTAGCCTCCGAGACTCTAGGGGCTCCCACCTTAATCCCTCTAAAAGTTTTGAGACGCTATATGTTCGCTCGTAGCAGTTTTTAACGAAGCGTGCAGCTTTTCTTTGTATTTTATTGATTTTTGTGGTACAAATCCTTATGGCAAGGGTTCCAAATGCTCGCGGCGTATTCGAGATGTGGCCTAACCACAGCGCAATAGCATATCTCTTTTACTTTTTATCCGAGGACCTTCCTATTATACGCTTAACGAAACCTAGTTTCTTTAATACTGTCTCGCATATGTTTTGTAAGTATGTTCCCCACGATAATTACCGCATGTACAAACAGTAAAAGATGAGAAACTGCGAAACAGTCGCCTGCCATTAAAAGAGATATACGGGGACACCCGAGATTCTATGATGTAAAAAAATGGTTTAAATGGAGGGGAGCATGGCGTGATTCTGAGAACAGGCATTAGGGTTTAAATTCCTCCCTGCCTGGGCCACGAGAGAGCAGGGTATGAAAACACGGTGAGCCATCACGACTCACACATGGAGGAGAAATGAGACATTAATATTTAAGAAATACGCAGTCGAAAAATCTAGGCAAGACAGGGAAGAGAGGACGTTTAAAGAGGACATTACCAGGCGGTGAAATGAGTCAATAGAGGTGATGATAAGACAATATGGGATTGTGAATGACATAAAGAGGGGGAAAATTTGGGTAGAACGAACAGGTGCAAGAGTATTTTTGCCATTTAATTAATAAGGGCGTAGAACTAAGGGAAGATTTAGGAAAAAAGTTATTTGCAATGGAGTGAAAGGTAAGAGAGAGTGACAATTTTCATTTGGCACAAAAAAAATTTGTCCCAAACAAAAATTCAGGAAAATGAAAAATGGTTGCATGTAATCACGAGCAAGAAAGCACTCTTATGAGTGCTGAAGGAAGCATTTCAATAAGTGCCCGGTGGAAAAGGAGGTTGTTTTACGTTACTTCTTTCCGGGAAATCTAGAAATAATTGATTCACAAGTGGCAAACTCCACTCTTTAAGAGTAAATATGTTCCATTATAATAAAGGACCCTTGCCATTAAACAATTTACTAATTGATGACGGAGAGATGGGGATTTATTTTGAAAATAAAACGAAATTATTCCTTCAGCCAAGATGCAACATCCATTATATACCAATGCACCTATGAAAACTTGCCTAAATTTCTTTACGTCAGCATCATATTCTTTAATAAGTTTCATTGATTTTGTGTAAAAAAAAATTTCTGCGATACCTAGCCGTAATGTAGGGTAGTTGGTTCCAAATTGGGCAAAATTAATGTTTTTATCGACTATTTGCACTTTAGCTGGAAACTCCGCAGCCATCGATGTTTACGTTCTTAAAAAGGTATAGAAATACAGTTTCTAGGACACCACTACCTGTGACAAGTTAAAATAGAGAGCTCTTACTTTCATCACTGTTTCACCTATAAAAGCGGTCTCTGACTACCCCGTCCGTCGGATGGGGCGTAAAGCTGTGCTCCCTTCGGCGCATTAAGGTAGTTTGAGCGAACTATCATTTCACCTATAAACCAATGAATCTGGTCTCATTTTAAAGAAAAATATCTCACCCTTCCAAAGATACCAAAACATCAGCCCATTACCGAACTACTTTCCAAGATTTTCGACGAAAAAGACTAGTCATTTTACATGGGAAATGATACGTGCATGCACTAGAGAAAGACTTCATTTAAAAATGAGGGATTTCTAACACCTAAATCTCGTCAAAAAATTAACAAGGCGTAGTTGCATGTTGTCTCATGTAGTTTTTAATAATAATATAAAATGTAACCGCAGTAAAATTTTCAGGTTTATAAAAAAACATTCAGAAGTGAAGGAGTTTTAAACGTACCGCGCGAAAAAAGTAAGTCGAGTTAAAGACTAATTTTGATATTATTCTTTAATTACAAAGAATTTCTGTCACATAAAACTACATTATTGCACCATTTTTAACGAAATATTTAATTCATGCTTCAAACGGCTGCTGAAATTAAAACGCATAATTCGAATATGGTCTCTATTATGACTAGGGAACTATCTCGCTCAAACTACCTTAACTCACGAGTAGGACTTTGCCGAAGTTTCCTGCTACCTTCCCAAATAAACTTTTCCTCACAGTTACCCACAAGTCCCCAGTGGCATATCCTCAGTTGTCGGTCGCCTCCCGAAATGGTCAACAAACCAGTGAATTACGTAACTTTTAACATAAACGCAAACTAGATGTTTCCGGGTTTATTGGGGTGCCAACTAACATATCGAAACTAATTTCAGGATTCTCTTCATCACCTTTAGTCTTAAAATAATAAATAGCGACGAGCTCAATTTCTCCAATAAATATCATAAATGACGCATCACAAGGTTGGAAGATATTAAAGCAGACCTTCATGATTCTACAAAGACGGTGTTGAGTGCACCCTTCAGACCAGCTCCACCCTGCTACAAGACCGACAAAATTCTTTATACGTCACTTTCCTTTTCCCAAGGCGAGGGAAATTTATTTCTTGCGAAAATAATGGCGGAACTCGCTTTTGGCGCAAATTTATAACGAGATTTTTGCTGCCGGGTGGCCAGGAGAGATGGATTTAATTTAGAGCCGGGGAAAATTTCTCCCCGCCGTCGCCGTCGAAAATTCAGTTACGAGGAGTTCGTTAATGGATGCTGGGGAGGTCGACGCCTCTCGCAAATAGCATTAGCTCCGCCGAGAATGAATCGTAAAAGGGAGAGGATTATTTTTCGCAAAGTGCCGCTCACGGAGCGCAGCATCCCTTGACGCCTCTACTCCAAAAGTGTCCCTTAAAGGGAAACGCCGAGCCTTAAGTTTTACAACCGCGCGATTCGAGGAGCTTCGTCGGGCAGCGGGGTGCCATAGTCGCGCGTAGCTTCTCGGCTCAATTAACGGCAGAATTAGGGCTATCCTCTTTACGTAAGAATGAACAATTCCAGATAAACAAGTTGCTCTTCCTTGAGTTAGCAAATTTTAATGAAGCAGAATACACCTGAAAGCTTTTTTTATCTCTACCCTACCGATTGCAGAATTAAAATACTAGGGTGATAAGTTAGAGAATACAATGGATACATACATTCGCGGGCGCTTAGATTGTACTCACCTAAACCGCGATTTTTTTTCAAATAAAACTAGGTGCAAGTTCATTCCATGACACAAAAGAATTATTTGCACTCAATAAACGGTAAAAGAAACATTTTTAGGTGCATTTTCTGCATTAAATTTGGTTCAATCGTCCTAAAGATAGACTACACGGGCGATAAGATTTTACTCGCCAAAACCGCAATTTCCAATAATATTATTAAGTTTAAATTCATTCAATGACACAAAAATTATTTTTTCCACTCAACAAACGAAGAAATAAACACTTTTTCAGGTGAATTTTTTGCATCAAATTCGGTTCACTCGTTCTGAAGATAGAACATCTGAAATTCGCGTATTTATAACACAGACAATAGGTCAGTTTCTCAATCTTCCCAGAAAAAAGCTTGGCTAGTTAGTAGGCCGACCTACTTTGAACTTTTAATAGCAAAAGACATTCACGCATTGGCTCTAGTTTACCAAGCGTTAAATTCTCTTTGCCCAAATTAATAACGAGCGTTGAGCTTTGCCAAATATAAAATTTAAAACCAAAATACTTAGTTTTTAGTTTCTCAAATTCAATGATGATAAAACTTGTAGAGCACACTTTTAAGCTCGTGATACTTACGGGGCTGACATAGTGATAATGGTGCTTGAAAGTTGATTAAGCAAAATGCTTGTCTTTCATTTGATTATGTAACGGTTTTGCGCTCAGGTAGAGCTCCATCAATCGGAAATAATATGACCGAGCCTACGTCAAATCATCTGCAGCTCTTTGGAAAAGAGCGTACATATACAACTCAATACACGGAAATGTCTCCACCGTGTGCTTTAAAATGAAGCGAAGACTTGAATGAATAAAATGAAAATTCTTACAAAAAATAAACTATTCAAAATGATGTTATATGAAGGGTGAAAATAACATTGCATAGGGCTGTGTGTAGTATTACGCATATCCGTGGTTTCTCTCCTCTCGTCATGAGTTGGCACAGGATGCAAAACTACAGAAATCGATGATCGACAACTGAAGATATATACAGACTACATATTCACTGTGTAATGGCCTACGTCCGGTGTAACTGCCTAAGGAGTAAGAGTAAATTCGGTATACGTAAAGCAATGTAATTAGAGTGCAATAAATTCTTGATCGGATTTAACGTTTATAATGCGAACTAATGAGGTGCGCATTTAACTGTCAATGGTCCATGATAGACCGACAGTACTTAATAGAAATTAGCTGAGGCTGACAGGATGATACACCTCACGATTCCACCATGGCGAGAACGAGACTTCTGAGTCATCACCACGTAAGTATATCTTGGTAATTTTCCATATATCAGAGGTCATTAGTCTGCACGCAACCACTACCGTTTATTTCATTCTTTTCTTGGCTTCGAAAATAGTGTCACCGAGGGAATATTTGCGGGAAAGGAAAAAAAACCTGAGAATATCCTTCATTCAAATAGTAACTGAATGTGCTTGAGGAGAGTAACTGTCACACAATTGTGAGAAATTCACGGTGGAAAAAACATTCGCCTGGACTTGGAGTCGAACCCAGATCCCTCGATTTCACACGAGGGATCTAGGTTCGATACCCCGCCCAGGCGAAGTTAATGTTACTGCGCGGCTAGTTCCGTACTTCTTTGAATAAGTTGTCATATTTTCATCGTCCCTATAAAAACTGCAACTTAAAATTCCAATTAGCAGACTGGATAATGATAATAAGCTAGAATGTAATTTAAACTTCTCCCTGTAAAATTGTAAGGGAGTATCCAAAATCTCCAAGTTACTCAAAAGTGACACTTTCCTAGTGCACTAGAATATTGCACAGGGAAACATTCAAAATTTCATTTTCTTAAACTGTAAGACTGTTAATTCATGACAATTGTGCGGAAAATTTACTCGTGAGATAGGCATGGCCTTGAATACCGTTGAGTTGAAAGCCCGGATTGTGAAATACTGAAAACCCTTCCCGTCCAGCATCTGCCCCGATTTTCGTAGTTCTGACCCTCAAACTTTGGCTATCGAAAAGAGAATAAAACTGCGAACCACACACTACTGCAGGGTGTGAAATGGAAAGGGTTTTAATGATTTGGATAATAAAATATTTAAGTCGCTGTCATCAAAAGCCGCCCGAATATATAGATCTCAAATAAAATTTCAGACATTTCCCAGGCCTCTGATTTTATGCTCGTAGTAAGAGGCCATTCAAGTATTATGTTTTAGGGGAGGGATGGGATTTCCTTACAATATTTTACGTGGGAGAGTAAGGGGGTCCTAGATCATATTACACAAGATTTTTTACACGTGAATTAGTACTATTCTCACTTATAAATAGTTTGTTAGAAAAAATGTAGTTTCTCTACCGTAAACAACATGTAGTTCCCTTTGAGTATCGGTTTGCAAAATCGTTAAGGTACATTCAGTCAACTTTTCGACAATTAAACAAATAACGGTGGTAACCAAGCCAGGGTTTACACACAGGTTCATAAATTGCTTGTCGAATGTTTGATTGCTCCTGGAAAATATTTTCACTTGCCATGTACACCAGAATTACTTGACGTATTTTCAGAAAACTCCAGTTATGTATTATTTCCCTTCAATAAAACTGCTGTAGTAAATAGTTTTGATACTTTATAATAAATTTTCAAGCAGTTTCGAAGACCAAATTCTACGACCAAAAAATTCTCCAGATATTTATGATAGCTTACGTAAGACGGTGTGGGCATGGGGTAGTTCAAGAACTCTTACGTTGTCTGACAAAGTGGTTAGGTCAAACAGCGTCCAAAATCATCTTACGTAATTCGAGAATGGCCCCTAATCCTATCGGACATTGTGGAAGGTGCGATGATTCCAGTGATCGATTCATGTGTGCACCTCAACACTTTTAATCTATGCGCCTTAGAGGTGCAGGAGTCTCCATCCTGAGTTCTTGAAAACACAAAAATGGATTATTTTGACCAAGATATCATTTTAAGTTCAATAAAATCGGGTAAAAATTGAATGCATTCATTTAAATAAAGCTTTTATGAGGGTAAGCTGTACCACTGGTGGAATATCTGCGCATGTTAAACATTTGCAGTTTGTAACTTCGCACCTGACTATGGCCCGGAGAAATTGATTTGTAACCCTGAGCACGGAGAAATATCGCTTCACCCACAGTGTCCGAGAGAAAATGGTCCCGGATGGCGACCCTAGTCCCAGCAGAGGCTGAGATTTTCTAGCGACAACCCGACCCTTATTAAGAGATCACTTGATGAGAGCAATTTGAACCCAGCGCTGCTCCAGACGTCAAAAGGAACGTTGGGCTCTGGCTCCTTTGGTGCCCTCCGCTCATAGAAGGTCGATGTCGGGTTTATCTCCAACCTTCCTCCATTCACTAATAATTCCCTTCAGTACCATACAACCAGCCTACCCTTTCCGGCGAAAATGACCTCATACCTGCAACTTCTTGCTCCCAAAATAACCAACTAAAAAACAAACTAGCATCGCCACTCTCGAGGAATAAGTGTGACCAGGGAATTACCGCGGCTAACTACTATAATTTTACCCGACCTATTGTTTAAAACATTCCCAGTCTGCTTTCTACTCACAGATGCCCATATGTTTCCTTCTATGTCTCTACGCGCGGCTTAATGATAGTTTTTTTGCTATCGTGACTCTATACGCCGACCTTTCTTCTTAAGGTAGTTTGAGCGAAATATCATTTCACCAAGAAATCGATGATTTGGTCTCATTTTAAGGAAAAATGTCTCACCCTTCCAAAGATACCAAAATATAAGCCCGTTACCGAACTACTATCCGAATTTTTTGACGAAAATTACCTGCCGTTTCACATGGAAAATGGTACGTATGTGCACTCCAGACCCCCCTTATTTGAAAAATGAGGAATTTCTAACACCTAGATCTCGTCAAAAAATTAACAGTGAGTAGTTTGCATGTTTTCTCAACTATTTTTTTTTTTAATTAATCATATCGTCACCGCAGTCATTTCTTCGGGATCATACAAGAACCTTCCATTTTGAAGGAGTTTTAAACGCACCACGCGAACAAAATGAGTCAAGTTGAAGACTTACATAGATATGTATATTCAATTACTTAGAGTTTCAGTCTTACAAAGGTACATAATTGCATCATAAATAACGAATTATTTAATACATGCAACAGCAACAAAAAGTTAAATACTTAGTTAAATATTTAAAATTAATTACTTAGAATTTCAGTCATATAAAACTGTATTATTGCAACTTATAATTTGAATATGGCCTCAATGATGACTAGGGAACTACGTATCTTGCTCAGACTACCTTGAAGATGGGAGGTAGGTAGTCCGTTAGGATCCTTGGGGAGAATATGGACGTGGGCAGAGTTGCAACTGCCAGGGAGCGTATCCGAAGAGGGCAAGAAAGATGAAAGTCACGTTTTGCCAAATTTTACGTCGTATGGTTTCTCATTAGAATGATCTGTCACTATGTGAATGTCATGACATTTTTATTTTTGCCATATGGGCAATATTTTGCTATTAACTTCATGTCCGTGATATAACTCTGAACCGGAAACTTGGACCATAGGAAAAGCAGACAGAAACGGTTAGGAGAGCTTTCGATTGGATGCGGATGCTGAAGATCAAGTAAACCAATTTCACGATATATGAAGAAGTATACAGGAGAATAGAAGAGTAAAGCGTATTATGGAACACTATGCAGAAATTAATAACCAGAATTCGAATGTGGTCTCTATTATGATCAAGGAACTATCTCGCTCAAACTACCTCAAACAATCAAGAAATATATCCATGGTTGATTTGGGCCTAAAAGTCATCAGGCAATATAAATTAATCAAGCTTTAGCATTCGTAAACATTTGCATAGATATAACATCATAACGGCCTTATAATACGGAGTGAAAATGAACATATCTGAGGCAGTTATAATACGCCGTCATAATCGACTGCACCGGCTATTGCTGACCTCGCAAGCGGAATAGGATGGACGTCCACCTATCGCCTACGCTAACTTCCAGCCGAGTGGCGAGGTCAGTTCACCTGCGAAAGTTAAGTTTCAACGTGACTTTTCTCGCATCATTCACCGGCACACAGCATTAAGATTATTGCTACGATCCACGCCCCTCGTGGACTTGACGACGTGTGTATTTCATCTTGAAATATTTAAGTGCCGCTTTTCAGCGCATGGTAAGTTACAAACAACTTGTAGCTAGCTGATGTTTAGGTAGTTCTTCTAAAAAAGTAGCAGCTACACTACAGTCGCTCAATAAAAGTAGGTGTCAGCTACTTTTGGTACACAATCCCATTAATTCAAAATAGCCATAGAAATGGTGTTGCTTATTTAACCAACAGCTGAGTAGTAAATAAGCGGTATACGGTAAAAATGTAAAACTTAAATTAAACCTTAATGGAGCAAACTGCATCCAATATGATCAATACCATACGTTAGCACTCAAAGCGATACTTTATTAGGTTCATTTAGCCTATGTAAATCGGCAAATATAAGCTAAATGCAAATTATTTAAAAAATTTCAGGAAAAGATCGTTTCATGGTGGCCCCTGCACGATGGATAACATCAGAAGTACATAGGTCGTATTTCAAAATGATAGAGAATGAATTTTTAAAATCGCAGGATTATTTCATGAAATTCAATTCGTCGGAAGATGCAAATTCGCCACCAAAATTCATGAAAGAAATTCTGCATTTCTAAGAATTAGGGTAGTTTGAGCGAAATATCATTTCACCTAGAAATCAATAAATTTGGTCTCAACTCCAAGAAAAATATCACACCCTTCCAGAGATACCAAAATATCAGCCCCTTACCGAACAAATTTCTGAGATTTTTGACGAAAAAAACCAGGTACCTGTATGCACTCCAGAGAGACCTTATCCAAAAAATGAAGAATTTCTACAAGGTAGATCTCGTCAAAAAAATTGACAGTGAGTATTTAGTATGTTTTCTCAAATATTTTTGAAAATACATCGGATAGTAACCGCAGTGCTTTCTTTCGGAATCGTAAAAAAACTTCCGTTGTGGAGGCGTTTTAAATATACCGCGCGAAAAAATGAGTCAAGTTAAAGAATTAAATAGATATTTTATTTAATACTTAGAATTTCAATCTTAGGAAAGTACATTATTGCATCATCAATAATGAATTATTTAATCCCTGCAACAGCTACAAAAATTGAAATGTATAATTCGAATATGGTCTTCATTATGACTCGGGAACTATCTCGCTCAAACTACCTTAAGAACTCTTTTGTCTTCAGGGACAAACTTCTCCACAAACGCGCTGGAGGGCAAAGCAAAAGATGTTATTTTATTTCACAAAACAGTTTCCTTGTGCTAACCCAGGTCACCGACCTCCTCCTCGTTTCAGCAAGCGAGCGGAGGGATTATTGGTAACTTTGCACTATCGACGGATTACTCCCTAAGGCGGCGCAGTGACGCCATGTGTTCCACAATCATTCGGTAGCTTATAAGGGGGAAGCGACGAATAGCGCCATTCGGAATGGAGGGTTGGATTTTGGTAAGGACTGCAAGTGAAAGGGGGAAGAGTGGAGATAAAAATCATAAATAAATCAGTAGCGACTGGTTAAACCATTGTCGAAGCCGCGCCCTCCGGATGGGAAGCCGGTACTCTAGCCGCCACGCCAACCCGATCCCCATTTGTTCCGCGTCTTTTGATGTCTCCCGCGATGGAGAAAGAAAGGAGTTTTACGTTTCGCTCACCAGTCGGAAAAGCCAAAGAGAGAAACGAGAAGGAAGGGGGAAATGATTTCACCCCTCCCTTAAGGTAGTTGGAGCCGAAGGGGTGACGCGGCCGTAAGGCTCTGCGAATTCAAGTTCTATGCACCAGCACCACTTGCTAGGAGCGGCAGGGAGAGCTAAGTGGCGCACATTTGTTTACAATTATCATTTGAACATATAGTAGTTCTTGAATATCAATTATAAGGTGGATAATACATGCAGTTGGAAATGATTGAAGCAAACACATTGAAACGTCATAATATTACATTTAATGACAATTGTGAGGTCAATTGAGTCATTTTGAATACGCAGGTAACAACAACAGCGCTGCACTTGTATGTGGTTGCTTACTAATAAGAGGTTTCATGTTTCATTTGTTTCTCATCGAGAAACTAGAACGCGATTTTCCGTTTATGTCGTCGGCTTGGTTGGAGCGAGATTTTTCTCTAATCATAAGGGAGACTATTTTCGAATTTTATTCATTTATTTCAGCTGCTGTAAGATGCATGATGTAAACACTTTGACATTAATGGTACAAAAATAATTATATATATTACCGAAATTCTCAGTAATTAAGGTAGTTTAAGCAAAATATCATTTAACCTATAAATCAAAGAATTTGATCTCATTTTAAAGAAAAATATCTCACCCCTCCAAAGATGTAAAAATATCAGCCCCTTATCGAACTACTTTCCGAGATTTAAAAAAAATACCAGCCCTTTTACATGGTAAGTGTATACATTCTAGAGAGACCTAATTTAAAACGTGGAATTTCTAACACCAAGATACCGTCGAAAAATTAACTGGTTAGTCAAATTAGAGACTTCTGTAGACATTTTTATTCAATTACTTAAAATTTCAGTCACATAAAAGTATACTATTAAACCATAAATAATGCAATATTTAATTCATGCTAGCTATTGCACCTGAAATAAAAACGCATAGTTCGAATATAGTGTCCATAATGATCACGAAAATATGAACTCTCTCAGGCTATCTATAATTAGTCTATTATATCTATAATTAGACTTATTTTTTCACGCCGTCCCGGGAAAAAGCCGTCACATCGGAATGTATTCTCCAAATTCATCGGAAGGCTCAACAGCCTTAATGGGTAAATTACCGTAGTTTTCATTTGAGGTAAATAACCGAGGTAGATTGCAGTGATTTTCAAGCAATACCATTATTTTCCGATATTTTTTTAAATTTTTTGCTGTTGATAGCTACTACAGGATTTAATATGAAAGCCAATAGCGATAGCAAGGGGTTAATGGCATTTAAACCATTACCACTGCTACATTAACGAATTAGAAATTAAAAAATTAAAAAATACGACAACTCACATGCAATTCGGTGCTGTTATGTTTGGCATGAGAAATTTTCGTTCAAACCATTAAAAACGATAGCCCCATAAATGTAAGCTGGTATGAAATGCATTGTTCAAAATCAACCAATTCATTTTATATTCATAAATAGCCCCATAAATGTAAGCTGGTATGAAATGCATTGTTCAAAATCAAGCAATTCATTTTATATTCATAAATATTTGTATGAAATTAACACCGTTTTTGGGTGTTGCAGAAACATACGGTTACTCTGGAGATAAAACCGCTCGCGAATGGAGAATATTCCTTTGGTGAAAATTTTGTCTTCAGTCACGGCTTAAAATGTCAAATGTCAAGGACTGTCTGAGATCATTATCAAGAGAACGGAACGATACGGATAACTTACTTCCATACATCATATGCTATCACTCAGTGCTCTTAAAATTTTACGTTATCATTTCCGGCGTTTATCAAAAGCGTAAGGGTTGAGAGAGAATATTCCCGGCAACGTTCACGTTGAAGGTTATGTTGGTGATTCCAAAGGGTACACTTTTTTTGTGGCGACCGAAAACTAAGGTCATTTGCCCCACAACGAAGGGGTGGAAGGATGAAATGGTTTGGGTTCGGAGGGAAGGAAGAAAAACCCGGCTTACTATTTCTTAGTAAGCACTAGACGAAGGACGCCGAAGGGTATAAACGGTTCAATGCTGTTCCACGTCCCGTCATGAGAACAGAGCACTGCACAGTGCACTGCATTCAAGTAGGGATCGATATCCCACAAAAAAATAACTGCCACTTGCAGGATTCGAACCGGCACCGTTGGGGTGGGAAGCCAGCAATAGGGCCACCTCACCAATCTGATCCCTTGGGCAAGCACTTTGCTTACCGAGTCCACGAGGTGATTCTCCTCAAGACTCGAGACAAAATAGTTCTCAATGCGGCTACAGAGTAGAAGCGCCTTAAAATGGAGCCCAGGATTAAGATTGAAAGTAAAAAAGAAAGAACGTATTACTCGTTCCAATACTTCCGAACAACCCATTCCGCGCAGCGCGAGGGTAATTTACGAAGTTCTCATGGGAATACTTCTCTTATTCCCGCAACCAATGTTTTTTTACAATCCCAAACACAGAAGGGAACTGGTAGAAAAGGTACGGAGGAGCGTAGATAAATCAACAGTCACAGCAATTGATTTCCCGTACACAAGAAGGAAAATAGAAACTTGGAACGCATCCCAAATATCCTCAGAGCTTTCCCCGGGGAGCTTTTTCGGAGTACAGAGCGTTCCAAAATAAGAAAAAAGACTCGATCAGCAAGAATGAACAATGGAGTTAATTTACATTTCCATGAAATGGAGATTGACCATTCGGTGCTCTCGAGACCCGAGTGAATCATTCCTTGGGGTAATTATCGTAAGATCTTCATACAAACAATAAGAACCGCCTGAAAAAAACATCTCCCGCAAGAGTAGTACAACGAAGTGGAACAACAGGCTTGGAAGGATTCAGGCCGTTTGGACGTCAGTGAATAAAAATAAAACGCACGCTATAAAAACTTGTTTGCTCTGAGACCGTTCGTGCACCTTCATGGTACTAGGAAAGTAAAGGTTGACGATTATTTCATGATGTTTCAAGGCATTGTTTCATGAAATCTGTACGAAAATAAATTGATTCGCGGCATCCAATACATCAGGATAGAAATAAATCAGTCACACTTATGTGACAGTCGCAAATATATTTTTTGTTGGTGGTTTTAATTTTGAACGAGGAGAAAGCTCTTCCAAATCCAGGACGTAAAGGGAGGGAAGTTTCTGCGTCAACAAATTGAATTCCCACACGGAACTGCTTTGAATATTTTAATACATCAAATAATATTATATTATAATTATTTTATTATTAAATAATATTATATAATAATAATAATAAATTAATAAATATAATATTAAATAATGTCCTAAATTTTCATTCGATTTTCAATTCAGCTGGATTCAACTATTGGGATTCGGTTTCGAAACAACTGTAGGAGATAATAGCATATTAAATGGGGAGGTCAATCCAATACAATTAGATAACTGAGCAGATATACCAAGCTCAGTTTGCTCCGGACAAAGACTAAAAGCAACAGATTCCTGATCTTGAAAGTAACGGCTCATCCTAAAATAAAAATCACCACAAATAAAAATCGGTCCCTATTATAATCACGGTCACAGCGTCCCATCGCGCAGGTTACTATTTGTCACTAGGATCCACTCAAAGACATATTATCGCCACAGCAAGGACCCCAGAGGGCAATTTTTACTTTACAACTTAATCCATAGAAAATACCTCTTAGTGCCCAGATATCCTTCCAATAACCTCAAGGTTTTCACATGTATACACATCCATTTTTCACATAAAAAGTTAAACCAAATTTTACAATTTCCTAATTGAAAACTAGGGATAACCAGAAATAATCTAAAGCGCCACAAACAACACGGATCTTCATCTACATGTCACCCTACAAGCTACCTCAAAAGGTGTGTGGTAGGATGTGAGTAATCACAAACATGCACTATAATGTGCGATAATAAACTTAAGGAAACTACGGCTATTCATGATAATTCCGGGAAAATTCTAACAAACTGATTGTATAATACACTCACGTGAATAACATACCAAGGGAAAATAAAATTCACTCCAGTACATAATCAAAATTAGACCTCAGACCTCAATTAAAAACACAAAAATTTACTGAACTTTTGAAAAATTAGCAGCTTCCACTGTAATAGGATTTATTACGACCGGTTTCTCTTTTTACAGCATCTTCACGTGAAGATTTTATCACAATTCTGAAGATGCTGTAAAAAGCGAAATCGGTCGTAATAAATCGTATCACAGTGGAAGTTGCTCATTTTTCAAAAGTGCAGTTATGTTCCGTTTCCACCCAATCAAACCTGAAATCGCAGATTATGTACAAATTGAGACCTCATAAGTTGAATTTATACAAGTCAAACACTTCAAAAATCGCCTCCTGACAAAAAATGAGAGCATATCACGAGGGATTCTTTCTCGATCAACGACTATTAATGACATTTCCAGCATCGGAGAGAACAGAAACTTGACATTTTCAAAATGAAAATCTTTGGAATAACAAGCTATCGTCAACATTTCTTTTCCAGCCAAGGAACCTGTTCAGAAAAATACCCGGGACGTAATTTCATGGGAATTCCGATAAAATCTTCACGAGTGACCACAAAGCGCGGTCAAACATTTTCCAGATTAATCTCACGGAAGTCGGGAACTTGAATCCATCGGCCACGGGGCAACTCTGGGAAGCCTATCGGGTGGGCGTGACGACCAACGAGTTATCAATCGCGAGAGAACGCCACGTAAGGCCTCCCCGCGACGATTGCGACACCGTCTTGAGAAACGGGAATGGGGCACGAAGCTGCAACCACGCACTGAATACACACAAAGCGTGCCCCTGAAGGAATCGAGATTGATATCGGAGGGGCACTTGCTTCCCTCAGAATTTTCCACACGATATTATCGAATGGGAAGCGAGAGCTTATCGACGGCCGAGGGAAGGTGGCGGTCTCTATGCCCACTCGGATTCTGTCCGACAACGAGGTCGTTACCTCGCCACTGCACGAGTGAAAACAAATGAAAAACATCACCTTTTCTTAAATCGTTTGAAAAAATACCCCTTCCATTAGGGTGGTTGGAGCGATTTCTCTTTATGAGTAGATTCGCGCGAAACTCATCATACGTGTTCTCATAAGTTACATCTAAAGATACAAGTGAAAAAATACAGCATCAAACCAATTTGTTTTCTTGGCAACTGAAAGGTATTTTAGCACGTCGTCTTATGGCATGTGAAATGTATTTCATAATTCGATAATATACACACAGATTTTCTTCTCATCTTTAAATAAAAACGTTTTTTATCACTATAATTTTTACTAACTCATATTTTGACGCAGAAACGGCAATAAGCTGCAAGAAATTACAGAGATTCGCCAATAACTCGAAAAACAAGATAGGTTCAAGCCTTCATTTTTCTATTACTTTATTTCCTAGAAATAATTGCAAATGATATTGAATTTCCATGTAAGGTTTACGCAAAAATAACTTTCATCCTGACAGTAAAAACAAAACCTCTTCTACGTTTCAACCTTTTCTCATTTTTCAAACTGCATAGCTTCAAGTGTAATTTAAGAAAAATCATGGAGGAAAGGAAGAACTTTGTTAATGTTATCACGTTGAGGACACATCTTTCGAATAACAAGAACGCATATTATACAACGAATCAACAAACAGCCAGCAAGAAACGCTAGATACGATATAATTAAGAAAGCACGCACAGAAATTCGTACGCAGGAAGCATACTCCTTTTGTCACCGAATCTTGGACCACTAAAAAGCAGATCAAATGAAAACATTTAGCAAGAAACATCAAATCAATAGAGAAAAAGTGAAGTGAAGAGGGAAAAACAATGGAGAAGTTCTATAAACACCGTACAAGATATACTAGATGAATTCTATACGTACCAAAAGAGATGAACTAATTGGACAAAGTCAGCGACTCGAGAGTCTCTTGAATAAAATGGAAGGAGAAATGAAAGGGAATAATTATTGATGGAGACAATAAGGTGGAGCACATCCGGAAAATTATGCGGGACTTCAAAAGTAGACTGAATTACGAATGAAATGGTTATCTGATAGGAGGGTGGAGTTGAGAGCTGCAGCAATCCGATTTCAGGGAAGACAACAGCTGTGATTCATTTATTTGAGTATTCTACCACCTGATTGGTAAGTTATTGGACAGTCTATATCCGAACATCCAGTATTTGTTATTGGAATATCCCATATTTTGTTAAAGGAATTAGGGTAGAAACCTCCAAATGATCGAAGGAGAAAATATAATTAAATATTTTACGAAAGTTTGACGAAGAGTATTTTTACGGAGGTTCAACATACTTAGCTAGAGCCAAGCTATTATGGTAGAAACGACTCCCTTGGAATATGACTCTTCAGCCGGAGCAGTTCTACATAAGATCTCCCCACCACCAACGACTTTATGCCATAATAATAAGGATAAAATTATTATGAATATTAATGTGAAGTTCAGCGAAGTAGCTTCGTTGAATTTCAACATTACGATTTAATTGGCAAATGATACAACTCCTGTCAATGCTTTAATTCACTAACTAGTTACGATGTTCACAATAACATAAGTCTAGTTAAAATACTCCACTTAGTAAATAAATACTCCATTAATCTAAATTCGATCATGATGCTTTAAATATCGAAGCCTATAATTGAATTGAAACACAATGTCCTAAAGCATGAAGGGTAATTAAATTCTTTAATAATGATCATGAGCGATGATAAACTAAGAAATTACAGAAAAGCGGGCTTTCCGACTAGATTGAGGCACTGCTTAAATGCTAAGTGCTCTCATGATTGTAATTTACTCCATAGGTGCCAGTCCACTCATTCGACAAGCACAAAGGAATAACCAAGTCAAGGATAAGATGTTTTATTCTGCTCACTCAGAAATATCGAGAAAGGTGAATTTGGGGTTAACACCGATTTTGCCGAGAGGCAATAGGACCGAGATTTTGATCTCACAGTTACATAAAGTAAGAAAGATACATCATGATGAAATTTAGGCCCACCGCATAAGAATCTCGATACGCCTGATAAGAACTCCTTATCAAGGTTTGATAATCCTCTAAAGACTTGAAGAATCTCGCCCACTCACCGCCAAGGAAGTCGACGCGAGATCCATCTCAATTGGGTCAGGGATTCACTTCGCTCGAGCGTGGAAAAAATCTTTGGAACAATCATAGCTTTAGAAAACGTAAGAAACCTAAGTAATGTTTCCATTTCCGAACTGAGCACGCCCACGCCAATTTCGATCCACAATGAATCACATCATGGGGGCCGAATCGTATGTGTGCTCTAATGAGACATTGGGCTGATTCGACAGTGATAATTTCCCGGTTAGTTTAATTCTAAGACATGTTAAAAAAAAGCCAACCATTCTCCTACAACCGAGGTTAAGCCATGTACTTCCCTATAGTTCATACTTCCCAGACCCTTCTACGTTTCTCCTATCATTATACCACTAGGTCTTCCACCTGGAAGGGAATGGGACACCTCGGCGTAACCGTCTCGGCGCGGCCGTCACGGCGCAGGACGTCTCGGCGCAGGGCCATCTCGGAGCAGACCGTTTCAGCGCATCCGGCTATTCGGTAACCATTCGGAAAACGACTGGTCTAAAACTTTGAAAAGTACTCTAAAACAATAGATATGTAAAGAAATGTTTCCCATAATGAAAGATGTGAATATGATAAAAATAAAGGTCAGTAATAGTAAAAAAGACTACCCTGAGTATTAATGTTCCGGTTATATTATATATCGCTTATATCACGCTTCCTTGAACTTATTTCTAACCTACTGGTTTTCCAATTCAGAGCCGGGAGATTGAAATCTCCCCCGATTATTATCACGATTATATTACCTCTCGAAGTAAATGATGATAATTGAGTTTCTAATTGGTGCAAAACATCTATACTGGAGTCCGGTGGTCTATAAAATGAACAAATATGCATATTTATTTTGTCTTTTTTGTTTCATAGTACACCAAACGCTTTCTATTTCATTCTCGTCTAATATGTGTGCAGTACTATTCAAGTACGACTTGAATAGTACTGCACGGAATATCACATCATGATAATATACGAGGGAAACACTGCGGCAGAGACGGATTTCAAATGCCAAGGCAATCTTTTCAATTATTTAAACATTTAATAATACAATCACTAGTCGTACATCATAAGTGCATCGTTGGTAGCCGATTGGTTATCGAAAAGGGTCCTGCGCCGAGACGGCCGTGTGCCGGGACGGCTTGCGCCGAGAGGACCGCGCCGAGGCGTCCTAGACCCCACCTGGAAATCTCCCTCCTGCATTCCGGTCTGATTTGATTTCGACAAATTCAGTTCCAGCTTTTGCCCAAATCACTGAGTGATCCCTTTGCGTATTTTTCCCCGTAGACAATACTTTCGGGTCTTTCATGCCAGTATATTGCTTTTATCCTCACGTTAATCTCCTTAAATCACGAATCAAAATGATTACTCATTAAAAAGTTAAGAAAAGAAGAGTGAATCTTCAACCCCTTAACAAGTATACGACGAAAAAAAGATTACTATAACAGCAGGATAAGTAACACATGTATTACAGTTCGTTAACAATGGAAGCGAATAATAAACGTTGTACTATTCCGCATTTAAAATAATTAAACAAAGAACACCTGTATTTTATATACCTACCTGTACTTATATACATACCTGTACTTGAAACGAATAGGTATGTACGTAAATACACGTATTTATAAAAGGCCCCACATTAATACGTTAATTCGATTCTATTGTAGATGTTTCTAACGAAGTAATATTAACAAATGGCTAGCCATACATAAGCCATTGACATATATGAGCTGATTGCATGATTCTAGTTTCGGATAGGATCCATTGAAATGCACAGAGTATTCTCGCTTCAACTTCGCGGGTTAATAAAAATCTTAACTGCCTTTTTATAGATCCGCATTCAAGAAAATGTTGAAAAATTTATTGGTCGAATGCCATACAGCACCACTGCTTGAATGAAAATTCCTCGATTTTCCATACATGCGAGGAAAAATATTAATCAGTCACTCAAATATTAGGGAATAGTTTTCTTTAAATGATAAAAAAATTCCTTGGCAAACGGGCAAATATTTATGGCCCCTAAAATAGTCTTCAAATACACCTGAACGAAGGGTGAAGGAATCGCTGGGGATAGTAAGAGTAAATACGACCGCAAAAAGGAAAGAAAACGGTCAGAGGTTAAATGGATTCCTGCGTCACGCCAGACAATGGACCGGAAGGGGGGAGAAAACTGGTAAGAGGCAGTGGGAGGACAAACGATTACAGGCCATCACACGTCATGCTATAAAAAGTTGGCAGTCGAGGCGAATATTAAACAGCAATACAAACCGTTGAGCAATTGTCCAACATCTTTCGGAGACTTGTTGTCCGTTGATGCATGGTATTCGATTATCGAGGCAAAGGAGCTGATGTCACGACCACACTCAAAACCTTTTGAGAACCTGGAGGAAGTGCGGACATAAGGAAATAAGAAATAACTGAACACGACCTTTTTTTCAACTGAGCAGACTCTGTACTGGATATTAAGGCACTCTTCATACCAGGTACAGAGAAATATAACTTTCAAACAGAATACGCACCGCTTTCGATAACGTTTCCCACAGCATATTGACTCATGGGTCATTAGGTGCTATACTTGAGATAATATATGACGACTCGACGTCTTTTTCTCGAAATAGCTATCTTTTCGGTAAAATTATATTATTTCTTCTCTCAATTTTGGCCCTCCAGAAGCATGTAGAATAATCCTAAGCATTCCTTTCTTACTCTGAAAGAACCCTTCATTTCATGGCTTTGTTTTCTCCCACTCCCCTCCATTCAGATGTTCCAACTCTATTTTCTTATTCACCTTCATAAAGAATGAGAGTAAATGGAATTTTCCATTTGGATAAATTTTTATTCGACATAGGTTTCGATGTGCTACATCATCATGTAGATGATGTAGTAAAGAAGAGAAGTATCAGCCTTGATGTGGTGGAAAGAATTCACCATAAAGAATGAGAGTAAAGGATTTTTCCACGTAGATACATTTTTATTCGACCTAGGTTTCGATGAACTACATCATGTAGATGATCAAGATGTAGATGATGATGTAGTACATTGAAACCTAGGACGAATAAAAATTTATCTACGTGGAAAATTTCCTTTACTCTCATTCATTATGATGAATTCTTTCCACCGCATCAAGCCAGATACTTCTATTCTTTATCTTCTTCTGAAAATCCTTGATTAATTAATTAACTAAAATTATCAATCATTTATACCTGTTTTGTGCGGCAAAATATTTATTGGTCATACGAAACATGCATTAATTTTCGTATCCTACTAATTGATTGGCTGGTTTTCAAAATTTGTTAAACAAACTTACTAACCTGAAGGGTACCAGAAAATTTCAAGGCAGAGTTATCTAACAACTTGGAGTTCCCTCTATAGTTTTAACACTTTCTACCACCTCGCATGTAGTCCAAGATGACAATTCTGTTCTTCCTTCTTCAATGTCCACCCAACAACCTCTCCAACTATCTATCCAAATATCACAGCTATGTATCCTTACTGCTTTATATAACCCGATGACCCTGAGGTCGGTTAATAAAAATGTGTTAATAAATGTGGGTGACATTTTTATGGATATTATACTCACAGAAAGGAAAACTTGCTGGCGTGTAGATTTGTTAAAGATTACTAATCTAAAGTATCTAGCGAAGTGTCGTCTTTGTCACAGAGTAGACGTTTTTTGTGACGACTAGTCGCGACTACGCCCATTGTCTCTCTCGCCACCAAGCTTAATCTTTCCTTTCTCCTGCGTTACCATTTCCCTAAGCACTTCCTGTCTAAAAAAAACAAGTTTCTCAACTATGTAAAGATAAGATCATTACTAAAGTTTTTACCGTCTTCCCTTAGAGCCACCACTGAGAGTCCACATTACCAATTCTCTACCTTTCGAAAATACTCCCTTTGCCTGTTTCTCTGAATTCTGAACCTCATTCTCTCACTAACAAACCATTTCTCTTCTAAAATTCTACCCCGATTGGTCCCCCGTTCCACACGCCCAACAGGTAATGATCATAAAATTCTTTTGAATTGATAACGGCGAACTCGCTATTCTTCCGAGAAAAAATAGTCAAACCGGCCGTAAGCGGAACCTGAGTTAAACGGAAACCTATCTTATCCGGAAAATAGTTGGTCCAAGGATCATTATAAGGTTTATACAGGCATTGGTACCCTATGCTAAACGGAAACGGTCAAACGCGGAAACGGAATCCATTCCCGGGCACCTGAACCTGGGTTAAGCAGAATTGCAACACAAAATTTCGAAGATGATGATATAACGGTAATATGGGATGAAAATAAAAATTCCCACGAAGAAATGTTGGTTTCTTTAAAAGAATTAGCAGAATGTAGTCTTACCAAAGGTAACACTTATTTAATACTTTAATCGGCAACGCAGAGAATTGTATTATACAGGAAAAAAGGGAAAACAGACAAAAATGACATATTATATGCGTATTTTATACATCGGTTTTTACGTTAATCAGTTCAAATAAAAAAATACTACCACTATGTGATACTATTACTATACTGTTTCATTACTATGTGATATTATTACTATGTGATATTATTATTATACTGTTTCATTATTACATAATAATTTCGTCTAAACGTAGAACTTGAGTCAAACCAACCGTTAAGGCGATGCATGTTATGGGCGTGATATGGCTTTCAAGGTATTTATTGAAATGTCCGCCACTGGGTTAAGAGGAAACCTGTATTATCCGGAAAAAATAATGGCCCCGAGAAATTCCATTTAAGATAGGTTTCCCTGTATTTTTCTCATACTCCGATATGCGTAGTCTTTTGAACATCTAGCCATGAGTATGAGTAGTATGAGTATCCAGAAGAATAACGGACTGATTAATGAAAAAGAATGCAGGTGACGTCCGCTTCGTTTATGCATAAGGCAGCGTTTCAAGACCAAAATTTTCTTAAAAATAAGCCTCGAGGTTGTAACATGGGCTCTCGCAGAAGCAGAAGCTATTGGGTTTTTCCAGCTGCTCCGGCTGCTGAGGTTACATCGTCCTGAAAACTCTAGCACGGAAAATACCTTCAATGACAACACACGAGACAGCAAAGCACTCAAAGCCTGAGGCGAGATCCGCGCACTCATTTTCCCCAGCAACATGGGCAATCAAGCGTTATGGGTCTCTTGAATATTCTACATTCTCGTTTCCATTTTTGGACTCCTTTAAAGATGATGTTCCATCCTCAACAACGCATTTCCTGTTAGTGATCTCTTTCGCCGAAAATGTCTGAACTCAACAGCATCTTCTGAGAGAGTAGCACGACGATAACACTAATTACTTGTGATACTTTTCATAAGAATCCACAAAGAAAAACCTTTAATAAGCGGGATTTTTTTAACACAGGTCGTCGGTGTAAATGAAAATTTACTTTTATTTGTTACGCATTTCAACACTAAAAGCAGTCTAAAATGAGTCCTTTACATCAAAACAGTGTAATACAATAACACAAATCAGGAAAACTTTATTCGACAACTAGCGGAAGGTACCCGTTGAAATTCAACGGTTGTGAAAAACATTCCACTAATTTAATGAGAAAACCACAAAGCCTGAAGAATACAATCAGCGTGGTCATTTTAGGAGTTCGTAACCTTCCTTGTACGTTGCGTTCGGTGTAGTAGACACGCTGACCGTTTTCCAGTTGCATTATTACCACTACTATTCGCTTCATGTAAGGATTCTTGCACATTTTATTGCGTGTGTAGTCTACTTAATTTCTTTTTGAGTATCATTTACTACGTAAGTGTTCTCTCACATACAAGCAGTGTCCCTATGAGAGCTACTTTGAAAATAAACATTGAAGAGTACACTTGTTGTACATATAAATTGAATTTACTGATTACCCCCGAAGGAATCTATCATGGGACTCTGGGCCCTTCTTATACAGGTTCTATTTCTACGTGCTATCATGGGTCTGCAAGAAAACGTGATATTTAAATGCTAGAGGCGTTAATATCCTATTAAAATCAAATCTCTGGTGGTCAAGGAAATATGATATTGTTGATTTCAGAGAAAAATGTGAGATTTTTCAGCTAAAAACAAGACTTTCAGACAAATACGAAGCGTAAAAGAAAATTGATTGAATGAATTATAAACTTCATTTGTTCAGCCATCCGATAAAAAAATCCCAGCCCTCTATCTTGAGTGAAAGTACTTTTAAAAAGCAAAAAATGAAACCACCGCAAATAACTCCAGACTTAGCATGGACCACCAGGGGGGGCCTTTTTAATATAGTCTACGTTACGACCAGATATATTTTCAAACTATAAGCCAAATTTCAGCTCAATTGGTCCAGTAGTTTTTGCGTGATGGAGCAACAGACAGACAGACACCGTTACATTTTTATATATATTAAGGATAGTGGATACACCGCAAAGCAAGAAAACAAGTTGAGGCGGGGAAAAAAGGATGTTACTCAGCACGAAGGTGAATATTTACGAGAGGAGGAACGGTCAAGGGTAGAGTATCTCTCAGCAATGGCAATGAATAATGAAGGTAGAGTGCATAATGAAGACAGAATAAGGACCACAGGGACGTAGAGAGACGGAATTTGGAAATGTGTAGCACACTTATATTACGAGTGGTGCGGGAAGGGATGCGGAGTGAAAGGCAGGAGAGGAGATGATCAGAGCGGAAGGACCCGTTCATTATAGAGGTTGACAAATAGTTATACTCAGAATGAAATACCATAAATTTGATGATGATAAAGCCATACCACTTCATATTTTAATTTCAGAGGTCTTAAAGGAACTGAATGACACTCTCTTCAGAGGAATTCAGCCATCTAGGAAAGAAAATTAGAAGGAAAGGAAGGAATAGATGCTTGAAAATTATGTACCACGGTCTTTTTGAAAGTCTTTTGAGATACGGCCTCACTGTGAGGGGGACAGGTGGAGTAACAAATCTAAAATGGATCAAAGCTAATCTGAAAAGGTAATTGAAAATAATAATAATCCAATCCATACCAAGAAACTGGAGAGATTACAGATGATGGTTATTTTAAAGAGTTCAACATTCTACCGGTTGAAAAGTTATTGCAGTGTATTATGATCACTGAAAATTATATTAGTGATAAATACAAAAAGAAAAGAGGGTACTATCAAAATACTGAACTTATAAAAGTTAATAAATATGAAGTTCCAAGATATTTCACACACAAGGGTTGCAGGCAATTAAGTGTTTACGTTCCAAAACTGTTCAACAATATGAGTGATGATTAAAAAATATGAAATCTATAAGGAAGTTAATAGAAGGGCAAAGGAATGGTTGCTATGCACACAAATGATGTTGCAAGTGATAAATTAAAGAAATAGTGAAAAATTATAAAAGGCACCGACTGATAAGCCACGAATGGCTTAGCAGGACCGTAACGTTATAAAATTGAAAACATAGAGTGAATTTTACATGATTTACATGAGAATGCTTTTATATGAGTTTGCTTTTATATTTTAGATATTGAATTTGTACATTTTTTGTTAATTTGGTTATTAAATAAATGTTTTTCAACAAAAAATCATCTTCAGTTGAATTCACGAAGTTAATGTTAACCCCCTACTTCAAGATCTGATAAATCCAGTTGCATGAGAGCTGGTTTCGAATTCCACGAGAGACTTTTACCAAAATAAATTTCGATAAGAAAAATCAAAATGCCCACGTATTTTTCACACAGTTATTCTGAACAGTCGGTTTCATCGTACTGGCGACTTCTTCAAGTGATCTTATATTTCCTAATGGATTTTCACAAAGTTAAGCCCGAAACCATCGAATTGAATTTCGATACCTTCTAGATAGCCTTGTGAAAAGTATTTCTATAGTAGCACTCCTTCCAATAATTCATTGCATATATATGCCTACTCCCAGTTTAACTGTACCATTTATTTCCCAAATAATCCTACCGTGACAAACCTGCTTATCCATCATAAATAAAGAAAATGAGTCCAGAAGCGGGTCAACTCACCAAGGCAACACTATAATCACATTTCTCGTACGTCAGCAATCGATGAGACTCATTGCAGCTCATGACTCCTCCTTCAATCCATGATCTACTCCGTCGTTTCAACTTCCCGCTATGAACTGCATAAGGTAGCCTCATCTACAATGAATTTATCACCAAAGTTCATGCACGGCTTAAACAGAAAACTCATGGCCTGCGACTCCCTCAGCAAATGCAAAAATACACCGCGAGGGAGTATGGTTTGGACAGGTTTCTCTTTCATAAATGGCAATGTGATAAGGTCGAGACGAAGACGTTCTCTCCAGAGTTGGACCGCTCCTGCCGTAGTTTACAAACTTCTTCAAAGTTTAGAGAACTCAATTCCCCTTCCCTAATGAGAATCGCAAACCCCCGGCGTGACAGGTTGATACGGGGTGTGCCGAAACCCACTTTCCGTCACTCATTCTCACGTTTTCAAGCTGATGCGCACACAAACTTCATTTCTTTCGATGGCAATATTTCTTTCAACAAACATTTTCCAGCAATAAAAAACTCATTTTTTTACATACTTCACCGTATAAGATTATCCCTACTTAAACTGCACGAGGAGCGATGTATGTGTTAAACCAGACCACAGACCTTTAGAAAGGAGTAAAATATGAACACCACTGCGCTATGCTTAATTTCACATGCAATTTTACCAGCACCTATCGACTCGGGAAAAATGTTTTTATGATAGTTTTTTTTCATAAAAATTTTCTCATCTCAGTCCAAGGCGACAAACTACATGTCTGCGATATTACATTGATGCACCTGTGGCCAGAAAACGAAAACGGTCACCTTCATATTGTAGAGGTAACAACTTTGAATAACGGTAACACTGGAAATAAAATTTTTACTTATGCGCGCGTGAAAAAGCTGGAGTTATTTCACGAATAATCGGGCGAATCTGAACGAAATACTACAAAAAGAGATAACGACAAGACCGATAACATCGTTTCGAACGTTAACCCAGATAACTTACCACTGACGAATAACGGTATGTTTTTACACGCAAATTTGAGTGGTAGTGTTATTCTTCATAGCAGTCAATCTTTATCGTACGATTTTCATTTAAAGTTCGAAGTGCTCTCAACTAGGTGGGGCGAGTGAAAAAATATAAATTTCGATATAAATTAACGCAATATAAACCATAACTCATAAAGAATATTGACAAATATGATTATGGAAATAATTTGCCAACATATATGACTGTTACCGCCATGCAAAACCAGAGCGCAATAAAATATTTTAAAAATTAATACTTCAACGTCAACTACGTTTATCTCATAAATAAAACAAATTTCAAATGAAGTTGCGTGATCAGCATATTGATATATTAATGATGATTACTAACATATTTTTATTGCCTGGTTCTTCGCAGCAAATTAGCTATTGCCGTGAGAGGGTTTTACTTTTGGGGGCATCGAGATGGTAACTGTATCAATGACGCCACGTCGATTCGAAAAAAATACTTTTGAAGTTCTTTTTTTCCAAGATATCCATCACTCCACGAGGCACGGCGTCAAAGAGCACGAGATAGGACGCGATGCGTCCATCTATTCGCGAGTCTGCTCGTGACCACTTGCGTCACGAAGGGCGAAGGACAACCGGAGAGAATCGGGAGAAGCGAGGGCGAAACTGGCCAACGTGCATGTGGTTATCACCTCTCGGCGGCAGACGTTGGCGTAAGGTCCGCATTTAAAATCATGCGTCACAGTACGCTCGGGGAAAACATTGAATGGAAAATACACGAATTCCCACCAACACTATCGCCAGGTGCCACGAATCTGCAGTTGGTACACTGCGGCTCTTCAATCTCCTCTCAGCAAATCACGTAATTCCTATATAATAATTCACTTAAATGTCCTTCGGGATTAGTCCGATGGATTCCATTCTTGGTCTTCCTCAGTGATTCTTCTCACTCATTTCTCTTTCAATATTGCTTATCAGAGTACCTACCATCACTAAGGCAGGGGAAGCACTACAGACATCAAGCAAAGAATAGTCCAAGCTAAGAAAACGTTCACTCTATGGATCGGAAGCATGGACTATTGGAAAAACAGGCCTAATAAGAGTAGAAGCTTCAGAAACCTGTTACTGGAGGAGGATGCTGCAGATGAAATGGACGGACAAAGTAAAAAATGAAGTTTGAAGAAGAGTAGCTGAGGAAATAACCTTATGAAACACTGTACACAAAAGACCCAAATGGAAAGGCCACACCCTGAGGCACAAAGCGGTAATGAAGAATGTAACTGAAGGAAAAATAAAGGGAAAAGTCTCCACAAGAAGACCCAGGAATAAATACATGGACTGAATACAAAGGGAATTACAAACATAGGAAGAGCTACCAGGAGTTATAGAACTGGTATTAGATATGGAAGGAAGGACTGCAGCAACTTGTCTTAGGATTGAACAACCACTGAATGAATCAATTCCTTTCAATAATGAATAAAATAATGATATTTTTCTGCACACTTAGCTGAACCAGAATTTTTCTACGCGTGTTTCGGCTGCCACACCGCCATAATTAGGTACAATACATCCGTGACAGTAAATTCACCTGATTATGGCTGCATAACAGCCGAAACACATGTGGTGCACTTTAGTTCAATAAAGCAGATACTACAATAAAATTTAGTTTTTTATTTATTACAAGTTACTGTTCCATCAAATTCACCAGGCACCATTGAATTTATCACTTGCAATAAGCTGTTGTGCCGCTAAAATGTGTCCAATCAGTTTGCCCCCCTTCGCTGAGTCTATACTTCTTTCACTCCACCCCTTCGTCGGTGATTTTTCTCCTTTTATTTCAAATTCACCATTTTTCGACTGCACCACAACTCCATTGCAACTAATCTCCGTCGCTCTGCTGCTGTTATTGTTCCGGCTTCAATATCATATAAGAGCACTCTCGAAAATACCCAAATTTTTTTCGGTTCTTTAGAGCCACAGTTGTTAGGCTACGAAACTTAAGAAATATTCAAACTAAAAGACTTAAGGTCCTCAAGAGGCGACATTTCGCAGGAAGAAAGAAACACTCCAGCGATATTAGACATTAGAATGCAGAGATGCAAACAGGGCAAGGAGATATTGAAGCAATTGCATAGAAACGCTGAATGAAGGACAAGATCCGCTGGAGAAAGGACTGATAAAGAAAGAGAAGATAAATATTGTACCCATTATTTAATCTATGAAATTTAGGACTTTACACTCATTTTTTTGCAATTAACTCGATTATAACATAAGACGGACATACACGACCGAGGATCTAGTATACTTAGAAGCAAATTCGTGATTGTAGAGAAAAAAGTTTAAAGAAATACAAAGCACCCGGAGCAGACAATATAAACGGAGAAATCATCCACAAAAATAAAATTTAACGTCACAGGAGAATTTCATTCCGTTTTGCATCAAATTTACACGGCATGGGATTCGACATTATATTTTTTAACCGTCAAGGGGATACACATCCCGCACGGCAATAATGGATCTCAACTGGGCCACAAACGTTATATCCGTCGACGAGTCACTGCGGTCAATCGAAGGGCATGATGAAAGTGAAGGGAAATAAAATGAACGCCGCATGCGAATTTGAAGAAACGCGGAGACAGGCACACTGTGCATTGACTCTTGAGGTTCCCTCACCCCAAACGTATCATCGATTGCTCGTCAATTGTTTCCGGAGCGCTCGGATCGATCCGCGACTGTTCCGCCTTCTTTTACGTTCCTCTCTTTCCCTCCACGCGGCCCGTGCACTTCAACTGTCCGGTCGACGGATGAGTGATTAAAAAACACGACGCCCAACCCTAAGAGTGCACGTACTAACCCAATTCCTGTTCCACGACTCCGTTAATTCCCGAAAAATACGACCAAATAACAGGGTTTAAGCAGAAAATCGTGAAATTAAAAAAAAAAGCATTTCATCAAAGGCTAAAGGTGGCAAATTGAAAAAAAGACATTTATTTATATGACTGCAATCACTCGTTTGCGCACACTTATTTTCTAATAAATTTAATAAAGGCAAGTATAAAAAGCTCTCAAGTTTTATAACCGTTCAAAAGAAGTCCAAATTCCCGATTTTCGACGCTTAATAATGACATCACTAAATAATGAACGCATTAGAAAAAACATACGACACTTGAATAAAATTTGAAAATATTTAGATCGCGGAAGGTATGGCTATTTTAAAATTCGTTAATTTTATATCTCTCCGAGTATGTCCGGAGTTTGGCACGCCTGGCATTCATGGGTTAAAGCAAACGTCGTTTCTGATGTAACCATATATACCAATAAAATAAACGGCTCAAGAACATCATGGAGGATCGTTTCACCGAATTTACAGATGCATACTGGCGGAAATTTTTCCTTTTAGAGTGATAGATAAAACATGCCAAATATAAGCATAATCAAAATATTCTCTAGCATGAATACATGAAATTGAGTGTTGAATAATTAACGAACTCTAATAGAATCATTAGAAGTTCAAGTGATTTCGGCACAAATTCGACCAAAACTAAACCAGATGCTCTAGTCGGAGCAGCTGAACATTTTATTTAATTTACAACTCAGAAGTCTCATCACTGTAAATGATAAGTTTATTCTATATTTCTACGGAAGAAATACCAGGTGACCTGCACGGGCATGAAAGCGTTATCTATCTAAATTAGGCGTTGAGATTTTTTTTTAATAAGCTGTCTGAGAAATTATTTTGCTGCTTTGCGTTGATTTTTTGTACTTGAATGTCTTGCCAATGATTTCCACAGCTTTGGGTATTTTTCCTCAAATGTTTCCATCACAGAACTATTTAATATTTAATTTTAAAATAAAAATAAAACTATTTTTCAAATATTTAATCCCTTCTTAAACTCTTCAAATAACCCCCTTCAATACCGTCCTTTAATCACATTCTTCTCCTTCCTCTCGCAAGCTTATCCAACATTCCTCAGTCACACCCTTCAGAAAGCCGTCACCCCTCAATAAATCCTCCAGCCACTTCCGCAGCCTCCTCCTAATTCACCAATCAACTTTCTTTCCTCTCCTTCGAAATGCAACCTTTACTCGTTTGTTTCCTCTCCATCCAGCTTACCCTTTCTTCTCCAAATCCAAATATCTCAACAGCCTTCTGTCGACGCTTATCTATATCTACACCTACGTACGTACACCTACGTACGTACCCTGCGAGCCGACGCATGGGTGTATGGCAGGGGTTTTAGGTCACCAGCTGTGTAAAGATGTAAGGTTTTGGCAGGTGAAATGGTGAAATGTATTATGGGAGTGTATTTTGTGGAGCTCAGTTTTTATTGTGGTTGCTTATTGTGCGTGGAAAGAACGAATATTTGGACCTAACGGTTCGGAAATGTATCCCTCTTATTTTATCGCTTCTGTCAGACCTAGAGATGTAGTGAGGCGTCATGATAATATTCTCCGTGTCGCTCTGAAACACATCAGCAAGCTAGGCCTAACGTGTAGCCCCCGAGTCTCTAGGGGCTCCCACCTTACTCCCTCTAAAAGTTGTGAGACACTATATGTTCGCTCGTAGCAAATTTTAACGAAGCGTGCTGCTTTTCTTTGTATTTTATTGATTTTTAGTGACATTTTTATGACCAGCTTATCATCTTTCTCACAGATCATGTTCCTAGACCATTCAATGCAAAGAATCTAAAATAATGGTTGAAAAAAACAGGTTATTTGAAGTGAAATTTAAAAACATGTACACAAAACCGCTCTTTATAGTAATATCTTAGTAATAATATCACTCTTTCGCAATGTTTCCACATTTTGTTCACACTTTTGAGGCGAATTGCGATTTTTTCCGTTCTCTTTTTCAGTTTATCATAATCTGACTAATTATCCGGGAAGACCAACGACAATTAATGCCTAATCCGTCCATCCTGGGTCCGTCTTCCGGCTGGGTGACGCCAGTGTTCTCTTGACGTTCGAAAATTACAACTTCAACGTGATACTACCCGGGTCCTCGAGTATTGGGCAAAATTTCTATGGTCAAGAGCAGGGGTGGCCAACCAAAATAATCTTACGGGCCACTAGAATTGCATCATAACTCCGCGGGCCGCGAATAAAATTATATATCCCCATATTAGATTATAGATAGATATTATAGATATCCCCATATAGACCCACTATAGACATTTTTTGGAGTGAAAAATTGAAACATAATGAGTTATTATTATTATGTTAAAGTTATTGTATTAAAATGCGACGAATCTCGCGGCTAGGAAATATGTTCGAGGCGGTCCGCATGCGGCCCGTGGGTCCTGGTCAAGAGTCTAAAATAAAGGAGGTACACGAACAGCCATTGAATTTTGAACTAAAATGGAAACGAATTCGGCCCCCATCGGTGATTACGGCTACTTCCCAATCACCTTTCGCAGATTAGCGGTTATCGTTGCAAATAGGAACACGTAAGCTCACATGGAAGCGCTGATAGTTGGAAATAGAATCACGTAAGCTCACATTGAAGCCGAATATTGGAATGATTTGCGCTAAAATGTTTTTAAATGATGATGGGACGATTTCGTGAATGTCGAACGGGAAATTAGTATTTATTTTCTTAATCAATTACCACAATCATCTTAGAAATTTAGATATTCCTGTTCCACAGCAATATATTTCCCGGTGAGGACGAGTTTCGCCCGTTTACGCACGTGCTTACGGAGACGAACCACGTTGAGGATATGCTTTAATCTGATTGGCGCAGATAATGTCACAATTCCGAATGGAACACACACTCCATAAACATGTCTAAAGAGTTTACTGAGGATGAAAGATTGGGAAAAAAACCTTAATCTAAATTCTTTTGGGGGCCAAGTAGAATGCAAACAATGACAAAAAACGCTTCACAGTTTGAAAGCCCGTAAGCAATTTATTCGCCAAACGGACTACGAGTAAACATTATTTGGAAACAGAATTACTGTGGTGTTATGAATAAAGATTCTGTGGTGTAGTAAAAGTTACCATTAAATACGACTACGCAATATTGCCATCCCAACGAACGAACGCCAGCTCTCAGTGTAACGACAAAAAAAAACCTTTTTCAGGTGTTTATTTTTAGTCGAATAAAGAGAAGTTTTTTTTCAAGCATTTTAAATGCAAAAAAAAAAACATTCTGCCACGTTCAAGGTGCCCACCTCGGGTCAGAATGCTAGGGAACCGTGTCACGCTTCTCGACAGCTGAGCGAGACGGAAGGCGGGCGGGTCCGACAAATTCGGGAACCATTACTCATCAGCGGCTAGAGGTCGGCCTTATCCGCCGCCAACACCTAAGGCGACCGCTCATTATCCCCGAGCTCGCTACCGCCCAGGCAAAACCACCGGCAATTAAAGTCGCCAGCGCCGGAGAGAATAGATGACTGTGTGGGCACAACAGCGTTAATGGTAGCGGGGATAGTTAAGTTTTCCTTCGGAACTCAAATAAGATTCAAAATTCATAACACGATTGGATGATTTCTCGGAAATCCAGTCAATCCGAAGAGCTAATTTTTTTTTAAATTCATCACGACACATTTCACGAATGTATCTCACGAATCATAATATCAGGCCGGTATAAAAGTTATTAGTACATATTTGTAATAATGAAAAAATACTTAGTAATTCCAAGGTTTTACTACCAAAAACCGACCGGTTTCCTAACTCATGATCACGTAAAAAAGTTACGTCTTGCCTGACGTAATTCTGTAACGAAATCGATCGTTCTTTCAAAAATAAAACTGTGGATTAGCAAAGTATTTTTTTCCCTGTGAATTATGAAAGATTTCCACTAAGTAGAGTCAGAGTGAAAGGGTGTTACCTCTCACATTACGATAAGAGTTCAAGGCAGGAGGTGAAAGGAAGGAGAGGGGCAGAAGCCTACTCACGGCGAAAAATAGCGAGAAAAAGCTGTTCTACGTCCCATCGTGCGACCTGGAGTACTATAGGCACTAAAAGTAGTTCGAGCGATGTATCATTTCACTTAGAAAAATCAAACGAAACCAAAATATCAACCCATTACCGCACTACTTTCCGAGCAAAAATAATGCCAGCCATTTTACATGGGAAATGGTACGTGCATGCACTCCAGAGAGTACTTACTAAAAGAAATGAGGCATTTCTAACATCTATATCGCGCAAAAAATTGACAGTACGTTGACTGTATGATTTCTCAACTGTTTTTAAAAATAAATCATATGGTCACCACACTAAGTTCTTCAGAATTACAAGAAAACCTTCCGTTGTGACGGAGTTTTAAAAACACCGCGTTTAAAAATGAGTAGAGTTAAAGACTTTATAAATATTTTACTGTTATTACTGAGAATTCCAGTCCTTAAAAAGTATATGCACAGTTAATATTACAATATTTACTTCAAGCTTCTTACAGCTGTTCACGTGGAAAATAAAATTCAAATGTGGTCTCTAATATGACTTGGGAAATACCTCGCTGAAACTGCCTTAAAGCGCTCTCAAAATCCCATTATATTCGAATCCAATGACATATAACGGCGAACGCGACACCAGAGAAAATTTTCCATCATCAATAGGACAATACGCGATAGGCTAACACCCTAATTTCACCGCCGTAGTTTGACGATGTAGAAGCAGCATAGGTATTTTGGTACTTACAAATGGTAAGATTGCATCTCACCACCTACAGCCTATGAAGTTGATACAAAGACGAATTCGTAATCCATTCATTAAGTGGGATGCGAACCCGCTGACTTTGAAATGCAAGGACAATGCGTCACCGAGATGGCTGTCGCGGCGCAGAGTGGGACGAATAAAAAAAAAACAGGCAAAAACTATCGAGGCCTTTTCTTGCTTCAGAACAGCCTACGTTGGTGACAAATGGCTCAAGTATTCCCGAGCGGATTTTTAATGGACGCTTCATTCAACTGGGCAATGCCGCATTTTTTTAAAATGTTGTCATTCGGCAGGAGTTCAAAGACGAGATTACACAAGCCGCATCGATTTGTCCTGAGATTGCTGGGTTATCAGAAACATTACAGAATGAAAATGATAAGATGACAGCGTTAATAATACAGACGCAATTCAGAATTAAAATCCTTTAGATGCGATATTTCACTGGTAAATTTACTGACAACGCCTATGATAATTTGGATTTTATTTCCACTTCAGTATACAGATATATGCACTCTTTATAGAAATTTGAGGGTTTATTATTTTATTTACAATGAGTAAGAGTCGGTTACATTAAATATTCGTATGAACACAATACAATCAAATAATTTAGTTATGAGGAGATTTAACTAATTCGGCTGCGCAAATACGGTGATAAAAAAACGCGACACTTTTCCCTTAAGTGAAAAAACTATTGACATATGACACTGACACTAAAAGAGGTTTAATGTAGAGCATACAGAGTTTAACACCATGCTGAACATTCCTGACTAAAAAGCAAATAAAAACGTGAGGACATAAATAAATTGATGCATTTATCTTCTATTCTTCTTCTTCTTCAGACTTCACAATATGTAATCATAAAACGGAGCCATCAGTTCACAAAACTGCAGGCTAATGGTAAACTAGCACAAATGTTCCCCAAAATTAGAAGTAAAAACAGTGTCTTTCTACTGACGAAAAAATACTGACAGAAGGAGAATTTTAACCATAAAAAGGAAGCGAAAAAAGTTTCATCAATTCCAAGTATCAGATTTTTCACCTTTCGAGGACTTCAGATCAAAAATTAAAGTGAAATTGCGTAATGCAGCTTCACGTGAGCGAGCACCAGAGCTTGCAAATTGCCAATACTCGGCGCTTTTTCAAGCCTAGCCCTTGCAATGAAGAGAAAGCATCATAGATTAAAGGATACTTATAGGAGTGGTACTCAAATGCAATACGTTGGATAGAATGAGAACGGAACTTATTAGGAAAAATTACATATTCAAAGCAACTGGCGCTTCAAGGGTTATTTTGGTATCCGCGCTCCGCAGGCATTTTCTTCGACCCGGAAGGGATTAGCACCCACTGGAATGAGGCGGAAAAACTAATTCCGACTACGTTAGGGTGCACAATGGACCAGCTTGAAAGGATTAGGGAAAGGTCGCAGATGGAATTAAGTTGGCGAAATTAAACCACGAATAAGGCTTCGCAACTCCCCAAGGGCCAACTTGAGCCGGTTAACCGAAGTAATTTCTACTTAATTCTATAGTGTAAGTACTGGGTTACTTCGAAACGCGTCCAACATATTTTAAACATAACACGGGGAAAAGTGAACAATAACTTTCTCAGAAAGTCCCTGAACACTGTTAAAGTTATACTGTATATAGGCTATACGAGGACGTAAAACTGACTTTGATTTCAATCAATATCTCATACACGGCTTCTGCTTCATTTTAATAGGTAACTCAAAATACTCAAAAGCATAACTCATCTCACCTCTTCGGCATTACAAACCAAAATTCTGACAAGGACAAAAGATAAATATTCTACGTAAAACTTACGAAATGTTTATTAATTCCTGAAATTCCTGAAGAAAGATCTAAGCCCAACGCTAAACTGAGGCGAACAGCAGGGTCTCCTTGACAGCTACTAGAATACTGATATGAAAGTCCTCAGAAAAAAATCTAGCATCAAATTGAAGAATCATTACCTATTTCACGAATTGTAAACTTATGGCTTTCAACCTTCATATACTTTCACATATTTCGAATTTTTTTATTTGGTCGGACTACTAACAGTCCGGATTATAAGGTATCAGGACACCAGTATTATGAAGGACTTATTCAAGCTCCTTATAATCACTACCGGCGAAAAGAAAATAAATGAACCATAAGAAACCCGTAAGACCTAAACACGCAGCTATAGCTATTCTTCGAAGAACATAATTGGAAATTCAAGACAAAAATGCCTACCTTGTTCAAACCTTCCGTTTTGCTATGGGTTTTAAAGAGGCATACTCTTTTACCCACCGAGAAGTTATACTCCCATAAAAAACGGCTTCAATATCCTCAGATGTGTATAATGGGATAACATTTTTCCTTTCCCTCACCAATGTCCATATAAGTCAAGATACGTAGAACTCGCATCGAAGAAGATAACTAGGAAAAGCTAAGATAAAATTATCCGCTAAAATGAAGGTAAAAATTAAGGATGAAAATGGCCATAAAGGAATGCCAGAATATGGACATATTGGTTATGAATATAGAACAATGTATTATTTCCAGAGGTGCCTCAAAATACATACTTTCACGTATGTAGGATTGTTAGGCCCAAATTAAAAATAGCACAAGCATACACCATTATTGATATGCTCATAACCCAATCGGCGTCAAATAAACGAAAACGGCAGAAGGATAGATGAAATATCTGAATATTGCACGGTATGAGGAAATGTAGGAAATACGTTGAGCTGAAAAATTACGCATTTCAAGTAAGAAAGTGTCCTTAGAAAACATCCCGCAGTTAGAAATGCTTTAATATCAAATGAAACACAGCTCAAGTCGATAAACGCTAGTATTCAACCCAAAGTCAGTCTGATACGTTAGGATAGCGCTCATCCACCCAGAACCGAGTCCACGGCCGTGTGAAATTCACGCACTAAAGTAGGAAGCCACTTCCATTAATAAGTTCCGTAACACGCTTTATCAGCAACTTTTTATTCATCCCGCACGGCAAAGCATCACTGACTTCAATTAGTGGGGCCAGTTCCTTTCCCCGCGTTACCCATACTTGCCAAAAAACATTTGGGGCCGAAAAAAAATCACACGGTTCCTTTTAACTCGGACGTGGCACCTTACACCAACATCGATATACTACCTGGCGAGCCGCCACATGGAGGCGTGGCAGGGGGTGTTAGCACATCAGCCGTGTACGATGTAAGGTTTTGGGAGGTGAATTGGAGACGTGTATTATGGAAGTGTATTTAGTGGAGCTCAGATTTTATTGTGATAACTTATTGTGCGCGGAAAGAACGAGTTTTTGTACCTATCTGTTCGGCAATATAACTCTCTTATTTTATCGCTTCTGTCAGACCTAGAGATGTAGTAAGACGTCATGATAATATTCTGTGTCGCTCTGAAACACACCAGTATTGAATTTCTCAAACAACCTAAGCCTAGCGTGTAGCCTCCGAGTCTCTTGGGGCTCCCACCTTAATCCCTCTAAAAGTTTTGAGACACAATATGTTCGCTCGTAGCAGTTTTTAACGAAACGCGCTGCTTTTCTTCGTATTTTATTAATTTATTTGGTTAAATCTTCATGACCATGGTCCCAAATGCTCGCAGCGTATTCGAGGTGTTGCCTAACTAGAGCGAAGTAGCATCTACCTTTGACTTTTTCATCCGAGGACCTTCCTATTATTCGCTTAACAAAACCTAGTTCCTTAACGCAGTGATGCATATGTTTTCATATCCTTTCCGCATATGCTTTCTAAGGGCTCCTTAAATTGTTTACATTACTTGGCATACGTCATGATTAACATGTTGAAATGGAAGTATTTTTTCATGCGTAACCCGGAATCTTTGTGAACATAATGAGTTTAAGGAGGAAGAGTTCCATAAAATATTATAAAACTTGAAAAAAGCTGGAAGACCACTGCCTTAGCTTAATACTCTACCAACTAGGCTGACAAACCGTCCTTGAACCCGACACAAAAAGATAATTAATCATTAACGACCAATTCGTGAGAAGCTGAATTGATACACGCTTTATGATTCAGTGCATATTCAGCCTGCCAAGTGTAGCAACAGCATAGGTGGATAATCAATACCGAATAGCGTCACACGGGTTGGTGTCCCCCATGCATGCTAGAGCGGGCGTTCCGAGAGAAGTAATGAGGTTCCTATGATGACAAACCTGGAACATGACGTTGATAAAAGAATCTTGAACTCCAAGGGCACTGCTCGAAGCGTAGTTGCGGGCTCAGCAAGAAGAGCGTGGGCCGACACGAGCCGTAAATCAAGCGGCAGAAGCCAAGATCCTTCAGCTTGCCGGGTCAATTTGACTCACATGTCATAACATTATCATTAGACAATTAACTGGGCAAGTAATCAAATCGGGAGTATCAAAACAATATCCACGTCCTCATACGTATCAGTTGAAAGTTCTACCAAACGATATATAAAAAACTTCTAGAGGGATTAAGGTGGGAGCCCCTAGAGACTTGGAGGCTACACGCCAGGCTTGCTTAAGAAATTCAGAACTGGTGTGTTTCAGAGCGACACAAAGAATATTATCATGACGCCTCACTATATCTCTAGGTCTGACGGGATCGATAAAATAAGAGAGATACGTTGCCGAACAGATAGGTACAAAAACTCGTTCTTTCCGCGCACAATAAGCGACTACAATAAAAACTGAGCTCCACTAAATACACTCCTATAATACACGTCACCATTTCACCTCCAAAATCCATATCCCTCACATTTTCACACGGCTGGTGTCCTAACATTCCCTGCCCTACGACCATGCGGCAGCTCGTAGGATAGTTGGTAGATGTAGATATGGACCATGCACCACATACTCCGTTTAATTTAGAATGGCCGCAGCTTCCACCTACTGGAAAGTTATACCTTTACTAATGGATGATGCACAGAAGTGATTTTTGATACTGATAAAATGTACATGAACTACTGGGGTTGGAGTGGCCCAGTGGCAGCGTGTTGACTACTGTTCGGAGGCTCGCAAGTTCGAGACAGACGGAAATAAATTATTAACAACGGAATGCAACATTTACGTGCTACCCGAACCGACCCTGCTCTCAGAAGTCATTAATGGCGCAGGTCAAGAAGATCGCACCAGTACCAACAGCCATAGCTTCCGGCGAGAATGGTCCACGGGTTAACGGAAACGACCTGGGTACGGTGGTGTGAAAGGCAAGGGAAAAACCATCACATTAACTTCCCTAATGGTTAGTTTCAGGACGAAACACGTACGTATTCTATGAAGTTATGGGACCCATAATCCATGGAAACCAATCAATAAGTGTTACAGACATTCGATGAATTTATTGGTTTCATAAATTATGGCATGGAGTTATGACTTCCATAGGTAGCCAAGATGGCGGATGCGCAATGAACCGCTTGGAGACTTAATTATTAGATTAAAGATTTTTTTAGACAAACGGCCAGTTTGTTTCCTCTTACTGACTAATTATTATGTGCATTTGCAGTCATTCATAAGCTACACTTTCATAAATTTTATCCGGCGGTAGAAGATTACATCAAACATTCGAAGCTATTAACTATTGATAGATAAGTTGTGTAACTAGTAGAGTGTTCCTACAGCGCGAATATTTTTTTGAGATCTATAACTTCATGGATCTCATAACTATGGATTCCATAACTAAATGTTCCTGCAAACGGCAATGAATGAAGAATTCTCTCATACCAGCTAAGTTTAGTCAACCATTAGCGATTAAGACAGCGATTCCATAAGATAGCCAATTCTAGTCAACCAATCTTAGAAAAAGAGAAGTATAAAGCGTGATATGGTGGAATATCATCATGATGAATTACAGAAATGGCAATTTTCCACAATGTAACACATCATTATCAGGTGCGATCGGTGCATAATCGGAGGTGCGATGCGATCAGGTGATGAAGAAATAGTATATAAATCGCAACCACGGTCGAATTAAATTTTATCTAACATAAGAGGAAAATAACCAATCATAGGATTGAAAGACCAATGTTGATATACAGCAAATATATTTAGAAACACTCGTCTACCAAACATGCCATCCATTATTACGGGTCTCTTTCCGTGGAATTTTCACGTTTCTCATACCGTTATTGGGAAATGTCCCAAGATGAGTTATTAACGAAATTAAGACGAAACACAAAGATATTTCCAAACACGTCGTTTCACAAGTAACATCTTCATCAATTTTCATGGTTTATCACGCATTCCGGGTTGGTCAATTTCCGCAACTTTTCCCAAACCGCCTAAGATGTCGTGAACACTCCGAAAAACAAGGGAGTGATCCACGGACCTCTGAGCAGCTAAAAAGATCTGGGTTATGCGAAAAGTACACACGGCCAACCAGATTTACCCGGATGGATTGCGCCGTTTTCACTCCGCGCCTGTCTCGAGAAGATAACGATAACGCGAGAGACGAAAACGCCAGTCACGGCCGTAACGCAAATAAAAAACGTAGTTTTTTTTTAACGAACGGACGCGATCTTCAGGGAGTGAATGTCATGCGCCGTTCCACTTCCTCCCTTCGGCTCATTTTTCCGTTGTTCTTTCGTTTGTTTTACACGAGACACGAGCACCGAGCGGAGGGCTGCCCGAGGCGACATTATTCAGCTTGCGCGGAGGGCTGCCAATGCGCGACCAAAAGCGTCGATGAATAATTAATTGAGCCCCACCCTCTAGGCTTGTCATTAAAAAAACGTGGCCGTCTGCCGTGTGCACTGCGAACTAACCACGCCCCCGCGCGCGCGCTGACAGAGGAAGCAAAGGAGAAGGCACGGCCTCAAGATGCAGAGCAACGAGCCCAACCCCTTGAGCTGACAATGAGATATGATTTTTAAGAAAGGCGGGGACCTATTAGCGCGGAAGCACTGAAGCGTGAGAAAAACGTTTTCTCTCGCCACAACTACGTGCGGCAGCATATTAATACACTGGTACGTAACGAAAAAAGTGATAGGTGCGGCCGGAACTCAGACCAATGCCCTCCAAATTGCGGGCAAGATGTCTACGAGGGATCCTGAGCGTTCCAAAACTATTAGGCAGTATGGGCTTTGTCACAATATCAGTGCAGTAACTAAAAGAAATCTACAAAAAAATGGAAATAGAAGCAGAAAAAAATGGGCTTCTGGTAAATGAACGAAAGACGAAGTATATGATAATGTCCAAGTCAGAGATGAGGGGAGGACCTCAAGAATTGAAAATAGGAGAGAAGAAGTTTGAATGAGTATCCTGCTTTAGATATCTGGGGGCAAAGGTTTTTAATGGCAATGATTTCAGCTGAGAAATAAAAGATAAAATACAGGCATATTTTGCAAACAGGAATATACACAAGAACCGTCGTATTACGAGAAATACGAAGATTAAAATACATAAGACGTTGGTCCGACCGGTAGTCACCTATGGCTCAGAGACATGGACCATGAAGAGGTCGGATGAAAATGCTCTCAGAGTATTTGACGGATATTAAGGAAGATATATGGACCTGTTGAAGAAAATGAGGACTGGAGAATAAGATGTAATGCAGAGCAAGATCATTTAATTGGAGGCCAGGACATTGTTAAATTTTTTCTTTCAGATGATTTAATGGTTACATTTACAAAACCAGAACTTAAAAAAACACACACGACCCGGGTTTCAACGCTTGAGCGTCATCTTCAGGTCAACCATCACCTGAAGGTGACGCTCAAGCGATGAAACCCGGGTCGTGTGTGTTTTTTAAGTTGTGGTTTTGTAAATGTAACCATTAAATCATCTGAAAGAAGAAATGGAATACCACAAAGTTACAAAAGAACTTGTATTATTTATTCATTGTTAAATTTGTCTAAGCTCGGAGAATGGAATGCTTGGGCCATGTGTAGAGAATGACAGAGGAGCGGATCCCCAGAAGAATATTGAAGGAAAAGTTTCACCATACAAGAAGAAAGGGGAGGCCAAGGCTTAGATGGATAGATGATGTTACTGCAAACTTGCAGTCAATGAATATCGAATGATGGAAGAGGAGAGTTAAAGGCAAAAGAGACTGAAGGCGAATTGTGGAAGAGGCCAAGACCCACCAAGGGCTGAAGAGCCATGGAAAGAGAGAGTGAGAGATGGGCTCTTGTACGGGGAATAGCGTCCTATGTAACTCTGCATAAGACCGGAGGAGTGATGTAGCCAATAGCAACGGAAAAATTACCATTGCACCATGCTGTCTGGGCACAGTATGTGAAAACATTCACGTGGAGCGTGGCACTCTTCGGTGGAAGCATGGACCATCGGAAAAGCTGATCAGAAAAGACTAGAAGCCTTTGAAATCTGGTGCTGGAGGAGGACGCGGAAGAACAAATGGACGGATACAATAAGAAATGATGAAGTGTACGGACGAGTAGAAGAGGAAAGGACCGTATGGAACACCACACACAAAAGAAGAACTAGATGGGTTGAACACATGCTGAGACACAATGGGTTTGTGAAGAAAATAACTGAAGGTAAAATAGAGGGAAAAGTCCCCAGAGGAAGACCCAAGAATGAATTTATTGACCAAAAAAGAGGAAAGCACATAGAAAGACATACCAGGAGATGAGGGAACTAGCATTAGACAGGGAATGATGGAGGGCTGCAGTTAACCAATCTTAGGATTTTATCTTCCGATTCCGCTACAGCGATAAATTCTTCATTCTGGTCACTACGCACCCCATGCGTAAATCATTGCCCAGAGTTCGACTTCACGCATACATTGTCTGTCGAAATATTATCATTTTCACTGCGAGGTAAATGAAGTCAACTTTAACCATCACGATCTACCGAACGATTTAAATGCTTCGGGCACTAATTTGAAAGGATGCTTATGTATTATTACGGACGTAAGAGAAACGAAAGGATGAAAAGAAACGCAAGAATTTACTCCGGACGCTAGATTTTCCTCATTTATTGCGGATTTTTTCTCATCTCCACAAAGAAAACGACACCTGCGCGAGAAGAAATGATTGGAACAACACCCAGTAGGTACCGTATGACATGCATTCCTTCAAGATACACGCCGAGAAGGGAAAAAGTCATAAAAATTAGGTCAATTTAATCGCTTACTCTGTCCTAATTTTCCCGCTTCGATGCATATAATCGAAATGGGTAATGTGTTCGCATTGCACAGACTGTCTTCGTTCACCATGAACACTCATTGAAAAAATGTTCAAACAACGTCAGATTATCAGATGGGCCGTTACACTACCATTCATAACGTAAAAATACTCACGCAACACGCTCGCTAACAATACGAAGAAAGATTCCAAAGTGAATCCGCCTTTAATCAACTAATGGAGTGCTGCCTTATCTTTGAAAATGACGGCGACGAATTATCTCTCAATTTGAACACTGCCATATTTCACTGTGTAGCTGCATTCTTTTCCAAAACTATAAACTAACAGTTATTATGGGCGTGTATCGTTTAAAATTGTGTCTGATAACTGGAGGAGGCAATATTGATGTGTGATAAATAACACTGTCATTAAATGAGTAAAAACTCGGGAGTTTACACATTTGAATTATTCAAAAAATGAATTTTTCCTCTATGAATAAAAAAATAATGGGTTATTGCGCATAGATACACATTTATCGCTATCGTAGTCGTATCGTAAGCGCTAATCGTAAATTGGGATTTGTTAAAATAGTATTTGGAAAGTGCGACGATAAAGTTAGAGAAATCAGCTACATTTCTCTTGTTAGACCCAACTTGAATATGCAGCCAGTGTTTGGAATCCACATGAGGTAGGCTTAAAAACAGAATTAGAACGCGTGCAGAGAAGATCAACAATATACGTGAAAGTCCGTTATGATAGTCTCGTGTGTTACTGACCTCTCGCAAGAACTAGGAAGGGAATCGCTTTTCAGACCGTCGATTGAAAATTAGACTCAATCTTTTAAGTAAATTCAAAACCGATTTATTTTCAGAAAAAGTTTTCCATATCTTACGAACTCCAACATACTACGGTAGATCAGATCATTAGAATAAAATAAGGAAAATAGACTGTAGAACAGAAATGTTAAAAATGTCGTTTTTCCCGCGATCGATAAGAGACCTTAATGGCTGCGTTGAGATTTTAAAGCATGTTAGGAGACAGGTAACGTAAGTGATTAATCCATATGCCCCCTAAAGCATGTTTCTAAATCTGCCGAGTAGTGCTAACACCATGTTTTTCATGTTCCCTGCATGACTCTTGTGCCACATTTACGTAGTTAGATTATAGATTAGTTCATTAGTTTCTGTAGAATTTGAAGCATACCCATTATTTGGTTCATGATGGTGAAAGTAAATTTCTTCACTGTAGTTCATGTTGGTGATATGTCACCCCCTGCCAAACACTATTGTGGTGGCTTGCCGAATAATATGTAGATGTAGGTGTATATGTAGCATGATTTACCATAATTTTTCAGCAATAATAAACCATTGCCTTTTCCACGACCATCCCAATACGAGTCATGCTAAATAACTTGCCGGCAAATGTACTAAAGATAGATGTATTGATATGAAGAATTTTAGATAGGTGTATGAAGTGTGCGTGTAAAGTGGCTACATTCTGAAGACTTTGGAAGCGAGTCCCAGCGTCATTTTTCTCGAGACTCGTCCGCACCAATCCACTCGCTCTCACTCAGTGGGACTCGACAAGGCTTTTGACGGGTCACGAACTGTCTCCGATAAACCCACCCCCACCAGTACACACAGAAGTGTTTCTTTTCATTCTCGGAGACTTTTCGAGGGTTTCCGACAAGAAGTAGTTCACCGGCACGAAGTTGTTGGGCGGATATCATGGAGACCACTTCACGCAAGCTGAGTGCAGCGAACTTCGATTTCCGAGCTTTGATTCGAACGCGCCACGAATTCCGAGGAGTCTCGCACGGATCCGAAAGGAGGAAATTTGAAGCGCTACTCCGTCCGACCGCGTGGTTTCCACCCGCGATATCCAGCTGAGCGAGATTAAGACTTGTTTTAATAAAACGAATTTTCAAAAATATTATCAATAAATCAATCTTTTCATTGGGAGAAGACAGGTCTTGGGGAATAACAGATCGTTATTACCTCATTTCCAATGTATTGAATTATTTATTAAATTTAGCGTTTCATATATTACCTTCTACAGGGCTTTGAGTAATTTTCTTGGAGAGTGAGTGTGGTTATCTTTATTGGTTAGTTCCTCCTGTAATTTAAGGTGATAGGAAGTTAAAGGAATGGGTATCCCTTTGAATAGTACTAGCATTTTATGTTCCGTGTACTTTGCAGATATTGCTAGCCCAGGACCACAAAGATCATCATGGCACGTAAGCTAAATAAAGAATACAAAAATTGGGGTCTGGAAATTAATATCACAAAGACTCGAAATATGTGCATTGGAGGAGCACAAGAGAACATAGTGCTGGTAGATGGACAGGAAATACAATACTGCCAAGAATACGACTACTTGGGTGTTAAAATAACTCAAAATGTAAACCTAGATGATGCAATTAAAGGAAAAAAATTGCAAGGAAAAAGGGCGATTTCCATGTTGAATAGTACTTAGTGGGACCAAAGCATATCCGACGCTAATAAAAAGAATATACCATTCAAGTTTAAGAAGCATTATCACACATATATAGGAATGAGATATGGGAGATGAAGGAGAATACAAAACAAATGCTAAATGTTACGGAGATGGATTACTGAAGACGATATGCGGGTATATCCAGACGGGAAAGAATCACGGATGACAGAATAAGAAATATAATGGGAGTCACCCACACAATAGTCGACAACATTAAAAAGAAGCAGTTTGTGTGGTATGGCCACATACAACATATGGCGAACGAGAGATTACCTAAGCAAATTTAAATGAGGAATCCACAAGGTAGAAAAAAAAGAGGGCGGCCCAGAATCAGTTAGAGAGAAGGCATAGAAAAGGCAATAATAGAAAGAAGGCCTGTGGATGAATAGAGAGCAATGGCGGTTGAGCATCGGATAGCGTCGAAGAACGTTAAAAAACCGAATATATGTAAGACAAAAATTACACAAAGGAGATATCACTCGTCTTCACAGAGACTCGAACCCTAACCCTCAATATCGCGCCGAGTGTTTCAACCAACGCGTCTTTCTTTCTTCCCAGTGGATTTTCGTTCGGGAGTCTTTAGCATCTTGTTCCTTTGAACCCCACAAAGACTTTTCCTCAGTGAAATTTTTCTCCTCACACTTGTGCGCACTTCCGTGTAACTTCGAAATAATAATGCCTTAACTTGTGCATAATTAATATAAATAATATACGAGAAAGGTTAACACATTTAAAAATTCAAAAATGTATAATTGCAAAACGCTTTCAATGAGGTAATAAGGACATTTTTCCCTTCAAGGTCTATTTTCTCCCGAAGATAAAATGATTTACTATTGAAACAGAGTCAAAATAGTATTACATTAGGTTAAAAATGTAATATAGAAAATAATTACCTACTATATATCTATGCTCCTGAGACTCAGAGAGTCACTTCTGCCGTCCAACGTCTCGTTAATAAATGCACGATGAGAGGGCCATCATACACACAAGTTTTTGGGATAAAGCAGTAGGCATTGATGTGTACAATTAGAATATAATTACTAAATATCACAAAACCATCATTACATAATGTCCTACATACAGATTGGTAGGTCTATGGGAAGATCCTATCCACATTTACTCAATCGAAAGGTCGTCTATAGCATTTCCCGAGAATGAAAACTATGCATCACCCACTGCTTATCTTTTAAGTCCCCTTTAATTACATAATTAGAAAAATATCACGGCAGGGAGAAAAAAATATACGTTTGAGGGAACATTGAAGAACTGCTAGGTACAAAACCCAGACGACAAAACTACACCATGAAGATAACCGGATAAGAAGGGCCCCATGAAAAACCTGCTGAAGCCTACCAGGTGGATAGCTAATGCTTTAACGCAATCAAGAAATCACGACATGCAAATGATAAAAAAAGAAGGAAAAAGTAAAAATTTAATGTTTCTGTGCTCTTAAAAGAGGCGTATATACAATAATTGATGCTCGGAATTCTTCCATGGCCTACCGCACGATTAAGACGTAATTACCGACACCAAACTGAACATTGACCCTCAGATATACGGTCAAAGTCTGCAACAATCAGGAGGTAGATACGGTTTAGTAATGTGATGAAGCTATTTGCTTAAGTTTCAATACTGCTTACAAATAATTATTTTTATAAAACGCTCATGTTGAAAGTATTATCATCGTCAATTTGCTTGAAAACTAATTGTCCGGCATCATGGGGTTAACGAAATTTTCCTTCTGGCATCAAGAGAAATATTTTTAGAAATTTTAACAAATGCACCTTTATAAAAGGTAAATAAAATAAAAACTACATTTATACGGATGGTATATTTAGAGCAAATCTCTCAAGATAACTATGCGGGGTGGAGAGAACTCTTTTCCTACCAACTCCTCGTCCCGAAGTTTCAGATAACATTACATGACAAACAAAAAACATTCGGAGAAACAAGATAGTGAGCAGGTATACGTCAAAGTATGGAACAGCAGTATGGGAATATTATCACTGAATACCGAGAACGCAGGTTTGTCACACTACAAAAATACATACAGTGGAAGAAACTCATATGCAGGTCGTGAGAGAGAAGTACAATCTGTAATAACGGAGGAATCCATTCTATTTCCGCCCTCATTTTCTTGAATAAAATTAAAGGAAATAAACATAAATAAATTTAGAGTTTCAGAACAGCATTTAAAGAGAGGACCATCGAAAGATGCTCCTCAATAACATCTTGGTCGAGCTACCGTCCAGTGAGAAACACCGAAGACATTAGATCATACAGATTAATGCCTCACTAAATAATTTTTAATGCGTCATCACAACCTCATATTGAGAATAAAACTACCTACAGCTGTACATATTTCTGCAAACACACTTTTCTGGAAAATGATTTCGCGTCAAACCAGCTGCCAACTTGGACTCAATAAATTGGGAGTTGGTACTTCCATACTATACAAAAAAAACATTAGCTAAACAATTAATTAGTATTTCGCATTTCCCACCCTCTTGAAACGTTCTGAGGAAAATACAGAGTATAAATTAATCTAATGACACTTATAAGTTCAACACAATTAATCCAGAATACTTCTTCACGCCAACAGGATGTAAAGACGGTGATATTTTTTCAGTTGCGCTTTTAGAGTAAACGCCATTTTATCCTCGAACAGAGAAAAAAGAGAGGCAGGTGAATAAAAGAAAACCCCTTACCGTATTCTCTGGAACCGCGTCTCAGATCATGGCGTGGCTCTGCTATGAAAACCGGCTTCAATCATTCTGTAGGCCGTCGCTCAAGACCGCCGCGGAGCTATTCATCACGCCAGCTGAAAAGATAAGCACGGATTAGGGGAACGAAGGGTGAAGAATGCAGGGGGAACAATTCAGTTAAAAGCATGAGATGGGATGGAACGCAACTTTTTTTACCGATAGTAAGCACACGAAAGCTGGCACATTTTCTCACGGATCAACTCAACAATTCAATGATACTGTCACTTAGACCCACTGCCGTAAAACGCTCCATATTCCTGCCCACCCCTAACGCCCCTGAAAGGGTATTTATTTAAGTAGACACCAGCATCATCAGTACAGTGGTACCTCAACTTAAGGACCACTCCAAATACGACATTTAATCACGTAACGTATTGGAATTTAGAAACAAGCTTCCTTCTGGGATGCTTCACTAATGCAGCATCACAGAAACGGTACCAAGAAAGCAACAATATAGTAAAATTTGCTCAAGGGTGAGCACTTTCCACAATACAAATACATACTTGTTAGTATATTTTTCATGAAAGTCTAAATCTGGGAACAGATTGATTCACCAGTAAGTTAAATGTAAAATATTATTTCGAGATATGAAATTTTCAAAAACGGGCCAAGGGTGAGCACTTTCCACAATACAAATGCATACTTGTTAGTATATTTTTCATGAAAGTCTAAATCTGGGAACAGATTGATTCACCAGTAAGTTAAATGTAAAATATTATTTCGAGATATGAAATTTTCAAAAACGGGCCAAGGGTGAGCACTTTCCACAATACAAATGCATACTTGTTAGTATATTTTTCATGAAAGTCTAAATATGGGAACAGATTGATTCACCAGTAAGTTAAATGTAAAATATTATTTCGAGATATGAAATTTTCAAAAACGGGCCATAGACATAATAATAATAATAGAAAATGTTTCAATAATGACATAAGCGAATTAAGTTTGCAAGTCTAAGTACTACTGAATATGATAATATTGAGAAGTAGTATTTTCCTTAAAAAAATACTACGAATCAATGTGGAGAATATTAACGTACTCTTCCATTTCTAATAACGCAAATAAATAAAGTATGTACATAGCAATATCTTTTATTTGTACAGTGTAACCCCTCCTAACTACCACTCCTATAAAGCGACCACCCCTCTCAACGACCATTTTTCAGCGGAACCATCGGTGGTTGCTTAATTCAGGTTTCACAGTATGTGTACATGAAATTTATATGCATTTAAATTTCCCAGGAGAAACTTAATTACGAGGAAATAAATGCCATCTGTATATGTTTTAACAAAACCGTTCCTTCAAGAGTTTTTAATTTTTTTCATATCAGCCGCCCGTTCACTTGTGTAATATGTATATACCTCAAGAAACTGAACCCCTTTCGAACGACCCCTTTCGAACGTTCAACGACCATTTTTCAGCGGAACGGTCGGTGGTCACTTAAGATAGTGCGAGCGAGATAGCTCCCTAATCATAATAGAGACCATATTCTAATTATACGTTCTCAGTTCTCCAGCTGTAGGGCACATGAATAAAATATTGCATTATTAATGGTGCAATTATATAGTTTTACATGACAGAAATTGTAAGTAATCAAATGAAAATATCTAAATAAGTCTAACTGGACTCATTTTTTTCACGTGGTTCGTTTGGAACTCCATCAAATCTGAAGGTTTATTGTGATCCCGAAGAATTTACTGCGGTGACAATATGATTAATTTTCAAAAATAGTTAAGAAAGCACACAAACTACACACTGTTGAATTTTTGACGAGATCTAAGTGTACGGAATGTCTCATTTTTAATATAAGGTTTCTATGGAGTTCATACACGTACCATTTCCCATATAAAAGGGCTTGTATTTTCTGGCAGATATCTCGGAAAGTAATGTTGTAAGGGGTTGAATTTTTTAGGTTAATGGAAGGATGATATATTTTTCTTTAAAATGAAACCAAATTCATCGATTTCTGGGTAAAATGATATTTCGCTCAAACTACCTTAATACATGTTACACTGTACATACTTGTATCCATCTTAACATCTAAATAAAGCTAGAATTTAATATCCAAATCATAATTTCACTTTAAAGTTCATGCGTCATTAATTAAATCACGAACGCTATAATAATAAACTGGCTCCGAAAATATTTCAGGAAAATTGGAATAAAATTTGAACAGCCAACGTATACGCCTTGCGACTTCCATCCCTAGTGAGCTCTATTAGCCGGCTCCGGTGGCGATGGGATAAAGTCCTCGCCTGCAAAACAGAGGGTTGCGGGTTCGAATGGGTGGAATCATCACTACTCAGGGAATGGATGTTTGTGTTCTTCAGTTGCTGTCGTTGTGATTCACCCCCATAAATCGGCAAAATGCGCCGTTTCGGGGTGGTAAAGATAAAATAAAAAAATAGCATATGATAGCCGATTCCAACAGATTTTCCAAAAAATGTCTTTGGCATCAGACATTCTGTGAGACTAAGTGTTCTCCGCTTTGCCTCCGAAACTCAACAGGCTTCGCTTCATCAAATTCAAATGTGGATTCGATATTCAAACAAAAAATTGGGATATATAGAAAAAATGTCCCCAATAGGCAACATTCCCCTCAGTATCGTCATCGGCCTATGTTTGGGTCCAACAATAACAAATATATTTTTTAGCAAGTCCCATAACAGATTTTCCAATGCAACTCTTTTATGTTTTTACATAGATATTTTCTTTTTCTGTAGCGAGTGCGGTGAAGTAATAGCCCAGCCATTCACTTAAAAATATAAACCGCGGCTTAAGTTGATGTATTAAAAGATACACCATTCAGTATGACATAATAATGAGGGTAACTAACTAGACAAGTGCTTCTTGATCTACTAATAAGCACATAAAAAGTCAAACTAAGGTCTTAGCGATACGTTTAAACGCAAGCAGTTGAAAGCCGGAACTATGAACAACTTACTAAACTTTAGGTAAGTTATAATGGTCCATTGAAACTCACGCCGGTAATGTAACCCGGGATTATTATCGCTTAACTACCACGAGAAGATGCTTTGCCAAAGTTCACGCATTAAAAGGTAGTAAAAAATAAAAAAGAGATGATCAAGAAGATGTGGGTTGTTAAAGAAAAACATGGAGGATTAAGCACATCTACCAATTATCTCCAACATTTTCCAGGACCTGAAATGATCTTAGATCACTTGCCACATGTGAAAGAAGAGAAAAACATTCCATTACTTCAAAGTGGATGCTTAAAGATGAAGGTACGACTTAGAAGCTGAAACTTCAACATCAACTGGCCATTATACGACACAAATGCACGGAACACGTCCCCTTAAAGTAAGTAGATGGATCAAATATGATATAAGAATTGGTACCCGGACCCGAAAATCGAATTCAGTCGTCGCAAGACTTATTACGAGAATGTATATCCGGGATAGCTACCTAAAGCGGAGGACTATCTCATTCGTTACACATGAATCAGTTCAAGACATGCCACAGTGGGCAGATTAAAATAAGATAAACTTGATATGGGGCATATATACCAGACCCGTGACGAGATCTTGGTGATTCGTGGATTAGATCACGTGATAACTACAATGTCAAAGTAATCACGATTTATATTGCAAACAGAGGGGAGGAAGGAAAAAAACACACGACTCAACGACACAATGAAGTCGCCGTCAAGACAAACTGCTGGAGGCATATTTGAGCACTATTTAGATATAGTATTATGACCATAAGACGGTAACGACAAACACAGAGTCCTCACGACACATTCGCCTAATTTCAACGCCATATGATTGATGATCATTACTGCTCTAGTTAGACTTGAGTAAAACATTGGCTGTTGGGAGGCATACTCAGTCCATTTTGAAAAAAACAGCAAAAATAGAGAGGAATTTGCGAACGGATGCATGAAAAATAAACTTTGACCGAAATATTCGAATAAGAACGAAGCATCATAAATATTTGTCTCTAGCATACAATCGCCAAATCCAATTGCTCCATGCGCTGCCATAGGAATAAAATATATTAACAAGATGGGCTTTAGTACCTGAAGCTGGCTCATGGTTGGGATGGTATCTGTTTTCGATAATGAAACCAGAGAGAGGTTTGAAACAGCAACGTACCAAAAGGACTTGGCCTACGATGGATATTTGAGCATAAAAATACGAAAAAATAATCCCCGTATATTAATTCGCAACCCGAAAAATTGATGACGCTTACACTTCTATATCAGGCGTAAACGTAATAAGGCCAAATTTTAACGACACGAGAGATTTCTGATATTCTATTTATGTTTGCATACCAAAGTACACTTCGAAAGCCACCCGAGTTCCGGGATAATCTGATTAAAAATCTCTGCGCGATCACGCGAACTAACAGACTCACAAACAGCAGCCCAATTTTATTATCGAACAAAATCAATGAAAACAAACAAGATACAAAACAGGGAATTGCCAAGTCATCAGCAGCTCAAATTACCACGAGATTAACGCAGAACACGAGAGAGAAGGCCCAGCTAGAAACATCAAATTCAGAAGGTAGTTCCATGACCCGCGCGGCAAAAGCTAAAAGCAATAAGGCTACAGAGAAGACTGGCGACTGTTACATGCCGGCACTCCATTCGGATTAACAGTCGGAGAGAAAGGCATGGAAATGGGTCGAAACTTGTTAGCTTAGGCGGTTAAATTACACGGGATAGTCCAGCTATTATGGGTAATTTCGCGTAACAACACAAATCCGCGCAGAAATGCATGCAAGGAGCCACAGGGGTGCGCCTCGGGGATCACTTTTGGGGGAAGCGTAAACCCTCTCTCAAAGCCACGACCTGTCGTCGTTAATGAGGCTCTCTGTTTACTATGTTAGTCAAGACAAATACTGAGTGCCACATTTTTATTTATTCTATCAAAAAAATCTTCCTTCCACCAATAAAAGGGTGACCTAATGAAAACCAAAATTAAGATACAAAACATGCAGATTATTCCAGGAGTATTATTTTAATTACCATATTTGTCCAGCCTCAAGTGCCGATTACAGCGCCATTTGTATGAAACTACAGCATTTTGACTCCATATACGGCAGTAATCCGCTAACAGCTGTAAAAACTAGGAGGTAAGATGCCTATACTCTATTTTTATTCCACTCCTCTGAATTTGTCGCTTATTCGAAAGACTTTTAATCAAAAGTTTTAGTATGATTTCTCGTTCAAACAAACGTTTTCTGCTGTAATCTGATCAATCTCCTTAAGAGCCCATGTTAAAGTCTTCACTTTTAAGGCTGAATTACAGTAAAACGAAGATGAGGAAACCCATTTCATTTTCATCCCTGTTTATAAAACGCACTTCAAAGATGCTATGTTCCAGTTTTCAGAGAATCTGGAAGAAGTGACGAGGCCAGTGCCATCTTAAGGCAGCCGACCATGAATTACGCCAATAAACGAAATAAATACGGGTAGAAATAGTAGATAACTAAAAGAAATAGTACTTAAACATACTTCTTTCGTCAAAATAATAGCATGATGAGAACAGCTTATTCCGACAGAGCTTTGTGAGAAATTAGGTAGATTAAAATTTTATCTATCGAGACGGCATTTTGTCCGGATTATTTGGCGACATAAAATGCTCATTAATGGTAATTGGGTGTTCATACGAATTTGAACTGCGATAATTTCCGATTCGATTCAGTACGCCGTACTACCATTTAATTACACTGATGGGGCGAGTATTATGAGTGTCCTAATCAAACTTCAATTTGCGATACAAACCAAATCATAAAATATGTGAAGCAATGAGACTATATAGCTGATTCAGTGATGTACAAAAGAAGATCGGTAAATAAAAGGGCGTATAGCGAATTGGGACCCACAAAAAATACATAGACCACAGACCTGTCGTACGCGAGCATATTAAATCGGACAATATGATTGTATGGTGCTCATATGCATCGAAAAGCCGAGGCCAATTTAGTTTCACGATAGCCATATTGATTCCTGCAGCCCGACCCTCGCTTACCGTTCACCATGACCCACAAAGCTAGTTATTGACACAATATTTCAACTGCACTCCGAACATCAAATCACGCTCAGCACAATCATTCGATTTTCCCCTTTCCTCAATAGGTCAACGAGATACGAGACTCAACTCCCCACTCCCTGAGATTCCGCGAGCGTTGCGGAGACAAAGGGTTGGAAATTTTAATTGGGTCTCCAAGAGGCAGAACTCTTAGAAGAATGGAACCATCAGATGGTTTGTCCCCGATTCCCTGGCACGGAAAGCGGTTAGTTCTTCCGACATCGCATATTTTATTAAGCAAAGAATAATTTTGAAAAGCTGATAAAATTTAGCTGCGGATAAAACACAGCTAGTATGAGTATATAAAATGGCACTCGACGGCTAAGTTCATTAGTAACTTTGAATAGGACATCGAGCTAGGTTAGGATGCGTATAAAATATATATTTGCGTATATAATGCGTATATAATGCGAATATAATGCGTATTTAATGCGTATACGTAGTTAGCTGCGGATAAAACACAGCCAGAATGCGTATGTAAAATAGTATTCGACGGCTAAGCTCATTAGTAACTTCGAATAGGATACAGTGCTAGGTTTAGGGTGAATTTAGCAAATTATTTAAACTCTAATATATTTCTTTCCATTCAGAAAAGGAACGAAATCCCAAAATAGCCCTGACGCCTGTCTCAGGAGAGGAATACGAATAACAAGAAAGCTTGAGAGAAGGACAGCCTCGCAATATCCACTATTTTAATTTCCACGATCATAATTTCACTGTAAAGCTATATCTTAGGAAAAGCCGCATTGACATTGAAAACATCTTTCTACCAACATTAATGGTAGTAGGAGCGATTTATGTTTACGGCAGAATTTGCGCGAAACTCGATTTATGTTTACGGCAGAATTTGCGCGAAACTATGCATGCGTGTTCTTTTAGTAGACAGTATCTGTACATAGAAGTGAAAAAAATGCTTCATACCGATTTGGTTATTCGGTAATTCAACGACATTTTCACACGTAGCCTAAAGCCATACACTTCGTAATTAATCGAAAAGAATGCATGGTCATTTTGTCTCCAAAAAGCGGTATAACTAATTAATTACTATTATAACTGTTGATGAAAAATATCGAGGTGTCACGCCGAGTAAAATATTCGTAAATAGCATAATATTTCAATGCAATATCGTCTAAATTTCGAATACCGCGCCGACAACTAGTCAAACCAAGCTCTAGATAAGGAGAAAAAATAAAATGTATCTCTTGTATCACTTCCATTACTTCCCGTAAGTAAAGTTCCAACGTATATGTTCCAATATATATGCAACTCAACAGTTTCAGGCCTGATAATGTGGAAACGGAACATAACTGCAGTATGAAAAAATGAGCAACTTCCAGTATCCTAATATTTATTACGACCTTTAGATTTTAACATCTTCAGCAAGCTCAGGATGTTCACCTGAAGATACAGTAAAAAGCGTAACCGGTCGTAATAAATATTATCACATTCCAACATATACTCAAATGCACTAAAGTGAAATTTGGTCCAAGAATTTTCTTAAAAAAATTATTAAAATGTCACTCAAATGCCCACGGTTACCGCTCCAGCTGCCTTTACCCCCCGGAGAATCAATCTCTCACCTCTTCAATAAGTTTGAACGCCCAAAACTAAAAAAAAGATACACTCCAAAACCACAATGGAGGAGTCGCTTCCTCTAACTCAACAACGCGTAAACTCGTGAAGAACGGGCGCTCGAGAAACGAGCCACTGTCGAGTGCATTGTGCGTGAGTACGTCTCTTCACCACTCCCCGGACCGAAATCATTCCGCGCGGCATGGCCCCCGTGTTTGCCCGGCTGCGTCCACGCCGCGCTCAACCCTCGATCTCGCCCCGCACCACGGGAGCGGAAAGTGAGCAGACGCTTCTCCTCCGGGCGGATGCGGGACCGGGTGACGCTCGATTTTCGAGCACGGCAGCGCGATGCAAAAGCACGACGGCGAAAAACGTGTTGAGGCGTCGACTTGGCGACGCTAGAACGTGACGACACGTTTCGCACCCCCCAACGCGGTGTCGTCGATAACAAATGGAGACCGATACAATAAAGACTGAATGAGTATACGGACGAGCAGATATGGAAAAGGTCGGTTTGGATTTGTACACGACGAAGAAGAAACAAGTGGATTCGGCAAGACAAACGGATTGGTTAGAAATATAACTGACGGAAGTATATTAGTGGGGATTCCAAGAAGGATACGTGCAAGGCTGTTCGATATCGATTGTATTCTTCCTTCGATATAGGTCTTCGCAACCATTTCCACCACATGTCCGTCTTTAATGTGCAATTTGAACATTAACTGCCATAACACACCCACGGAAATCTGCGAATATGCGACACAAGTTGTCATTTCGAATACAAATGCACAACTACTACTACAACTTATACTATGCTCATGGAGAATACATGTAAGAAGAGAAAAATTAGCACATTAATGGCGGATTTATGTACATTGCGAAGGCCTATATCGAAAGAAGAACACAATCGATATTGAACGACCTTGGATACGTGTAAATGCCATATAAACTTCAAACCGTGGCGTGCAAAAGAGAAATCCGTGATGTCAGCCTCGCCGACCGCTAATTGTTACATTGCTTCTTCTTAACGAAAAATTTAAATGCTATACTTGGAAGTTTTGTGTGATAAATCTATATACAAAAGGAATCGGACCATATTTTCAGACTCAAATTCTCAGTAAAAAAACCCTAAATTAATGATCCTATAAAGTATCAAATGGGTACCTGCTGAGTTCAGCCTGCATCAAAATCGACGCCAGGGTAAAAGAAAAAAATGTTTATAATAATAGCCTGCTTTTCTTATTCCCACCATATACTTCGCTGGCTCAAAACGAAATTATACTAACCGTGACGTACGTTTCTCAGGCCGGGGAGTCAGCAACATTTTTCATTCTAAGAATCACAGAATTTTGCCAATTCGTAGTAATGTTCCTTCCAAATAATTAGGAGAAAACGCATGAGTTATGAGGGTATGGTTCACAGCACTTACAGCGAAAAGGGGAAAAAATGACGATTCATACGGCTTAGCGGTCTTTTAAAACAACGGATTATAGGATATAAAAGGACCGAAGAAAGAATAATCACCAGTTATATTACCAGAGTCAACCATTACTAGGGAAGAGGGAGGGATGCAGTTACACAATACTAGAATGGAAACACATATCATTTTGCGCAGCCACGACGAATTTTGTATTACGCATCCCAGGCGACCTAGCCCAGGTTTCAGTGTGCCTGGTTAAAGTTAACGGTTAGAAGAGTTGATTGCAGATTAACGTTATGTCAACTGAGAGTAGGGGTTGGTAAAGTACGTCAGACAATCGGTTGAAATCACATTGGAGAGTCCGAGAAAATGTCATTCCAGACATTATATGACTGGGCCTTGATAGTTAGTATCTACGTCCCATTTCATCCATCGTTGAGTATTCTACGGGCTTTTTTGTAGTCTTTAGGACAGTCACTCCACTTACTTCCCATCTTCTGTTTCCTCATGAATTCTACTAAACACGACTTGCCCAACACAAAGTCTCTATCAAGTTCCACATATTTACTGCCTCTCCTAAAGTTGTCCGAAATACCCATCCACCTCCTTGCTTGCTTGCTTGAATGGGACGGAAAAAGTACAACGGACATCAAGCGGAGAATAGCCCAAGATAAGAAGGCGTTCATGGGAAAAAGACAACTGCTGTCCTCAAAGAAGATAGGACTGCAAAACGGGAAACATTATGTGAAAACATTCATGTGAAGCGTAGCACTCTAAGGATCGGAAGCATGGACCATTGGAAAAGCTGACCAGAAAAAAACTAAAAGCCTTCGAAACCTGGTGCTGGAGGAAAATGCTGAAGATAAAATGGACGGACAAAATAAGAAATGATGAAGTGTATAGAAGAGCACAAGAGGAAATGACAATATGGAACACCATACAGAAAAGAAGAACGAGATGGATTGGAAACCCTGAGATACGACGAGTATGTGAAGAACACAATTGAAGGCAAAATATAGGGAAACGTCCCCAGAGGAAGACCCATGAATAAGTTCATGGACCAAATAGAGAGGAAAGTACACATGAAGAGGTACCAGGAGGTAAGGGAACTAGCATTAGACAGGGAAGGGTGGAGGGCTGCAGTCAACCAATCTTAGGATTGAACGCCCATTGAATGAACTCTTTGCTTACCAGGCGTCATCCCCTCGAACAGCCTCTTCAACACGTCCTCACCGGCCAACCCTTCCCCTGACCTCTTCGTCTACCTTCTCCGACCATTCGACACCAATATCCTTTACCCTCCCACAACATCAGCAATTTCACGCTCATTTCCTTCGAGAGTCAGTCCCCCTAATCCATTCTTCACATTAACCACATCTCAAAAAACTAGCCAGCGCACAGCTTTCTGCGAGGACTAAATTGAAAACGCCAATCTGCAAATCAGAGACCTCACAAATCTTTGTGCCACTTTTGGGATGTTCTACTGCAAGTTTCGTAACCCATAAATTCCACTTTCTTAGGTGAGATGTGGTAGAACAGCATTTTCAAATGATACACAAACATATCGTAGTCCACTTGATTTTCAACCCGTATTACTCGTGTTTAAACTGACTAGCAGTCATCATCAGGTACAACTAAACAGGTTGTACCTGATGATGACTGTTAGTAACTTGAAACACGTGTAGTACGAGTTGAAAATAAAGTAGACAGTACGATATCCTTCGCGTATCATGTGATCATTTCGTAACCCACTCAACAAACAACATTAACGCAAACAGTAACATTTTACTGTACCGGCAGCAAAGACTTAGCAACAGCGCAACTTGCGCGCCTAAGTCTAGGTTATACCACAATAGTCAGTCTGCAAACAATCGGTTAGTAGACTGACACTTTTCAACTTATATAAGGA